>CM065913.1:29711500-30362500 GCA_033439115.1 Firmiana major
AGTTAATACGCTCAGTAAGGAAAATATGGAAGCAGGTAGATAACCGTACTATCTACATGCTCAAATACTGTGCATACACAAAAAAACCGATTTCATAACACAAAACTTTCACAATAAACAGATAGCGAATCTTCGCTACACATCTGAATATAGAAAACTCATTCGGAGTGAAACATTTTCATAAACTTAATGACTGTGTGGCACTTTGTTTCCTCAGAATTCAAGAGGTGGCCCCCACAATCGCATTCATATCAAATCACTTTTCAGATTGTTTAAAATGCACATCAAAATTTCTTCAGCAAACCACTTTCAATAAATGCTTTCAATAACGGATGAGACTAGGCAGAGATATACATATCATAGAATCAGATGACATATGACCATAGTCAATAACCCCCAAGCTAATCACGGACCAGGTTTGCAAGGGTGGTCCTGAAGCCTCTCGGCTAACACATGCAAGTCTGAAGTCCGAAGACTAGTGGTACGGTACAGTGTACTTCGTATTGTTTATACAGTACAACATACTCCGTAACCACAGCACCATAACTGAAGGCTGCGGGGTGCCCTAATTAGGGACTTATCACCCTAACCTAAAATTATCAACCTTAGCTTGTCTCAAAACTGAGTGCGAGCGGACCTGGATAAATCCACAGATCTCATTATAGCTCCCGCACGATATTACACATACAAATAGACAGTTGGCTCTGTTTCCCACAATAATGGTACTCAAAACCGAGTGCGATACGTAAAACGGTGCAAATCAGAGTGATAGGGTAACATCCCATCAAATCACTCGTCAATCAAATCATACTTTATAAAAACGGGCAATTTAACGCATACTTTCGAATCATGAGCCAGTCTATCATTTCAGCTTTACAAAAATCTCTTTTCCACATGTAAAACTTCGAATTCATGCATTTTATGCATTTCTAAATTTTCGCCATTCCCAGTGGTATTTTCGTAATTTTCTCATATTTGGGTATTATAAAAAAATCTCATATTTATAATCTATATGAAATTTAGGTTACTGCAAACGACGATTAAAATACGTATAGTTATCTCTAAGAGCTAGCATAGATCCCTTACCTGGAATCACGTCGATTGCGAAATCCTTAACTCTTCGCTTTTTGTAAATCACTTTACAAAGCTTTAATTCAATTCTCGAGGCTGCAATTAAGCACATATTATATCAGTTTGCCCCGATATATTCATTCTTTCACTTTTTCTACAATTACTTTAACAGATCGGGCTTATTTACCCTTAGTGGGCCCAATTACTCCTTAATGGGCCTAATACCCTCATTGTGTCATTTTAAGCCTTTCTAGCCTTTTGGATCGTTCATTTAATCATTTACGATCATCAATTTTCAATTCCACACATACAATAATTTATACTGAATTTAATTCGTAATTTACGCGATTTATTTCGAATTCGCATACGATTAATTTCAATCTTTTACAACTACACCAGTTATAGTATGTGAGGATCACTTACCCGAATTTTTGTGATGACATGCAAATCGATGCTCGTGCGAAATTGTATTCGTCGTCTACCATCACGCTACACATTGATATATATTTAAACCGGTCAATTGCGGTCAATATAAATTCAACTTAATTTTTCGAAAATTAAATCGATCAAATCCGACCGCTTACCAGTTTATCGTTGAGCCGGGACAACACCAATTTTTTTTTCCAATTTTTTTCCTCCTAAACCGGTTCGGACCGGTTCAGTTCCTTTAACACTGAACCGGTCCGAACCGGTTTAGGTGAGACTTGGTCGTTGCCGACGTTTTCGACCGGTCCTCAGGCCCTTTCGGCCACCGTTCGACGCAGCGTCACTTGGAGAACCTCCGATTGGCTTGATCGGGGTCAGATCAGCGCCGGTAACCGCTGAAATCTGCCTTTTCCCCTTTCGGTCTTCGCTTCGTCGATCAGCCTTCTGTCACGATCCACGGTGCGTCACGGGGCTCGACAGTCGCCTAGGTGCTGGTGGTCCCTCGTCGGTCTCTTCCCGACGCTCTCTCATCGTTGTTGCTCATCGGAGACAGAAGCAGCTTCCTCGGTCCACTGTTCACGCGAGGCTTTTCGCGTTTTCTGCTTCGTTTTCTCTTTTTTTTCAATGCTTTTCTCTCTCTTCTCTTTATATATATATATATATTATATTTTTAATAAAATATAATATATATAATATCTTAGATTAAAATATACATATAATATATTATATTATATTCTAATATAATATAATATCTATATGTAAAAACTACTATAAAAATTTAAAATACACATTCATGTACACCTTTTTTTTTTCAATTTATTTGTACAGTTTATATGTACATCATATTTTGTTGTTTCTCCAAAAATATATATATATATTTTTATTTAATTATTTTTTTCGAGATAAGTTCTTAAGGTGGGTACATTTTTTTCCGGGTCTTACATTTCTTCCCCCTTAAGAAATTTGGTCCCCAAATTGGAACCAAGTCAGTCCTCGAACAACTGTGAATACTTTTCTCGCATCAGGCTCTCCAACTCCCATGTGGCTTCCTCAGAAGTGTGGTGCTGCCAGAGAACCTTGACTAGAGGAATCGTCTTGGATCACAATACTTTTTCCTTCCTGTCCAAAATCTGAATCGGCTTTTTCACGTACGACATGTCCTCTTTTAACTCCAGAGGTTCATACTCAATCACATGTGTCGGATCCGGATGGTACTTCCAAAGCATCGAGACATGGAAGACATTATGTATGCCTGCTAACTCAGGTGGTAACTCTAACCTGTAGGCCTTATCTCCCACTCGATCTAATATCTCAAATGGTCCAATGTAACGAGGACTCAATTTGCCTTTCTTCCCAAACCGCAATATGCCCTTGGAGGGAGAAACTTTCAGAAACACTGACTCACCAACCATAAACTCTAATGGTTGTCGTCTCGTGTCAGCGTAACTTTTCTGTCTACTCTGAGCTGTCTTTAATCTATCACATATCAACTGGACATCCTCAGAGGCTTGTTATACTAAATCGGGAGCAAGTAGTTTACGGTTACCCACTTCTTCCTAACCAAGTGGAGAACGGCATCTACGACCATACAATGCCTCATACGGTGCCATTCCAATACTCGAGTGGTAACTATTATTGTAGGCGAATTTGGCTTATGGCAAGTGATCATCCCAGGAGCCTTTAAAGTCCATCACAGAAGCTCTTAACATATCCTCTAGAGTTTGGATGGTTCTCTTTGACTGACCATCTTTCTAAGGATGGAAAGCTGTACTAAAACTCAATCGGGTTCCCATGGCTTCCTGGAATTGCTCCCAGAAATGAGAAGTGAAGCTGGAATCCTTATCAGAGACTATACTCACTGGAACGCCATGTAACCTCACTATCTCCCGTACATACAGATCCGCCAACGTACTCAGAGTATCAGTGGACTTCATAGCTAAGAAATGCGCTGACTTCGTCAGTCGATCCACAATTATCCAAATACCATCTTGGTTCCTCCTAGTCCTCGGTAAACCCATGATAAAATCCATGGTGATGTGCTCCCATTTCCATGTTGGTATAGGTAGAGGCTGCAATAGTCCCGCAGGCTTCTGATGCTCTACCTTAACCTGTTGGCACACTAGACATTTAGCCACATACTCTGCTATGTCTTTCTTCATCCCTGACCACCAATACACTTTTTGGAGATTCTGATACATTTTATTGTTCCCCGGATGCAATGTATACTGCGATGAATGAGCTTCTGACAAAATTAATTTTCTCAACTCTGAATCATTGGGAACACACTCTCTGCTTTTGAACCTCAGTAATCCATCAGTGCTCAACTCAAAATCGCACTAGTACCCATCTGTATCTGACTGGCCATATCAATACAGAAGCGATCAACACGCTGAGCTTGTCTGATCCGGTGTATCAAATCTGGTTCTATCCTCAGACTAGCTATCATAAAATGGGCATCAGTATCAGAAGGGATCACATCCAAACTGAGGTTCGTAAACTGCTCTAATAGCTCATGTTCCCTGATAATCATATACAATACCATCCCCAGGCTCTTTCTACTTAATGCATCAGCAACCACATTTGCTTTACCCGGGTGGTACAGTATCTCACAATCATAGTCATTCAAAAGCTCTAACCATCTTCGTTGCCTCATATTCAACTCTTTCTGTGAAAACAGATACTTGAGGCTTTTGTGATCAGTAAATACCTGAAATTTCTCACTGTATAAATAGTGGTGCCATATTTTCAGTGCAAACACAACGGTAGCCAACTCCAAATCATGGGTCGGATAGTTCTTCTCATGGTCCTTGAGCTGTCTGGATCCATAAGCGACTACCTTTCCATGCTGCATCAATACACAACCCAGTCCCTGTCTCTAGGCGTCAGTGTACACTAAGAAACTTCCTGAGCTGTTCGGTATGGTGAGAATCGGTGCGGTGGTCAGACGATGCTTCAATTCTTGAAAACTCTTCTCACATACATCATCCCACTCAAATACCACATTCTTTCGAGTGAGACATGTCAAATGAGCAACTAACTTCGAAAAACCCTCAACAAATCGTCTGTAATACCCAGCCAAACCCAAAAAACTCCTGATCTCTATGACTATTCTGGGCCGTTCCCACTGAACCACAGCTTCTATCTTGGACGGATCCACAGACACCCCGTCCTTCGATACCACATGACCCAGAAATGAATTATGTTCTAACCAAAAGTCACACTTACTCAGTTTGGCATACATCTGCTTCTCTCGGAGGGTTTGCAAAACAATCCTTAAGTGCTGCTCATGTTCCTCCTTGGACTTCGAATATATCAGTATATCATCGATAAAAATGATTACAAATCGGTCCAGGTATGGCTTAAATACATCATTCATCAGAGCCATAAAAGTCGTGGGAGCATTCGTTAACCCGAATGGCATAACTAAGAACTCATAATGACCATAACGGGTACGAAATGCCGTCTTAGGTACATCTACACTTCGGATTCTCAACTGATGGTACCCAGACCTCAGATCAATCTTACAAAAGATTTGTGCTCCCCGAAGTTGTTCTAATAAATCATCAATCCGTGGAAGGGGGTACTTGTTCTTGATGGTAGCCTTATTCAACAATCGGTAATCTATGCACAGTCGGAGGCTTCCATCCTTCTTCTTAACAAACAATACCGAAGCTCCCCATGGTGAGACGCTCGGTCAAATGAACCCCTTATCTAACAGTTCTTGTAATTGTTTCTTTAGCTCCTCCAATTCCACTGGAGCCATACGGTACGGTGGTTTGGATATCGGCTCAGTACCAGGCGCCAGATCAATACAAAATTCCATCTCTCTCTCTGGAGGTAATCCTGATAAATCATCCGAAAATTCCCTGACCACTGGAATATCAACTAATTTCAGGTGTGCCTTATCCAGATCAACCACGTACGCAATGAAACCTTCAAAACAACATCATACCATAAATTTCACACTTCATTCGTTTAATTGCCATAACTGCTTCTTTCATTAATTCTCAAAAAATTTTACAATGTGTTTCTCGTGAAGAGAAAACATTAGGGTCTTAGCATAACAATCTAAGATAGCATGATTTGCAGCCAACCAATCCATTCCTAAAATTACATCAAAATCAAACATACTTAACAGGATCAGATCGGCTGTTATACTCTTATCTCCTACCCTTAACTTACATTGCTTACACACATACTCAGTCATTTGACTACTTCCTATCGGTGTGCTATTTAACAACCTTTTGCCTAAAGGTGTGGGTTTTACAAAATCCATTAATTTAAATGCACAAAATGGTGATATGAATGAATACGTTGCACCAAGATCAATCAATGCAAATACTTTAAGATTGAAAATCAAAATTGTACCTTTCACCACATCGGGTGTAGCATCTGCAGTGCCTCGGTCTATCGCATACACTCTACCTTGGTCGAAGACTTGCTTTCCCTTCTCCTCGACCGTGGCTCTCCTTCTCGGAGCAAAAGTAGTAGGTGGAACTGCCTCGGGTTCTTTGCCCTTTGGTGGGGCTACCTCAGCTAACTCCAGGCAATCTATTATCAGATGCCCTGTCTTACTGCATCTTAAACATGCTCCGATTAGCGCATAACAAGGTCGATTGCCATGGTATTTCCCACACTTCCTACAAGGCTTAAAAGTAGGTCGGGGTCCACTAATCACAATACCCCTAGCCGCCGATGTAGTCGAGTGTACAGAGGGTCTCATGGCCTTACTCCGCGACTCCACAATCATCTGTCGCTTGTCAAAAGGCCTCTTCCCCTCTCTACCACCTCTGTCATCCCCAAATCTCTTTCGGTCTCTATCTTTGCCCTTACCACCCTACCCATACTCTGACACATGGAGCTCGTAATCCTGCTCACACAGTTGAGCCCGTCTAACTACTTCCCCATATGTCAAAATATCCAACGGGGCTAGTCGAGCTCTAATCGATGGTCTCAGACCTTCCATAAACTTACGAACCTTCTTCCTTTCACTGCCCATGGTATCAGGATTATATCTGCCTAGAGATGTAAACCGAGATTCATACTCATCCATTGACTTACCTCTCTGGGTCAAACCTGAAAACTCAGTCTGTAACTTCCGTTGAGCAGTGTCTGGAATGTATTGCCCCCTGAAGGCGTCCAAGAACATCTCCCAAGTAATTACTTGATGTCCAGCTAACAAAATAGGCATGGTGGACTTCCACCAGTGTTTCGCCTCACCCTCTAGCATAAAAGCTGCAAAAGCCACTTTCTCAGTAGTAGAGTATCAGGAGAATCTATAAAGTTTCTCCATTCTATTAATCCAGTCCTTTGCCACTACCGGATTCTTCACCTCACTAAATGACGGAGGCTGTAGCTTCTAAAACAGTGTCAGTCTATCTAAATCGCAACCATACTCCAAATCATCATCATAACCCTGAAGAGGGGTTACTAGAGGAGGTGCAGGCTGAATAGGAGGAGCCTGTGGGGGTTCAACTGGCTGTGGTGAGGGTGCAGGCTGTGCAGGCGCAGGGCGATTAGGTGTGGCTGCTGCAGCTGCCGGTGCAGCCTATCCTGTTGTACCCTGAGCACTATCCAATCTAGCCATAATCTACCCCAATATGGTCATAACCGTATCCATGCCCCGCTCTAGACTTACTATGCGGGTGTCAGCACTCTCTGCTGGGTTCTGAGATGTGCGCTCAGACGAAGACCCTTTCTGTCTCTCAAGCCTATCTCTCTGCCCTCGAGATTGTGAACCCTCTCCTCTACTGCGATGTCTGTCCGACATCCTGATCGTTTCCTGCATGTATAACATAATTTTTCAGTGAACTCACATTTCGATATACACAATTGTATCTAAACGATGCACAGTTACACAGGGATGTAAACTTTCTTGGTTACTAACAACGACTCATATCAGACCAACCCTGCTCTGATACCAACTTCTGTCGTGACCCTTTTCACTTACATTTATATCATTACTTACCCCATATCACAACACACTCACATCAATTGGTTGGGCTATGAGTCGATATTAGCCGATCACTTTTCCACATTTATCAATTCATATTTCATTTGTACACATGTATAATATGAAAAGTGTACTTGTATTAATTTACAACGACGTACATCTGTTTATATTTATTTATTTTCGTTTACATCCCCCAAACTATCTAATATACATCACTGTGCATCATATGGTTTAGATACAAAAGATAACAAGAGTGTATACCTTACACGATGTGGTAAACGCAGCTAGCGGAAGGAAACGCTATAACTAACCCCGAGTTCTCAAACTACTGGGGTGAATCTGTGGAGAGAGGAGAAAAAAAGGGGTGAGCTAATACGCTCAGTAAGGAAAATATGGAAGCAGGTAGATAATCGTACTATCTACATGCTCAAATACTGTGCATACACAAAAAAATCGATTTCATAACACAAAACTTTCACAATAAACAAATAGTGAATCTTCGCTACACATCCGAATATAGAAAACTCATTCGGAGTGAAACATTTTCATAAACTTAACGATTGTGTGGCATTTTGTTTTCTTAGAATTCAAGAGGTGGCCCCCACAATCGCATTCATATCAAATCACTTTTCGAATTGTTTAAGATGCACATAAAAATTTCTTCAGCAAACCACTTTCAATAAATGCTTTCAATAACGGATGAGACTAGGCAGAGATATACATATCATAGAATCAGATGACATATGGCCATAGTCAATGACCCCCAAGCTAATCACGGGCCAGGTGTGCAAGAGTGGTCCTGAAGCCTCTCGGCTAACACATGTAAGTCTGAAGAATGAAGACTAGTGGTACGGTACAGTGTACTCTGTATTGTTTATACGGTACAACGTACTCCTTAACCACAGCACCATAACTGAAGGTTGCAGGGTGCCCTAATTAGGGACTTATCACCCTAACCTGAAATTATCAACCTTAGCCTGTCTCAAAACTGAGTGCGAGCAGACCTGGATAAATCCACAAATCTCATCATAGCTCTCGCACGATTTTACACATACAAATAGACAGCTGGCTCTGTTTCCCACAATAATGGTACTCAAAACCTAGTGCGATACGTAAAACGATGCAAATCAGAGTGAGAGAGTAACATCCCATCAAATCACTCGTCAATCAAATCATACTTTATAAAAAGGGCAATTTAACACATACTGTCAAATCATGAGCCAGTCTATCATTTCAGCTTTACAAAAATCTCTTTTTCACATATAAAACTTCGAATTCATGCATTTTATGCATTTCTAAATTTTTGCCATTCCCAGTGGTATTTTCGTAATTTTTCCATATTTGGGTATTATCAAAAAATCTCATATTTATAATCTATATGAAATTTAGGTTACTGCAAACGACGATTAAAATACGTATAGCTATCTCTAAGAGCTAGCATAGATCCCTTATCTGGAATCACGTCGATTGCGAAATCCTTAACTCTTCGCTTTTTGTAAATCACTTTACAAAGCTTTAATTCAATTCTCGGGGCTGCAATTAAGCACATATTATATCAGTTTGCCCCGATATATTCATTCTTTCACTTTTTCTACAATTACTTTAACAGATCGGGCTCATTTACCCTTAGTGGGCCCAATTGCTCCTTAATGGGCCTAATACCCTCATCGTGTCATTTTAAGCCTTTCTAGCCTTTTGGATCGTTCATTTAATCATTTACGATCATCAATTTTCAATTCCACACATACAATAATTTATACTGAATTTAATTTCGTAATTTACGTGATTTATTTTGAATTCGCATACGATTCATTTCAATATCGTATAACTACACCAATTATAGTATATGAGGATCACTTACTCGAATTTTTGTGATGACACGTAAATCGATGCTCGCACGAACTTGTATTTGTCATTTACCGTCGCGCTACACATTGATATATATTTAAACCGGTCAATTACGGTCAATATAAATTCAACTTAATTTTTCAAAAATTAAATCGATCAAATCCGACCACTTACCAGCCTATCGTTGAGCCAGGATAACACCAAATTTTTTTTTCAATTTTTTTCCTCTTGAACTGGTTCAGACCGATTCAGTTCCTTTCATACTGAACCGGTCTGAATCGGTTCAGGTGAGATTTGGTCGTTGCCGACGTTTTCGATCGATCCTCAGGCCGTTTCGACCACTGTTCGATGCAGCATCTCTTGGAGAACCTTCGATTGGCTTGATCGGGGTCAGATCGACGTCGGTGACCGCCGAATCTGCCTTTCCCCCTTTCAGTCTTCGTTTCACCGATCAGCCTCTGCCGGCGATCCACGGCGCGTCACGGGGCTCGGCAGTCACCTGGGTCCTAGTGGTCCCTCGTCGGTCTCTTCCCGACGCTCTCTCGCCGTCGTTGCTCGCTAGAGACAGAAGCAGCTTCCTCGGTCCACTGTTCACGCGAGGCTTTTCGCGTTTTCTGCTTCGTTTTCTCTTTTTTTTTCAATGCTTTTCTTTCTCTTCTCTTTTATATATATATATATTATATTTTTAATAATATAATATATATATATATAATATCTTAGATTAAAATTTACATATAATATATTATATTATATTCTAATATAATATAATATCTATATGTAAAAACTACTATAAAAATTTAAAATACACATTCATGTACACTTCTTTTTTTCAATTTATCTGTACAGTTTATATGTACATCATATTTTGTTGTTTCTCTAAATATATATATATATATATATATATATATTTATTTATTTAATTATTTTTTTCGAGATAAGTTCTTAAGGTGGGTACATTTTTTTTCGGGTCTTACAGCTTACACGTAAAGGGGTTCCATTTGTATGGTCAGATCAATGTGAGTAGAGTTTTCAAGAGCTCAAGTAAAGATTGACTACAACACCCGTCCTGGCTATTTTGAGTGGATCAGAGGGATTTACGGTGTACAATGATTCCTCCCATCAGGGTCTGGAATGTGTACTTATGTAGAATGACCGAGTGATCGCTTATGGTTCAAGACAACTTAAGGATCATAAGCAAAATTATCCTACCCATGATCTAGAGTTAGCCGTAGTGGTTTTTGCTTTAAAGATTTGACGACACTATCTATATGGTGAGAAATTTCAAATCTTCATTGACCATAAGAATTTGAAGTACATATTTGATCAGAGCGAGCTTAATGAGGTAGAGACGGTGGACATAGCTCCTCAAAGATTATGACTACGAGATCTTATATCATCCGGGTAAGGCGAATGTAGTTGCAGATGTTCTCAGCAGGAAGGGTATGATGTCTTATATGATGGTCAGAGAGTCAGACTTACTGGGACGATTCGTCGAGCTCAGTATTAGTGTTGATAGGGTTGATGATGGATTTATGATTAGCCTATCAGATCAGAGATTGCAACCAGATTTTACAGTCAGTAATGATGGGTTGTTAACGTTTAAGGGTCGTATCTGTGTGCGGAACGATGACACCCTAAGACAGAGAATTCTAAGAGAGTCCCATTGTTCCCGTTACACTATGCACCCTAACAGCACTAAAATGTATCACGACTTACGTAAGGTGTATTGGTGGATTGGTATGAAGTAAGATGTGACCGATTTTATAGCCCGGTGTTTGATTTGTCAGCAGATTAAGATTGAGCATCAAAAGCAAGTTGGACTCTTTAAGTCATTACCATTACCTACATGAAAGCGAGAGCTTATTATGATAGATTTTATTATGATGCAATTAGGGTTATAGTAGACAGATTGATAAAGAATGCCCATTTTCTTACCATCAAGAGCACTAATTCACTAGATAAGTTGGTAGACTTATTTATTAGAGAGGTGGCACGGTTGCATGGGGCTCCCGTGAGCATTATTTATGATAGAGATTCTCGGTTCACTTCCAGGTTCTGGCCACATTTTCAGGAAGTTATGAGATCTCAACTTAATTTGAGCACTACCTACCATCCTCTGACAGATGGTCAATCCGAGTGGATGATATAAACTTTGGGGGATATGTTGAGGGCATGTTGTTCGACTTTAAAGGTTCATGGGATGATAATTTGCCCATCGTAGAGTTTTTCTATAATAACAGCTATCACGCTAGTATTGGAATGACTCCTTATGAGTATCTGTATGGCAAGAGATGTAGGTCCCTAGTTGCTTGGAAAGAAGTGGGTGACCAAAAAATCTTAGCTCCCGATCTTGTAGAGCAGGCGACTTAGGGTGTACGTACTATATGTGATAGATTAAGTGCCATTCAGAGTAGATAGAAAAGGTACATCGATGTGCATAGGCGGTCACTGGAATTTCAGATTAGGGACTTGAAATTCATAAAGGTATCACCAATGAAGGGTGTCATGAGATTCAGGAAGAAAGGTAAGTCAGTCTTCGCTTCACTGGTCAATTTGAAATATTAGAGAATGTGAAAGATGTTGCATACAGACTTGCCTTACCTCCACCATTGTCTAAGGTCTACAATGGTTTCCACATCTCCATGTTGAGGAAGTATAATCCAAACCCTTCCCACATAATTGAGTACGAGCTATTGAATATCCAGGGAAACATGAGTTGCATCGAACAACTAGTCCGGATCCTTGACAGGAAAGATCAGGTACTACAATATAAGACAATTTCACTAGTGAAGGTTCTCTGACAGTATCACTCGGTTGATGAGGGCACTTGGGAGCTGGAGAGCCTAATGAGAGAGAAGTACTCACATCTATTTAGTAGACCAGCTTGAATTTGGTGGACCAAATTCCCAAAAGGTGGGGAGAATCTGAAACTCGAAATATCATCATTATTATTATTTATTTAGAAAACCAGAAAGAAATTAAGGGGTCGTTTGTTTTTGTTTTTGTTTTCTGTTTTCTTTTTTTGTTTTCAGTTTTTTGGAAAACAAAAACAGAAAATATGTTTGGTATTGATTTCTGTTTTAAAAAAATGAAAATTTTCAAAATTGTTGGAAACAAGAATTTGATGTTTTCATTGTTTTCGGAAACATGTTTTCATTTTTGTTACTGTTCATAAATAAGTGAACAGTATTTATATATTAATATAATATTAATATATTTTCATAATAAAATTTTAAAATAAAATTAATTAATTTTTTAAAATAAAAATAACATTAATGTTTAATATAAAATATTATTTAATTAAAAAATAGTTTAATTTTAATATATTTATTTTAAATTAGAAAAATTGAAAAATGTAAAAAATAACAAGAAATAGCATAAACTATAATATCATAATATTTTTAATTTAAACTTGTATAATAATTAATTGAATATATTATAAATTTAAATAATATAATTTATTATAATTTAGATATGTTAATAATTAATATTATTGCTAATTGCTATTTATAATATATTTAATAAATATTTTATTAAACGATCTTATTATTTAATATTATATATTTTTAATTAAATTTAAAACATATCACTCTTAACATAAAATAATTTAATATTATTAAAAAGTGAATACTTGACATTAAATAAAATTATTTATATTAAATATAACATGTTTTAATAATATATATTTTTTATAAATTACTTAGTTAAATATATTTTTTTAGTAATTTAATATTATTTCAATTAAAGTAAATATTATTATTAAATATAGGTAATAATTTATTAATTCATATTATTATTTAATATATAAAATTTAAAATGTTTATTAATCTCCATTATTATCTAATAAAATTAATATTAAAAATTTATTTATTATTATTTTAATTGAATTATTTTTTAAGTAATTATTTTATTTAATATTATATTTAATTATAATAAAATTTAAATAATATTAAATTTTAATATGATTAAAAGTAGATATTTCATATTAGTATTAAATATTATAAATAATATAATTTAATAATATGTACATAATATTATATAATAAATATATTATTATTTTTGTTCAATTTTTAAATTTTATTTTGTGATTGAATTATTGTATCTAAATCAGTTTAAAAATTTGTTCTGAATACGTAACAATTTTAACCAAACATGTTTTTTGTTTTTAGAAATCGAAAACAAAACAAACTAAAACAAAAACAAAAATTTCAGAAACAAGAAACACAAAACAGAAAACAAGAAACGATACCAAACGACCCCTAAGAGATTCGTTTTGATGTTGGTACAGGGCTCAGAGCAAACGAAAGGCTGGATTACTGGCATTAAGCCTGGGGCACGAAATCCGGGGTGAGATTCTAAATTTAAGTAATTCTTGAGAGTTATATGTGTATAAGTATGATTTGATGGTTAGAAAGTAGAACTCAAGCTTTGGAAGTGAAAAATTAATGAAAACTCGGGTTACCATTAAACCAAGAAATTTCCCAAGAACCCAAAATAAATTGAAAATAAATTCTATAAATTTGAGAAAATTATTCCAAACCCATAGGAAACTAGTATGGTGTATATTTAAGTTAGAGAATTAAATTGAAGTTGAAAAAGTGAGGTTAAAACCCTTAAATAAAGTTTTAAAGCAAACTGAAAATTTTAACGGTTTAGCATCGGGAAAGGTTAAATCGCATAAACAAAAAATTTCTCCAAAACAAGTGGACCCCAAATTTCTTGGACAATAACTAGAGATATAGTAGAACATTGGAAAAGTGAAAAATTTAACAAATAAGCTGAAAAATAATTTTTAGGAATTTTTTGAATGGAGGGCAACCTGCAGAGTTTTTGCTGGGCTGAAGAAATGGCCCAATTTGGATGGGTTAGAGATAAGCTTTGGACTTGGCCTTTTAACATAAGAAAGTAGACCAAATTCAATGTTTAAAAAGGTACCATATGCCTTAAAACTCGAAGAAACCAGAGAGATAGTTTTCCTAGAACCTCCCAAAGCGTCCTTCCCCTGTTTCACATTGTGAGATTTTTTTCGGCCATCTTCCAAATAGAATTAGCATTCGGCCAAGAAGGACTGATTTTAGCCCTAGAGGTCCCTATAAATATTACAATTTTAGTCAAAACTAAGGTCATTTGCCTAGTGAAAAGTTAGTGAGAAGAAATTTGGGCAAAATTTCATGTTCACTAAGGTGAGAGAAAGTGATTTTCTTCCTTATTTGATGGATTTTTAAGTTTGTTTATGGTGTTTCTAAGTAGTATATTTGTGGATATATAGCTTAGAAAGATTGTGGGTGGATGAATCTCGGGTCACAGTTGGTCAACCCTAAGGTAAATTTGTTAGAAGAAGATTAAGTTGATATATGTTGATGTATGTTGGATTTGTGTGATTTTGGCTAAAGTGGAATTTTGAATTAAATTTTCTAAGATAATGTTATGTTCTAACCAACCTAGGGTTTGCATGGAAAAGGTTCAAATTTGGTTGAATTTGATGTTTGTATGGTGTTAGTTTAATACCGAAAAAACTCGATCTAAGCTCAGTTAAGTTGAAAACGATAAAAATGATGAAACGATACTTTGGCATGTTATGGATTGCTATGAAAAAGCTTAAAATAAATGTTGTTTAACTTGTACAAGAATTGGTAAGTTTAAATTGAAGTGAATGAGCAAAACTGAAAAGGCTCGGTATATGTCTCAATTTTACTGAATATTATGAAATGAGGAAAAGTGACATATAAGTAAGTTGTAAAACATAAGTTATGGGCTGAAATGAATGAATAAAGTGTTATTTTGATTTATCGAAATAGCTAAATGACACGTTTATCGATAAAATCGAGTAAATAACAAAGCTGGTAAAAATGACCAAGTTTAATAAAGTTTATGTAAGTTAGTGTATGCTTAAATATATTAAGATGAATTTGAGTATTATTTGATGGTTTTGGAATTATCTTGGGTTGCGCAAGGTGTTGGCACTAAATCAAGGCAAGCCCAATATCCGATAATTTTGTACTGCCCTGAGATTCGAGAGGTAAGAGATGCAATTTAAAGTAATAATGACTTCCTTTACCTATTTATATTTCTTGAAATGATTTGATGTATGCATGAAGAATTAACATGAAACCTGAACCTTTCAACATAAGTTTTCGGAAGAAATGAAGCCTCGATTTAACCCCGAACCTAAAACTTTACTGAAACACATATTTTTACTATGATGCATAAGTCCTTAAAAAATTAATATTTTATAATTGAAATTTATGATTTAATGATTAAAGTTTTCCATATGATTTTTAAGTAAGTATGTAAGCAAGTAAGAATATAATTTTTTTTTTAGACTAGTGGCTATCCTGATAGTGTATACTGTGTGTATGTCATGCTTGCTACTTGTTGCGTCTATCTCTGCCTTTATGGTGCCTGTCTTTGCCACTTGTAGTGTCTATTTCACCTGTGAAATGCTTGTCTCCGGCTTTATGGCGCTTGTCTCCGCTACAAGTGGTGCCTTTTTCATAGTATCTCGTGCCCGTGCAGCATGCATGTATGTTATGTTACCCGCACGGTGAGTGCCACAGGTGCCCGTGCCCTAACTGTGTGCTAGTTTATTCAGATATTATGTCTATTTTGTTGCATGACTTTGATCCAGTCTACAACCCTTACCATGGTCATCTGTGTTTTATTCCCTCTACGGAGGATGATATCTCTGTTTTGCATGATAGTTATACGGATTCAGCCCAGTCTTCATGTTTTTCATGTATGAATGTTTTGAATAATGAAAAATAAGTAAGTAAGTAAGTAAGTAAGTTTTGTTAAAGTGAGTAAGTAAATAAGTATGTATACTTTGTTAAAGTAAGTAAGTATGTATGTTTTATTTCAAAGTAAGTATGTATTGATTTTGCTTAAGCACGTTAATAAGCATATATGATTTGGATAAAGTAAGTATGAAAACTTTTGAACGCATGATAATCATGATTTTCAATATATTTTGGGGTTGTCAAGATTATTTTAAATGTTTTCCTTACTAGGCTTTTTTAGAAGCTCATCCCCCTCTTTCTCCATTCCAAATTACCTCCAGTGATATCATTTCAGCTATTCGCGGAGTACTCGAGTTAGACTAGTGGATTTTGAGTCTCTCCAGCTACCTTTGGTACACGTTAAGCATATCGTCTGATTTTTTTTCCAGACTTTGTATTGTACAGATACTGGTTTGTAAACACTTTTGGGATGTAATCTATTGTTATGGATTTGTATATAAATGGTTTTGGAAGCAAATGAAATATTTTGATAATATTAAGTATGGAAACAACTTGGTTAGTTGAGAAGTATGGTAAATCGAGAGATAATATGTTGAAGAAAAATAAAAACAACTGCTTGAGGTTATAAACTATGATCTTGTCTATTTGCAAGGAGGTAGATTAAAGTATAAGAGGTTATGTTGCCGAATTTGAAACGAACTTTAAACGATTAAAAGATTAAGCAAAGAAAGAAACGAATCAACTAACACAGTACAGGAACACAACCTAAGTAAGAAATTAAGTAGTAAAAAAAAAAGGTTAGCCTCAATTTCTGCGCTTTTGGGACGTTGAAGTTTATGTTATTGTCAAAGCCCAACTCGTTCATAGGTCGTCGGCTGGCATCCCCTTGGGGCTTAGATCCCTCCAGGTTTGCTTTGACTCACACGTGCTGTCCCCTTTGGGTCCACTGACTCGCACGATTTTATCGAAGTAAATATCCCAATTCGCATCCCATGGGTTCAAACTCAGGACCTTAAGTCCTTTGATCTTACACCAATTCGCATCCCTATTGAGATATTTACCTTAATAAAACTGTGTGGGTCAGTGGATTCAAAGCAGATAGTACGTGTGAGTTAAAGCAAACCTAGGGGGATTTAAGCCCCAAGGGGATGCCGTCTGACGACCTATGATTGAACTGAGCTTTGACAACTTAGGCTCAAAAAATGGACATGCCTAGGATTGGACACACTTTCACTTCCTTAATACCTTACCTAGGCTCGGCCCTACCCACTAACATGTCAACTTTCAAATAAACATCTCATTTGTATGACACGAAGGGTAGTATTTATTTAGATATATTTCCTTTAAATTTAAAATATAATTTAAATATATTTTTGACTGGTCAATTTAGTTGGTCGACCATTATCCGGTGATAAAATTATGCAGATCAACCGTGATGTTCAAGAGCAAGCAAATCTTTATTTGTAGAAATACTGAATAAGTAGAATCTTATATATAGTAATATCTAAACTCCTTTAATTAGTTTCCTATTTATAGATGTTGATATCTAAATAAAGTAAACTAATTCCCATGTGCTATAGATTGCATTTGGAGATGTTAAAGGCCAACAATCCTAAAGAAGCAAGAAGAAAAAAGTAGCTGCAAGAATAACATAATCATAGCTTCATTAATCAAGTCCAACGAGGAGTACGTAAGACATAATTTATATTATTAGTTAAGGGAATTAAATACATTTACAGTATGTGTTACTATTTATCGCAAACATTTTTAACAATGTGTAGATTGTAAATAAGCTAATGAACAATAAAGGTGATGTAATACAACAGATAAAATGGTTGTCCCATGGATCACATTTAAAAGTTATAAAAGTATCATGGATATGTGGTCAATGGAATTAGCTTTTACACCAAAGAGCGTGACAATAATTGGTGTGTGCAAAAGTTGAGTGAGTTTGGTTGCAAATGTAATGCAAATTCCAAGTGCTAAAGACAAGAACCTTGTATTCAAAGATTTATCTTTTTATAGAGACATTCTAGAGATCTAGGAGCTACATTATAATGCATAACAATAGTATAAAACAAGATGAATTTGGTTTCATCTTAATTAAAGAATTGGATATAAGTATGACTTTGATTTTGGCTGATTAAGCAAAATGAATTAAAAGCCTTTACATCGAGAAGAGGCTTATGTTTGGGATACCTTCCTGTCATTGTATTTATTTGTCTTGTGCATGGAAAGATTAGGTCAACTTGTTGAGAAATCAGTCAATAAAGATATTTGGAAACCAATTAAAGGTGGGAGCGAAGGTTTTAGAATTTTTCATTTAGTCTTTGCTGATGGTTTATTTCTTTTTAGCCATTTGTCGAAGAAGCAGGTTATTGAAATTAAGGACATTTTGGATGAGTTCTATGGATGCTCGGGCGCTATGGTTAGCATTAAGAAATCAAAATTTTTGGCCTCTCCTAAAGTAAAATGAAGAAAAGACAAAATGGCCAGAAAAATTTTAGGGATTAGTACATTAGAGTCCCTTCAATACATGGTATAGTAACTATGAAACTACAACAGAAAGTGATTGATAAAGTCAGTGGTCGATTATCAAGATGGAAACCAAAAACTTGAGCTTCGTTAGGGGAGGAACTTTGGCAAGTTCTGTTGCTTCTACTATACCTATTTATCACATGTTAACTGCTATCATGCCTAAAGCCATGAATAAACGTGTTCATAAATTGAATAGAACTTTCCTATGGGGTTGTACAACAGAAAAAAAAAGGGATATATTTGGTTAAATCGTAGGACATGTGTTTCCCATGAAGCGTGGTGGCTTGGGACTTCGATGCATGAAAACTCAAAATAGATCTTTGATAAAGAAAACAATCTGACGGTTCGTGCATGAATCTAATTGTCTATGGGTACATTTTTAAAGCCAAATATAAGGTGTTGGGAGATCCTGTGATATTTACATTACTTAATAAACATAATGCAAAGCTGGTCGCATTCATGGAATGGCCTAATGACTACTTAAAAGGAGCTCTATCATGATTTTCTTTGTAGAGCAGGTAATGCTTCTAACACTTATTTTTGGATTGATCAATGGTTAGGAGAGGCAATCCTAGAACAAATGGATACATGTCCGGATTTTATTGATTTGAATGCAATAGTTAATCAATATAAAAACGTTGAAGAAAGTTGGCATTCTGATCTTTTATTTGCTCATCTGCCATGAGAAGTGGCTTTTAAAATCTTAGGTGTGCCTATCCCGAGAGTGAAAAATCTTGAAGATAAATAGATATGGGGGCTGGCTTCGAATGGTAACTTCACTTTCAAAACATCATATGATAATGCTCCTCTTGATGATTCTATAAAGGATGGCGTAAACTAGAATTTGATTTGGAAATTACCTGTCTCAAAGATGGATTTACTTCATGTGGCTTTGTAGAAGAGATGCTCACAAAGTTGGTTTGGTTTAGCAAAGGCTTTGCTGCATCAGCAGTATGTGAAATATGTGGGGCGGCTGCAAATGAATTGACTTTTCATGTGTTTAGAGACTATTATTTGGCCAAGGAAGTGAGGAGGAGACTACTATTAAATATCCCATGGACTGAATTTTTCTAACTCTCATTGTGGAGTGGTTGGAACAAAATCTTAATGGGGAGGAGGTATTATGGCATGGACTGAAGATGTGTTCTCATTATTACTTCCTGGAAACTTTAGACAAAGAGGTGTAGTTCCCTATTTAGTAACTCAAAACTATTGGATAATAATATTGATAGTTTTATTTCTTACTTGAAAAGAAGAGATGTTGAGATTCATAAAGCCTTCAGGAAGGAGAAAGTGTTAGATTATAGTCAGCTTAAGATCCATTGGTTGGGTCCTAGATAAGGAACAAAAAAGCTAAAAATTGATGATGCCTCTGAAGGAAATCCAGGTTTTGCAGGGGTAAGGGGCTTAATCTGTAACGATTTTGGAAAATGCCTGGTAGGCTTCAAAGCAAGTTTGGAAGTTTGTTCAAATATTGTAGCAGAGCTTCAAGCTGTTAAATTGGGTTATGTCTAGCCTGCGAGGAGGGTTACATGGAAGTTATATGTGAATTAGATGCCAACGTGGTTATTAACTTAATAATGGAAGCTGATATCAATATTCACACACTTAGAGGCATCATAGGTTATATTAAGGAAATTGTTGAGAGATCACGGAGTTCTTCTTTCCAACATATTTATAAACAAGGCAAATTGTGCGTTGATGTGCTTGCTAAATTTAAATGCGAATTGAAAATGGAGTTTAAAAGGCTTCGAACTCCTCCCCTGATGCTGAGTCCCTTGTATCTTTAGATGTTAGAGTTGTTGTTTTTCCTCGTAATTTCAGTTTGAGTTAGTTTTTTTGTTTCTCCATATTTCACTTGTAACCAAAAAGGGAAATTGGTATTAGAGAAGTATTAGGATTAATTTTTATTTTTATTACGACTAATGCTAGAATGTAAATCAGATATTATTAGTATTTATTAGTTTTAGATTTTCTTATTAAGATTGTTACTAATTATCTAATTTGCTAATTTTCCATTTAATATAAAAATTAAATGAAAAATAAAAAAAGAATTTTGGTCAGGATTATTAGCATTCAGAAGGAATTGAAAATAATAAATAATATAAATAACAATATAATCAGGGTTGATAAAAAAAATATAAAAGAGAGAAAAGGAAAATCGAAAATTGAAAAGAAAAAGGGGGGTTTTTTTTTATTTAAATCAAGAACCCTCATCAAGAAGAATTCCAATCATTAAGTAGCAAGATTACTAGAGAAAAATAAAAAAAGTTTTAAGAGAAAAAAAAAATAAAAAAAAAGAGAGTTTTTCTTTTACACTAACTTTAACTTTAGTTTATAAAAACAACGGCAATAATAATCCCACAATCAACACAGTATAGAGAAGAAAAATGCATAGTGAAAAACTCATACAAAAATACAAAAAAGATTAGTTAGTCGAAGATTTTGAGTTTTGGTTTTTTGGGTTTAGATCTGTAAGTGTTGGTTTAGATGTTGGTAATTTAAATTCAAGATCTAAACAATATAGGTTGAAGGGAATAATTTTGGGTTCTCTTTTGAGGTTTCTGACAAAGGTGTACGGCGGAATACTGATATGAGCCAATTAGTACTTGACAGTTATTTAGTTATTTTGGAATTTGTAATAGAACTTTAATACATAGATTGCATTTACATGACTATTATAACATATACTGTTCAGTCAACTATTCTGTTATACTTTATAAACATTGTCAGTACAAGAAATATACAGATATGAATCATTTTTGTAAAACTCTAGGAAAAACCCTTTTCCATTTTATTTCAAAATTCTCTTTATATTATTCTTCCTTCTTCTTCACATAATCCACGTGATTGAACCTTCTGAATTCTAGAATTCATAATTTGAATTTCCAGATCAGCTTATCTTCTCAAATTAGTTGTAGCTGCTAACATGTAAAGATCTTCATATATTCCTTTGGAATATATCATTAGTATCAAAGCTTTCGAATCATGGCAATGGTGGAAGGTGTTCAAAACATAACTCAAATGGAATTCGATTTGATGCAAAAAGAATTGGATGCTAAGATTGGAAGTACAGTAGAGCAAAAATTTAAATTTCGGTCGCGATTACGATTTTGGTTGTGTTATATTTATCGCAATTTCGGATAACGGAGATTATTGCAATCATTACGGTCATTGTGGTCGTGAATTTTTCTAATTTCGTACAACTTTTTTAATGGACGATAGCGGCAATAGCGATCGATAGTGACAATAACGGCCATCGATAACGAAAATAACAGTCAATAGCCACAATAACAGATCAATTACGACCGTTACAAGTGTAAATTTGTTTCACACCCATTATTCGAGGAGTAGCAGTAACGACAATTGCCGCTACCGCTAAATAGCGGCCGCTATTTGAATCCTTGCAGCAGAGCAACACAGATTTGAATTCCAAACTTAAATTCGAGTAGGTCTCGAGTCAATATGAGTTGAGATGAGGAATATATTTGAGATATTTATACTTAAATTTGAAACCCCATATGTGGAGGCTCGAAATAGCAGTGGATCATTGGATCTAAAACAGAAGATGAAAACAAAGGTAAAACACCTATAGAATTTATGAGCTTAATGAATCTGATCCAATCCAAACAAAGTATACCAAATTGGAGTATCCTAGGTTCGATGGAAGTGATTTTTGAGGCTGGCATTTGAAGATTGAGAAGTTTTTTTTGCAGTTGATTAAACCAGAGATCAAGACAAAGTACGGAAGATATATGCAGAATCAAGGAGATTTAAGTGAGCTAAATCAGACTCAATATGCTAATAATTTGTGATCTAGATTTAGAGATAATGCATACATTTATCCTGTGCATGAACTTGTTAGTTTGAGACTGTTGAAGACTATTATCATACCTTTGAGAATTTGTTAAACCTGTTACACTTGTCTGAGAATTATGCCATAAGCATATTCACTAGTAACCTCAAAACTAAGATTTCCAAATCAGTGAAACTTTTCTATCCAAAAACTCTTACTCATGCCTTTAGCCTAGCCAAACAATTGGAATCTATAGTTACTCCACAAAAATCATCTATACCTTATAGCAATCCTCCAAATATTAACCAGTTTTATCCTCTAATCTAGCCACCAGTTGAACTTGACCAGCCACCTTTATTACCTATTCCAAAGATTAATCTTACCGATCCTCAAACAACCAAACCTTGAAATACTTTTAAACCACCAAATGATGGTTTAGAAGTGCCTATTACTAAGAATGCTAAAGCACCAACGAAGGAGGAAAGGGAGGAAAGGAGAAAAGGATTATGCATGTGGTGTGGTATCAAGTTCACACTAAGCCATAAGTGTGACGCCCCGGAAACGCGAAAAATAGGGCAAATTTAAAACTGTTTACTCATCAAATCACAATTAAGGGTGCATTCCTGTGCAGTGTCATACATCATCATACTTATCATGCCTCGGGATCTCATCATAAAATAGTATATATCATATCATAGACATTACTCAATTCTGAGTTAATTAATCCTAATACATCCCATACATCATTGTACAACAAATGTCTGTAATTACAACTTTAGTCTGGGTATATGAAAAGATAAATTATACCTCAATACAATATATGGCCTGGAGCTCAAGTCCTCCACTAGCCACTGCTCCGTACGTCGCAGGGAAAACTCTCTTCACTTGAAGAAATCTGGGGGGAAGAGAAAGTAGGGTGAGCTTCTAAATCGCTCAGTAAGGGGGTAAGAGACTCATCAATAAGACAATGATTTGCACAATACAATCATTTTAACTCATAGTTGAAAACTCGTTAGAAAATATAGCATGACTTAATAAAACATCATTCTCATCTCATTCTCTAAAATCATGTGAAAACATAAGAGTACATAACTCAGTATAAACCACAGTTACAAGCATGTGAAAATCATGATGCGATAATGACTTTTCTCATTAAAACGTGATAAAAATCACCGCAATAAAATGCATGTGGCACAACCACAAAACACAACTCATGTGTATAAAAAGGAGACTAGGCAATAAAACTCATATAAAACTTGTCATGGCACATCAATAATATATCTCCTTTGGGTGCGCATCCCAGGCATCCTCATAAGAGGGAACGTTGACATATGGTCGTGTAGAAGGTATATTGGACTTACGCGTTACCAGAACAAGGCCTGACCTTACATGCTACTAGAGCAATGCCTCTCCTCATGCACACTATCATGTGGTTCCTGGGTCAGTTCCCAAACGGCCCACTCTATCGGTCTTACATGCTACCAAACCAAGGCCCGGACTTACATGCTACCAAAGCAAAGCCACCCAGCGTTACCAAAACGAGGGTCATCTCCTGTTACCAAAACGGAGGCATCTCTCGTTACCAAAATGGAGGAATATCGGACTTACATGCTACTAGAGCAAGGTCCAGACTTACATGCTACCAGAGCAAGGCCTCCCAACGCTACCAAAGTGGAGGAATAATCGGACTTACATGTTACCAGAACAAGGCCCGGACTTACATACTACTAAAGCAAGGCCCGATGTGCATTCAACATGACACGCCTAAGTCTCAATCATTAGTCATTATCATATAAAACGTTTTGCCTTCATGTAGAACTCATAATGGTTTTCTTTCATAAATCTCATTTAAAACATTTGTGTACTCAACACAAAACATGTTAAAATCGAGTTCCAACCGATAAAACCATGCACACATTTCTCAATCTCAGTATGCCTTAACGTAGAGCCCAAATCTCTTTTTCACATTTTAAACACAAAACGGTTAGAAAACATTTTCACACATAGTTTACAACTCATAAAAATTGGGTCCTAAAAGGCTATTAAATCGTGTGCAATCTCTCATTCACAATACATAAAACATGCTTGTTTTCTTAATCACAATTCATGCTACAACATTTCACAATTCACATACACAAACGAGTTTAAGTTTCCCTTACCTCTTTCCACCTCGTATAGTGCAATTGTTCCCCCGTATCACGGACTATTCTCGTATTCCTCTTTGGAACTCCCAAGCTGTCCAAATGATGTAAAAACATCAAAACTCATTATCACATAACCTCCAAATCTCTACATCGAGCATATTGCCCATATTCTCATTAAATACCTCAATTATCCCATTTCTCATGACTCTATCAAATTCATAATCTCATCCACTACATTTCAACCTTTTACATTTCTCATGCATAATACCCATGCCAAAATCACTTCATTGCGTAAATTTCCAATTTATAGATGAAAATCTCAATTTATCACAATTTACTTAATATCATCATCACTCCAATAAAATTACAATTTTTGTCAACTCTAATCTTTTCCTAACTACTTCACCACAATGCCCATATTCACAATCACCAAAAATCACTTCAAAATCCAAGATTAAAGTTTAGAGATTACCCAAACTTGTGGAGTACTCAACTCACACCTTGATTCGATTCGTCTTTCGATTTTCAAGTATGTTGTTTTCCTTTGGATGATAAACTACTTCCCTTCATTGATTTGGACGAAAATGGGGACTTTGAAAGAGAGAGAAAGCTAGGGTTAGTTTGAAATGGAGGTTTGGGGGAGAGAGAGAGAGATCCATTTCCAGGAAAAACAAAGGGGTCTTTATATAGACTGAAAGTAGGAGATCAATCTGGCTCTTGATGAGATCGATCTGCATTTGAATTTGGGGACAATTTGGGGTAATTTTATGCCTAGGAGATCGATCTGTCATGGGGTAAGATCGATCTCTTAATGGCTTTATGAGATCGATCTGCTCCAATTATGAGATTGATCTCTAGTTTATAGAATGCTTCATGAGATCGATCTGCTCCTTGGGAAGATCGATCTTCTCCTTAACAAAAACATTTTGAGATCGATTCCTTCCTCATGAGATCGATCTCTTCATTACAGAATCATAAGGAGATCGATCCTATTCCATTGGAGATCAATCTGCTCACTTAAATTCCTCCTTCATTTTCAATTTTGACCTACCAGATCGATCCTCTCTTCTCCAAGATCGATCTGGCCCCATAGTTTCACACTTTAACATAAAATCTCATTTATAACTCATTCATCACTTAAAATTTCATTCCATACCACCTCAATATATGAGTACATCATATTTAATTCAATCAATTACACTTCATGTTCTCATTACATAATTTGATATGTGTAAAATTCTCAAATCTCACATTTTCCCCACCTTAAAGGAATTTGGTCCTCCAAATTCAACTCAACTCGTCAAACAAATAGGGGTACTTCTCCTTCATGAGATTCTCCAGTTCCCACGTTGCCTCTTCCATTGAGTGATGTTTCCATAAAACTTTCATTAATAGGATGTTTTTGGTTTGAAGTACCTTCTTTTTCCTATCAAGAATCCAGATGGGTTCTTCAGTGTAGCTCATGTCCTCTTGTATGTCCATCTTTTCATACTCTATGACATGAGAAGGGTCCGAGTGGTATTTCCTCAACATAGACACATGAAAGACGTTGTGTATTCCGGACATCTGTGGGGGTAATGCTAATCTGTAGGCTACCTCTCCCACTCTCTTAAGAATCTCGAATGGTCCTATGTATCGAGGACTCAATTTTCCTTTCTTCCTAAATCGCATGATACCCTTACTCGATGATATCTTCAGAAATATTGTATCACCAACATCAAACTCGAGTGGCTGTCTACGCACATCCGCGTAGCTTTTCTATCTACTCTGTGCAGTTCGTAACCTCTCACATATGAGTTTCACACTCTTTACAGCTTGCTCAATAAGCTTGGGAGCATTTATCTTTCTATCACCGACTTCTTCCCAAGCTACAGGGGATCTACACCTCCTACCATATAGAGCCTCAAAAGGTGCCATTCCAATACTCGCATGATAGCTGTTACTATACGCAAACTCTGCTAGGGGCAGGTGATCATCCCATGATCCCTTAAAATCCATTGTACACGCCCTCAACATATCCTTCAAGGTCTGAATAGTCCTCTCTAACTGACCATCTGTCTGAGGATGATAGGCGGTACTAAAACTCAATCGAGATCCCATAGACTCCTGAAACTGGATCCAAAATCTGGATGTAAATCGAAAATCTCTATCAGAAGTAATACTCACTGGAGCCCCATGTAATCTAACTATCTCGCTGACATATAACTCAGCTAAGGCATCCACAGTATCTATGCTCTTGATGGCAAGGAAGTGGGCACTATTGGTCAATCTATCCACTATGACCCATATCGCATCACGACCTCTCCGGGTCCTTGGTAAACCCATAATAAAATCCATGGTGACATGCTCCCATTTTCACGTAGGTACAGGTAAAGGCTGTAGTAGTCCTCTAGGCTTCTGATGCTCAGCTTTCACTTGCTGGCATACTAAACATCTGGCCACATACTCTGCCACGTCTTGTTTCATACCACTCTGCCAGTACACCTTTCTCAAATCTCGGTACATCTTAGTATTCTCTGGGTGCATGGTGTATTACGAGCAGTGGGATTCTCTCAGTATCTGTCTCTTAATGGTATCATTGTCCGGTACACAAATTTGTCCTCTGAACCTCAATAGTCCATCCTCACTGATTGAGAGATCTGACTGCGAAGTCTGCTCAGCTTGGCTAACCATATCTATAAACCTCTGATCATTATGCTACCCAATTCTAACTTGATCCATGATCTTGGGCTCTATTCGCAGGCTAGCCAAAAATCTAGTTTCTACTTCTTTAACTCTGATCCGAAGTTCAACGAACTGCTCCAAGAAATCCCATTCCCTGATCATCATAGCAGATATCATACTCTTCCTGCTCAGGGCATCAACAACTACATTCGCCTTACCCGGATGGTATAGAATCTCGCAGTCATAATCCTTAAAGAGTTCCATCCATCTCCTTTGTCTCATGTTTAAGTCCTTTTGATCAAAGAGATACCTCAAACTCTTATGATCAGTGAAGATCTGGAATCTTTCCTCATATAAGTAGTGTCGCTAGATCTTCAAGGCAAATACCACAGCGGTTAACTCCAGATCATACGTGGGGTAATTCCGCTCATGATCTTTCAATTGTCACGATCCATAAGTGACCACTCTTCCATGCTGCATGAGCACACACCCCGATCCTTGATGAGAAGCATCACTATACACTAAAAATCTTCCTGATCCCTCAGGGATAGTCAACACAGGTGCCACTGTTAATCTCCTCTTTAACTCCTGAAAATTGAGCTCACATTGATTAGTCCATATAAATGGAGTCTCCTTGCATGCGAGCTTAGTCAAAGGAGCGACAATCCTGGAAAATCCTTCCACAAATCTTCTGTAATACCCTGCCAAACCAAGGAAGCTTCGTACTTTTGTAACTGTCCTTGGTCTTTCCCAATTAAGCACAGCCTCTACTTTACTTGGATCCACTGATACTCCTTCCTCTAAGACTATATGACCAAGGAAAGCTATTCGATCTAGTCAAAACTCACACTTACTAAGCTTTCCATATAATTGTTTATCTCGGAGTATCTGAAGTACTCACCACAATTGTTGTGCATGCTCCTCATATGACCGAGAGTATACCAGGATATCATCAATAAAGACTATCACAAAATTATCTAGATAGTCCCTGAACACCTCGTTCATAACCTCATAAAGGCTGCAGGGGCGTTCGTCAATCCAAAGGACATCACTAAAAATTCATAATGGTTATACCTTGTCCTGAATTCCGTCTTCAGAATATCTTCTTCCTTAATTCTCAATCGGTGATTGCCCGATCTCAAATAAATCTTAGAAAAGGCTGAGGCCCCTCTCAGCTGATCAAGTAGATCATCAATCCTGGGCAATGGATATTTATTCTTCACCGTGGCTTTATTCAACAATTGATAGTCTACGCATAATCTGAGACTACCATCCTTCTTCTTAACAAATAAAACTGATGCTCCCCACGGTGAAACACTGGGTCTAATAAACCCTTGATCTAATAACTAATGTACTTGTTTCTTCAATTCCTCAAGTTCCACTAATGCCATCTTGTATGGAGGTCTAGAGATCGACTGAGTATCTGGTACCAAATCAATGGTAAACTCCAGCTCTCTCTCTGGTGGTAAACCTGGTAACTCATATGGGAAAACATCCAAAAATTCACACACCACAGGTATATCCTCAATCCTCGGATGTTTTCGATCATCATCTGAGATGAGTGTTTCATAACCTTCACATAAACAATCATCTTTAGTACTCTCAAAAGCAACATCATAATTTCAGTTTGCTTACAAAATTCCATACATCTATTTACTCAATATTTCAAATGTACACTGTAAGGTTCAGGTAGGGAGAAAGTTACAACCTTAGTGTAGCAGTCTAAACTCACTTGATTGGTTGCCAGCCAATTCATTCCCAAAATTACATCAAACCCATGTATATTTAACATTATTAGATCTGCTAACATTACTCTATCTCTCACCTTTATTTCACATCCTCTACAAATTAACTCAGTTCTTTGGGATTCACGCGTAGGGGTATTTACATGTAGTATATACTCTAGGGGTTCAAACTTCAAGTTTAATCTACATGCAAAATGCTCAGAAATAAATGAATGCGTGGATCTTGGATCAATCGACACATGAGCCTTATGATTACAGACAGAGAGTGTACCTCTTATAGTTTCTGCTGAAGTGTTTGCTGTTTTCTTGTCCAAAGCAAACACACGTCCCTGTGTGACGGATCTCTTTCCTTTCTCTGCAGCAGTAGCCCATCTCTGGGGATTCACTCTCTGAGGCTGCTGTCTAGTAAGCTCCGGAGCATGGGTATCTGAGATTGAGGACAGTCCTTTACTCTGTGACCCATGTCACCACATCTAAAACATCCACAGACCAACCCAGTACAACTCCCCTCATGCAGTCGACCACAATCTCTGCAAACCCTCGTCTCAGGCCTAACATATCGAGGGGTCTCATTGATAATAGGATAAGCTCTCGGTTTCTCCAATCTGCCCTTTTGTACCTCAATCCTTCCTTTTCTGAAAGAACCTCTCCGAGCATCTGCCTGGGATATCGTTGGCCTTTTTCCCTTGTGCCTAGTCACTGCTCCGAACTCATTCTGGGATTGTATAATTTCAATTCCCCTCTCAATCTCTTGTGCTCGTCTTAGAGCATCTTCAAACTCGGTAATACATAGCCCTATCAATCGATCTCTGATGATGGGCTTCAATCCATATACAAATCTCTCAGTACGGAGCTCTTCATTCTTGAAGGTCTTTGGGTCATATCTCAGCAGAGCGATAAATCGACTCTCGTAATCATCCACAAACATGTCGCCTTGTACCAAACTCAAAAACTCAGCTTGCCTCCTTCTTTGGGTAGCTCGTGGTTCTATTGGGCTCTGAAGGCTGTTTGAAACTCTTCCCAACCAATCACATCCTGGTGGGACATCAGAATATCCTGGGTAGTGCCCTACCAATCTCGAGCTCTCCCTTTCAACATATAGGCACTCATAGTGACCCTCTCAGCATCTATGCACCCAGATAGTCAAATATAACTCTCAACTCCGTCAGGCACTCCTCAGCCTCTGTAGGATCCTTCTTTCCCCTAAATGCGGGTGGATTCATTTTCAAAAAGTCCTTCAGTCAGACCATACTTCTGTCATCAAGCTGAGTGACGGGAGGTACTGGGTCCATCTATACTGGGGGTATGGGAGGTCCCTGTGGTGGTGTAGGAGTAGTACCTGAGGCATTAACTCCAAAGTGTTGCGCGAATAGCGCTGCCATTTGCTCAAATCATTGCCTCACATCGGTCTCAATTTGGTTAAATCGAGAGTTAGGACTCTTTGGTTGTGAGGCAGGTGGCGGAGGGGACTCTGCCTGCCTCCTCGAACGACCTCGTCGTCCACTCATTCTTAAACTCAACTCGTTTCCAGTGTGTACATATCAAAGTCGATTGAAATCTCAATCCTCAATTTCAGTTCATGACCAGACTTATACAAACACTTGGGATGTATTCAATGCACTTAACTGACACTGACAGTACTAAGCACCCTAAGCTCTGATACCAAGAAAACTATGTGACGCCCTGAAAACGCGAAAAATAGGGCAAATTTAAAACTTTTTACTTATCAAATCACAATTAAGGGTGCATTCATGTGCAGTGTCATACATCATAATACTTATCATGCCTCAGGATCTCATCATAAAATAGTATATATCATATCATATACATTACTCAATTTTGAGTTAATTAATCCTAATACATCTCACACATCATTGTACAACAAGTGTCTATAATTACAACTTTAGTCTGGGTACATGAAATGATAAATTATACCTCAATATAATATATGGCCTGTAGCTCAAGTCCTCCACTAGACACTACTTCGTACTCGCAGGGAAAACTCTTTTCACTTGAAGAAATCTGGGGGGAAGAGAAAACAGGGTGAGCTTCTAAATCGCTCATTAAGGGGGTAAAGGACTCATCAATAAGACAATGATTTGCACAGCACAATCATTTGAACTCATAGTTGAAAACTCGTTAGAAAATGTAGCATGACTGAATAAAACATCATTCTCATCTTATTCTCTAAAATCATGTGAAAACATGAGAGTACATAACTCAGTATAAACCATAGTTACAAGCATGTGAAAATCATGATGCGATAATGGCTTTTCTCATTAAAACGTGATAAAAATCACCGCAATAAAATGCACGTGGCACAACCACAAAACACAACTCATGTGTATAAAAAGGAGACTAGGCAATAAAACTCATATAAAACTTGTCATGGCACATCAATAATATATCTCCTCTGGGTGCGCATCTCAGGCATCCTCATAGGAGGGAACGTTGACGTATGGTCATGTACATGGTATATTGGACTTACGTATTACCAGAACAAGGCCCGACCTTACCTGCTACCAGAGCAATGTCTCTCCTCATGCACACTATCATGTGGTCCCTGGGTTGGTTCCAAGGCGGCCCACTCTATCGGTCTTACATGCTACCAAAGCAAGACTCGGACTTACATGCTACCAAAGTAAAGCCACCCAGCGTTACCAGAATGGGGATCATCTCACGTTACCAAAACGGAGGCATCTCTCGTTACTAAAATAGAGGAATATCGAACTTACATGCTACCAGAGCAAGGCTCAGACTTACATTCTACCAGAGCAAGGCCTTCCAACGCTACCAAAGCGAAGGAATAATTGGACTTACATGTTACCAGAACAAGGCCTGGACTTACATGCTACCAAAGCAAGGCCCGATGTGTATTCAACATGACACGCCTAAGTCTCAATCATTAGCCATTATCATATAAAACATTTTGCCTTCACGTAGAACTTATAATGGTTTTCTTTCTTAAATCTCATTTAAAACATTTGTGTACTTAACACAAAACATGTTAAAATCGAGTTCTAACCGGTAAAAGCACGTACACATTTCTCAATCTCAGTATGCCTTAACATAGAGCCCAAATCTCTTTTTTCACATTTTAAACACAAAACGGTTGTAAAACATTTTCACACATAGTTTACAACTTATAAAAATTGGGCCCCAACCGGTTATAAAATCGTGTGCAATCTCTCATTCACAATACATAAAACATGCTTGTTTTCTCAATCACAATTCATGCTACAACATTTCACAATTCACATACATAAACGAGTTTAAGTTTCCCTTACCTCCTTGCACCTCGTATAGTGCAATTGTTCCCCCGTATCACGGACTAGTCTCGTATTCCTCTTTGGAACTCCCGAGCTGTCCAAATGATGTAAAAACATCAAAACTCATTATCACATAACCTCAAAATCTCTACATCAAGCATATTGCCCATATTCTCATTAAATACCTCAATTATCCCATTTCTCATGACTCTATCAAATTCATAATCTCATCCACTACATTTCAACCTCTTATATTTCTCATGCATAATACCCATGCCAAAATCACTTCATTGCCTAAATTTTCAATTTATAGATAAAAATTCTAATTTACCATAATTTATTTAATATCATTATCACTCCAATAAAATCACAATTTTTATCAACTCTAATCATTTCCTAACTACTTCACCACAATGCCTATATTCACAATCACCAAAAATCACTTCAAAATCCAAGATTGAAGTTTAGAGATTACCCAAACTTGTGGAGTGCTCAACTCACACCTCGATTCGATTCGTCTTTCGATTCCAAGTATGTTGTTCTCCTTTGGATGAGGAATAACTTCCCTTCTTGCCACAACCCTTGATTTGGACAAAAATGGAGATTTTGGAAGAGAGAGAAAGCTAGGGTTCGACTGAAATAGAGGTTTGAGAGAGAGAGAGAGATCCATTTTCAGGAAAAATAAAGGGGTCTTTTTATAGACTAAGGGTAGGAGATCGATCTGGCTCTTGATGAGATCGATTTGCATTTGAATTTGGGGACGATTTGGGGTAATTTTATGCCTAGGAGATCGATCTGTCATGGGGTAAGATCGATCTCTTAATAGCTTCATGAGATCGATCTTTAAGAGATCGATCTGCTCCAATTATGAGATCAATCTCTAGTTTATAGAATGCTTCGTGAGATCGATCTGCTTCTTGGGGAGATCGATCTTCTCCTTAACAGAAACATTTTGAGATCGATTCCTTCCTCATGAGATTGATCTCTTCATTATTGAATCATAAGGAGATCTATCCTCTTCCATTGGAGATCGATCTGCTCGCTTAAATTCCTGATTCCTTGTCATTTTTGACCTACCAGATCGATCCTCTCTTCACCAAGATCGATCTGGCCCCATAGTTTCACACTTTAACATAAAATCTCATTTATAACTCATTCATCACTTAAAATTTCATTCCATACCACCTCAATATGTGAGTACATCATATTTAATTCAATCAATTACACTTCATGTTCTCATTACATAATTTGATATGTGTAAAATTCTCAGATCTCACAATAAGTGTATGAAGTCTCAACTCCTTCAACTTTTAGTGAGAATATGGATGAGAATGTAATTGAATCTGTAGATAATGTGAATAATAGAGTTGAGATTTAGGAGTTCGTGGAAGAGGAAACTCGGGAAGATTTACTTCATATTATCTCTATACATACTTTGTATAGGATTGGTGATGCGTAAACTATGAGGATTAAATGTGGGATTAAACTGCTACCTATGATCATTCTCATAGATAGTGGCAAGGATCAAGGTGCTACTAAAAGAGTTGGTTTTCCAATTCTAGAGGTAGTTGGCATGCATGTTACTCATGTCAATGGTGATAAAATGTGGGCTAAAAAATTTGTGGAAATGTTAAATGGGAGTCACAAGGGTTATAAAAAGATATTGATTTTTTGTCATTACCTCTCATGAGATGTGATTTAGTGCTAGAAGTGCAATAGCTTAAACAGTTTGGCCCTATATTGTGGGATTTTGCAAATCTGACTATGCAATTTGCAATATAGAACATTTGGGTCATACCACAAGGTCTGATAGTTAACTCTGTAGAAATGATCTCTAGTAGGTAACTTAACATGATGAATGGCAAAGTAAAAGGACCTTATACCTTGTTAATGGTCACTACTCCAAATCAGAATGCATCTATAGGATTGGATGTTAGTTAGCTAGCTACCAATGGATTTATAAGAACTTATTGTTTAGTATGTTGTCATCTTTGGTGTTCCTAAGGGACTTCCATTAGCCAGACAACATGATCGTAGTATTCCCCTGGTACAAGAAGCTCAAGCCTTCAAAATTAGGCCATATAGGTACCTCACCATTTAAAAGAATGAAATTGAGAAATTGATAGCTGAATGAAAGATTCTATAGTTATAAGGGACAATAATAGTTGTTTTACCTCTCTTATGGTGATGGTTAAAAAAGAAAGTTGGAACTTAGAGGTTTTGTGTTGATTATAGATAACAATTAATTCATAATAAGAAACTAGTTTATAATTCCCTTAACTAAGGAGTTATTTGATGAACTAGCAAGGGCCTTTTTTTTTTTTTCAAGTTGGATCTTCAATTTGGTTACCACTAGATTCAAATGAAGGAAGATGATGTGCATAAAACTACGTTTTGAACACACCATATGCATTTTGACTTCTTGGTCATGCCCTTTGGTCTTACCAATGCTCCATCCACTTTTCAAGCACTGATGAACCATATTTTCTAAGAATATCTTCTAAAATTTGTCTTGGTGTATTTCAATGATATTTTGGTTTATTTTACAACTTGGTCTGACCCTTTACGTCACTAACAACTGGCTTTTGAAGTCTTGTTGGATAACCACATATATGTGAAGTTCTCTAAATATGAATTTGTTGCAGCTCAAATAGGTTATCCAGGGCATGTTGTAAGTCAACAAGGTGTTGCTATGGATATGGCCGAAGTAGAAAGCATTCAGCAATGGCCATATCCCAAAACAATAAAAGAAGTAAAGGGATTTCTTGGACTTATAAGAGGTTTATCAGGAATTATAGTTTGTTAGCTAAACCACTAACTGACCTGCTGAAAAGAAATGCTTTCTAGTGGTCTTATGCAGCTCAGCAGGCTTGGGATGACTTAAAGCAAACTATCATGTCAGTTGTAGTTTTGGCATTACCTAATTTTTCAGACACATTTGTAGTTGAATTTGATGCCTCTAGTAAAGGCATTGGAGGTTGACTAATTGCCTTTTTTAATAAAGCTTTATCTCCAAGGCATTAAACCTTATCGATTTATGAAAAAGAAATGTTAGCCATTTTTTCTATAGTTAAAAGATGGCACTCTTATCTATTCGGAAAGCGTTTTCATATCAAAACTGATCGCCAAAGTTTGAAGTTTTTGTTAGATCAGGAGGAAGACTATGGCTCAGCAACAATGGGCCCTTAAGATTATGGGGTATGATTTTGAAGTTAAGTTTAGAAAAAGGGTTTACCAATTTATCTACTGATGCTTTGTCTTGACTACCAAAAGTTGAATTCAATGCTATTTATTTTTATAGTAGTGATCTCTTAGGCAAGATTAAGAAATCTTGGGTGGAAGATCTTGATATGGTGAGGCTTTTACATAATTAGTCTCCTAATGCCAAGTATACATGGCAAAATGATTAGTTAAGGAAGAAAGACAAGTTAATGGGGGGCAATGCTACTGGCTTAAAGCAAGAATTGTTGAGTTACTTTCACTATTTTGTTGAAAGTGGTCATTTTGGAGTCGTAACAACCAGGAAGAGAATAGTTATTGTTTTATACTAAAAAAGCATGAAAAGGGCTGTTAGGCAATTTGTTATGGAATACTTGGTTTTTCAGGGGAATAAATATGACATAGTAGCTTACCCTGACTTATTGCAACCCCTAGCTATTCTTGATAAAGTTTGGTATGATGTTTTTATGGAGTTTATAGAGGGGTTTCTAAAGTTTGCTGATAAGGATGTCATAATGGTTGTTATGGATCGACTCAGTAAATCTGCTCACTTTATCACACTTTCACATCCCTAGACTACCTTTGTTGTGGCACAAGCTTTCTAAGATAGTGTGTACAAGTTGCATGGTGTTCCATCCAATATAATTTCCGACCGAGATAAAATTTTTGTTGGTTCATTCTAAAAGAGCTTTTTAAGAAGCTTAGCACTCAACTCTAGACATCTACCTTTTACCACCCTTAGACTGATGGTTAAGCTGAAGTTGTGAACAATAGTTTAGAGACTTACCTTCGATCAATGGTTGGTAAAAACTTAAAAAGCGGTCTAAATAGATTCCCTTGGTAAAATGGAGGTACAATACCACCTATCATACAGCTACTAATACTATTCCTTATCAAAATGTCTATGCTCAGCCACCTCCGATCCACTTACCATATATTATAGGTGATTCTTGTGTAGCAGTAATGGTAATGGGTCGTAGTCTTCAAGTAGGAAAGGCTGCTATCAAGCTATTGAAATTTTATTTATTCAAGGCTTAACATTAAATGAAATAGGCAGATCGATCTCATCCAAGAGGCAGATCGATCCCCTAGCCTACATTATTAAATTTTAAAGGAGTTTAAGCTAGGGGAGATCGATCTCATAATGCGATTACTATAAAAGAGACCCGACTGTCGAGTCTTCTTCCCCAGAAATCCAAAAACCCTCCATTTTAGCCAAAACAACCTAGTTTTCTCACTCTAAGTATCCTTACCTTCCAAAAAGATTTGAGGAAAAAGCTATTTGAGCAAAGTTGTTCCTAGTGAGGAAGAGAACAACATAGTAAAAGATTGAAAGCTAAAACTTTGGATTGAATGAGCAAAGGGGTTTTCTCCCAAATTTAGCAAAAAATGAGAAAAGTCAAGCTAGGTAAGATTTCAATACACCAACTTCAAGTATGTTTATCTAGACATTGTTATAGGTTATTTGGTGTATGTGTTGTTGGTTGAAATTATATAAAACATGATGAATCTTCCATGACCTAGAATGGACTTAGTATGAGAAAGTGAGAGAAAGTTGATAGGCATGGATTAGATGAGGATTGGAGCATGAATGTCTGTTATTAAGCATGTAGAGATGATTATGAGATAGTTTTGAATGTGTTTTGTTGAAATGGAGCCCTATATCAAAATTATATGAGTTAAATCGTGCTGGAGCTTCGCTCGCACTGGATTTTAATGTTTTTAATATGCATGAAATGTGCTGGAGCCTAGCTCGCACCATATTTTGAGTTGTGATGTTATGCAAGCCGTACTGGAGCTTTTACTCGTATGTGGGTTTCTATTGATTTTCTTATGCATATAACCGTACTGGAGCTATGCTCGTACGCGATTTTCTCATTATTTATTATGCATAAAGCCGTACTAGAGCATTGCTCGTACGAGGGTATTCACTGATTATGCATGAAATCGTGCTAGAGCTTTGCTCGCATTGGGCTTTTCACACTGTGATATGTAATGAGTAGTGCTGGATGCCTTATGTAGACTTTATGTCACACGGATGAGATACTCGAATAAGCCGTACTGGATGCCTCGTGTAGACTGCTAGTCACAAGGATGAGATGCTCACACGTGCACTTGAGACTGAATAGGTTATACATTGCATGAGGTAGATAAAACCTATGGCAGGTACCCCCAACCATGATATGGGTCCACGGAGTACGTTGTACCGTGTATATCATATGGAGTATGCTGTACCATGTGGTTTTGATGTTGATTTAAAAGTCTGGCAGTAGGATTAACCCACCTCCATTCCAGCATGATGCCCCGCACACTGGGATCCATGTGGTCTGGGATGATAATGACATAGTTGGCCAATAGAGTCCTCGATTATATATAGTGACCACCTGTCTCACATGATATCACATGGTTTTATATACTGAACATGATTTGTGTTTTCCAGGGTAGACCCGAGGGAGGGGTCGAACCTTGTGGGATGTTTTTAAAGGATAATAAGTTGTTTGTGATGAGTTTTACTAATGTTTTGACAAGGTGTTAATCCTGAGGGGATGATTTATGATGAAATCCATGATTTACGATGAAACTGATGAGTTTTATTATGATAAGTATGAGATGTTTTACATGATTATTTTCCATGTTACATGCCTATTTTCATGTTTTCAGTACATGATATATGTATACACATGTGGCATAGTTTTAATATTTCCTCATACTCTGGATATAAATGATCTTTATGTCATGACATTATAAGCATGTAGATAGTGTAGTTATCTACCATGCTTGCATCATTGTCTTACTGAGCACGTGGTTGCTCATCCTTATCATTTTCCCCCTATAGAGTGCACATATTAGTCTAGTGAAGGACTAAGGAGTTGTATCCGGATATCCGCTGCTCTCCATCGCCAAGAGGTATACACACAAGAATCTTTTTGTATCTAAACATGTAATAGCACAGTAATCCTTTTGTAATGTAATATGGGGGATGTAATTATTAGTAGACACGTACAAGTATCAAATTTCAATTATGAAGTATACGTGCTTATTTTTGAATGAATTAAAAGATAGATGACATGGTAAATGTAAAGAGTGACTAATACTGACTCATAGCCCAACTGTGTGGTGGTAAGAATGTTCACGACCGGGAAAAGAAATGAAAAAGCGAAAAATTTATGGTGATTTTTGGATGAAAAGGATGAAAAGGGGTCGTGATATTTTTGACATCTATATCAATTTAGTGATTTTAGGCTTTATGCCAAACTTACCCATTGATATCTGTATCAGTTCAGTAATTTGAGGATTTATGCCCAACTTATTTGTATTTGCTTTGATATTCGTATCAATCAGTGATTTGACGCTTTATGCCTAACTTATCAAAATTTGTTTTAGTATCTATATCAGTTTAGTGATTTGAGGCTTTATGCCTAACTTAGTCGCATCTATTTTAACATTTATATTAGTTTTAAGTGATTTTGAGTCTTTATGCCTAACATTACCGATTATAGATTTTCGTAAGATTTTCGTAAGATTATCTATTTTTAACTAAGTGTATAAGAAATGCGATTTGAATATGTTAGTTTTGGATGATATATTTTGAAATGACACAACATTTATTTAACTGTGCTTATTTTAAACCTTCAAATCATTCGTGAGGTATTATTTCTGAATAATTGTCTTAAAGAATATATTGCCAATTGTACTAAAAATTATTTAGAAAACTTGTGAAGATCTAAACTTAGAAACCTTCGTAAACTAAATTTTTGCTAGGAAAATTGATACTTAAGCCAAGAGATCGATCTCCTAGGTTTGTGAGATTGATCTCCTTTTGGCAAAATCATTATGAGATCAATCTCTTGGGGTTGAGAGATCGATCTTCTTTTGGCAGAATCATATCAAAACTCAATGAGAATACCATGGGATCAATTTGGTCTGGGAGAGGATCGATCTCCTCTAGGCAGTAACAATCTAAGATCGATTTGCTCTGGGAGAGAGATCGATCTCCTCTAGGCATTAACAATTTGTTCAATGCAGTAATAGCAAAGAGATCGATCTCCCTTGTTTTACAAAATGTGATGACACTAACCTCTCGAAGAAGAGGAGATCGATCCCTCTATATGATGAGATCGATCTCCTTTCCTAGAGTACTTTTGTGATTGTAGGTTCTAGAACTAAATGATCGATCCTCTTGGGTAAAGAGATCAATATGACATTCATCTGCAGCACTCCAACGGCTAGTTTTTTAGGGTTTCAACGGGAAGAATTGTATTAAATGTTTCACCAACCAATTGGGTGTATAAATACAAGTCATAAAGACATTAGAGCAAATAAGAGAAACTCTAAGTATTCTTGCAGAAAACATTCTTTGTGTCTTCAGCTAAAAGTGTACTTTATTGTCATTGAAAGCTTTAGTTAAGCTATTCATTTTCATCACTACCCATTAAGAAAGCCTTGATTGTATTCATCCTTCATCTTAAAGCAAAGGGGAGAGTTCCTCTATGAGAGAGTTGTTATAAAAGAGTTTAAATAGAAATATTTGCTAAGTGGGTAGAGAGGTTATTCCTTAACCTTGAAAAGGAAGTTGTAAAGTTCATCTTGATAGTGGAAGTGACTCCTTGACAAAAAGGTTAAGAAGAGAGGACGTAGGCAAAGGATTTGGCTGAACCTCTATAACTCATTGTGTTTGCTACTTCTTTCCTTTATCTCCTTATTTACTACACATTTGTTCTCAATTTTATAGTAGTTATAAATTTATTTATGTGCAATATTAGCTAAGTAAGTTTTAAATTTGGTAAATTGATAGAAAATCGATTCACCCCCCTTTTCGGTTAAGCCAACAATTGGTATCAGAGCTTGGGCTCTTTGAATAAAAAGAAGTAAAATATTAAGAGAATATAACGATCCTATGGCTCAGAATAGTATAGCAACTAGCATGGTAGGAGAGGGGCACTCCACTATTTGACCTCCCTTGTTCAATGGTGAAAATTATGCTTATTGGAAGACCAGGACGATGTTATTCATTCAAGCGAATGATTATGAAGTATGAAGAGTTATTGTCAAAAGCCCACAAATCCCTACAAAGAAAGTTGAAGAAAATGAAATTCCTAAGGAAGAAGATGAATGGGATGCCAATGACATAAAATCTGCTCAATTGAATGTTAAGGCAATGCACATTTTGTTTTGTGCTTTAGGTCCTAATGAATATAATAGAGTCTCCACATGTGAGAATGCAAAACAAATTTGGGATAAGTTGGCAATTACTCATGAAGGTACAACTCAAGTCAAGGAGACAAAAGTAGGTATGCTCACACATGATTATGTTTTGTTTAGAATGAAACAAGATGAATCTATTAGTGACATGTTTACTAGGTTTACCGATATAATAAATGGATTTAAATCTCTAGGCAAAACATATTCCAACATAGAGATGGTAAAGAAAAGTCTAAATAGCTTACCAAAATTTTGGGAAGCAAAAGTGATTGCTATTGAGGAATCTAAGGATCCTCACTCATTATCACTAGATGAACTAATAGGGTCACTACTTGCTTATGAGATGATGCTAAAAAGAAATGAAGAGCTTCCTAAGAAAGTATGAGTAACACTAAAGTCTACTACTTATGAAGAACTAAAAGATGATAAAAATGAGAGTTGTGATGAGGAGGATATTGAGATGGTAATGTTTGCCAAATGATTTAACAAATTTATGAGAATGAGAGGTAATGGTAGTACTAGGAGAATCCATCTGAGAGAACAAAATAGAGGAGAGTCGAGTAGAAAAGATAAGGATTCTATTGTGTGCTATGAACGTAAAACATGGTCATATTAAATTTAATTGTCCACTACTAAAGAAAACAAATGATAGAAAACCAAAGAAGAAAGCAATGATGGCAACTTGGAGTGATAATGACAGCTCCGATGATGACAATGGAGAAGACGAAGTTGCCATCTTTGTTTCATGGCATTATAAGATGAAAAGGTAATATCTATTTCTAATGATTATTTTTTTTTTATGAGTTACAAGATGCTTTTGATGATCTTGCTATGGAATTTGAGTGTATGAATTTGAAATACAAAAAGATGATCTCTAAATTAAAGAAAGAAAATGAAGTGCTCTTAAATGCTAAGATAGAATGGGAAAAGAAATTGGAAAATGCAAATCTAAAAATTCATGATTTAAAGGAAAAGAATAATAATTTGCATAATTCATTTTCTAGATTCTACATGGGTCAAAAAAAGCTAGATCATATGTTAGAGACTCAAAGAGCTTTCTTTGATAGAAATGGATTAGGATATAATGACAAAAATAAAGAAACTCATCTCAAGAACTTCTTGGTTAGTGAACATAATATACATGATCTATCTCTTATTTACTCACTATGTAATAAAATAGGACACCCATCACATGAATGCAATGTTAGAAAAATCACTTTTAGAGGAAAAGTAGTTAGAAAAATTTGGGTGCCTAAGAATGCTATAAATTCAAAAGACATTGAATTGATAATGAAATGGATCCCTAAAGGATCACAACTTATGTCTACTAACTCTAAAGGACCCAAGAAAATTTGGGTACCTAAAACAAAGGTTTAATGATGATTGTAGGAACTTGAGCATTGTTTCAAAGCAAAGTCAAAGGAAGCTTGGTACTTGGATAGTGGATGCTCAAGACACATGACTGGTGATAAGAGTCATTTCTACACCTTAAAATCAAAGATTGGTGGAAAAATCACTTTTGGGGATAACTTCAAAGGCCAAATTGAAGGAAGTGGGTTTATTGGTAATCATTCATTTTCTATAGATAATTTGTTGTTTGTTAGAGGATTAAAACATAATTTACTTAGCATTAGTTAACTTTGTGACAAGGGATACAAATTAGTTTTTGATTGCTTAAATTGTCATGTAATTGATGCTAAAACAAATAAAGTTCTTTTCTTAGGACATAGACAAGGTAACATATATATTGTACATTTAAATGAACTTAGAGATGAAAATGTATGTTTTATGGTTGCTAAAGAAAATGAACCTTGGTTATGGCATAGAAGACTTGGGCATGCTAGTATGCATGTATTATCTAAACTAGCTAAAAGAGATCTTGTTATAGGATTACCTAAGTTATCATATGAAAGTGACAAAATATGTGAAGCATGTGTGAAAGGAAAACATAAAAGAATATCATTTAAACCAAAGAATTGTGTGTCAACATCTAGGCCACTACAACTACTTCACTTAGATCTCTTTGGTCCAACTAGAACCACAAGTCTAGGAGGTAAGCACTATGGATTTGTGATTGTAGATGACTATACTAGATTTACATGGGTATTATTCTTAAATATAAAGAATGACACTTTAGAAAAATTCATTACATATTTGAAAATAGCTCAAAATAAAAAAGGTTATACTATAACTAGTATTAGAAGTGATCATGGCAAAGAATTCAAAAATTTTGGTTTTGATGAATATTGCAATGGTCAAGGGATTAGTCATAATTTTTCAGCTCCTAGGATACCACAACAAAATGAGGTTGTTGAGAGCAGAAATAGAACTTTAGAGGAAATGGCTAGAACAATGCTTTGTGAAATAATTTACCTTAAGTATTTTTGGGCTGAAACTATTAATATTTCATGTTATATTATAAATAGAACAATGGTTAGACCAATTCTAAAGAAAACTTCATATGAGCTCTACAAGGGAAAGAAACCAAATATTAGTTATTTTCATCATTTTGGTTGCAAATGTTTTGTCTTAAATAATAGAAAAGATAATTTAGGAAAATTTGATACTAAAAGTGATGAAGGTATTTTCTTAGGTTATTTCTTAAATTCTAAAGCCTATAGAGTCTTCAACAAAAGAACATTAATAGTGGAAGAGTCCATCCATGTAATATTTGATGAATCAAATTCCACACCTAGAATCCATAGTAAAGATAAGGATATAGAAATATTTGATGAAATTTTAGAAGAATCCTTAAATATGAAAGATAATAATAACTTAGAGGATCTTGACATTAGTAACAACGAAGAGTTAATTGAACAAGATATTGTAGAAAAAGAACCTAGATGCTCAAGAGAGCTTAAATATGTTAAAGATTGTGAAATAGTCAGTGATCCAAATCTTGGAGTTAAAACGAGGTCTTCACTTAGAAATGTATACTAATATATAGTTTTCGTATCATAAATTAAACCTAAAAATGTTAATGAAGCCTTAAAAGCTATGCAAAAAGAACTAAATCAATTTGAAATGAGTAAAATATGGAATTTAGTTCCTAGACCTAGTGATTACCCTATCATTAGAACTAAATGGATATTTAAAAATAAGATGGATGAAAATAGTGTTATCATTAGAAACAAAGCTAGATTGGTTGCTCAAGGAGATAGACAAGAAGAAGGTATAGATTATGATGAGACTTATGCTCCAATAGCTAGACTAGAAGCCATTATAATGTTACTTGTTTTTGCATGTTTTAAGAACTTCAAACTATATCAAATGGATGTGAAAAGTGCATACTTGAATGGTTTTATAAATGAGAAAATATATGTTGAACAACCTCCCGATTTTGAAGATCCTAATTATCCTAATCATGTTTACAAACTTTCAAAGGCATTGTATGGTTTGAAACAAGCTCTTAGAGCTTGGTATGAGAGACTTTGAAAGTTTTTAATTGAAAAAGGTTTTTCAAGGGGGAAAGTTAACGCAACATTGTTTATCAAACTAAGAATAATGATTTACCAGTTGTTCAAGTCTATGTAGATGATATTATATTTGGATCAACTAATGAATCATTGTACCAAGAGTTTGCTAAGCTATATAAGGTGAATTTGAAATGAGCATGATGGGAGAGCTCACATACTTCTTGGGGCTTCAAGTAAAGCAAACTAAAGATGGCATCTTCATCAATAAAGCTAAATACACTAAAAACTTGCTCAAAAGATTTGAAATGGATAACTATAAACCTCAAGCAACTCTAATGGGCACTTCCATAAAGCTTGATAAGGATGAAAGTGGTAAGTGTGTAGACACTAAACTCTATAGGTCTATGATTGGTGCCTTACTGTCATGACCTTTTTTATCCATTTCATCTAAGAATCACCATAAGTTTTTCGATTTATTCATTACTTACCCGGTCGTGTGCAACCCTCACAAATAATAGTTGGGCTGTGAGTTAGTAATAATCATCATTTACCATCCATTTTTTAGTTAATCAAAAGCAATTTCATACATTTGCAAGTTTAAGTCATGTACTTATATATGACATGTTTGCTAACATTTACATCCCCTATATTACAATTCAAAATGATTACTGTGCTATTAAATGTTTAGATACAAAAAGAATTACTGTGTGTATACCTCTTGGCGATGGAGAGCAGCGGATATCCAATTACAACGCCTTAGTCCTTCACTAGGCTATTATGTGCGCTCTGTAGAGGGGGAAATGAAGGGATGGGCAACCACACGCTCAGTAAGGCAATAATGCAAGCATGGTAGATAACTACACTATCTACATGCTTATAATGTCATGGCATAAATCATTTATATTCAGAGCATGAGGAAATAATAAAACTATGCCACATGTATATATATATATATCATGTATTGAAAATGTGGAAATAGGCATGTAAACATGGAAAATCATCATGTGAAAACCCCTCATGCTTAATATAATAAATATTTATCGATTTTATCTCAAATCACAAGGTTCATCATAAATCATTCCCTCAAAGCGTAACATCTTGTCAAAACATTAACAAAACCCATCAAAACAATGCATCATTCCTTTAAAACACACCACAAGGTTCGACCCCTCCTTCAGGCCTACCCTGGACAACATAAATCATCGTTGGTATATAAAACCATGTGAGATCATGTGAGACAAGAGGTCATGATAAATCGAGGACTCTGTTGGTCAACTATGTCAAAATCATCCAAGACCGTATGGATCCCGGTGTGTCGGGCATCATGCTGAAACGAAGGTGGGTTAGTCCTATGCCAGACTTTTAAATCAACATCACAACCACACGGTACAGCGTACTCCATGTGATCTACACAGTACAATGTACTCCGCAAACCCATATCATGGTTTGGGGTGCCTGTCATAGGTCTTATCTACCCCATACCATGCATAACCTATTCAGTCTCAAGTGCACGTGTGAGCATCTCATTCGTGTGACTAGTAGTCCACACGAGGCATCCAGTACGGCTCGTGCGAGCATCTCATCTGTGTAACACAAAGTCTACACAAGGCATCCAACACGACTCATTACATATCATAGTGTGAAAAATCAGTGCAAGCAACGCTCTAGCACGGTTTCATGCATCATTAGCAAATATCCTCGTACGAGAAACGATCTAGTATGGCTTTATGCATAATAAAGAAAAAAAATCACGTACGAGGATAGCTCTAGTACAGTTATATGCATAAGTAAGTCAAGGAAAACCCACGTACGAGCTATCAGCTCCAGTACGACTTATAAAACATCACAAATCAAAATATGGTGCGAGTTAGGCTCCAACACGATTTAACTCATATAAGTACGATAGGTGGCTCGATTTCAACAAAACACTCTCAAAACCAAATTTAGCACCTCTCTTGTGCTATATTCACAAAATCATGAAATCACTAGCTAGCCTATCTGTCAATTTTGCTTAAACCATAGCAATGTATTTCGTAAAAATATCAAAACATGTGATTTATGCAATTATTAGCCTTACTTTCCCCTTTGTCAGATTCACTTCAAAAACCAAATCATATATATATATATATATATATATATATATATATATATATATATATATATATATATATATATATACTCGTAGTCATTCACATATACCATCAATCACTTTTCTAGATAACCATGCATTCAAAAAGCCCTATAAACACCTTCAAAATACGTGCAGCTATCTCTATACACTCATAAAATTCCCTTACCTAGAATTGCGTCAAATGATTCCACTTCCTCAAAGCTGCTCGTTTGCGCAGTTCGATTCACCTCTAACAAAATCTCTAGGACTGCACGAAATCATATATCACATTAATTCGGCCCAATATAATACAATTCTTGTGTTTACTATAGTCGATTCAACCTATAGTTTTCATTAACACTTATAAGGCCTCACTCCCTCTTAAGCCCGTTTTGATCGCTTTATTAATTTCTCGAGAGTCTATTGAACTCTTTTAGGCTTATTGATTCACACTAAATCGATATTAAGCTCATACTGCCTTTAGTCCACCATTTACTTCACTATGAAAATTTATCAAACACCTCATATACTTATTTTCTGAACTTGACTAATCTCATAATGTAGATTCATTCTATCATCTTAAGGTCACACATATCACCTCACTAACACTTTAGTACAATCCATTTATCATCAACTCACCCATATATAGGGTTGTAAACGAACCGAACACAAACGAACGATTGATGTTCATGTTCGTTTGTTTATTTTTTAATGTTGTTCGTGTTCGTTTGTGTTCGTTAAGGTGTTCGTTCGTGTTTGTTCGTTTATTTTTTAATACTGTTCGTTTTCGTTCGTGAACATGTTCGCGAACATGTTCGTTTACGTGTTCGCGAACAAGCGTTCGCGAACATGTTCATTTAAGCGTTCGTGAACATGTTCGTTTACGTGTTCGCGAACACGTTAAATATTAATACAAATTGAAAATTAATATTAAATATTAAAAATCTTACATAAATACTAAATCCTACATAAACAATAATACAATTTAAAATCATCCAATTAAAATTCTTAAATATAACACAACGAAATTTAAGAATTAATACATTAAAAGTTCAAAAATTAATACTAAAAATTTTAAAGTATAAAATAAATAAAATATGCACCAAACACGACTTTAATATTTTAGTATATATTATAATTATATAACATATAACTTATATAATTATATAATATAAGCAATTTTAATACTTTAATAAATTACAAACGAACAACAAACGAACATTAAACGAACAACAAACGAACATAACCGAACGAACAACAAATGACACTTTAAACGAACGAATAATAAACGAACATAAACGAGCTTGTTCGCGAACATAAACGAACGAACCACACCTCTGTTCATGTTCGTTCGTTTAATAAACGAACACAAAAAATGTTGTTCGTGTTCGTTTGTTAAGCTTAATAAACGAACATAAACGAACAGTAACCGAACGGTTCACGAACGGTTCACCGAACGTTCTGTTCGTTTACACCCCTACCCATATAACATTTTCTCTCACTAGACTCATTCTAGGTTATACTTGTTCCATTATATTATAGGTAGTTTCTATCATCAATACTTACACCCATCTACTCATAACAATAATTAGATAAATATACTTTGAGTTGGTGTATTAGAAACTCACCTAACTTGACTTTCTTCTTTCTCCAAATAAGAATACTTTTTTGCTCCTTTAATCCAACCAAATGAAGTGTTGATTCCCAGCTATGTTATTCTTCTCTTTATAATGAACAACTTTGCTCTAATAGTTTTTCTCAAATCTTTATGAAAATGAGATGGTTTTTTAGAGAGAGAAAGCTAGGTTTAAGGTTAAGAACGAAAGAAATGGATTTGTTCCCATGAAATGCAGATCCAACTGCCCTGTTTTTATAGGAAACGCCTTAAGAGATCGATCTGCATAGGGTGGAGATCGATCTGACCTTGTTTTAATCCTTCAGTTTCTCTACATTTTGCAGACAGGGGATCAATATATTGAATGTATGAGATCGATCTACCTTATTGCATGAGATCGATCTGCTCAATGGGATAGAATCGATTTGTTTCAGGTAAAAAGCTTAGCAGATCGATTTGGCCTTAAAAGGAGATTGATCTGGTCCAGCTCGAGACCAAATGGAGATCGATCTATTTGAGTGAAGGATCAATCTCCTTCTTACAGAATGCTTGGTATAGTATTCTCTAAGCCACGAGATCGATCTTTCTTTGTATGGGATCAATCTGGCCTTTATCTTGTATCATTTTTGCTGCAATTTTCCCAGTTAAACTCATATTCAATGACTTCAACATTCATTTTTCAATCCATTCACACTTAGAACTTAAAAATATTTATTTCTTGTAATTCATATGTAATGTAACTTACCTGTATATCCAATAATCGTATACATTACGTAGAAATTTACGGGTCTTACATTCCTCCCCTCCTTCAAGAAATTTGGTCCTCCAAATTATAACCAAGTTATCTTGAGAACAACTCTGGGTACTTCTCTTGCATCATACTCTTCGATTCCTATGTAGCTTTCTCCGATGTGTGATATTGCCAAAGAACTTTCACTAAGGGAATCGTCTTCCACCTCAACACCTTTTCTTTCCTATCCAATATCCGAACTGACTTCTCAACATACGTCATACTCTCATTAAGCTCCAATGGCTCATATCTTATCACATGTGTCGAGTCCGAGTGATACTTCTGAAGCATAGAGACGTGGAAGGCATTATAAACACTTGCTAAGTCTGGTGGCAAGGCTAACCTATAAGCCTTATCTCCCACTCTCTCCAGAATCTCGAAAGGTCCAATACACCGAGGGCTCAACTTTCCCTTTTTACCAAACCTCATAATCTCTTTCGAGGGATAAACTTTCAAGAATACTGACTCACCCTCAACAAACTCCAGTGGTCTCTGTCTCCTGTCAGCATAACTCTTTTACCGGCTCTGAGCTGTCCGTAATCTCTTACATATCAACTGGACATCCTCAGAGGCCTACTACATAAATCAGGAGCAAAAATCTGTCTGTCACTAACCTCTTCCTATCCAATAAGGGATCAATATCTGCATCTATACAGTACCTCATATGGTGTCATCCTGATACTCGCATGATAGCTGTTATTATAGGCGAACTCAACCAACGGTAGGTGATCATCCCAGGAGCCTCCAAAATTTAGCACACACGCTCTCAACATATCCTCCAGGGTCTGTATAGTCCTCTCTGACTGACCATCTATCTTAGGATGAAAAGTGGTACTAAAACTTAGTTGGGTCCCCATCACTTCCCAAAAATGTTCCCTGAAATGGGATGTGAAGCGGGCATCCCAATAAAAAACAACGCTCACTGGAACACCATGTAACTGAACTATCTCTCGAATATACAAGTTCGCCAACTGGCTCAGAGTATCAATAGCTCTCATAGCTAAGAAATGGGTTAACTTCATCAACCGATCTACAATAACCCAAATGGCATCATGACCTCTGCTGGTCCTCGATAATCCCATCATAAAATGCAGGTGACATGCTCCAATTACCATGTCAGTATAGGTAGAGGCTGCAATAACCCTGCAGGCTTCTGAAGCTCTACCTTCACATGCTGACAGACGAGACATCTAACGACATATTCAACAATGTCTCTTTTCTTTCCAAACCACCAATAAACCTTCTGAAGGTTTTGATACATCTTGGTACTTCCCGGATGTATCGTATACTTGAATGAGTGAGCCTAAGATAAAATCAACCTCCTGATCTTTAGATCATCGGGAATACATACTCTACCCCTGAACCTCAATAATCCATCTGTACTCAGCTCAAAATTCATACCCAAAAACTCGTAATGGCCATAACGGGTACGAAATGTTGTTTTGGGTACATCTGCACCCCTTATCTTCAATTGATGGTATCCAGATCGTAGATATATCTTAGAAAAGACATGTGCTATCCGAAGCTGATCTAACAAATCATCAATGCGTGGAAGGGATTACTTGTTCTTAATGGTGGCCTTATTCAACAAAATCATCAATGCATGGAAGGGGATACTTGTTCTTAATGGTGGCCTTATTCAACAACCGGTAATCTATACACAGTCAGAGGCTTCCATCCTTCTTCTTTACAAACAGAATCTGAGCTCCCCAAGGTGAGACGCTTGATCTAATAAACCCTTTCTCTAGCAACTCTTGCAACTACTTCTTTAGCTCCTCCAACTCAATCGGAGCCATTCTATACAGTGACTTAGATATCGGCTCTGTACTAGGTACTAACTCTATGCAAAACTTCATTTCCTTATCAGGTGGTAGCCTTGGTAAATCATCTAGAAAGACATTAAAAAATTTTGCAACTACTGGAATGTCTCTCATTCCCATGCCTTATCTGTGTCAACCACGAATGTAATGAACCCTTCACATTATCCTTTCCACCGTTAGCAACATAAGTCATCACTTTAACATTCATAAATAATAAATAAATACATCTCTCAAATATGATGGATTAAAATTATACTCTTTTCATTTACAATAATCATGTTCTTTATTTCCTTTCAACAAAGCTTACAACAAGATTATCTATCTCTGGAAACATCAATATCTTAGCATGACAAACCATAACAACACGATTTACCGCAAACCAATCCATTCCTAAAATTACATCAAAATCACTCATATTCAGTAAAATTAAATTGGCTGCCATTTCATTTCCCCTATCTTCAACTTATAATTCCTATATGCATATTCAATCAATTGACTATCATTCATAGGTGTGGAAATCATCAACATCCTATCTAACAATGTGGCTTTTACATGCTTCAATATTTTATGGGCAAATGAAAGCGATATAAAAGAATGTGTGACACCAAGATTGCACAATACAAATGCTTCTAAATCAAAAATTAGGATGGTACCTTTAATCACATCCGTCGAGTTGTCTGAGGGTATCCTGGTCTAGTGCATGTACCCGTCCTCTGCTAACGCCAATCACCTATTTCCTTTTTTCCTCAACTGTAGCTCTCCTCATTGGAGCAGGTGTCTCAACTGGAGCTCTCTCTGGCTCTCTGCCCTTTTGTGGGGTAGTCTCAATCACCTCTGGGCAATACCTCATGACATGTCTTGGTCTCCCACATATGTAACACACAACAGGGGTCATCGAAGAAGGCCTGGTTCCATGGAATCTGCCACATCTCCTACATTGCTCAGTAGTAGCTCGTGGTCCTCTAATGGCCATACCCCTCGATGGAGCTAAAGCTGGATACACAAGAGGTCTAGAAACTCTCTCCTGCACCACCTCAATCTTTGCCCTCTTCTCAAACAATCTTTGGCCTCCTCTTCTGACCACTCTATCAATCTTGGATCTCTGTCTCTCCTGACACTAACCTTTCCAAGCTCAGAGGCATTCCGCTCAAAGTCCTGCTCGCATATCTGTGCCCTGTGCACTACCTCCTCCTAAGTGTGAATGTCAAATAGAGCTAATTTAGTTCGGATGGCTAATCTCAATCCATCCATGAACTTTTGGACCTTTCAAGTCTCACTGCTCATCGTATCCGGGTCATATCTCCCCAAAGACATAAACCTCGACTCATACTCATCTACAGAGCGGTTCCCCTGAACCATGTTCATAAACTTCATCCGCAATTTTCTCTGTACAGTGGTTGGAATATATTGCCTCCTAAAGGCCTCCAAGAATATCTCTCATGTGATCTCGGAGTGTCGGGCCCTCAGAATAGATTCAGTGGACCTCCACCAGTGTTATGCCTTGCCTTTCAGCATAAATACAGCAAATGTCACTTTCTTAGCTAATTTACATCTGAAGAACCCATACAATCTCTCTATTTCATAAACCCAATCCTCAGTAATAATCGGGTCCTTCACCCCTCTAAATACTGGAGGTTTCAACTCCTGGAACTGCCTTAACCTACTCAGCTTGCAGTCATAACCCAGGTCACTCTCGCTCGACTGTGGGGCGATAGGAGAAGCGATATCCTGAACTGGGGTTGTAATAGTCTCTGCAGTCTTAGGTCTCTCTGCCTCTGCAGCTGCCTGTCCAGTAGTAGTAGGCTGCGCTGCGGGACCTCGTCTATCACCAGCACCCAACGCCTGTGTGACTATCTCCATAGGGCTCTCAATACTATGCTTTATCTTAGCGAAGCTTGCCTCGATATCCCTTGGTCTCTCAACAGGGTCTTGTGGAGCCTGATCAGTCTGTGGCTCTGCACAACTCTTAGGCCTGCCCCTACGGTCTCTAGCATGTTCACTCGCGCCTTTACCTCGACGAGTGACAGGCATAATGACTAATTTCCTGTATCCACAACCATTTATTTGTCTTATTCCATCTCGGTATACACAATTATATCTAAACAAAAGCACAATAATATGTGGATGTAATTTTCCTATTTATTATTACTGACTCATATCAGGCCAACTCAGCTCTGATACTAATCTCTATCACGACCTTTTTTATCCATTTCATCTAAAAATCATCATAAATTTTTTGATTTATTCGTTACTTACCCGGTCGTGTACAACCCTCACAAATAATAGTTAGGCTCATTTACAATCCATTTTTCAGTTAATCAAAAGCAATTTCATACATTTGCAAGTTTAAGTCATGTACTTATACATGACATGTTTGCTAATATTTACATCCCTCACATTACAATTCAAAATGATTACTATGCTATTACATGTTTAGATACAAAAAGAATTCATGTGTGTATACCTCTTGGCGATGGAAAGTAGTGGTTATCCTAATACAACGCCTCAGTCCTTCACTAGGCTACTATGTGCGCTCTGTAAAGGGGAAAATGAAGGGATGAACAACCACACGCTCAGTAAGACAATAATGCAAGCACGATAGATAACTACAGTATCTACATACTTATAATGTCATGGCATAAATCATTTACATTCAGAGCATGAGGAAATAATAAAACTATGCCACATGTATATACATATATCATGTACTGAAAACGTGGAAATAGGCATGTAAATATGGAAAATCATCATGTGAAAACCCCTCATGCTCAATATAATAAATATTTATCGATTTCATCTTAAATCACAAGGTTCATCATAAATCATTCTCTCAAAGTGTAACACCTTGTCAAAACATTAGCAAAACCCATCAGAACAATGCATTATTCCTTTAAAACATACCACAAGGTTCGACCCCTCCCTCGGGTCTACCCTGGATAACATAAATCATCGTCGGTATCTAAAACCATGTGATATCATGTGAGACAGACGGTTACGGTAAATCGAGGACTCTGTTGGCCAACTATGTCATAATCATCCCAGACCACACGGATCCCGATGTGGGGGGCATCATGCTGGAACAAAAGTGGGTTAGTCCTATGCCAGACTTTTAAATCAACATCACAACCATGCAGTACAGCGTACTCCATGTGATCTACACGATAAAACGTACTCCGCGGACCCATATCATGGTTGGGGGTGCCTGCCATAGGTCTTATCTACCTCATACCACGTATAACCTACTCAGTCTCAAGTGCACGTGCGAGCATCTCATCTGTGTGACTAGTACTCCACACGAGGCATCCAGCACGATTCGTGCGAGCATCTCATCTGTGTAACACAAAGTCTACACGAGGCATCCAACATGACTCATTACTTATCACAGTGTGAAAACGCAGTGCGAGCAATGCTCTAACATGGTTTCATGCATCATCAGCAAATATCCTCTTACGAGAAACGCTCTAGTACGACTTTATGCATAATAAATAATGAAAAAATCACATACGAGCATAGCTCCAGTATGGTTATATGCATAAGTAAGTCAAGGAAAACCCACGTACGAGCTATCAGCTCCAGTACGGCTTATAAAACATCACCAATCAAAATATGGTGCGAGTTAGGCTCCAGCACGATATAATTCATATAAGTACGATAAGCGGCTCTATTTCAATAAAACACTCTCAAAACCAAATTTAGCACCTCTCTTATGCTATATTCACAAAATCATGAAATCACTAGCCAACCTATCCATCAATTTTGCTTAAACCAAAGCCATGTATTTCGTAAAAATATCAAAACATGTGATTTATGCAATTATTAGCCTTACTATCCCTTTTGTAAGATTCACTTCAAAAACCAAATCATATATATATATTTATATACTCGTAGTTATTCACATATACCATCAATCACTTTTCTAGATAACCATGCATTCAAAAAGTCCTATAAACACCCTCAAAATACGTGCAGCTATCTCTATACACTCACAAAATTTTCTTACCTGGAATCGCATCAAATGATTCCACTTCCTCAGAGCTGCTCATTTGCACAGTTCGATTCGCCTCCAACGAAATCTCCAAGACTGCACGAAATCATATATCACATCAATTTGGCCCAATATAACACAATTCTTACGTTTACTATAGTCGATTCGACCTATAGTTTTCATTAACACTTATAAGGCCTCACTCCCTCTTAAACCCATTTTGATTGCTTTATTAATTTCTCGAGAGTCTATTGAACACTTTTAGGCCTATTGATTTACACCAAATCGATATTAAGCTCATAGTGCTTTTAGTCCACCATTTACTTCACTATGAAAATTTATCAAACACCTCATATACTTATTTTCTTAACTTGACTAATCTCACAATGTAGCTTCATTCTATCATGTAAAGGTCATACATATCACCTCACTAACACTTTAGTACAATCCATTTATCATCAACTCACCCATATCACATTTTCTCTCACTAGACTCTTTCTAGATTATACTTGTTCCATTACATTCTAAGTAGTTTCTATCATCAATACTTACACCCATCTACTCACAACAATAACTAGATAAATATACTTTGAGTTGGTGTATTAGAAACTCACCTAGCTTGACTTTCTTCTTGCTCCAAATAAGAATACTATTTTCTCCTTCAATCCAACCAAATGAAGTGTTGATTCCAAGCTATGTTGTTCTTCTCTTTATAATGAACAACTTTGCTCTAATAGTTTTTTCTCAAATCTTTATGGAAATGGGATGGTTTTTTAAAGAGAGAAAGCTTGGTTTAAGGTTGAGAACGGAAGAAATGGATTTGTTCCCGTGAAATGCAGATCCAACTACCCTATTTTTATAGGAAACACCTTAGAAGATCGATCTGCATATGGTGGAGATCGATCTGACCTTGTTTAAATCTGTCAGTTTCTCGACATTTTGCAAGTAGGGGATCGATCTATTGAATGTATGAGATCGATCTGCCATGCTGCATGAGACCGATCTGCTCAATGGGATAGGATCGATTTGTTTTAGGCAGAAAGCTTAGGTGATCAATTTGGCCTTAAGAGGAGATCGATCTGGTCCAGCCTGAGACCAAATGGAGATCGATCTGTTTGGTGAGGGATTGATCTCCTTCTTGCAGAATGCGTGACATTGTATTCTCCAGGCCATGAGATAGATCTCTCTTTATATGGGATCAATTTGGCCTTCATCCTGCATCATTTTTGCTGTAATTTTCCAAGTTAAACTCATATTCAATTCAACACTCATTTTTCAATTCATTCACACTTAGAACTTAAAAACGTTTATTTCTTGTAATTTATATGTAATGTAACTTGCCTATACATCCAATAATCATATACATTACATAGAAATTTATGGGTCTTACAATTACTTTATCTCACCACAAGTAAACCTGATTTTATGTTTAGTGTTTGTTAGAGTGCAAGATTTCAATCCTCACCTAGAGGATCACACTTATTAGCTACAAAAAGAATCTTTAGGTATCTCAAAGATATACCATCATGAGGCTTATGGTACCCTAGAGATTCTATCTTTGCACCTCATGCTTATTTCGATACAGATTTTGGAGGATGTAAGATAGATAGGAAAAGCACTTCAAGTACATGTCAATTTTTAGGGAATAGATGAATATCATGGTTCTCAAAGAAAGAAAATAGTATAGCTCAATCCACAACCGAGGCAGAATACATAGCAGCCGGTAGTTGAAGTGCTCAAGTGTTATGGATTAAGCAACAAATGAGAGATTATGGCATAGATATGAAACAAATTCCCATACAATGCGATAATACAAGTGCAATTAATCTCACTAAAAATCCAATTCAACACTCTAGAACTAAACATATTGAAATTAGACATCACTTTATTCGAGATCATGTGCAAAAAGGGGATATAGTTCTATAATATGTTAATACAATGCATCAAGTGGCTGATATTTTCACCAAATCTCTTGATAAAGAAAGATTTTGTGCTCTTAGAGGTGAATTAGGACTAATGAATGCACCTAGATATGCTTGATGTATGAAGAAAATCTAAGTATGATTCTATGTCACGACCCAAAACTACCCAAAAATCAGAGAAAAATTTTCGCATTTTATTATTTCATACTTACCTCTGATCGTGACCAACCATAACCAATAATTGGGCTGTATGTCAGTGCCCATATCCTCTCCATACATTTACAATTAGTGCACAATTTAATTTAAATAAAAATTCATATATACTGCACTAAACTTCTTCGATTCTTTACATATCTATACCCACTCTATACATCCCAGTGTCATACAAAATATAGTACTGTGCTTAAGTTATTTGGATACAAGAAACATATGTAATCGTGTATATACCTCAAAAGATAGGCAGCAGCGGACAACTAGAATGCCGTATCCAGTCGCCTCCCAATCTATTGAAAGAAATCTGTGTGATAAAATGAAAGGTGTGAGCATATCAAGCTCGGTAAGGCAATTCTACGAACAAGTAGATAACAATACAACCTACATGAACGTAGTGCCATGCATAAACAACCCCTTCTCCACACATTTCTAAAACAGATGCTATGTTATGATGTCATGTAAAATAACACACATGTAATCCCAAAACAGCATGAAAACTTAACATGCATATCTTTCAAATCATTTATTTCTCGTTAAAATTTCATAATAAGATCAGGACTCAACCCTCCCCTCGGGTAGCCCTGACTCACACAAAATCCACAAAATTGTGTTTCTCGAAAACATCAGTATCAGAAAACGTAAATATACGGGATACGAGACTAGGCAATATCAGTATATCGGTAATAACCAGGACTATGGCCATGTGTCCTCAGGAGTCCCTCTCCTACACAGATTCTAGTGTGCGAGATCTCACTATGATCGGGAACCGCCCGAGAGGTGGGTCACTCCATCCCGTCGGTCTTATCCGACCCTCCGCATCTGTAGATGCCACACGTATCCGAAGATACCACGCATCCGAAGATGCCACACGTATCCGAAGATACCACGCATCCGAAGATGCCACACGTATCCGAAGATACCACGCACCCGAAGATGCCACACGTATCCGAAGATACCATGCACCCGAAGATGCCACATGTATCCGAAGATACCACGCATCCGAAGATGCCAAACGTATCCGAAGATATCACGCATCCAAAGATGCCACACGTATCCAAAGATACCATGCATCCGAAGATGCCACACGGTACAGCATACTCCATGCTACTTGTACGATACAACGTACTCCATGGACCCATATCATATATGCATACTCATGCCATGTCTCCAAATGCACGTGCGAGCTTATTTAATCTATGTGACACACAGTCACCCGCTGCTCCAAACACGGCTCATCATATGATCTTAGAAAAATAGTGCGAGCGGTGCTCCAGCACTCTCATAAAATCAAGTAAAACTAGTGCAAGCTAAGCTCTAGCATGTCACATTTCTGAAAAGTCACGTAGGCAGCTACATTTCTCAAATCGATTTCAACGAAAATCAACACTTGTTGAAGATATGAAATGTTGTGCAATTTCATTTAAAAGTTAGCCGACCTACTCATGCATGTACCAAATACTTCAAAAACGAGCAGGAACCCTTTGTTCCTGCTCCTTACACTTTTTCCTAAAATTTGGAATTTTACCCTTAATGAGGGTATTTTGGTAATTTGCCCATCCAGGGCCCTAAAATTTTTATCTCAAATCTAGACCCTTCGTACAATTTAAAAGACTGTAAATGACGACGAAAATTCGTAAAGCTATCTCTAGCAGTTCGTAAAATCCCCTTACCTGGAATCGCGCGCAGACTTAACCTGTCTCGATGATGCCAAACCTCTCGGCCCAAATGCGCGCCAACCAAATGCACGTAACTGCATATAACCACACAGTTGAGGTCAATTCAATTATCTTGATCAGTATATCGCATTTACTGACCAACTTTAAAGTATTGGGCCCTATCTACCTTATTGGGTCTCGGCCCATTTTATATTTATTAATTTCCTTCTTCGGGTATACCGGGCTTATGCAGCTTACTAATAATTATCGGGCTTCGTTCCAAACTCATTGGATAGCCCGTATACCATTTATGGCAATTACATTACAACTCCGAAAAATATTCCTTTCTATGCGAAATTAATCCATAATTTCGTAAAATAATTAAAACTCTGTATTTAAAGAACTCATATTGCCGCAATTAAAATGTACTTACCCGATACGATGCGGGGTACAAAATCAGAGCTAAATCGGCTCTCGTTCGGTCTCTGTCGAAAAGCAGCACAATTAGATAAATCCGGGTTATTTTCCATTAAATAAAATATTAAATAAATTTCTAAAATTTACCCGTAGGTCAATTTCGACCCTTGGTCGACTTACCCGAATCTCGAGTCGTCCCCGGTGAATTTCTTTCCTTTTTCCTTTCCTTTCTTTCCTTTTCTTTTCTTTTCTTTTCTTTTCCTCTTTCCTTCCTTTTCCCTCCTTTTCCTTCCCTTTCCTTTCGGCCAAACAGTGCCGTTTTCTACCACTTGCCGTCGTCGACGTTTCCGGCGGACTTGCCGGCCAATACCGGGCTCAAAAGAACTGGCTCCTCCCCCTGAATGCGTCAGTAGCTTCCGTTCCAACCCAGTCGCGGTGGTTCATCGAAAATCAGCCCGTTTCCTCTCGGATCTTCATTCGCTCCGATCGGCGTCCTCCGGCCACTACACGGCGCGTTTTCGGCGTCCTGAAGATCGCTGGTCTCTCCTCTTGCACCTCGGCTGCTCGTCGGCGGTCAAGGGTCGTCGGTGCTCCTTCGGTGGTTTCGGATTGCCTCTCGGTTTCTTCGATTTTTCCATTTCGGGTTTATCCCGATTTTCTTCTCTTTTTTTTTGTTTTCAGATTCCCTTTTATTATTATTATTATTATTATTATCATTTATAAACTATTTTATTATTATACTATTCATTAAAATACTCTACAATATTCCAAAATATCTACAACTTACATTATTTTATTCTAAACAATTTATTTTAATTTAATTTAATTTATTTTATTTTTAATCATTTTTTCGGTATAATTTCTCCGTATTTTCGGGATATTGTCCCGGGTGACTTTTTGGTATTTCTAAAAATTTCGGATCTTGATCAATTGGACTCAAAAGTATATAATTTCCTCATTATTGATCAAGATATTCTAAATCCTTATTTTTAATTCAAATTTTCATATCGCATTAATACCGGGTTTCGGTATTTTAACCTTTTTACCCCTGCACTTGTTTCGGAACCAATTTAACCTGACTTTCCTTCATACATCCACCATATTTTCTTATTTTAATTTCGTATTTTCAGTTAACTTCATTTTGATCATTTTCATTTGACCTGTGGCCATTTTGGCTCGTATTTAATTTCTTCCGACGTTCAACGATATTCCATTTTATTCTTCTTTACAAATTTAATTCAGTCAATGCTCTTCTTATGATTCGATGATATATGGAAATGTACATCACATGAATCATAAGGAATATAGCAACAAATACATACAAAGTGGGTCTTACATAATCTCCCCCCTAAAAGAATTTGGTCCTCCAAATTGGAACCAAATCAGTCTCTGAATAACTCCGGGTAATTCTCTTTCATCTGACTCTCTAACCCCCAAGTCGCTTCCTCCAGAGTGTGATACTGCCACAGTACTTTCACCAGAGGAATCATCTTCGATCTCAATACCTTCTCCTTCCTATCCACAATTTGAATCGGTCTCTCAACATAGGACATACTCTCATTGAGCTCCAGTGGCTCGTATCTGATCACATGCGACGGATCCGGCTGATACTTTCGAAGCATGGAGACGTGGAAGACATTATGGACATTTGCTAGCTCTGGTGGCAATGCTAGCCTGTAAGCTCGATCTCCCACTCTCTCGAGTATCTCAAAAGGTCCTGTGAAGCGAGGGCTCAGCTTCCCTCTCTTCTCGAATCTCATAATACCCTTGGAAGGAGAAACCTTCAAAAATACTGACTCCCCTGCTGTAAACTCTAACGGTCTACGTCTCCTATCAGCATAACTCTTCTGTCGACTCTGAGCTGTCCTCAACCTCTCACAAATCAACTGGACATCCTCAGAGGCCTGACGTATCAAATCGGGAGCGAATATCTGCCTGTCACCAACCTCCTCCCATCCTACAGGAGATCGACATCTACGGCCATATAAGGCCTCATATTGTGCCATCCCGATACTCAAATGATAACTATTATTGTAGACGAACTCCACGAGCGGTAGGTGATCATCCTAGGAGCCTCTAAAATCAAGTACACAAGCTCTCAACATATCCTCGAGGGTCTGTATAGTCCTCTCTGACTGCCCATCTGTCTGGGGATGGAAAGTTGTACTGAATCTCAATTGGGTCCCCATAGCTTCCTGAAAGTGTTCCCAGAAACGGGAAGTGAAGCGGGAATCCCTATCCGATACAATACTCACTGGGACACCATGCAATCTCACAATCTCGCGCACATATAGTTCTGCCAATCTACTCAGAGTATCGGTGACTCTCATCGCTAGGAAATATGCCGACTTCGTCAATCTGTCGACTATCACCCATATGGCATCATTCCCTCGACGAGTCCTCGGTAAGCCCATCACAAAGTCCATGGTGACATTTCCCATTTCTAAGTCGGTATAGGTAGAGGCTGCAATAACCCTGCAGGCTTCTGATACTCTACCTTCACCTGCTGACAGACGAGACATCTCGTAACAAACTCTGCTATATCTCTCTTCATCCCCGACCACCAATATACCTTTCGAAGATTCTGATACATCTTTGTACTACCCGGATGCAAGGTATACCTCTATGAATGAGCCTCTGTCAAGATCAACCTCCTGATCTCAGGATCTTCGGGAACACATATCCTGTCTCGGAACCTCAGTAATCCATCTGAACTCAACTTAAACTCAATCTTAATACCCCTCTGCATCTGCCTGACTATCTCAATACACTGCTGATCATCACGCTGAACTTGTCGAATCCGATCTATCAAATCAGGTTCCAATCGCAGGCTAGCAATCATATAACTACCATCAGCATCAGGCGGGGTCACATCCAAACTGAGGCTTGCAAACTGCTCTAATAACTCGTGCTCCCGTACCATCATATAAACAACCAACCCGAGATGCTTCCTACTCAACGCGTCAGCCACTACATTCGCCTTACCCGGGTGGTATAAGATCTCACAGTCGTAATCCTTCAGAAGCTCAAGCCACCTTCTCTGTCTCATGTTCAATTTTTTTTTGCGAGAACAGATACTTCAGGCTTTTGTGATCGGTAAATACCTGAAATTTCTCACCATACAGATAGTGGCGCCATATCTTCAATGCAAACACTACGACCGCCAACTCTAAATCGTGGGTCGGGTAGTTCCTCTCATGATCCTTCAACTGTCTGGATCCATAAGCTACTACCTTTCTGTCCTGCATCAATACACAGCTCAGTCCTTGGTAAGAAGCATCTGTATAAACAGAAAAACTTCCTGAGGTGGTAGGAATGGTGAGAATCAGAGCAGAGGTCAATCGACGCTTCAGCTCCTGAAAACTTTCCTCGCATCTGTCGTCCCACTCAAATGCAACACTCTTCCGAGTGAGACGTGTCAATGGAGCAGCCAATCTCGAAAATCCCTCCACAAATCGTCTATAATATCCAGCTAAACCCAAAAAACTCCTGATCTCCGTAACTGTCTGAGGCCTCTGCCACTGTACTACTGCCTCAACCTTGGATGGGTCTACTGACACACTATCCCTTGACACAATATGTCCCAAGAAGGAGATCTGCTCAAGCTAAAAGTCACACTTACTGAGCTTAGCATACAATCGCTTCTCACGGAGGGTCTGCAATACAATCCTCAGGTGCTGTTCATGCTCCTCTCTGGACCTCGAATAAACCAGTATGTCATCGATGAAGATAATCACAAATTGATCCAAATAAGGTCGAAACACCTCATTCATCAATGTCATAAAAGCTGCGGGAGTGTTCGTCAACCTAAATGGCATAACCATAAACTCAAAATGACCATAACGGGTGCGAAAAGCTGTCTTGGGTACGTCTCCATCCCGAACTCTCAACTGATGGTACCCAGATCTCAGATCAATCTTGGAAAAGACCTGTGCTCCCCGTAACTGATCCAGTAGATCATCAATCCTCGGAAGGGGGTACTTATTCTTGATGGTAGCCTTGTTTAATAATCGATAGTCGATACACAACCGAAGGCTCCCATCCTTCTTCCTAACAAACAGAATCGGTACTCCCTATGGTGACACACTCGGTCTGATGAACCCCTTCTCTAACAATTCCTGTAACTGTTTCCTCAGTTCCTCTAACTCAACTGGAGCCATCCTGTACGGCGGTCTAGATATCGGCTCTGTACCGGGTGTCATATCAATACTGAACTCTGTCTCCATCACTGGCGGTAACCCTGGTAACTCATCCGAAAAGACATCTGAAAACTCTCTGACTACTGGAATGTCTGTCAATTCCGGACGTGCCACAGCCGTATCTACCACGTACGCAATATAACCTTCACAACATTATCCACCAAATTAGTACGTCATTCATTCATACTCTTATAAAATTCTCATTCTCATTTACTTCAAGGAAATTGCACAATACATTTTTTTGGAGTATGAAACGTGACTGTTCTGGCAAAACAATCTAAAACAGCTCGATGAGCAGCCAACCAATCCATTCCTAGGATTACATCAAAATCTCTCATATGCATCAAGATTAGATTGGCTGTCATCACTCTACCACCTAATTTCAGCTCACAATCGCTCAATACATATTCCACTAATTGGCTATAATTCATGGGTGTCATTATAGATAGCTATCTACTCAGAGGGGTAGGTTTCACATAATTACACAATTTGAATGCAAACAAAGGTGATACAAATGAATGCATAGAACCAGGATCTATTAACACATATGCTTCTAAATCATGGATCAGAATAGTACCTTTCACCACATTTGTTGACCGATCCGCTGTATCCTGGTCAAGAGCATGCACTCACCCTGTACCAACTGCTTGCTTCCCCTTCTCTGCCGCTGTCGTTTTCCTCCACGGCGCAGATGCATCACCAGAAGCCCTCTCTGAACCCTTGCCCTTCTGAGGGGCACTCTCAACTATCTCAGACAATCTCTGCTCACATGCCCGGGCTTCCCGCATCTATAGCATACCACTGTAGGACCAAAGCAGGGTTTATCACCGTGATATCTACCACACCTACCGCATCACTCAGCCGTAGGTCGTAGGTCATGGCCCACCTATCACAATACCTTTCTGTAGAGCAGAAGAAATGGCCGGATAAACTGGAGGTCTAGCTGGCCTCTCCCGAATCTCCTCTATCCTCGGCCTCTTCCTAATCAACTGTTTGCCCCCTCTATAACCAGACCCTTTATCCCCCACTGGTCTCTTCCCCTCTCTATGTCTGCTGCCAGTCCTCCCGAACTCTGAGGCAGTCCTCTCAAAATCCTGCTCAATCAACTGCGCCCTACTCACTGCCTCCTCGTAAGTCGGAATGGCCAAAAGGACCAATCTAGATCTGATCGCTTGCCTCAATCCATCAATGAATCTCTGGACCTTCTTAGTCTCACTACTAATGGTGTCCGAATCGTATCTGCCCAGGGAGATGAACCTCGTCTCATACTCATCTACCGATCGACTCCCCTGGGTCAGGTTCAAAAACTCAGATTGCAGCTTTCGCTGCGCTATATCTGAGACGTACTGCCTCCGGAAGGCCTTCAAAAATATCTCCCAGCTAATCACGGTATGTCTAGCTCTGAGAATAAGTCTGGTGGACTTTCACCAATGCTCCGCCTATCCCCTAAACATAAAAGCAGCGAACGCCACCATCTCCGTAGGGGTACACTCGAAGAACCCGTATAACTTCTCCATCTGGCTCAACCAATCCTTAGCTACCACTGGGTCCTTCGTCCCGCTAAATACCAACGGTCCAAACTTCTGGAACTATCGCAGTCTGTCCATATCGCAACTGTAACCCCAATCTCTAATACTCTGGTGTGGGGCAACAGGAGAATCCATGTCCTGGACCGATGGGGGTGTAGGAGTCTCTGTATCCTAAACGGGCTGAGCAGGCGCATTAGGAGTAGCTGCCTGTCCAGCATCACCCTGTCCACCTCTAAGTCCCTGTACTGACTATGAAACCAATTCCATAAGCATCTCGAGGCTCCATTCTATCCTAGCGAAACGCGCCTCAATCGCCTCAGCAGATCTCTCTGCATATCCCTCTCTGCAGTACCCTGCTCTGTAGTATCTCTCTCTGTAGGACCCTGTGGGGCATGCTCCACCCCGGTCTCTACCTCAGCCTCCTCCTGAGTCTCATGAGGTAACTCGGCATGTCTATTAGTCGCAGGCCTACCTCTACGGCCTCTGCCTCGTGCCCGACCTCCTCTACCGCGACGAGTAACAGGCATCTTACCTATAATCCTGCATTCACAACCATTTCTTAATTAAAACCCATCTCAATATACACGATTGTATCTAACCAAGAACAATAACACAGGGATGTAATTCCTAATTATTGACACTGACATACATCAGACCAATTCCGCTCTGATACCACCTTTATTGTCACGACCCAAAACTACCCGAAAATCAGAGTAAATTTTTTGCGTTTTATTATTTCATACTTACCTCTTATCGTGAACAACCATAACCAATAATTGGGCTGTATGTCAGTGCCCATATCCTCTCCATACATTTACAATTAGTGCACAATTTAATTTAAATAAAAATTCATATATACTGCACTAAACTTCTTCGATTCTTTACATATCTATACCCACTCTATACATCCCAGTGTCATACAAAATACAGTACTGTGCTCAAGTTATTTGGATACAAGAAACATATGTAATCGTGTATATACCTCAAAAGATAGGCAGCAACGGACAACTAGAATGCCGTACCCAGTCGCCTCCCAATCTACTGAAAGAAATCTGTGTGATAAAATGAAAGGGGTGAGCACATCAAGCTCAGTAAGGCAATTCTACGAATAAGTAGATAACAATACAACCTACATGAACGTAGTGCCATGCATAAACCACCCCTTCTCCACACATTTCTAAAACACATGCTATGTTATGATGTCATGTAAAATAACACACATGTAATCCCAAAAAAGCATGAAAACTTAACATGCATATCTTTCAAATCATTTATTTCTCATTAAAATTTCATAATAAGATCAGGACTCAACCCTCCCCTCGGGTAGCCCTGACTCACACAAAATTGTGTTTCTCAAAAACATCAGTATCAGAAAACGTAAATATACGGGATACGAGACTAGGCAATATCTGTATATTGGTAATAACCAGGACTATGGCCATGTGTCCTCAAGAGTCCCTCTGCTACACGGATTCTAGTGTGCGGGATCTCACTATGATTGGGAACCGCCCGGGAGGTGGGTCACTCCATCCTATCGGTCTTATCCAACCCTCCGCATCCGTAGATGCCACACGTATCCGAAGATACCACGCATCCGAAGATGACACACGTATCCGAAGATACCACGCATCCGAAGATGCCATACGTATCCGAAGATACCACGCACCCGAAGATACCACACGTATCTAAAGATACCACGCATCCGAAGATGCCACACGTATCCGAAGATACCACGCACCCAAAAATGCCACACGTATCTGAAGATACCACGCATCCGAAGATGCCACACGTATCCGAAGATACCACACATCCGAAGATGCCACACGGTACAACGTACTCCATGCTACTTGCACGGTACAACGTACTCCGTGGACCCATATCATATCTGCATACTCATGCCATGTCTCCAAACGCACGTGCGAGCCTATTTAATCGGTGTGACACACAGTCACCCGCTGCTCCAAACACGGCTCATCGTATGATCTTAGAAAAATAGTGCGAGCGGTGCTCCAGCACTCTCATAAAATCAAGTAAAACTAGTGCGAGCTAAGCTCTAGCACGTCACATTTCTGAAAAGTCACGTAGGCGGCTACATTTCTCAAATCGATTTCAACGAAAATCAACACTTGTTGAAGATATGAAATGTTGTGCAATTTCATTTAAAAGTTAGCCGACCTACTCATGCATGTACCAAATACTTTAAAAACGAGCAGGAACCCTTTGTTCTTGCTCCTTACACTTTTTCCTAAAATTTGAAATTTTACCCTTAACGAGGATCCGGGGCCTAAAATTTTTATCTCAAATCTAGACCCTTCGTACAATTTAAAAGCTGTAAATGGCGACGAAAATTCGTAAAGCTATCTCTAGCAGTTCGTAAAATCTCCTTACCTGGAATCGCGCGCAGACTTAACCTGTCTCGATAATGCCGAACCTCTCGGCCCAAATGCGCGCCAACCAAATGTACGTAACTGCATATAACCACACAGTTTAGGTCAATTCAATTATCTTGATCAGTATATCGCATTTACTGACCAACTTTAAAGTATTGGGCCCTATCTACCTTATTGGGTCTCGGCCCATTTTATATTTATTAATTCCCTTCTTCGGGTATACCGGGCTTATGCAGCTTACTAATAATTATCGGGCTTCGTTCCAAACTCATTGGATAGCCCGTATACCATTTATGGCAATTACATTACAACTCCGAAAAATATTCCTTTCTATGCGAAATTAATCCATAATTTCGTAAAATAATTAAAACTCTGTATTTAAAGAACTCATATTGCCGCAATTAAAATGTACTTACCCTATACGATGCGGGGTACAAAATCAGAGCTAAATCGACTCTCGTTCGGTCTCTGTCGAAAAGCTGCACAATTAGGTAAATACGGATTATTTTCCATTAAATAAAATATTAAATAAATTTTTGGAATTTACTCGTAGGTCAATTTCGACCCTCGGTCGACTTACCCGAATCTCGAGTCGTCCCCGGTGAATTTCTTTCCTTTTTCCTTTTTCCTTTCCTTTCTTTCCTTTTTCTTTTCTTTTCTTTTCCTCTTTCCTTCCTTTTCCTTCCTTTTCCTTCCCTTTCCTTTCGGCCAAACGGTGCCATTTTCTGCCACTTGCCGTCGCTAGCGTTTCCGGTGGTCTTGCCGGCCAATACCGATCTCAAAAGAACCGGCACCTCCCCCTGAATGCGTCAGTAGCTTTCGTTCCAGCCCAGTCGCGATGGTTCGTCGAAAATCAGCCCGTTTCCTCTTGGATCTTCCTTCGCTCCGATCGGCGTCCTCCGACCACTACACGGCGCGTTTTCGACGTCCTGAAGATCGCCGGTCTCTCCTCTTGCACCTCGGCTGCTCGTCGACGGTCAAGGGTCGCCGGTGCTCCTTCAGTGGTTTCGAGTTGCCTCTCGGTTTCTTCAGTTTTTTTGTTTCGGGTTTATCCCGATTTTCTTCTCTTTTTTTTCAGATTCCCTTATTATCATTATTATTATTATTATTATTATTATTATTATTATTATTATTATTATTATTATCATTTATAAACTATTTTATTATTATACTATTCATTAAAATACTCTACAATATTCCAAAATATCTACAACTTACATTATTTTATTCTAAACAATTTAATTTAATTTAATTTAATTTATTATATTTTAATCATTTTTTCGGTATAATTTCTTCGTATTTTTGGGATATTGTCCCGGGTGACTTTTCGGTATTTCTAAAAATTCCGGATCTTGATCAATTGGACTCAAAAGTATATAATTTCCTCATTATTGATCAAGATATTCTAAATCCTTATTTTTAATTAAAATTTTCATATCGCATTAATACCGGGTTTCAATATTTTGACCTTTTTACCCCTGCACTTGTTTCAGAACCAATTTAACCTGACTTTCCTTCATACATCCACCATCTTTTCTTATTTTAATTTCGTATTTTCGGTTAACTTCATTTTGATCATTTTCGTTTGACCTGTGGCCATTTTGGCTCGTATTTAATTTCTTCCGACGTTCAACGATATTCCATTTTATTCTTCTTTACAAATTTAATTCAGTCAATGCTCTTCTTATGATTCGATGAATATATGGAAGTGAACATCACATGAATCATAAGGAATATAGCACAAATACAGACAAAGTGGGTCTTACATTCTATATCAAATGTGTATAAATTCGTTAAGTGTGACTAATAATGTAGCATACACATTTGATTTATATCTTAAAATGCACACAATGGATGTATTTTGTTAAAAGTCATGAATATATCTTTTTCTTCCTTATATACATATTTAATAAAACACATTTTTAAACCATTTTTTTGACTTTTTTTGGCCAAAATGGTAAGACAGATCGATCTCTGTTCATTATAGAGCGATCTTGTTCACTCAGAACAGCCTACAACAGTCGGGTCATGACCAGGAGATCGATTTGTTATTAAATGAGATCGATTTTCTTATCTTTGTCGTGTTTTTCAAATGCATTCTGGGTAATTGAGATCGATCTCTACCCTATCGTAGATCAATCTCTTTAGGTTCTGGGCACTTAAAACGTTGCAAAAATCACATTTTTTCAAAAGAACAAAACCATCCTCTCTCATCTCATCTTCCTTTCTCGCCCCCAAGACCAAGTCTTTAGTAAGTTTTCACCATTTGTCTTCAATTTCTCTCAGTATTTTTGACCCAACATCTTCTGTTTTGTTCAAACTTTTTTGTTCTCTTTTTTCGGATAGATCGATCTAGTGATCTCGTTGTTCAGATTTTTATCAAAATACTCAATTTTTATTGTGTCTTGATAGCTGTAGTGAACCCATAATTCCTTCATCTAGTAGGTTGAATTGAATTGGCTGTTATCTATCTAGAATAGGTCTTTCTTTGCAGGATTAGAAATTCCCAAATTCTACACTCACCACTGCCATATTTCCTTAAACTGTGCCTATCAAGTGTTTGTTGAAATTCCTCATAGACTTAAGACATTATGCCACCACGTACAAAATCAGTATCATCTAAACCTTACTCCTCCAGAACATCTTAAGCATCCTCTTCTAAACACATCCATGTTATCTATACTCCTTTTATAGACGTTTATTTGAAATACTCATCTATATTTTGAAATGACGTTTGCTATATGTTCCTTAATTATCTAGTCATTTGGTATGCTATTTCCTCTTTGACTGGTGATTTGGAATGCTAATATTTGCTTTCTTAATATGACAAAAAGGGGGAGAAGATAAATGATATGCATATATTAAAGGGGGAGCAATGCAAATTTTTAAAATATAAATGATTTGGAAACCATGCATATATTAAAGACTAAAATCTTAAAATATTAAACTAAGTTTTGTCATATCAAAAAGGGGGAGATTGTTAGTTTTGGATGATATATTTTGAAATGACTAAACATTAATTTAAATATGCTTATTTTAAACCTTCAAATCATTTGTGAGGTATTATTTCTGAGTAATTGTCTTAGAGAATATATTGTCAATTGTACTAAAAATTACTTAGAAAACTTATGAAGATCTAAAATTAGAAACCTTTGTAAACTAAATTTTTGCTTGGAAAACTGATACTTAAGCGAAGAGATCGATCTTCTGGGGTTGTGAGATCGATCTCCTTTTGGCAAAATCATTGTGAGATCGATCTCCTAGGGTTGTGAGATCGATCTTCTTTTGGCAAAATCATTATGAGATCAATCTCTTGGGGTTGAGAGATCGATCTCCTTTTGGTAGAATCATATCAGAACTCAATGAGAAGACCATGGGATCGATTTCCTCTGGGAGAGAGATCGATCTCCTCTAGGTAGTAACAATCAAAGATCTGTCACGACCCCTTTTTACCTAAAATCGCTACAAATTTTTCGTTTTTTCCTTTCCTTTCTCGGTTGTGAACGTTCTCACCACTAAACAGTTGGGCTAAGAGTCAGTATTATTCACCATTTACCATCTACCACGCCATCTATCTTTTAATTTATTCAAAAGCAAACACGTATACTTTATGATTGAGGTTCTATACTTGTATGTGTTTACTAATATTTACATCCCCCATATTACATTTCAAAATGATTACTATGCTATTACATGTTTAGATACAAAATGATACTAGAGTGTATACCTTTCGGTGATAAGAAGCAGTGGATACCAGGATGCAAGTCTTCAGCTACTAACTAACTACTGTGTATGCTCTGTAGAGGGGAAAATAAAAGGGATGAGCTCACTAGCTCAGTAAGGTAATAATGTAAGCATGTAGATAACGATACTATCTACGTGCTTATATTGTCATGATATAAAATCATTTACATCTAGAGCATGAGGTAAGACTAAAACGATGCCGCATGTATATATCTACCATATAAGATAAATCATGAAATCGGGCATATAAAACAAACATGGAAAAATCATCATGTATGACATCTCATGCTCGTCACATTAAAACTTATCAGTTTCATCATAAAGCAACCACGTCAAGGCTAAACTCATCCCTCGGGAATACCTTGATCCATTAAATCGTATCTCATTTAAAAACATAAATCGGGGCATCACCCTTCCTTTGAGCCTGCCCTGGTCTGTTCAGACCGTATGATATCATGTGAGGCATGTAGGTTACTGTATGAAAAATCGAGGACTATGGCTAAACTATGTCCCTGTGATCCCAAGCTATACGGATCTCGGTGTGTGGGGTATCATAACTGCAACGGGAGGTGGGGTCAAATCCTACTTGCCAGAATATCAAGTCACATCAGTTAGTCGTCATGACTATACGGTACAATGTAATCCATGTGACATACACGGTACAACATACTTCGTGGACCCATATCATAGTCTGGGGGTGCCTGCCGTAGGTCTTATCCACCCCATACTATGTCAATAACCAACCCATGTCTCAAGGTACATGTGTGAGCATATCATCTCTCTGTGACACAGTTTACAAGAGACTCTAGCATGGCTCTATGCATGTAACATCACATCTAGTACAAGAGAACCTCTAGCATGACACCATACATATCATGATATCTAAAATCTCATGCAAGCGAAGCTCCAGCACGATTTTGTACACATACAAAAAACCTCATACGAGCAACGCTCTAATACGACTTTTTATGAGAATTAAATTAGTAAAATTTAGTGCGAGTAAGGCTCTAGCATTCTTTTTACCTGTATAAATATGATAGGTGGCTCAATTTTGATAAAACATATTTAAAATCGCAACCGGTACCTAACCTATACCATTTCGTATAAATCATGAAATCAACAGCCAACCTATGCACAAATTTGCTTAAATCAAAGCAATACATTCATATAAACACATTAAAACATGATAATCATGCAATTTATTAGCGTTACTACCCTTTTCGTAAATTTACTCCCAGGGGCAAATCGTTTTTTTCCACCGATGCCCCGATTTTTGTAAAAATTATTATTTCATTTCTAAATACTTTAGAAAATTCTAGGCCCTGTAAATCCCCTCAAAAATATGTATAGATATCTCTAAGCACTTACAAAATTCCCTTACCTCAATTTCTCTGTACAGTCTGACTTTTCCAAATGCTGAGATTTTGCTCAGTCCAATTTGCTCTCAATCAACTCTCTGGACCTGATATAATTATTTATCATATCAATTTAACCCTGTAAATACAATTCTTGCGTTTACTATAGTCGATTTAACTTATTGGGCTCATTAACACTTATTGGGTCTTTCGTGGGGCCCATAATTTAAATTGGGTCGATTGCTACACAAGCTTGGCCCATTACGAACGTTTGGCTAAATATCTGGCCTAACATCACCAACGCATTATCTTAAGAATGTTCTAGTCTTTTTAGATAGTTCATACTATCATTCACGACAATCAATTTTAAATTCCATAATATAAATCATTTTATACGGAATTAATCCGTAACTTACGCGATGAATTTCTAAAGCGCTTTATTATACAAATTATCGTAATTGAGATTCACTTAACCGAGATTCTGTGATAGCACGCAAATTGAAGATGACTCGAACTCTCATTTGTTGCCAATTGTCGCGTTATACATTTATATAATTAAATCGGATCAATTCCAGTCAAATATAAATTCAAATAACTTTTCCAAAATTTAAAACGATGAATTCTGGTCGCTTACAGGCTTGTCCTTAGACCTGATACATTATCAAATTTTTTCCAATTTTTCCTCTCTTTTTTTCTTTTTTTTTGGCTGAATCGGCCAGTTTGGTTCAGCCTATACCTATTTCAATGAACCGGTTTCATACCGGTTCAGCCCTCCCTTCATCATTTTCGACCGGTTCTTCAATCGTTTCTTTCACCCATCGCCTCATCTTCACCTGGAGAGCATTCGGTCGATGATGGTGTTGGCCAAATCGACGTCACGTCAACGGATCAAAACTCTCCCTCTCGGTTTCAAGCTTTTGTCTCCTTCCATCTTTTTTAGATTTTTGGGAGGCAGCAGAAAGAGGGAATCGGGTTTTTCGATTCCTTCTCTTCGTTTTCTTCAATTCCCCCCCCCCTCTTTTTTGTTTCGTTTCCTTTTTTTTGGTTACTTTGCCTCTTTTATTTTTTCATTATATATATAATATATATTATATTATATTCTAGTATAATATAATATACATGTACTACTAAAATATCTAATAATATAATATTATTATTTAACAAAATATCTTTATACAAATAACACACACATGTAAATATATTTAATAAATTAAATATATTTATTTAATTTATTTTATTATCATTGATTTTTATTTTATTTATATTTATATTTTTTTATTTTATTTTATTTTTGTTTGTCTGGAATTAGTTCTTCGTATTCTAGGGATAAATTCTTGAGGAGGAAAAATTTCGGTCTTCACAATAAATTCGTATTTTGATCGATTGGATCTGAAATTCAATTCTTTCTTCTTTATTAATCAAGATTTCATGAATCCATGTTTATAATAATAACTTCTTAAAAATTAACACCGAGTTTCGGGTCTTACAATACTCCCCTCCTTAAGAAATTTGATCCTCTAAATTGAACCAGATCAGTCCATGAACAATTTCGGGTACTTCTCCCGTATCATGTTCTCAAATTCCATGTAGCTTCTACCGGAGTGTGGTATTGCCAAAAGACCTTAACTAGAGGGATCGTCTTAGACTTCAACACTTTCTCCTTTCTGTCCAATATTCGAATCCCGTTATACCATTGGAAGGAGAAACCTTTTAGAACACAGACTCACCCATGATGAACTCCAATGGTCTCCATCTCTTGTCAGCATAGCTTTTATGTCTGCTCTGAGTTGTTCTCAATCTCTCACAAATCAATTGAACATCCTTAGATGCTTGTCTGATAAGATTAGGAGCAAATATCTGTCGGTCACCCACTTCTTCCCATCTAATAGGGGAACGACACCTGTGTCTATATAATGCTTCATACGATGCAATCCCGATACTCGAGTGATAACTGTTATTATAGGCGAATTTGACTAGTGGTAAATGATCGTCCTAGGAGCCTCTAAAATCAAGTGCACACGCCCTCAACACATCCTCTAGAATCAATATGGTCCTCTTTGACTGACTATTTTTCTGAGGATGGAACGTTCTGCCGAATCTTAATTGGGTTCCCATGGCTTCCTGAAAATGTTCCCAGAAGTGAGAAGTGAAGTGGGAATCCCTATCCGAAACAACGCTCACTGCAACCTCATGTAGTCTCACTATCTCGTGTACATAGTGGAACAATCGGTACCAAGAGTGTAAGGTTTGGGCACCTAAAGGTCCCAGGTTCAAACTTTTGGGGACGTGAACTGGGGCAGTATTCCTCAATAAAATCGTGAGTGGCATGTGGGGCTGCCAAAGTGGACAGTGCGATTGAGTGAGACTGTGACCTGATGCGGAGAGGGCAGTCATCACAAGATCAATTTGCTCTGGGAGAGAGATCGATCTCCTCTAGGTAGTAACAATTTGTTCAATGCAACAATAGCAAAGAGATCGATCTCCCTTGAATAAGAGATCGATCTCCCTTGTTTTACGGAATGTGATGACACTAACTTCTCGAAGAAGAGGAGATCGACCCCTTTGTATAATGAGATCGATCTTTTTTCCTGTAGTACCTTTGTGATTGCAGGTTCTGAAACTAAATGATCGACCCTCTCGAGTAAGGAGATCGATTTGGCATTTATCTGTAGGACTCCAATGGCTAGTTTTTTAGGTTTTCAATGGGAAGAATTGCATTAAATGCTTCACAAACCAATTGGGTGTATAAATACAAGTCATAAAGACATTGGAGAAAATAAGAGAAGTTCTGAGTATCCTTACAGAAAACATTCTTTGTGTCTTCAGCTAAAAGTGTACTTAATTGTCATTGGAAGCTTTAGTTAAGCTATTCATTTTCATCACCTACCTATTAAGAAAGCCTTGATTGTATTCATTCTTCATCTTAAAGAAAAGAGGAGAGTTCCTCTATGAAATAGCTGTTATAAAAGAGTTTGAATAGCAATATTTGCTAAGTGAGTAGAGAGGTTATTCCTTAACCTTGAAAAGGAAGTTGTAAAGTTCATCTTGATAGTGGAAGTAACTCCTTGACAAGAAGGTCAAGAAGAGAGGACGTAGGTAAAGGATTTGGCCGAACCTTTATAACTCTTTGTGTTTACTACTTCTTTCCCTTATCTCCTTATTTACTGCACATTTGTTCTCAATCTTATAGTAGTTATAAATTTATTTGTGTGCAATATTAGCTAAGTAAGTTTTAAATATGGTAAATTGATAGAAAACCGATTCACCCCCCCTCTCGGTTGAGCCAACAGAATAAGTATATTGGGTCATTTCCTTGCCATGTGTTCAGTTTGCATTGTTATATGTGATAAGTAATTTAGACATTTAGTCAGCATATTAAAGCTCAAGAAAATGAGGTACCTAAGGTATCCTTCCGACTAATACCTCATACACCGTTAACTTTAAAGTCTAAGTCAATATAGATATATCTGACATCAGGACAAGATATCATGCATACATATCACTTTTTTTCCGCTTATCCATACACATGTATGTAAATTGACATGAGCCTAGCATCCATTTATTACTGAGCTATATTTTTCTCAATTCAGTTTTCACTCTTTATAGACTATATGAGCTAGGTTCCAGCATTTAAGCATTTATGTGGGCTATCGGGGACTGTACCTAGCCTTGGTACCAGCTAGTATCCTCGAAGCCTTGGTTTTGAAATTTCTAAGGTATTCACTACAATATATCATTTTGTTTACATATACAGTTATTATATGTTGTATAGTACAACTTGTGCCATGGATGTAATTTAGGATCATTTTGGATTATTGTATGCATTATATGATTATTAAGTGTGATCCTAGATATGATTAGTATTGTGATATGTACGATGTGGATATTGATAATAATGTGAAAAGATATATGATATAAAGATCTGATTTGATTTGACAGGTGATTTCTTTGAGATAATCTCTTAGTATAAAGGAAATATTTTCAATCTGTTTCTATGAATATGTTGTGGATTAAAAATGATCAATACCTGCCTTAGAGAGTTATACAACTCACCCTTGGATTAAAGAATAAGTTAGTGAAGTTGGATTAAAGAATAAATTAGTGAAGTTGGATTGAAATAAAAAGGATTAGTGAAATTTGTTTAGTGACTACATGGATTCTAAAAACAAACCTTTAATCGAAAAAATTTTGGTTCGTAAAATTAGTGAATTTGAATGAGTATACAATCGAAACCACCGTCACGGCCTTCGGTGTGAGACCCCATATATGTATAACTTGATTATATGTAGATGAAAGTATAAGACAAATGATTTTAGATCATATAAATGTGAATGTATTGCAATAGGATAAAAGATGCGTCATGATACAAGTAAAGGATAAATAAGGGCCGATGTGGCCTCGAACTAAACGGATAGAACTTTAAGCAATCAAATTGAAAATAAGGAATTAAGACATGAAATGATAATGCATGAACCGTGAATTCTAAGTATCCTTTATGAATTCAAGCAATACACACAATTCATATTGTATATGAATCATAGGAAATGAGTCTTTCCATGCTCTAAGTGGGATTAAAATGAAAAATGAATATTGGAGTAATGAAATAGGAATTTACCCTTGAAAAATCTGGAAAACTGCAGTAGAAAATGCCCCAGATGAAGGTAAGATCGATCCCTTGTGCAAGCTGAACAATTCTAAGTGAATCTGTCAAGGCCAGATCGATCTCCCCATTGAGCCGATCGATCTCCCCAATGAGTAGATCAGTCTACATTAGCCTCTGCCAAGCCCAGATTGGTCCCCTCTTAAGTGCATATTGATCTCCATTTGATTCTGTCAAGAGCAGATTGATCTCCTCAAGCTTCTGCCAAGCCAAGATCGATCTCTCCCCAATGACCATATCGATCTCTCACATTTCAAACCTGAGAATTCGATGGCTAAAACCAAAGAAAGATCGATCTCTTTACCCTAACGGATCGATCTCATCACTCTCAATCTATAAAAACCCCACGACAAAACCTCTTTCTTCAACAAACCAACACACCTCTTCCATTTTTACCCAAAATACCAAGCTTTCTCTCTCTAGAATACACCCTCTTCCAGAAAGAATTGAGGAAAAGCTATTAGAGCAAAGTTGTTCATTGTTAAGAGAAGAACAACATAGCTTGGAGTCAACATCTCATTTGTTGGATTGAAGGAGCAAAGGACTCTTCCAACTTGAAAAAGAAGAGAGTCAAGTTAGGTGAGTTTCCAATACACCAACTCTAAGTATATTTATCTAGTGGTTGTTGTGAGTATATTGGTGTATGTATTGATGAATGAAACTACCTAGAATGTAATGAAACAAGCATAACCTAGCATGAGTTTAGTGTGAGAAAATAGAATGTGGTTGATTAGATGATAAAAAGGATTATATCAAGTTGTTAGTGAGGTAATGTGCATGATTTTAAGATGATTGGATGAAGCCACATTGTGAGATTAGTCAAGTGATAAAATGTGCATAAATGGTGTTGTAGAGAATGCATAAATGATGGAAGATTATGGATAAACATTTATGCCAAGTGTTTGATAAGTAACCAAGTGTGTTGCTAGTTAAATTGACTAGAAATGGCATAATGATGGCCAAATGTGATAATGGGTCAAACTTAATGAAATAGGCTCGATGAGATATATCGATTAGTTGAAGTCTGAATATGAGTTATCAGTATTGACTCATATGAATTATGAATGTGTGCAGCTCCCGAGGATACATTTGGAGCAAGTTGAGCCAAATCGCAAAAAGTGGGAAAGGAAGGAAGAGTTGCTTCCAAAAGAATCGAGGTAAGGGAATTGTGTTAGCCCTAGGGATATCTATACGCCTTTCGGGCGCATGGGCGATTTCTTAAAATATCTACGAGTCTTAGGATGAAATGGATGTTTGAAGGGTAAAGAATTGGGTTTTTAAGAAATGCGCATTAAAAGCAAGAACATGATGCCTTGAAATCTTTCTATTGCTTTTTAGCATGTGATTAGTAGGTTGGCTAGCATTTAAAATGATTTGCAAAAAAAATGGCTTGATTTGGTTTTATAACCATGCTTTGAAAAGAATGAGCCACCTAAATGAGTTTTGTGGAAATGAAACGTGCTAGAGCATTGCTCGCACGAGATTTGGCATGTTTTGTACATGATTAATGCTGGAGCGATACTTGCACTAGATTTTTACATTGCATGAGTGTTGGAGCTTAGCTCGCACTAGTTTTCACATGGATTTTATGACATTGTGCTGGAGCCTAGCTCACACTAGTTTTCATACGAGTTTTAACAGGGTGCTAGAGCATAGCTCACACTAGATGTTCATTACACATGTTGCTGTGCTAGAGATTACTCACACATGGTTTTATGACGAGTTGAGAGCCGTTCTGGGAGCTTCGGATAGGCTGTGTGCCACACCGATTAAATAGGCTCCCACGTGCATATTGAGATGTTGCAGGATATATTGTGATAACATGGGTCTACGGAGTACGTCGTACCATGCAAGTAGCATGGAGTACGTTGTACCGTGTGTGATATTATATATATGTCGTCTTCGGACGATGGATTCTATTATGGACCGATAGGTTGGACATGACCCACCTCCCGTGCGGAAGCAGATAGAGGTGATACCCCACACACTAGAATCTGTGTAGCCTAGGATCACAGAGGATATGGCCATAGTCCTAGTTATTACCCCTATTAATATTATATGCCTATCTCACATGTTTATGTTGATTGAGAAATCCATGTTTTGAAATGTGTTTGTGGGTTAGGATAGTCCATGGGAGGGGCTGAGTCCTGACAAGTGTTGATTTTGTATCGGTTTGTGTTGAGATTTGAAATGCTTGATAAATGCACTTTGCATGATGATTTACCATACCTTGATTTTGATTTATGTCTGACAATTTTCCATGCTAGGTTTTGAGAACTGTGTATTGATTTTATTAGTATGAATTGCTTTACATGGCATGAACATACGATTTAGAGTATGACAAATAATTGTGTGATTTAAGCATGGCATCATGACCACACAGATAGTACAGTTATCTACCTGCTCGCATGATTGCCCTACTGAGCGTATGGTTTGCTCACCCCCTTTATTTTCCTCCCTCTATAGAGCACTTACAGTAGATAGTGGGCGACTGAGGATTGGATTTTGGTGTCTGCTGCATCCCATCACACGAGGTATTCACATTTGTATAGTTTTTGTATCTAGACATGTCAAAGCATAGTAATATCTTTAAATGTAATTTTGGGGATGTAAAAGATTGTAAACACATGTAAACAGTAACTCTGATTTAGAAATACAAGTGTTTACATTTAAATAAATTGTAATTTGAAATGGTATGATTGGATGATATTGGCACTGATACACAGCCCAACTGTTGGAGGTACAACTGTTCACAATCAAGTAAGGTAAGGGTAAAGAACAGACAATATGAATTGGATTAAATAATAATCGATAAATGAAAAAATGAAAAAAATTGTAGTATATTTTCGGTGGATTGAGGGTCGTGATAGAGGTGGTATCAGAGTTGAGTTGGTCTGATGTGTGTCGGTGTCAAAATTTAGGAAAATTACATCTCCATGTTACTGTGCTTGTCTACATACAACTGTGTATATCGAGATGGGTTTGACTAAGAAATGATTATGAATGTAGGAATCTTGGCATAATGCCTAACACCAGTCGCGGTAGAGGGGCGAGAGCACGAGCTAGAGGCTAGATGGGTAGGCCTAGGGGCAGTGCTGAGTCATTGCCATATGAGACTCACGAGGAGGTAAAGGTGGAGACTGATTCTGAGCATGCTCCACAATGTCAGGTAGAGAAACCGGAGAGTACTGAGGCATGTTTCGCAAGGATAGAGTGGAGCTTAGAGGCGATTATGGAGTTGATTGCCCAATCATTGCCTGGAGCTGGGGGCGGGCAAGAGCCAACTGCACAGGGTGATGATGATGAACCGATTGTTGCTCTTGAGATGCCTGCACAGCCAGCCCAAGAACCTCAGATTACATATACTCCCACACCCCCACCGGTACAAGAAACGCCTTCTACTATTACTCCACCACAGAGAAGTAAAAATTGGGGTTATGGATGTGACCTGGATAGGTTACAGCAATTTCAAAAATTTAAGCCACCATCTTTTAGTGGAGTTAAGGACCCAGTAGCTGCAGAGGACTTGGTAAATGAGATTAAAAAGCTATATGGGTTTTTTGAGTCCACTACTACCGAGATGGTAGCATTTTTCGCATTCATGCTGAAGGGATCAATAGAGCATTGGTGGAAGTTCACCTGACCCATTTTGAGAGCCCGACATACAGAGATCAACTGGGATATATTTTTGGAGGCCTTCTGGAGGTAATATGTCCCGAATACTGCGCAGTGGAGACTGCAAATGAAAGTTTTGGATTCAACCCAGGGGAATAGATCAGTGGATGAGTATGAGATTAAATTTATCTCCTTGGGCAGGTATGACCCTGGTTCAATGGATAATGAGGTCAAGAAGGTCCAAAAATTTGTCGACGGACTGAGACCATCCATCAGATCCCGATGGTCCCTTTTGACATACCGACCTACGAGGAGGCAGTGCATATGACACAATTATGTGAACAAGACATTGAGCGAGTTGCATCAGAGTATGGAAAGGTTGGTAGAGTGAGGAACAGAGATAAGAAGTGTGAGACCCCGTATATGTATAATTGTAATATGTACATAGAAATATAAATGGAGTTATACTATGAATTTGTGAGTGAAATATATGTGATGTAAGTCTATAAGTTAATGTACACACTTACAATAAGAGTTGTGATTGTACATACAAGTTACATTACATATGAATATAAAGATATGAACTTAAACATGTGAAGAGTGGGAGTAAAATGGAAAATGGGTAGTGTGGTAAAAGAGAAGGAAAATGTGCATGAGTTGTGCACTTTCATTTGGTGTATACCATATACTTTGGTTATACAAAGATTCCACACAAGTTTCAATAGGTATAAGGTATGAATGGATGTCATATTCAAGTCTCAAAGATGATTGGATGAGAAAATGACTATGGCTGCAAATTTAAGTTGTTTTGGTGTGAGTTGTTGCAGAAAAATGCAGAAAATTTGGAAATATGAAGGCCAAATCGATCCCATAGGATGAGAGATCGATTTGGAATAGCCAAAATGCTCTTATTTTGAGCTATGGAACAGGACAGATCGATCTGCAAGGGAGCCATATCGATCTCCTAACACATTCTGTAAAATGCAGATCAATCCATAATGAAACAGATCGATCTCCTTAGCTCTCGGGTTGGAAGCAAATCGATCCCCCCTAAGACCAGATTGATCTCTTTAACCTTCTTTTTGAAGCAGATTGATCTCCCCTATTCGACAGATCGATCTCCTACTTCAAAATGCCGTGAAAAAAAAGAGGGAGTTAAAGGGACCAGATCGATCTCCTCCTAGTGTAGATTAATCTCATCAAGTTGAATCTATAAATATGGAGCAGTTGGATCTGCATTTTCGAGACAAAAACCAATCTTTCCCATTTCCAACCAAAAACTAGCTTTCTCACTCCTAAATCCACGCATTTTCAGGAAGATTTGAGGGAAAGCTATTAGAGACAAAGTTGTTCACATCAAAAAGAAGAACAACATAGTTTGGAGGCATTTCCCTACATGTTGGATTGAAGGATCAAAGGTGCATTTCCATTTGGAGTAAAGAGGAGATCAAGCTAGGTGAGTTTCTAAAAGATATAACTCAAGTACATTGTATAGATATTGATTTTGGAGTTGTTTGGTATGCATAGAAAGGATAGATTCTACTTAGGAAGTAATGAATCCACCATGACCTAGAAATGGTCTAGTGTGAGAAAGTGAAATGTGTTGAGATTAATGATGAATAGGATATATTGAAGTTAATAATAGTGTTGGGGTATGATTTTAAGGTGTTGTTTGTGAATAAATTGTGAGATTTACCTAAAAGAGGTAAAATGTGGATTTAGGCATTGGAAAATGCAAAGATGAGTTATATTGACTAATGAGGTCAAATGTGAGTTAACAACTTTAACTCAAGTGATTTGGATGATTTGAATCGCAGCTTTTGAGGATACACCGGAACAAGGCGAGCCAAGAGCAGAAGAAGCTAAGAGGAAAAGAGAGTCGCACTCAAGTAAATTGAGGTAAGGGAATTATGTGGACTCTTAGAGATATCTGTGCACAATTTGGAAGTATTAAATGCTTTGCTAGAATGCATGAGATATTAAGAAATGATGTTGGGTAATTGAAGGGTAAAAGTTAGGTGTTTGAGAAATGAACATGAAAATAAAAGCATAATGCTTTGGAAAATCATGTTTTATTGCTTTTTAGCAAGTGATTGGTAGGTTGGCTAGCATTTGAAATGAATTGCAAAAGAAATGAGTTGTTTTGGTTTGTTAACCACACTTTGCAAAGAAATGATTCACCTAAATTATTTTCGTGAGAATAAAAGCGTGTTAGAGTATGACTCGCACGAGATTTGACGTGTTTTATACACATGAGTGCTAGAGCTTAGCTCGCATTGGTTTTCACATGGATTTCATACTAGTTTTGGCATAGTACTTGGAGCTTAGCTCGCCCTAGATGCCTACCTTATTTGTTGTCGTGCTTGGAGCTTCGGGCAGACTGGGCGTCACACAGATTAAATAGGCTCGCACGTGCATTTGTGATATTTTGACATGTTAGTCGTGTTAGGAGCTTCGGGTAGATAAGAGGTCGTACCGATTAAATAGGCTCACACGTGCGTTTGAGATGTAGCGTGATATGATATGTTGATATAGGTCTACGGAGTACATTGTATTGTGCAGGTAGCATGGAGTACGTTGCACCATGTTGAGATGTGATATGCCATCTTCGAACGAGATCTGCTATGGATCAGCAGGCAGGATTTGACCCACCTCCCATGTGGAAGCAGATAGTGGTGATATCCCGCACACCTGATCCGTGTAGTCGGTATCACAGGTTATGGCCATAGACCTAGAGGTTATTACCTTTTATTGAATTGTCTATCTCACATGTCTATTGTTTTGTGAATAAATCCATGTTTGAAATGATTTGTGGGTCAAGATAGTCCGAGGGAGGGGCTGAGACCTGACAAGTGTTGGATGGTTTTGAGATGTTGATTTGTTAATGGTTTTAAAGTGCATCGAAGCATGATGATTAATGCCATGCTTTATTATGAAAAACGCATGATGGTTAATGCCATGCTTTATTGTGAAATATGCATGATGATTTATACCATGCTTTGAATTGAATTGAATTGAATTGTGCACTGGATTTTTATAGCATGAATGCTTTACATACCATTAACACAAGCATGAACTCATATTTTAAGAAACGAGCAAATGTATGTTTTGAGCATGGCATCACGATCACGTAGATAGTGCAGTATCTACTTGTTCACATGATTGCCTTACTGAGCGTGTGGTTTGTTCGCCCCCTTTATTTTCCCCCTCTCTACAGAGATTTGAGTATAGAGTGAGCACGACTGGAGGCGTTCCCTTTTGGTAATTCGTTGCATCCCATCGCATAAGCTATACACATTGTTGTAATTTTGTATCAAAACTTACGAAAGCACAGTAGCATTTTGTATGTAAATATTGGGAATGTAAAACAATGTAAACACATGTAACAACTCTGATATATACATTTATACAAGTGTTTACTCATAAATAACATACAAATTGAATTGGTATGGTGGAGTGAGTTAGACGTCACACACATCCCAACTATTGAGGAGAGTTGCTGTTCACGATTGAGGTAAGGACGAAAAAAATAAATGATGCATGAAAATCAAAAAATTTGTATGTATTTTGGTAAGTTGAGGGTCGTGACAGGAAGAGATAGACAGTAGATAGAGGTTTCAGTTATAGAGGAAGCAAGAGATTTTTTGGGAAGAGACCAAGGATTGAGGAGATCCGGGAGAGGACAGTTAAGCCTCCAATGTATCCGGCCATAGCTCCAGCAAAGGGAATAGTGATTGGAGGGTCACGACCTACTACAGAACAGTGCATTAAGTGTGGTAGGTACCATGGAACTCGACCATGTTATGGATCTCCTACAGTATGTTTCCAATGTGGGAAACTAAGGCATATGATCTGGAATTGCCCAGAGATGACTGAGAGTGCCCCCACATAAGGGCAAGGAGCCGGAGAGAGCTCTAGCTGATACTCATACTCTAAGACGGAGAGCAACAACAAAAGAAAAGGGGAAACAGGTGGTTGGTAAAGGGCGAGCACATGCCTTGGACCAGGATACTGCAAATTAGTCGTCAGATGTGGTGAAAGGTACCATCTTAATCTTTGATCTTGAAGCTTATGTTTTGATAGATCCTGGTGTCACACTTTTCATTTGTATCACCTGCATTTGCTTGTAAATTGTTTAAGTATGTGAAGCTTGCCCCGTTGAGTAGGAGCATGCTGATAAACACTCCCATGAACAATAGTCAGCTAGTGGAGTATGTATTTAGAGATTGTAAGTTGAAAGTATGGGAAAAGGAAATGACAGCTGACCTCATTTTAATGTATATGAGAGACTTTGATGTAATCATAAGAATGGATTAGTTGGCTGCAAACCGTGCTGTAATGGATTGTTTTTCTAAGACGGTAACTTTTCCAAGGGTAGATAGTGTTACCGTAAGTTTCCTCGAGAAATGTAATATAAATCCCATTGAAAAGTAATGAAAGCAGTTGTGGTTGTGAGTGAAATATATGAATCTTTGTACTGATTTAATGTTTGATATTTTGAAAGGTTATATTGCGTACGTGGTTAAGGTGGATAAGACATGCTTGGAATTGCGAGACATCCCAGTGGTCAAGGAATTTCCAAATGTCTTTCCGGATAAATTACCCGGGTTACCGCTAGATAGAGAGATGGAATTTTGTATAGAATTGCACCTGGTACTGAGGTTATATCCAAGCTACCGTATAGAATGGCTCCGATTGAGTTGGAGGAACTGAAGAAGGAGTTACAGGAGTTGTTGGATAAGGGGTTCATCAGACCGAGTGTATCGCCTTGGGGAGCACCGATACTGTTTGCAATAATGATGGAAGCCTCCGACTGTGTATTGACTACAGGTTGTTGAATAAGTCGACTATTAAGAATAAGTACCCAATTCCACGCATCGATGACTAGCTGGATCAGCTTCGGGGAGCGCATGTCTTTTCTAAGATAGATCTGAGATCTGGGTACCATCAATTGAGAATTTGGGATGGAGATGTACCCAAGACAACTTTTTACATCCGGTATGGTCATTTTAAGTTTATGGTTATGTCATTCGGGTTGACGAATGCTCCCGCAGCTTTTATGTCATTGATGAATGAGGTGTTTCACCAGTATTTGGATTGGTTTGTTATCGTATTTATTGATGATATTCTAGTGTATTCGAGATCTAGAGAGAAGCATGAACAACACCTAAGGATAGTGCTACAAACCCTCTGAGAGAAGAAGTTGTACGCTAAACTCAGTAAATGTGACTTTTGGCTAGAGTAGATCTTTTTTCTGGGTCATATAGTATCAAAGGATGGTGTGCCAATGGACCCATCTAAGATTGAAGCAATGGTTCAGTGGCAGAGACCCCAAACAGTCATAAAGATTAAGAGTTTCTTGGGTTTAGCTAGATATTACCGACGGTTTGTGGAGGGATTCTCGAGAGTAGCTGCTCCATTGACACGTCTCATGAGAAAGAATGTTGAATTTATGTGGGACGATAAATATGAGGAAAGTTTTCAGGAGTTGAAGAGGAGATTAACCACAGCTCTGATTCTCACCATTCCTACCAGCTCAGGAGGTTTTTCTGTATATACAGATGCTTCATACCAAGGACTAGGTTGTGTACTGATGCAGGATGGGAAGGTAGTTACCTATGGATCGAGACAATTAAAGAATCACAAGAGAAACTACCCGACCCACGATTTAGAGTTGGCGATCATGGTATTTGCTTTGAAAATATGGTGCCATTATCTTTATGGTGAGAAATTCCAAGTATTTACAGACCACAAGAGCCTTAAGTATCTACTCTCACAGAAAGAGTTGAACATGAGGCAGAGAAGATGGCTTGAGCTTCTAAAGGACTATGATTGTGAGATCTTGTACCACCCGGGTAAAGCAAATGTAGTAGCTGATGCATTGAGTAGAAAGCAAATTGGGTTGGTATCGTACATGATGATCAGGGAACACGAGCTGTTGGAACATGTCACGAGCCTTAGTTTGGATGTGACCCCGCTTGATGCTGATAGTGGTTGTATGATGGCTAGCCTGTGGTTAGAACTGGATCTGGTAGATCGAATCCGACAGGCTCAACAGATTGATCAGTAGTGCAGTGATATTATTGGGCAGATAAAGAGGGGTACAGAGACTGATTTTAAGTTGAGTTCAGATGGTTTGCTGAGGTTCTAGGGTAGGATATGTGTTCCCGATGATCCAGAGATTAGGAGGTTGATCTTGATAGAAGCTCACTTGACGACTACATCCGAGAAGTAACAAGATGTATCAGAATCTCCAGAGAGTGTATTGGTGGTCAGGGATGAAAAGAGATGTAGCTAAATTTGTGGCAAAGTGTCTCATCTGTCAGCAGGTGAAGGTAGAGCATCAGAAGCATACAGGGCTATTACAACCTCTACCTATACCGACTTGGAATTGGGAGCATGTCACTATGGACTTCGTGATGGGTTTACCTAGGACCCGTAGGAATCATGATGCGATTTGGGTGATAGTGGACAGATTGACGAAGTTGGCACACTTCCTAGCTATGAGAGCCACCGATACTCTGAGTGCATTTGCGAAACTATATGTGCACGAGATAGTGAGATTACATGGTGTTCTAGTGAGCATTGTTTCTGATAGGGATACCCGCTTCACTTCCTACTTTTGGGAACATTTTCAAGAAGCGATGGGGATCCAACTAAGTTTTAGCACAGCATTCCATCCTCAGACAGATGGTCAATCAAAGAGGACTATACAGACCCTGGAGGATATGTTGAGAGCATGTGCATTAAATTTTGGAGGCTCCTGAGATTACCATTTACCACTCGTAGAGTTTACCTATAACAATAGCTATCATTCGAGTATCGAGATAGCACCGTATGAGGCTTTGTATGGTCGTAGATGTCGTTCCCTTATTAGATAGGAAGAGGTTGGTGACCAATTGATATTTACTCCCGACTTAGTGAGACAAGCCTCTAAGGATGTCCAATTGATTTGTGAGAGGTTACGGACAGCTCAGAGCAGACAAAAGAGTTATGCTGACAAAAGACGGAGACCATTGGAATTCACAGTGGGTGAATCGGTGTTTTTGCGAGTCTTTCATTCTAAAGGTATAACGAGGTTCGAACCCTTTGAGATATTAGATAGAGTGGGAGATAAGGCTTACAGGCTAGCATTACCACCTGAGCTAGCAGGCGTTCATAACGTCTTCCACATCTCTATGTTACGAAAGTACCACCCAGATCCGGTACATGTGATAAGATATGAGCCATTGGAGCTCAACGAGAACATGACATATGTTGAGAAGCTGATTCGGATATTAGATAGGAAGGAGAAGGTGTTGAGATCAAAGACGATCCCCTTAGTGAAAGTCCATTTGCAGCACCAGACTACAGAAGAAGCTACATGGGAATTGAAGAGTTTGATATGGGAGAAGTATCTCGAGTTGTTCACGGACTAAATTAGTTCCAATTTGAAGGACCAAATTTCCTTAAGTGAGGGAGATTGTGAGACCCCATGTATGTATGACTTAATTATATGTACATGAAAGTATATGACAAATGATTTTGGATCATATAAATGTGAATGTATTGTAATATGATAAAAGATGTGTCATGATACAAGTAAAGGATAAATAAGGGCCGAAGTGGCCTCAAACTAAATGGATAGAACTTTAAGCAATCGAATTGAAGATAAGGAATGAAGACACAAAATGATAATGCATGGACCGTGAATTCTAAGTATTCTTTATGAATTTAAGTAATACACATAATTCATATTGTATGTGAATCATAGGAAATGAGTCTTTCCATGCTCTAAGTGGGATTAAAATGAAAAATGAGTATTGGAGTAATGAAATAGGAATTTACCCTTGAAAAATATGAAAAAATGCAGCAAGAAATGTCCCAGATGAAGGTCAAATCGATCTCCTATCCAAGGCAGATTGATCCCTTGTGCAAGCAGAGCAATTCCAAGTGAATCTGCCAAGGCCACATCGATCTCCCCAATGAGCAGATCGATCTGCATTAGCCTCTACCAAGCCTAGATCGATCCCATCTTAAGTACAGATCGATCTCTGTTTGATTATGTCAAGAGCACATTGATCTCTCCCCATGAGCAGATCGATCTCCTCAAGCTTCTGCCAAGCTAAGATCGATCTCTCCCCAATGAGCAGATCGATCTCTCCTATTTCAAAACTGAGAATTTGATGGCTAAAACTAAAGGAAGATCGATCTCTTTACCCTAACAGATCGATCTTATCACTCTCAATCTATAAAAACCTCACGCAAAACCTCTTTCTTCAACAAACCAACACTCCTCTTCCATTTTTACCTAAAATACCAAGCTTTCTCTCACTAGAATACACCCTCTTCCAAAAAGAATTGAGGAAAAGCTATTAGAGCAAAGTTGTTCATTACGAGGAGAAGAATAACATAGCTTGGAGTCAACATCTCATTTGTTGGATTGAAGGAGCAAAGGAGTCTTTAAACTTGGAAAAGAAGAAAGTCAAGCTAGGTGAGTTTCCAATACACCAACTTTAAGTATATTTATCTAGTAGTTGTTGTGAGTAGATTGGTGTATGTATTGATAAATGAAACTACCTAGAATGGAATGAAACAAACATAACCTAGCATGAGTTTAGTGTGAGAAAATAGAATGTGGTCAATTAAATGATACAAATGATTATATCAAGTTGTTAGTGAGGTAATGTGCATGATTTTAAGATGATTGGATAAAGCCACATTGTGAGATTAGTCAAGTGATAAAATGTGCATAAATGGTGTTGTGGAGAATGCATAAATGATGGAAGATTATGGATAAACATTTATGCCAAGTGTTTGATAAGTAACCAAGTGTGTTACTAGTTAAATTGACTAGAAATGGCATAATGATGGCCAAATGTGATAATGGGTCAAACTTAATGAAATAGGCTCGATGAGATATATCGATTAGTTGAAGTCTGAATATGAGTTATCGGTATTGACTCATATGAATTATGAATGTGTGCAGCTCCCGAGGAAACATCCGGAGCAAGTTGAGCTAAATCGCAAAAAGTGAAAAAGGAAGGAAAAGTTGCTTCCAAGAGAATCGAGGTAAGGGAATTATGTTAGCCCTAGGGATATCTATACACCTTTTGGGCGCATGGGCAGTTTCTTAAAATATCTAGGAGTCTTAGGATGAAATGGATGTTTGAAGGGTAAAGAATTAGGTTTTTGAGAAATGTGCATTAAAAGTAAGAGCATGATGCTTTGAAATCTTTCTATTGCTTTTTAGCATGTGATTGGTAGGTTGGCTAGCATTTAAAATGATTTGCACAAAAAAAAATGGCTTGATTTGGTTTTATAACCATGCTTTGCAAAGAATGAGCCACTTACATGAGTTTTGTGGAAATGAAACGTGCTAAAGCACTGCTCGCACAAGATTTGACGTGTTTTATACGTGCATTAGTGCTGGAGCGATGCTTACACTAGAGTTTTACATTGCATGAGTGTTGGAGCTTAGCTAGCACTAGTTTTCACATGAATTTTATGACATTGTGCTGGAGCCTAGCTCGCACTAGTTTTCATATGAGTTTTGACAGGGTGCTGGAGCATAGCTCGCACTAGATGTCCATTACACTTATTGTCGTGCTAGAGATTACTCGCACATAGTTTTATGACATGTTGGGAGCTGTGCTGGGAGCTCAGGTAGGCTGTGTGCCACGCCGATTAAATAGGCTCCCACGAGCGTATTGAGATATGGCAGGATATATTGTGATGACATGGGTCCACGGAGTACGTTGTACCATGCAAGTAGCATGGAGTACACTGTACCATGTGTGATATTATATATATGTCGTCTTCGGACGATGGATTCTGCTATGGACCGATGGGTTGGACGTGACCCATCTCCCGTGTGAAAGCAGATAGAGGTGATAACCTGCACACTAGGATCCGTGTAGCCTGGGATCACAGAGGATATGGCCATAGTCCTAGTTATTACCCCTATTGATATTATATGCCTATCTCACATGTCTATGTTGAATGAGAAATCCATGTTTTGAAATGTGTTTGTGGGTCAAGATAGTACATGGGAGGGGCTGAGTCCTGACAAGTGATGATTTTGTATCGGTTTATGTTGAGATTTGAAATGCTTGATAAGTGCACTTTGCATGATGATTTACCATACCTTGATTTTGATTTACGCATGACAATTTTCCATGCTACGTTTTAAGAACTGTGCACTGATTTTATTAGCATGAATTGCTTTACATGGCATGAACACAAGCATGAACATACGATTTGGAGTATGACAAATAAATGTGTGATTTATGCATGGCATCACGACCACGTAGATTGTATAATTATCTACCTGCTCACATGATTATCTTACTGAGCGCGTGGTTTGCTTACCCCCCCTTATTTTTCCCTCTCTACAGAGCACTTACAGTAGATAATGGGCGACTGAGGATTGGATTTTGGTGTTCGCTGCATCCCATCACATGAGGTATACACATTTGTATAGTTTTTGCATCTAGACATGTCAAAGTACAGTAATATCTTTAAATGTAATTTTGGGGATGTAAAAGATTGTAAACAGATGTAAACAGTAACTCTGATTTAGAGATACAAGTGTTTACATTTAAATAAATTGTAATTTGAAATGGTATGATTGGATGAGATTGACACTGTACAGAGCCCAATTGTTGGAGGTGGAGCTATTCACGATCAAGTAAGGTTGTTGGCTCAACCGAGAGGGGGGTGAATCAGGTTTTCTAGGAATTTACTAAATTTAAACTTTCTTAACCAAATTTCTCTTAACCAAATAAAAACAGCAATAAGCAATAGTGTAAATATGCAGTAAAATGAAGATAAAGAGGGAGAGTAGCAAACACAGTAATTTATAGAGGTTCGACCAAATCTCTTGCCTACGTCATCTCTTCTTGACCTTCTAGTCAAGGAGTCTCTTTCACTAATCAAGTTAATCTTTACAGCTTCCTTTTTCAAGGTTAAGGAATAACCTCTCTACCCTCAGCCAATTAAGCTACCCAAACTCTTTTACAAAAGTTTTCACTCAGAAGAACACTCCCCTTCTTCTTTATAGTAGAGAATGAATACAAACAAAGGCTTCCTCACAAGGTAGTTGAAGAATTGAAATGAAATAAATACAGCTCAATCACTTAGGACACAAAGAATGTTTCTCAAGAATGTTCAAAGTTTTTCTGCTTTTTTTCTTCTTGTCTCCAATGTCTTTATGGCTTGTATTTATACACCCAATTGGTTGGTGAAGCATTTAATGCATTTTCTCCCATTGAAAACCTACAAAAATAGTCGTTGGAGTTCTGCAAAAGAAGTCCAGATCGATTTCATTTATCTGAGGAGATCGATCTCTTGGTTCTTGAACCTGCAACACAAAGGAACTTTATGAAGGGCAGATCGATCTCATTTATCAAGGGATTGATCTTCTTGTTAGCTTTATACAAGGGAGATCGATCTCTTGTTAAAGAGGAGATCGATCTCTGCTTTGAAATATTACTCCCGCTTATAGGAGATCGATCTTATAACCACATGAGATCGATCTTACAATGTCTCGACCTTGAGGAGATCGATCTCACTATACCTTGAGATTGATTTTGCAAAGTCTCTCTTGAGGAGATCAATCTCACCATTCCTTGAGATCGATCTTGCTAAGCCTCTGCCTTAAGGAGATCGATCTCACCATTCCTTGAGATCAATATTGCTAAGCCTCTGCCTTGAGGAGATCGATCTCACCATTCCTTGAGATCGATCTTGCTAAGCCTCTGCCTTGAGGAGATCGATCTCATCATTCCTTGAGATCAATCTTGCAAGGCTTTGCTTATAGGAGATCGATCCTGCAAGGCTTTTAGACTGATTTCTTTAGCTCAATTTTCCTACCAAAGTTTTAGTTTTATAAAGATTTGAAGTTTGACAATATTTCTAAGTGAACATTGATGGAATATAATTTTAAGATAAATACTTAGAAATAGTTTCTTACAAATGATTCGAAAATAAGTTTATTTGAGATTAAAGTTTTGTCATTTCAAAATACATCATTCAAAGTTAACAATCTCCCCCTTTTTAATATGACAAAACTTAATTCAATCATTTAATATTTTGGTTCTAAAAGTATGTCCAATCATTTGTATAATTTGCTCTCCCTTAATATATGCTCACCCTTAAGATATGCTCTCTCTTGCTCCCCCTTTTTGTCATATCAAGAAGGCAAGCATGATTCATTCAAGAACACTCATTAAATGATTAAACACAATTAAGCAATGAAAAACATTCAGTAAATAAGTAACATATCTAAGCAAACATAGAAAATGTCATTTCAAAATCAATGTATATCACAACCAAATGTTTAACCAAATATTCAAGAAGGCGGAGGAAAATGATCGAAGAGCACGTCAACATGGGTACAGGTGGTCTGCACTTCATCAAACATTGCCTGCTGAGTCTCTTAAAGGATTACCACTTAAGACTCAATAGTTTCAACGTGAGACGCAACAGTTGCAACTTGAGACTCAATAGTTGCAAAGTACTAATCCATGGTCTAAATCATGATCATGGTTACAATGGAGTCCAAGTTAACCGATGATGATACAGCAGGTGCAGGTTTCGCAGCAGGAGGTGCTGAAGGCTCAGCTGGAGCATCTATCTCTATTTCTGCATCTTGCATGGGAAGTCTAGTCCTCTTGCGCTAAATTCCATCGTCATTTGTATAGTATCCCGCATGGTGAAGCGTGTTGATATTGATAATGGGAGCTCACCAGCTTCACACGTGCAATCAACCCCAAGGTGCCAAAGAAAAAATGCAAGAGGTTGTGGAAAGACAATGGATGTGGCTTTCCCCCGAATAACCTTAAGCCAATCTTTAAAAATGAAATGAATCAAGTTTGGCTTTCGACCGGAAGGAGAATGGATGTTATAGAGCCAAAATTGGTCGAATTTCCTAATGGTCGAGTGACGAGTACCAAAAGGTCGAAGGTTCCATGAGATAATGAGATGAAGGATGAGAAAATATATCGGTAACTCACTAGCATGGTCATTGGTGACGAGAAAATCTAGAGTTACCTCAGCATCTTCATTGGTAAGACCCGAATCGGGTATACCAAAGACTTGTGCTAGCAGTTGTTTATCAATATAGAGAGATTTGGCCATAACGAAAGTGTTAAATCCTATGGTACGATAATGATCATTAGGGGCTGTGACAAGTTCAGCATTTGAAAAGAAGGCGTGGATGATGTTTGGAGGAACATGAGTATTGATTTTGAGAAATGAATGTCACGACCCATTTTATTCTTTTGGTCCGAAAATCGCTATAAATTTTTCGCATTTTTTTATCTCCTTACCCGGTCTTGAACTAACTCACCACCACACTGTTGGGCTGTGAGACAGTAATAATCATTCTTAACCATCCATTTTCCAATTAATCAAAAGAAATGTCATACATCTAAGAGTTATGACACATGTTTATACACGACACACTTTCTAACATTTACATCCCCCATATTACAATTTCAATGTTCACTGTGCTTTTACATTGTTTAGATACAAAAAGAATTTCTGTATATATACCTCTGGGAGATAGAGATGTAGCGGATGACTCAACAAAATGCCTCAGTCCTCACTGGGCCACTATGCACGCTCTGTAGAGGGGGAAAGTAGAGAGGAATGAGCAACCACACGCTCAATAAGGTAATAATGCAAGCATGGTAGATAACTATTCTATCTACATGCTGATAGTGTTATGCATAAATCATTATAATCGGAGCATGAGGAATTGGCATATGAAACATGGTAAAATCATCATTTGCAAATCATCTCATACTCATCATTGTCAAATCTCATAATAAAAGGGAAATTCAGTTTGAAACATCATTTTAAATTTATCTCATTCTCAATTACATCAAAATCCCATCACAATCACAACCTCAGTATCGTTTCTCAATCAAAATCCCACAAGGCTCGACCCCTACCTCGGGTCTACCCTGGACAGTCAAAATCACACTTATATTTCAAAACCATGTGGTACTATGTAAATCGAGTGAGATAGATCACTATATATCAAAGACTATGTTGGTCAACTACATCATAAATCATCCCAGACCACATGTATCCAGGTGTGCGGGGTATCATGCTGGAATGAAGGTGGGTTAGTTCTCCGCGAGACTTTCTCATCAGTAACTCAACCACGCGGTACAGCGTCCTCCATGTTATATATACGGTACAACGTACTCCGCGGACCCATAACATGGTTGGGGGTTCCAGCCGTAGGTCTTATCTACCCTATATCAAGAGTTTTTCGTATCCATGTAGGAGAGCCTCCCTGCCGAACAGAGCCTCCCCACCCCTCTAGGGCTTAAGGATGTTGGCTTAAGGATCCTTCTGTAAGAGAGCCTCCCCACCGAACAGAGCCTCTTCGCCTCCTCGAGCTTAAGGATGTAGGGCTTGAGGATCTTACCGTAAGAGAACCTCCCTACCGAACAGAGCCTCCCCACCTCCTCGGGCTTGAAGATGTAGGGCTTGAAGATCTTACTAACTTCCACGGCCTCATACGTACCACCGTGTGAAAACTTGTGCGAGAAAAGCTCTAGCACGACTTATGCATCATAACTAAACCACTTCGTACGAGCAACGCTCTAGTACGACATTTATGGATGAAATTATGAAGAAACCACGTACGAGCACAGCTCCAGTACGGTTTATAAGACATCATCATAGTTTCCAAATCAAGGTGCAAGCTAAGTTCCAACACGTTTTATACAAATAAGGGCATCAAAATCTAGCGCGAACGAGGCTCCAGCGCGATTTACATCACATAATTTCGATAGGCAGCTCATACACAATCAAAACAATCCCAAAAATCAGGTTTAGCACCTCACAAATGCTATTCCACAACATCATTAAAACACTAGCCAGCCTATCCATTAGTTGCTCAAAAACAATGCATTGTGTTTTTCTGAAAACACTCAAAACACATGATTTACGCAATTATTAGCCTTACTATCCCATTTCTTTATGATACCATTTCAAACAACCAAATCTCATACTAATACTTGTAGTAATTTTCATACATTGTCAAACACATTTCTATAAACTCATGCACATTTCCAAAGCCCTATATACCCACAAAATATGAACAGCTACCTCTATATACTTACAGAATTCCCTTACCTGGAATTGCGTCGCTTGATTCCACTTCCTTAGAGCTGCTTACTCATGCAGTTCGATTTGTCTCCAACGAACTCTCTGAAACTGCACAAAATCGTATGTCGCATCAATTTAATTCAGATAACACTACTCTTGCGTTTACTATAGTCGATTCGCCCTATAGTCTCCATTAACGCTCATAAGGCCTCGGCTTATTGTTCTACTCATATCTCGAGCCCACCCATTTTCCTAATATCTCTTAACTCACAATGTAGCTTCATTTAATCAACTTAAATCATTCACATTATTCCAACAACAACTTAGCATAACCCATAATTCATCCACCCTTCCAAACCACATCTTCTCACACTAGATATAATCTAGGTCATAATTATTCCATTGCTTTTTAGATAGTTTTTATCACAAATATTTGCACCAATCTACTTCAAAATTACTAACTAAACAAATGTACTTGGATTGGTGCATTAGAAACTCACATATTTGGATTTCCTTCTTGCTCCAATGAAAACGCTCATTACTCCTTCAATCCAACAAATGAGGTTTTGATTTCAAACTATGTTACTCTCTTCTTTAAGATGAATAACTTTGTATCTAATAGCCTTTCCTCAATCCTTACTGGAAATGGGTTGATTTTAGAGAGATAAAACTAAGTTTTGAAGGTTGAAATGGAAAGAATGGTTTGTTCTCGGGATTTGTAGATTTTCAACTGCTCCTTTTATAGAAATTGCTTGATAAGATTGATCTGTTGAGGCATGAGATCGATCTAGTCCTATTAAATCTCTCATTTTCACGTCAATTTAAATGCATGAGATCGATCTGTCGAAAGCTTAAGATCGATCTGTCGAAAGCTTGAGATCGATCTGTCTCAAGCATTAGCTTAAGGGGATCGATTTGCACCCAAGGGAGATCGATCTGCTCCTACCCAAGAACTAAGAAAATCGATCTGTTTGCACCAAAAATCGATCCTCTCATTACAGAATGTTTAGCCGATCGATTTGGCTCTATTGGAGATCGATCTATCTTGTTCTATTGCTCAAATAAGAGCATTTTGGCTCTTCCAGATCGATCTCTCATCCCATGAGATCGATCTGGCCTTCATATTTCTAGATTTTCTGTAGTTTTCTGCAGCAACTCATACCCAACTTCATACATTTTGTTACCATGGTCATTTTCTCATTCATCCACCTTTAAAGCTTGCAATTGGCATTCATTCATACCTTATACATATTAAAACTTGCATGCATTCATTGTATAACCAAAGGTATACCACATCAAACTAAATGGAAGTACAACTTCATTCTATTTTACCACACTACTCATTTTGAGTTCCAATCACATTCGTCACTTATAAAAGCTCATTTCTTCATATTCATATACAATGAAACTTGTATGTACATTACAAACTCATATTACAAGTATGTACATCGAATCCATAGACTTACACCAATTATGCTTACATTGCAAATACATCACCATTCTCATGATTTCATAAAGTTTACATAAAAAATATGGGTCTTACAATGAAAGCCACTGATATTCTTGGAATTTTGCAAGATAGGGAAAATCAATGCGATCTAAAAAAGTGAAGTCAATTATGCGCCAATGTTTAATAGGTAATATGGAGAAATAATCATCAAACCGTTTAAGTTTGACCAGGGTCTGAAAGCATCGGCTAAACATAGTGGGTGATGTGTTTGCAGGAGTGGTTGTAGTGGTCTAGAGGCTACGATTTTATTTCGAGGCATTGTGAGTTTAAAGTTGTTTAGGGAATATGGAAGTAGTGTTGGATTTGAGGGTTTCTAATCAAGCACAAAGAAGTCTAAACTAGACAGAGAATTACCTAAATCAAACTAGCCAACACAGAATATGGATTCTCTAACACCTAACAAGATTCAAGATGGATTCTCTAAGAATTTCAACAATAAAGTGACAAGAACGAACAGATCGATCTAGGAACAGTAAAATTTTTGAAAAAAAAACAAATGTTGAGTCGAAGGAACTAAATAGATCAGAAATAAAATCAATTGAGGAAAACTTACTAAGATAATGATCCCGGGGGTGAGAGACAAAGAGGAATTGAGGTGTTTTTCATTAGGGTTTTACAGATTTGGGATTTGAGTTTCTAAAATTTGGAAAATTTTTGTGACGCTTTATATAGCCAAGGGTTAAGGAGATAGATTTGTCGAGGTACAAGATCGATCTCTCTTTTCCAAAAACTTAAGAAGATCGATCTGTTAGATTGTGAAGATCGATATCAGTTATATAGAAGCTTAAGGAGATCGATCTAAATGAATAGAAGATCGATCTTTGTTATACAGAAGCTTAAGGAGATCGCTCTCAATGAATAGAAAATCAATCTACTAGTCATGACCCAAATGTTGTAGGCTATTCTGAGTAAGTACGATAGATCTATAATGAACAAAGATCGATCTTTCTTACCAATTTGCTCAGAAAATGTTTGAAAAAGCAAACTTAAGTCAAACACATCAAGGAGCATTCATTAGTCCCAATTCACCTCTAAGAACAGAGAATCTTTCTTTGTCAAGGGGTTTGGTGAAAATATCAGCTACTTAATGCATTGTATCAATATATTCTAGAACTATATCCCCTTTTTGCACATGATCTCTAAGGAAGTGGTGTCTAATTTCAATATGTTTAGTTCTAGATTGTTGAATTGGATTTTTTGAGAGATTAATTGCACTGGTATTATCGGATTTTATCAGAACTTGTTTCATGTCTATGCCATAGTCTCCCATCTGTTGCTTAATCCACAATACTTGAACACTACAACTTCTAGCTGCTATGTATTCTACCTCAGTTGTGGATTGTGCTACACTATTTTGTTTCTTTGAGAACCATGAGATTAATCTATTCCCTAAAAATTGACATGTACCTAAAGTGTTTTTCCTATCTATTTTGTATCCTCCAAAGTCTGCATCAGAATAAGCATGAAGAGCAAAGGTAGAATCTCTAGGGTACCATAATCCTAGTAAAGGTGTGTGTTTGAGATACCTAAAAATTCTTTTTGTAGCTAGTAAATGAGATTCTCTAGGTGAGGGTTGAAATTTAGCACAGAAGCACACACTAAACATAATATCAGGTCTACTTGCAGTAAGATAAAACAGTGAGCCAATCATAGACCTATATAGTTTTGTGTCTACACATTTACCATTTTCATCCATATCAAGCTTTATGCAAGTGCCCATTGGAGTTGCTTAAGGTTTGCAATTATCCATTCCAAATCTTTTGAGCAAATCATTGGTGTACTTAGCTTGATTGATGAAAATCTCATCTTTACTTTACTTTACTTGAAGCCCCAAGAAGTATGTGAGTTCTCCCATCATGCTCATTTCAAATTCACCTTGCATAATCTTAGCAAACTCTTGACATAAGAATTCATTAGTTGATCCAAAAATAATATCATCTACATAAACTTGAACTACTAATAAATCTTTATCCTTGGTTTTGGTAAAGAAAGTTGTATCAACTTTCCCTTTTGAAAATCCTTTTTCAATTAAAAACTTTGAAAGTCTCTCATACCAAGCTCTAGGAGCTTGTTTCAAACCATATAGCGCCTTTGAGAGTTTGTAAACATGATTGGGATAATTAGGATCCTCAAAACCAGGAGGTTGTTCCACATAAACTTCTTCACTTATAAAACCATTCAAGAATGCACTTTTTACATCAATTTGATATAGTTTGAAGTTCTTATAACATGCAAAAGCAAGCAACATTCTAATGGCTTCTAGTCTAGCTACCGGAGCATAGGTTTCATCATAATTTATACCTTCCTCTTGTCTACAACCTTGAGCAACCAATCTAGCTTTGTTTCTTATAATAACACTATTTTCATCCATCTTATTTTTCAATATCCATTTAGTTCCAATGATAGGGTAATCATTGGGTCTAGGAACTAAATTCCATCCTTTGCTCCTCTCAAATTGATTTAATTCCTCTTGCATAGCTAAAACCAATTGTCATCATCTAAAGCTTCATTGACATTTTTTTGCTCAATTTGTGATACAAAAGTTATATATTGACATACATTTCTAAGTGAGGATCATGTCTTAACTCCTAGATTTGGATCACCAACTATTTCACAATCTTTAACATATTTGAGTTCTCTTGAACATTTAGGTTCTCTCTCTACATTTTCTTGCCCAATTATCTCCTCTTTTGTCAATATCATGATCCTCTAAACTATTGATATTATCTTTCATGCTTGAGGGTTCTTCTAAGACTTCATTAAATATTTCTACATCTTCATCATTACTAAGGTTTCTAGTTGTGGCATTTGACTCATCAAATATTACATGAATTGACTCTTCCACCATTAATGTCCTTTTGTTGTAAACTCTATATGCTTTAGAATTTAATGAATATCCTAAGAAAATTCCTTCATCACTTTTAGCATCAAATTTTCCTAAATAATTTTTTCCATTATTTAAGACAAAACATTTGCAACCAAAAGGATGAAAATGACTAATATTTTGTTTCTTTCCCTTGTAAAGTTCATAAGGAGTTTTCTTTAAGATTGGTCTAACCATTGCTTTATTTATGATATAACATGAGGTATTAATAGCTTCAGCCCAAAAATACTTAGGTAAATTATTTTCACAAAGCATGGTTCTAGTCATTTCCTCTAAGGTTCTATTTCCCCTCTCAACAACCTCATTTTGTTGTGGTGTCCTAGGAGCTGAAAAATTATGGCTAATTCCTTAATCATTGCAATATTCATTAAAATCAAGATTTTCGAATTCTTTGCCATGATCACTTCTAATACTAGTTATGGTATAGCCCTTTTTCATTTTGAGCTATTTTTGAATAAGTAACAAATTTTCCTAAAGCTTCATTTTTCATATTCAATAAAAATACCCATGTAAATCTAGTGTAATCATCTACAATTACAAATCCATAGTGCTTACCCCCAAGACTTGTGGTTCTAGTTGGACTAAAAAGATCTAAGTAAAGTAGTTGAAGTGGTCTAGAGGTTGACACACAATTTTTAGGTTTAAACGATATTCTTTTATGTTTTCCCTTGACACAAGCTTCACAAATTTTGTCATTTTCATAGGACAACTTACGTAAACCTACAACAAGATCTCTTCTAGCTAGCTTAGATAATACATGCATACTAGCATGACCTAGTCTCTTATGCCACAACCAAGGTTCATTTTCTTTACCAACCATAAAACATACATTTTCATTCTTAAGTTCATTCAAATATACAATATATATGTTACCTTGTCTATGTCCTAAGAAAAGAACTTTATTTGATTTAGCATCTACCACGTGGCAATTTAAGCAATCAAAAATTACTTTGTAACCCTTGTCACAAAGTTGACTAATGCTAAGTAAATTATGTTTTAGTCCTTTAACAAGTAACACATTTTCTATAGAGAAAGAATCATTACCAATAGAGCCACTTCCCTCAATTTGGCCTTTGGAGTTATCCCCAAAAGTGACTTCTCCACCAGCCTTTGATTTTAAGATATTGAAATGGCTCCTATCACCGATCATGTGCCTTGAGCATCCATTGTCCAAGTACCAAGCTTCTTTTGTCTTTACCTTGTAACAATGCTCAAGTTCTTACAATTATCATTAAATTTTGTTTTAGGTACCCAAATTTTCTTGGATCCTTTGGAGTTAGTAAGCAAAAGTTTTGATCCTTTTGGGATCCATTTCATTATTAAATCAATGTCTTTTGAATTTACAACATTCTTTGGCACCCAAACCTTTCTAACTACTTTTCCTCTAAGAGTAGTTTTTCTAACCTTGCATTCTTTTGATAGATGTTCTATTTTGTTACAATGTGAGCAAGTATGAGATAGGTTATGTTTATTATGTTTACTCACTAAGAAGTTCTTCAAATGAGTTTCTTTAATCTTACCATTATATCCTAAACCATTTTTATCAAAGAAGGTTCTTTGTGTTTCAGACATATGATCTAATTTTCGTTGTCCCATATAGAATCTAGAGAAAGAATTATGCAAGTTATTATTCTTTTCTTTTAAATTACTGATTTCTAGATTTGCACTTTCCAAATTTTTTTTCCCATGCTATTTTGTCATTTATTAACTTTTCATTTTCTTTCTTTAGTTTAGATACCATCTTTTTATATTTCAAGTTCATGCACTCAAATTTCATAGCAAGATTATCAAAGGCATCTTGTAACTCATCAAAAGAGTATTCATTAGATATAGATAATACCTTATCGTCTTCTAGAGCCATGAATCAAAGATTAGCTATTTCTTCTCCTCCATCATTATCGGAGCTGTCGCTATCACTCCATGTTGCCATCATTGCCTTTTTTTTTGTTTCCTATCATTCGATTTCTTTAGCAAAGGACAATCAAATTTAATATGACCTGGTTTTTTATATTCATAACATACAATACTTGGCTCTTCTCTATTGTATTCTCTCTTATAGGTTCTCCTAATACCCCAATTTCCTTTCATTCTAATAAATTTATTGAATCTTTTGACAAACATTGTCATTTCAAAATCCTCTTCATCACCATTCTCATTTTTTTCCTCTTTTAATTCCTCATGAGTGGTAGATTTTAGAGCTACTCCTACTTTCTTAGGAGGCTCTTCATTTCTTTTCAGCTTCATTTCATAGGTGAGTACTGACCCTATCAATTCATCTAATGATAGTGAGTGAGGATCCTTAGACTCTTTAATAGCGGTTACCTTGACTTCCCAAGATTTTGATAAGTTATTTCGGATTTTCTTCACTATCTCTATGCCGGAATACGTTTTGCCTAATGATTTAGTCCATTAATTATATCAGTAAATCTTGTAAACATGTCATTAATTGTCTCATCTTATTTCATTCTAAATAATTCATAATCATGAGTAAGCATACCTACTTTAGTCTCATTGACTTGAGTTATTCCTTCATGTGTGATTGCCAACTTATCCCAAACTTGTTTGGTATTTACACAAGTAGAGACTTTATTGTATTCATTAGGTCCTAATGCAAAAAAATAAGGTGTGCATGGCCTTTGCATTCAATTAGGCACATTTCATGTCATTGAAATCGCACTCATCTTCCTCTTTTGAAATATCTTTTCCTTCAACTCTCTTAGTAGGAATTTGTGGGCCTTTAACAATAATCCTTCACACTTCATAATCATTAGCTTCAATAAATAGCATCATTCTAGTCTTCCAATAGGCATAGTTTTCATCATTAAACATGGGAGGTCTAACAGTAGAGTGCCCTTCTCTTACTAGGCTAGTTGCTAAACTATTATGACCCATAGGATCATTCTAAACTCTTAGGAATTTACTCCTTTTTAATTAAAGAGTCCAAGCTCTGATACTAATTGTTGGCTCAACCGAGAGAGGGGTGAATCGATTTTTCTAGCAATTTACTAAATTTAAACTTTCTTAACTCAAATTTCTCTTAACCAAATAAATAACAGCAATAAGCAATAGTGTAAATATGCAGTAAAATGAAGATAAAGAGGGAGAGTAGCAAACACAGTAATTTATAGAGGTTCGACCAAATCTCTTGCCTACGTCCTCTCTTCTTGACCTTCTAGTCAAGGAGTCTCTTTCACTAATGAAGTTGATCTTTACAGCTTCCTTTTTCAAGGTTAAGGAATAACCTCTCTACCCTCAGCCAATGAAGCTACCCAAACTCTTTTACAAAAGTTTTCACTCAGAGGAACACTTCCCCTCTTCTTTATAGTAGAGAATGAATACAAACAAAGGCTTCCTCACAAGGTAGTTGAAGAATTGAAATGAAATAAATATAGCTCAATCACTTTGGACACAAAGAATGTTTCTCAAGAATGTTCAGAGTTTTTCTGCTTTCTTTCTTCTTGTCTCCAATGTCTTTATGGCTTGTATTTATACACCCAATTGGTTGGTGAAGCATTTAATGCATTTTCTCCCGTTGAAAACCTGCAAAAATAGTCGTTGGAGTTCTGCAGAAGAAGTCCAGATCGATCTCATTTATCTGAGGAGATCGATCTCTTGGTTCCTAAACCTGCAACATAAAGGGACTTTACGAAGGGCAGATCGATCTCATTTATCGAGGGATCGATCTTCTTGTTACTTTATACAAGGGAGATCAATCTCTGCTTTGAAATATTATTCCCGCTTATAGGAGATCGATCTCATAACCCCATGAGATCGATCTTACAATGTCTCAGCCTTGAGGAGATCGATCTCACTATACCTTGAGATTGATTTTTCAAAGCCTCTGCCTTGAGGAGATCGATCTCACCATTCATTGAGATCGATCTTGCTAAGCCTCTGCCTTGAGGAGATCGATCTCACCATTCCTTGAGATCGATCTTGCAAGGCTTTTAGACTGATTTCTTTAGCTCAATTTTCCCACCAAAGTTTTAGTTTTATAAAGATTTGAAGTTTGACAATATTTCTAAGTGAACATTGATGGAATATGATTTTAAGATAAATACTTAGAAATAGTTTCTTACAAATGATTTGAAAATAAGTTCATTTGAGATTAATGTTTTGTCATTTCAAAATACATCATTCAAAGTTAACAAAGGTAAAGGTAAAGAATGGACAATAAGAATTGGATTAAATAATAATCGATAAATGAAAAAATAAAAAAATTTGTAGTGGATTTTCAGTGGATTGAGGGTCATGACATTCAGGTCATGGCATCCCCATCCAAAAGCACCTTAAGTATTTATTTAGATGAGAAATTTAACATTTTGACAAATTTGTAAATGAAGCTATTGACTTTGAAATACATAGGATTTTGATATGACTTCATTTGAACTTAAGAAGAATATAATTTTAATTATAAGCATGAAAGTATTGTTAGAATAGATCTTATATAATCATGCTTCATAAATGAAGAATCAAATATTCATGTACTTAAAATGATAGCTTATCCTTGCATGTGTTGATAACTTTGATAATATTTTATAATATATGTAAATAATGTGTTTATTGGTTTTAGTATTGATACAGTTTGAATATATATTAATACGATATGTTTAAATATTGGCGAGATCGATGATCTATCGATACCTTATCATAACCATGAAATAGAAACTTCATGCTTTCTTTTAGTACCTATACAGTTAAGATTAGTATCGGTACATGTGCGTTTAAAGTGTAGGCTTTCCTTTTGAAGTGTCGATAGACAAAAGGAATGTATTAATACCATTAAGTCTTGCAAATCCCAATGGTCGAATTTCTGAGTCTACCGACAAGAAGAATCTTGAGTTACATCATTAACAACCAAAAACTTAAGAGAAGCTATTTAAGGAAAAAGCTAAGAGTTGAACAAGAGAGAGTCAAAGTTCCAAATCTATAGTTATATTTATATCCAAGCTTCATCAAAGAGAAAAGAGACAAAGAGTTCATAGTCTTCATCACTTATCTGACTAGTAATTCCTTTTGTGAACCAAATTGTGCTCACTTAGCCTTTGTAGAGGCATTAAAACATCATTTGTAAACCCATTCCATCTTTGTAAAAGGGGAGAGTACCCTAGAAAGGTCAACTTGTAAGTAAGGTTTAGATAGATTTAAGGTTTTCTCCTTAAGACAGAAAAAGGAGTTTTGGTAAAGTTCGCTCCTTAATCCAAAATAATAAACGAGAGTCAGTGTAAAGGTTTCTTTCTTGAGCCTTGAAAAATAAAGGTGTAGGTTTTCTCTTTAAGCTTGTGAGGGAACTTGTAAGGTTATTTTTGAACCTAGGGAAAAAATAAGGACGTAGGCATCGATTGTGTATTGTCTCTTTTCCTTACACTTTTACATTATTTACTACTTTATCATTTTACTTGTTGTATGATTAGATATTGTTTAGTTAGCATAGAAAGAACTTGAACTAGGAAGTAAAGTCTTACAAAGAAACTTAAAATTGATTCACTCCTATCGATTTAGTAGTAAGCAAACAAAAGCATTTTAAAATTTAGAGTCAAAATACGAGCATTTGTGCCAACGGAGGCTGGTTGAGTTGGTAAGGGCTATCCACTTTGCTTGTAAGACTTAGGTTCGACTCTCACTACCAGCAATCCTCCTTGGTAGGCGATTTATAAGTCCAATGTAAGTTCTTATTCAGTCCTGTGGAATGCCCAAGCCTTGGATTGTGGAAACCTCCCCTCACTTAAACTTTTATGTACCCCAAAAAAAAAAAGCTTGCATTTGTAATTATTGCTATAAATATTTTTTAGAAATTTTTTTGAATATTAGATTCGAGGAAATAAAAAATAATTATAAAAGATAAATAATGATATTAGATATAAAAAAGGAAAATATAAAAAATATAATATAGGTATCATTAGATTTGTAAAAATATTTAGAGATTAATAATAACATAAAAATAAAAATATATTAGTTTTAAAAAAATAATATTTTTCTTTATAAGTTTGTATTTAAGGGTGGATCATGTGTAATGAAATAATTGCGAAATTCTTCATTTTTTTCAATAAAGGAAAAAAATTAAATTTTAGATTTTTGAATATACTAATTAAAATAATTTTTCTTTTGAAATATTTCAATGGATCTTAAGAAAATTGAGATTTAGAGTTCCGAAATACTATGTTTTCATATGTACTAAAAAATCAATAAATCCAAAAGGATACTTGCGTAATGAAATAAACAAGGTTAAAGAAAAAAAAGATGATCGACCACAGCCCACAATTCAACTAGTTTTGACACCATACTTCCTTTTCGACATATGTTGTTTTGTAAGTAACGTTTCCAAAGAGTCTATAAATCCATTTTTGTTGATAAAGATTTGTGGGTTTGCCCCCATCAATCCGATGTCTTTAAAAACAATTAAAAACACATGGCATCTAATGACCAACATTGTTGTATTCTCCCAAATAAGCATCACCCGAAAGTTAGCAAAATATCCTTACTTTGTATTATATTTAAATTGGCATAAGAGGAGTACACATTTAATTTTTTGATTGATATAAACATGCATCAAATATCTATGTAGCATTTTAATTTTATTTGGAGAATATTGTAACCCAAAAAAAAAAGCATTTTATTTTTATTTATGATATTTAAAATACAATTATTTTCATTCATTATCTTTTAAAAATATATTCATCTATTTTATCAATCATTATTAAAAAAAATTAATGAAATGAATAACGTCAACTTTACATAAATGTTCACATGACATAAAATTTTAACTCAGAAAGTTAAATGAGTTTACATTTTTACAATGTGAATTAGAGATATAAACAAATCAAGTTATTCGTAAATTATTTGAACTTAACTTGATAATTAATCAAATTTGATTCGTTTATTTTTTTAGTCGAGTTATTCGAATAACATGTCGAGTTAAATTTGAACTTCTTAATACTTAGTTCTAGTGACTCACGAGTCTAATCGAACTTTTTAATATTTTATTATTAACTTACTATTTTAATCTTATAATATATAGTTTAAAAATTAAAACTTGAATAAACAAGTCGAATTCAAGTCTATCGAGTCAAACTTGAGCAATTCGAGTATTAGTCGAATCGAGTTCTAGTTTCAAAAGTAAGTTCAATCAAGTTTAAGTCGAGTTTCGAGTCTCGAGTTTTCGAGTCGAGCTGAGTTGAGTTTGAACTTGATATTGGATCGTCTCGACTTAATTCGATTACACTTCTAATGCGAACATTCACATGGATAATAGATGAATTTTGGCAAATTTAATAAAAGTTAAAAATGGATAATTTTGAAACATTTTTAAGAGGCTATAGATGAAAATTTTGAGATTTAAAAGTTTTAGATGAAAAATGAAATATTGTATTGAGAGTGTGGACGTCCGAAATGATTTTTTTTATATGTTTTTATTTGTATAGTATGACTCAAATTTCTCAATTTTATTTTGAATAGCATAAAAATTAACAGATATAGTCTTAGAAAATTAACTGAAAGTTAAATGTAATCCATTTTATTATTTTATTTTTACATATATGCTAATGTTCAAGACAATTTTATGTCAAAAAGTAACTAAAGATTACGAAAATTCGGTAAAAATATAAAATAATAAGTGCATGTAAAGAAGGGGGGCTACTGTATTTCTAAGAAGTACAGGGATGAATTTTCTTTTTGTACTACTTTATATTTATTTTCTTTCTAATTTGTAAAAGAAAATTTCTATTTTGTTGAAAATCACTTCAACAACTTATAAATTGTAAAGAATTAATAGCAAATTTATTTATAATCCGAATTTAATTTGTAGACAAAAAAAATATCATATACGAGTGATAAAATTTTAACCTTAATAACTAAATCAACGTGTATTAGTGATGTAAATCTATGTTTTTTAAATTTAAAAAATTCATCACTAACATATAAAATAACAATAAGTTAAAATTTTTTAAAAATATCTCATTACTTTAAAATTTTTAGACTTTAAAGATTTGGAAAATATCCTCATAAAATATTTTATTATATATTAATTTTAATTAATTAATATATCAATCTTTAATTTTTATTTATATAGTTTAAAATTAACACCTATAATTTAAAAATAAAAACATTATATTTATTTAGAGACGTGCAAAATCGCGGCTGGGTAATAATTTGGGAGAGTGCGGATGATGGACAGCAAGAGTCGGAAGTCCGACAATTAATCTAATTTTTGGAAGAGGAGTAGACGACACGAAGCAACTTATTTTATAAAACTACTGAGAGCTATGAGAACCAATATGAAATGACGATAATACTCCTGTCAAATATTTTATTTTACAACTCTCAGCTTTTGCCACGTTGACTTGGTTGAGACTTGGCGGGTCTCATTCTTAAGCGACAACCGACAGCACATTTCCCTTGCCTAACGCCGACTCCTTTTCCGTACATTTGCATTTATAGCCTCTACTTTTTAAAATGCTGAAGTGTGATAAGGTTTTGTAATTTTGTTGAATATTGATTTAATTCAATTGAGACGTGCTGAATTGAAACAATACTTTGCTTTCAAACATGAATTCCCATACAGTTTCGCCGGCCTTTCAGAATTGCTATGGATGTTTTTTTTTTTATTTTTTTATTTCTTAATAAGAACATGGAAGTTGTTGCTCACAACTGCTATAATTATGCTCTTCGATGCGGGATCACAGCCAAGAGTTTTTTTTTTTTTTTCAACGTTGGTATAAAAATCAAGAGAAAAGAACAATATCACATCAAACAATATTTTTAATAAATAAAATAAAAAATTTTGTTGTATAATTAATTTAAATAAATAATCATAATCTTTGAAAAAATATAAAAAAAACTCACAAAAAAATATAATATACGATCACAATAAAAATTTGATAAATTAAATCAGAGTTGCTCATCTTTCTTATTTTATAATTTTTTTTCAAACTCTTCAAATAGTGTGAAGAAAAAAAAAGGTTATCGGTAATTATATCGATTTTGGTAAAAATATGTGATGGTGGTCGTGTCACCAGGATCCAAGCGTACAACTGACCGCCAACCAGGAGTCCCCCGCAAGGCCTGGGGCAGAGTCTCCCGCACAGCATGGGGCAAAGTCTCTTGCACAGCATGGGGCAGAGTCTCCCGCACGGCCTGGGGCAGAGTCTCCCGAACAGCCTGGGGCAGAGTCCCCCGCACGGCCTGGGGCAGAGTCCCCCGCACGGCTTGGGGCAGAGTCTCCCGCACAGCCTGGGGCAGAGTCTCTTGCACAGCCTGGGGCAGAGTCTCCCGCACGGCCTGGGGCAGAGTCTCCCGCACAGCCTGGGGCAGAGTCCCCCGCACGACCTGGGGCAGAGTCTCCCGCACAGCTGCGGCAGAGGTCCCTCGCACAGCCTGCGGTAGAGTCCCCCGCAGCTGCCTGGCCCGAAGCGCGACAGAGTGCTCTACCACTCTGTCGCGGCCTAGACACGCGCCTGGGTCTCAGCCCGAACTGACTCAGAAGCCTATAAATATGAGGTGAGCCCTCTGAGATCGGGGATCGAAGAATCAATCCAAAATCCAAGAAAAACAGGGAGAATACTTAAACACTCTGATTTAAGCCATAAACTCCCCTTTTCTTACATACACCAACTCCCGATCACTGACTTGATCGTCGGAGTGCGCGTGCAGGGAATAATCCCTACCCCCTCTGATTCCTGTTGTTCTTGCAGGATATACGAAGAACACGTGGAGCGAATTGTATCGACGTAATTTAATCGTCAACAGTACAATCAGACCACGTGGAAGGTAAATCACTGTTGCTGTCAGGTAGGCAACATCAATATGCTTTAAGTCAATTTTTTTCAATAAAAATAAAAAATATGTACTTCTTGAAAGAAATAAAAGAAAAAAATTATAAAAACGTAAAAGAAATTGTCTTTTAAAATATGTTATTTCAAAATTTTATTATAAGAATAAAAAATATATTCATTTTATTAAGGGAGAGGATTGGAGGTGTCCACGTGGCATCCTTGCACTCTCTCTTTTTTCATTTTTATTTCCTATCTTTTTTATTTTTAATGACATTTTCTTTTTCTTTTTTATAGTATTGTACCCATGGTATGTCAAATGAAAGTCAATTGATTTACGTTAGCTTCTATATAGGATATCTAAATAATAGTTAGTATTATTTAGTAAATTTGAATTTAATTGCATAATTTTAAAAGGTTAAAGATTTATTTACCGTAAAATAAAAATTTATGAACTAATTTTCATATAATAAAATGTTGATAACTTATATTCATTTTGTGTATGATTTGAGGGTACGTTTAACTATTAAGTTTAAAAAAAACATTTTCTTATATATATATATATATATATATATATATATATTTATATGATCAAAAGCATTAATATCCAAAGTAAATTATTTTGAAAAAAAAAAAGCTACCTTTAAAAGGAAAAAAAAAAGATGAGCCAAAAAAAAAAGAAATCAAAGCTGAGTAACACGTGGACATCGCAATTAAACTTTATTTCTAGCTAAATTTATCTATAAAAAAAAACCAATGAAGATAACACATTGACACTTTTTAATGGATTTACAAAATAAAAAATAAAATAAAATTTATGTAAAAAATAAACAAAACTCACTAAAAAAAAAAAGGAATGGTTGAGTGCCATGTGAACACCTCGCCATAAAAGTGTCAAATGGGCTTTGTTGGGCTAATCCGATCTATTTAAATATTAGTTCATGTGTTAATTGATTATGCTGATACGACACTGTTTTTAAATGGGCCATGTTGGCACAGCTCTTGAAAATTAGAGATATGATCTAACATGGCACATGACTCATAGTCCTGATGAGTCGTGCTGGGCTAGGCACGACACTATTGGCACGACGCATTAATAACTTTTTAGATTTTATATTATTTTAATTTTTTTTTACATATTAATTTAAAACAACATACAAGATAAATAAAAATAAAATAAAATAAAATAAAGACATAATTTACGTGATTCGGTAAAATACCTACATCCATAGGGAAATATAAAAAAATATACTAAATAAATGTATCAAAATTTACAACTTTGATATTAAAAAAAAAAACACACAAAAAACTACCAGACACAAAGATTGTTATTGTATTTACTATCATAACATTTTTGCTAATCTTAATAGATTTTGTGGATGAAATCCAAGTTATTAGTTGTGTATTAAATTTGTACTTATCTTATAATTTTAATTTAATTTTACTAATCACTAATTTGCTTTAAAGATTATATGTAACAACCCAAAATTATACTCATTTCAGTTGGGCTATAAGTCGATAACATATCCAAATCCATAAATCTGTCTATTTAATTTAATTTCCTTGATAACAATTTAAAAAAAAAATAATGGTAATTGCTTCTTCAATTAATCAACACTGTAGTCCTTTTACAAAAATATTCATGTTCACATTCCCCAGACACATTTCGTATACATTATTGCACTTCCAAAATTTAGATACAAAAATAAATATCTATACTGGGTATACCTTTAGCACAGAAGAACGCTTTTCTGGCAAATGACTGTGCAAAATAAACAACTTATAATGACGATATCCGCTATTGATAAGGATTTGTGGAGGAGAGTAATGGGGGTGAGCTTAACATGCTCAGTAAGAGAAAATAAATCTTGTGGCAGATAGATAAACACACTATTTATCTATATAAGTTTGAAATGCCCAAAAACATTTACAGTTCAGTATAGTAATTATCGGTTTCACTGCGATAAACATTTAAATTGAGTATAATAAACAAATCAGTTTCATACAGTATCTCAGTTCATACTCTCAAAACGACAATTTAAATGAACGAGATAAGGCGAAGAATGCTATAACAGTAATCAATAAGATAATTGACCAATGTTGGTAACTCTGGGCAATCACTAATCAGGTGTGTCGGGATGTCAATCGCCGTGGGAGTGGCCAGCTACCCAAACGGCTCACAGTGTAGTATGTCTGAAGACCAGTAACATAGTACATCGTACTCACATGCATATTGCATGGTGCATTGTACTCCATGGACCACAGTAATAGTATCAGTTCAGTAACAGTACAGTTCAGTAACAATGACAGTTCAGTACCAGTAACAGTGTAATATGACCAATCATCGCCTTTGTCTCAAAATCAGTGCGAGTCGGACTGTGCGACACACAGTCAGCACGCGCTCAAGCACATTTCATCAATATTTTTTATAAACAAATCATTTTCCTTAAATCACATGTAAATTCAAAACAATTTAAAACAGACTAACTAGTCATTTTTTAGTTAAAATCCTCAGTAAACAGTCTATGAAATTTAAATTTTGAGATTTTCGATTTTAACCAATAATATTAGTATCTATGCAAACCACTTAAATTCAATCGGTAAAATTAGGCTGTTCAATAGGCTAAATTCTATAATTTTCAGAGTCATAAAACTAAGTCTAAGTTTTTCTATAATTTCGGTACTGCGAAATTCAGGCCTAAATTTTATATCTATAAATATATAAAAATTACACATATTTATCTATAGCAGCAACGAGAATTTTTCTTATCTCGATGTCTACCCTTAGTCTGAAATGCCTTTAGTGACTGAAATCTGTGGGTCCGGTTTACCCAATTAATTTTTCTCCGGAGCTATTTCCCTCGAGTTTCTAAATTTCTCTGTGCCTTCTCTCCTATGTCCAAATATTTGTATATATATATATACACTTTCTTCTTTTTTTTCTTTTCTTTTTAAATTTTCCCGCCAACTCCCTTATTTTCCTCCTCTTCTTCTTCTGCGTTGGTATTGTTCACCCGTGCACCTTCTTCCTCTCAGTGCTGCCCGTTTTCGCCCCTATGCTCCTCATCTCCCTCCTTCTTCCTCTTGCTGTCACCGTTCCCAGTTTATCCTCCTAGCCTCCCCGTCCCTCCGCCTCTCTCGGTCATAGCTTGCCTTATTGCCACTCCTCATTTTGAGCTTCTCTGTTCTGCTTCAATTGCTGGCCAGGGGGGTGAACCAGCGAGGCCTTACATGTATGTACAACTGCCTTCAGTTTCCCGAACCAGCCTCCTAGCAGCTGGCGGTCACGCGTTTCCTGCACCAGCCGAGACTGCTCTCACTTGCAACAAAAAAAAAAACAGAGAAGGGGACACTCTGTTCCCTGTCTCACCTACTGTTCTTCCCCGTTCCAAACCATTCCCGATCCTCTAGCCAACCTCCACCATCACCATCATCTTTTCAGCCTTCACCGTCAGCTACCTCTCTCCCTCCCTCTCTTCCTCCCTCTCTTCTACTGTATTTTACAGAGGTTGGAGCCCTCGGTTCTGGCCTCCTAAGCTTCTCGGTTTTTCGGTCTCCAACCTTGCCTCATGGTTCTTCCTCTCTCACTCTCACCAAGCTCTCGGGTTTCACTCTCCAGGCTATCCCCTCCTTCCTTCTTGGCTCATCTTTTCTATTTTCTTGTTTCCCTCGTTTCATGCCTCTGTTTATATACAAAAAAATCGGGGTAACGATGGAGAGGTCTGATGGCGTATCGTGAGGAAGAAAACTTATAGAGGTAGGTTAGTTCGGTCAGTGTAGCCTCATTGTTCAACCCTTGCACATGGTCTGTTAGCCTGATTACTCTTCACTGAACACCCACATCATTTTTGTTTTCTCTCTCTCTCTCTCTCTCTCTCTCTCTCTCTCTCTCTCTCTCTCTCTCTCTTTCGTTTCAGCATTCCCTTTAACCTGCTCCCACTATAGTTATAACTTATGTATAATAGTTAAACCGATTCCCACACTCCTTTGGTACAGATCTGCCCATATCCTATCGTTCAATCTAATAGTTTTTCATTTTTTTTCTTTCAATCATTTCCCTTACTAAGAGCCATTATTTTCCTTCATTTCTTTTCTCCATTTCTTCACGTTTTTCAGTTTCTTTACTCACTCCACTGACAAACATTCTATCACACACACACACACACACACATATATATATACATAGGTATTTAAGTATACCTTGCATAATACTGAAGAAGCTCTCGGCTCAAGGTGTATGCATGTACATATATACTCTCATATACCCATATATGTATATGTACATTCATTCCTATTTATATTTAATTATATATGTGTATATTTGTATACCCTTGTACATGTATATATCTATACATTAATCTTGAAGAGTAAATAAAATATGGCATATATATATATACACATGTAAGCCTATGTACGTTGAAAATTTTCGGTGTAAAAAAAATAAGGCTAGTCTAATATTTATAGATAACACCAAGTATACTGAAAATTTTTGGTATTGACATTCTCTCCACCTTGGGAAATTTGGTCCCCAAATTTAAAAATTACATCAATTCTTGAACAAGTGTGGGTATTTCTCTCACATTAAACTTTCTAATTCTCACGTGGCATCTTTCGAAGTGTGATACTGCATTAAAACCTTAACCAAAGGAATCATCTTAGACTGCAATGCTTTTTCCTTCCTATCCAAGATCAGAATCAATTTCTCCACATATGTCATATCCCCTTTCAACTCCAGTGGTTCATACTTTATCACGTGTGTCGGGTTCGGATGATACTTCCGAAGCATTGAGAAATGAAAGACATTATGAATGCTCGATAAATTAGGCGATAACGCCAATATGTAAGCTTTGTCTCCCACTCGATCTAAAATCTTGAAAGGTCCAATATATCGGGGACTCAACTTTCCTTTCTTCCCGAATCTCATTATACTCTTGGATGAAGAAACTTTCAGAAACACTGAATCTCCTATGAAAACTTCTAAGGGTCTTCGGCTTTGGTCAACATAACTCTTTTACCTGCTCTGAGCTGTTTTCAACCTTTTACAAATCAATCGAACATCCTCAGAAGCTTACTTAACCAGATCAGGATCAAATATCTTCCTTTCACCCACTTCTTCCCATTCGAGTAGCAACCAACGCCTTCGACTGTACAGTGCTTCATAGGGTGCCATTCTGATACTTGAGTGATAACTGTTATTGTACGCAAACTCCGTTATCGGTAAATGGTCATCCTAGGAGCCTTTAAAATCTTGAGCACAAGCTCTTAACATATCCTCCAATGTCTGAATGGTTCTCTCCGACTGCCCATCTATCTGAAGATGGAAAGTTGTGCTAAAATTCAGTTGAGTTTCCATGGCTTCTTGAAAATGTTCTCAGAAGTGTGAAATAAACCGAGCATCTCTGTCAGATACAATGCTCACTGGTACGTCATGTGGTCTTACTATCTCCCGTACATATAGACCCGCTAGTGCACTCAAAGTATCAGTGGACTTCATAGCTAGAAAGTGGATGAACTTCGTTAGTTTATCAACAATTACCCAAATCGCATCATGGTTCCTACGGGTCCTTGGCAACCCCATAATGAAATCCATAATAACATGCTCCCATTTTCATGTGGGTATTGGTAGAGGCTGTAATAACCCTGCAGGTTTCTGATGTTCTACCTTAATCTGCTGACACACAAGACACCGGGCCACAAACTCGACCATATCTTTCTTCATCCCTAACCACCAGTACACTTTTCACAAGTTCCGATACATCTCATTACTTACCGGGTGCAATGTATATCTTGAGGAATGAGATTCTGTCAATATCAATTTCTTCAATTGTGCATCATCGAGAATACAAATTCTACTCTTAAACCTCAATAGACCATCGGGTCACAATACCCAACTGGATTTGACTAACCATATCTACATAGTACTTATCAGTACGCTGAGCCTGTCAAATTCTATCAATCAAGTCTGGTTCTATCTTCAGGCTAGCTATCACACCATAACCGAAAGTGTCAGAGGGTTCAATGTCCAAGTTGAGGTTCACAAACTATTCCAACAGTTCGTGTTCCTGAATCATCATATGAGATACCAGCCCCATATTCTTTCTGCTTAAGGCACCTGCTACCACATTCGCCCCTCCCGAGTGGTATAGGATCTCACAGTCATAGTCTTTCAAAAGCTCTATCTACCTCCTCTGCCTCATATTCAACTACTTCTGAGAAAATAAATACTTGAGGCTCTTATGGTCTGTAAAGATCTGAAACTTCTCTCCATACAAGTAATGACGCCATATTTTTAGTGCAAACACTACCACTGCCAATTCTAAATCATGGGTCGGATAGTTTCTCTCATGGTCTTTTAACTGACGGGAACCATAAGCTATTACCCTCCCGTTTTGCATAAATACACATCCCAGACCTTGACCAGATGCGTTCGTATACACTGAAAAGCCTCTGAACTAGCGGGGATAGTCAATATAGGTGCGGTGGTCAGTCGGTGCTTCAATTCCTAGAAGCTCCTTTCACATGCATCACTCAATTTAAACTTAACATTTTTCCTTGTAAGTCGTGTCAGAGGTGCAGCTAACTTAGAGAAATGCTCCACAAATCTCTGTAATATCCGGTCAAACCCAAAAAACTTTGAATTTCAGTGACAGTCTTGGGTCTTTCCCATTTCACCATAACCTCGATCTTAGATGGGTCCACAGCCACCCCATCTTTCGACACAATATAACTCAAAAATGCAATCTGATCTAACCAAAAGTCACACTTGCTGAGCTTGGCATACAACTTCTTCTCTCTGAGGGTTTGCAAAACCATTCTCAAATGCTGCTCGTGTTCTTCTTTGGACTTGGAATACACCAAAATATCATCAATGAAAACTATGACAAATCTGTCCAGGTACGGCTTGAGCACTTTGTTCATTAGTTCCATGAAAGCTGGAGGAGCATTTGTCAACCCAAAAGGTATGACCAAAAACTCATAATGGCCATATCGGGTTCTGAAAGTTGTCTTGGGTACATCATCACTCCTGATCTTCAACCTGGTAGTACCCTGACCTCAGATCAATCTTGAAAAAGATCTGTGCTCCTCGCAGTTGGTCCAACAAATCATCGATATGGGGTAAGGGGTATTTGTTCTTGATGGTTACCTTGTTGAACAATCTATAATCGATACACAGCTTGAGACTCCCATATTTCTTTTTCACAAATAATACCAACGCACCCCATGGTGAAACACTCATCCTGATGAACCCCTTATTTAGCAATTCTTGCAATTGCTTCCTCAACTCTTCCAACTCTATAGGGGTCATTCGGTATGGAGGCTTGGATATTGGCTCAGTACCATACATCAAATCAATATAGAACTCCATCTCCCTATCCGAAGGTAGCCCCGGTAGATCATCCAGAAAAACGTCAGGAAACTCCCTGACTACGGGGATATCGCCCGAATCCGGGTTTTCCTTATCCGTGTTGATTACATACGCAATGTAACCTTCAAAAATATTATTATCCATATTATTAATAAGACTATGTCATTTAACATTAAATTTTCTTTCAATTACTTATCAAAAAATTTTACAACATATTTTTCGGGCAAAAATGTCACTGTTCTATTATGACAATCCAGAGTGACTCGATTTACTGCTAACTAGTCTATACCCAATATCACATCAAAATCATCATATTTAATAGGATCAGATTTGCTAACACGTTCCTGTCTCCTATTTTAAGTCTACAATCTTTATATAGTTGCTTTGTCGTTTGGCTATCTTTCATTGGTGTCCTAATTGTTAGTGCCCTTCCTAATGGTTTGGGTTGTACATGTGAAATCAGTTTACATACAAACATGGGTGATATAAATGAATGAGCCACACCAGAATCAAATAAAACTACTGTCTTAATATCAAAGATCAGAATGGTACCTTTAAATACTTCAACTGGTGCATCAATTTCTATCATCTCCTGCTCTAGAGCATACACTCGCCCCTATCTAGCAACATGCTTACCCTTTTCTTCTATTATGGCTTTCCTCCTCGGTCCAGAGGTAGTAGTCGGTGCTCTTATCTGTTATGTGTTCCTTTGCGGGGTTGTATCAGTACTCACTAGACAGTCTTTGACTAAGAGCCCTATTTTACCACATCTAAAGCAAGCCCTAGTCGTCAAATAGCAGAGCCTGTTACTATAATACCTTCTGCACTGTCTGCACACCGCAATATTAGGCCGGGGTCCCCCGATTACCATCCCCTTGGTAAGTGCTGAGGATGGATAGATAGGAAGCCTAATAGTCTTTCCTGTAACTCCTCATAGTTCCTCTGTCGCTTAAATAATGGCATCCTACCATCTTTGCCACTCCTATCTCCAATTTACCTCTTTCGATCCTACTCCTTACCTTTGCCCATCTTGTTAGACTCAGAGGCATGCATCTCAAAATCTTGTTCGCACAACTGGGCTCGGCGAATTGCCTCCTCATAGGTGCTGATATAAAAAATGGGGCTAGTCGGGCTCGAATTGAGGGCCTTAGTTCGTCCATAAACTTTCAAACTTTCTTCGCCTCATAGTGTGTCCGGATCATATCTTCCTAATGAGGTGAACTTTGACTCATACTCATCCACAAATCTATTTCCCTGAGTTAAGTTCGAGAATTTCGACTGTAGTCTCTTCTAAGCAGTATCCAGAATATACTTCCTCCGGAAGGCATCAAGAAATAAGTCTCAAGTGATTACCCCATGCCTGTTTCTTAGGATCAATCGAGTGAACTTCCACCAGTGTTCAGCTTCTCCTTTTAGTAAAAAACTGCAAAAACGACTTTCTCGGTAGAGTTACATCGAAAAAACCCATAAAGCTTCTCTATCTCATTTATCCAGCCATCTACAACCACTGGATCCTTAACCCCACTAAATGACGGAAGCTTGAATTCCTGAAAGTGCCTCAGCCTGTCCAGTTCACACTCGCAGCCCATATCATTACTACGTTGCTGTGGGGCCACTGGTGCTGGTGATTGTAGTACAGGTGGGGTCTGTGGTAGTGTAGTAGAAGGTTCTTCCGCTGGCGGCATTGGTGCTGTCTGGGCTAGCACAGGGGTGTCCGACGCCATTGCTGGAGTAGTGGGTGCAGTCTGAGTAACAGTGCCCGGTGGGTTGTCCAGCCTGGCCATCACTTGCCCGATCAAATTCAGTATGGACTCCATGCCCCATTTCATACTAGTAATTCGAGCCTCAGAGTTCTCAGTAGGGTTACGAGTGGGCTGTTCAATAGTGGGGCCACCCGATCCTTCAGGCCTCTTCTCATGACCTTGGGATGACCTGCCCCATCGTCCCCTCGGTCGACCTCGTTGTCCGCCAGCCATAACTAATCGGCTTCCTGCATTTAGTAGCAATTTCTTAGCAAAACACAATCATGTATACCCGTTTGTATCTAAATAATGTACAATAATGCTGGGGATGTGAACTTTTCAAAATTTCTCTTACTCCAAATATCGACTCGTATCAAGCCAACCTTGCTCTGATACCAACTTTCGTAACAACCCAAAATTATACTCATTACGGTTGGGCTACAAGTCGATAACATATCCAAATCCATAAATCCGCCTATTTAATTTAATTTCCTTGATAACAATTTAAAACAAAAATAATGGTAACTGCTTCTTCAATTAATCAACACTGTAGTCCTTCTACAAAAACATTCATGTTCACATTCCCCAGAAACATTTCGTCTACATTATTGCACTTCCAAAATGTAGATACAAAAACAAATGTCTATACTGGGTATACTTTTAGCGCAGAAGAACGCTTTTCTAGTGAATGACAGTGCAAAATAAATAACTTATAATGACGATCTCCGCTACTGATGAAGATTTGTGAAGGAGAGTAAGAGGGGTGAGCTTAACGTGCTCAAGAAGAGAAAATAAATCTCGTGGCATACAGATAAACATACTATCTATTTATATAGGTTTGAAATGCCCAAAAACATTTATAGTTTAGTACAGTAATTATCGGTAATAATAACAATATCAAGAACATTTCACTGCAGTGAACATTTAAATTGAGTACAATAAATAAATTGGTTTCATACAGTATCTTTGTTCATACTCTCAAAAAGGTAATTTAAATGATCAAGATAAGGCGAAGCTTGCTATAACAGTAATCAGAAAGACAATTGGCCAATGTCAGTGACTCCGGACAATCACTAATCAGGTGTGCCGGGATGTCAATCGTCGTGGGAGTGGTCAACTACCCAAACGGCTCACAGTACAGTATGTCCGAAGACCAGAAACACCGAACATCGTACTCACATGCATATTGCACAGTACATAATACTACGTAGACCACAGTAACACTATTAGTTCAGTAAGAGTACAATTCAGTTCAGTAACAGTGACAATTCAGTAACAGTAACAGTGTACTATAACTAATCATCACCTTTGTCTCAAAATGAGTGCGAGTCAGACTATGAGACATTCAGTCAGCACGCGCTCACGCACATTTCATCAGTATTTCGTTATGAACAAATCATTTTCCTTAAATCACATGTAAATTCAAATCAATTCAAAACAGGCTAACTAGCCATTTTTTAGTTAAAATCCTTGGTAAACAGTCTATGAAATTTAAATTTTAGGATTTTTTATTTTAACTAATAATATCAGTATCTATGCAAACCATTTAAATTCAATCAGTAAAATTAGGTTGTTCAATAGGCTAAATTCTATAATTTTAAGAGTCATAAAATTAAGTCTAGGTTTTTCTATAATTTCAGTATTGCGAAATTCAGCCCTAAATCTTATATCTATAAATATACGAAAATTACGCATATTTATCTATAGCAGCAGTGAAAATTTTTCTTACCTCAGTGTCTGCCCTCAGTTCGAAATGCCTTTAGTGACTGGAATATGTGGGTTTGGTCTACTCATTTAGTTTTTCCCCGGAGCTCTTTCCCTCGAGTTTCCAAATTTCTCCGTGCCTTCTCTCCTATCTCCAAATATTTTTATATATTTATATAAATAATTATATATATATAAATATATATATATATACTTTCTTCTTTTTTTTCTTTTCTTTTCAAATTTTCCCGCCAATTCCCTTGTTTTCCTCTTCTTCTTCTGCATTGGTACTGTTCACCCATGCACCTTATTCCTCCCAACGCCGCTTGTTTTCACCCCTATGCTCCTCATCCCCCTCCTTCTTCCTCTTATAGTCACCGTTCCCAATTTATCCTCCTAGCCTCTTTGTCCCTCCGCCTCTCTTGGTCACAGCTTGCCTCAGTTGCCACTCCTCATTTTGAGCTTCTCCATTCTGCTTCAATTGTCGATTAGTAGGGTGAACCAGCAGGGCCTTACATGTATGTACAGCTGCCTTCAGTTTCCTGAACCAGCCTCCTAGCAGTCGGTGGTCACGCGTTTCCCTCACCAGCCTAGATTGCCCTCCGTTGCAACAAAAAAAAATAGAGAAGGGGACACTCTGTTCCCTATCTCACCTACTGTTCCTCCCTGTTCCAAGCCATTCCCGATCCTCTAGCCAACCTCCACCATCACCATCATCTTTTCAGCCTTCACCGTCAGCTCCCTCTCTTCCTCCCTCTCTTCTGCTGTATTTTATAGAGGTTGCAGCCATTTGTTCTGGCCTCCTAGGCTTCTCGGTTTCTCAGTCTCCAACCTTGCCTCGTGGATCTTCCTCTCTCACTCTCGCCAAGCTCTCTGTAAGAACCGTAATTTTAATATATACTCTTTATGATTTTTTGATGCACAGACAAGTCACATTTGATATAAAGCATAAGGAAAGAATGTTATTAATTTGCAACTGAGTGAGAAATGCAAAACGGGTAGTTAAGCAAATCAAATATGAATGTAACAGTGATTTTTGGGAGAATTTACAGCAGAACTATTTTAGAAGAGGAGCAGATCGATCTCATTAACAAGGAAGATCGATCTCATTAGCAAGGAAGATCGATCTCATGGCTTGGAAATGCAATGTTACAGCATCTGCAAGAGGCGGATTGATCCCTCAACAAGAGCAGATTAATCCCTCATTTAATGCAGATCGATCTTGAACAAGTTCTGGCTGAAGTAGATCAATTTCCAAAGGGTTTTGGAAAAGCAGATCGACCTCATAGCGAGGCCAGATCGATCTCCTTAAGGTTCTGTGTAAAGCGGATCGATCTCATGCTGAGAGCAGATCGATCCCCTAAGCTTAAAAAAATCATTTTCTGAAGAGAAAAGTGTAGGACAGATCGATCTAATGTAGTTAGGAGATTAATCTCTAAGAGCAAATTCTATAAATACACGTCTCTGCAGTTCAGTTTCTCGAGAGAACCAATTTCTATTGAAAGCCAAAGTGTAACCTAACCTTTCTACTCCAAAAATCTTCATCTTTCAAGCAGTTTTGAGTGAGATTCATTTCAACAAAATTTTTTTTAGTAAAAAGTATAACAGCATAGTTGAAAACTAGAAGTTGGAATCAAAGATTGAAGGAACAAGGTAGATTTTACCAAATTTGGCAAAAAAAGAAAAAATTCAAGCTAGGTAAGATTCAATACACCAGCTTCATATATGTTAATGTAGGTATATTGGTCAGTTGATTGATGTATGGTTAAATTGTTGAAACCAAATTGATCATGAAAAATATCCATAACCTAGATATTGACATGAAATTGAGAAAATGATTAGGAAGTTGAGTAAACATGGAATTAAGGATGAAATAAGTATGTATGGAAGATTGCAAAATGGTTTTACGAAATACATAAATTGGAATATATCGAAAATGAAGATAGGTATATAAAAATTATAGTGAAATGCCATAATGGGAGAAAGTGATGAGATTGAGGTATTGAGAGGAGTTAAATGCAATGATATATAGTCATGCAAGTGAAAACAAGTATATTAAGATATACTGATGTGGATAATTATAAACAGCTTCAGAAATTGATATTGGAAGCTGATCGGACTGCGAGTGTGAGCAGCATCGAGGAAGTGAGGTCACGTGACGTGATCCGAGGTAAGAGAATTTCGTGAGTAGCTAGAGCTAGCTACATTTATTTTGAATAGAATTTCAATTATTATACTATATATGAAATCCCGTGTATAGAAATGTCGTGATAGGAACCGATAAGATAAATCATGGTTTTATCCAAATTTAGGGTAAAAAGTTGTAGAAGCATGTTTGTGACTAAATTTAATAGATGCATTGAGTGCCTATTTGATTTAATTAAGTGAAATTCAATTTGAATAAGCCATCTATCAGGTTTGTGTGAAAACCATTAGTGCTAGAGAATACTCGAACTTGATTTTATATGATATGCATTACATAGTACTTGAGTATATTCTCGTACTTGATTTTAATGCGATTTATGCATGATAGAGTACTAGGAGCATTGCTCGTACTCAATTTTATTGATTGATGCATGATAGAGTATTGGAGCATCGCTCATACTCAGTTTTACATGACATAGTGCTCAGAGCATTGCTCGTACTTGATTTATATAACTTGTGTATGTGGTCGTGTTGAGAGTTTACTTGCATGTACCGAATTTTGAAAGAGAGAGCATGAAACAACCGTGTTGGGAGCCTGTGCTGACTGTGTGTCGCACCGATTATATGCTCACACGTGCAATATTTTGAGATATAGCTGAGGGCTATCGAAAATATTATTCACAGTATGAGGGCTAAGACTTATGGCAAGCACCCCAACTTTAAGATTGGGTCCATAGAGTACGTTGTACCGTGAGTACACGAAGTTATTGAGTTGAGAGCTGATGGTAGAGGATTTGACTCACCTCCTGTTACAGCAAATGTGAGACCCCGCACACTGAGTACTGTGTAGCCTGAGATCACGAAAAATGAGTTATGATCATAATCTCGGAACATGTAGTCGCCTATCTCGTTTCATCCACTTGAGATTTCTTGAATGAATTATCACATGATTTTATAATCTGAACATGTGACTTTGTGTGTGAAAAAGGTAACTCGAGGGATGGGTGAGGCCCAGATTTTCATGTTTTTAACATGATGATATGCGATATTGTTTGATTTAATTGAAATGGCATGATAAAATGTGATTTATATAAATTACATGAGAAATGTAATATTTTGCATAAACTGGTGAGATTTATTAAACCAGCATGATTTCAATTTCATAACTGATGATTTATATCTATATGTATATATTGCATAAATGTTTTAAGAAAGACACATGCTTTAGATATGAATCGATAAGGAAATGATTTCAAGGCATGAGCATTGTATTTTGTAGATAGTGTGATTATCTACTTGCTTGCCATATTTTCTTACTGAGTTGTGAGCTCACCCCCTTTTTATTTTCCCCTCTGTATAGAGCGTTCACAGCAGTTGAGCAAGGCTGAGGACTGGGATTCCTTTATCCGCTGCATATCCATCTTACGAGAGATATACACATTCGAACATTTTGTACTGAACAATATAAAAGCACAGTTATGTAAACGAATGTACGGTTGGGGATGTATATGTACAAGTAATTATATTAATATATATAAGTCTACATTTTAAGAAAAGAGTACTTGCATACAATAGATAATTGTATTGATATGTATGTATGTTATGGAATGAATGTAGTTGAGGTGACTAATATTGAATCACAGCCTAACTGTTTGGTGTTGAGTTATGACAGAAGGAGAAGTAAGTAAAATGCGAAAAATTTGTCATGATTTTGGTAAGTCACGGGAGGGGAGGTCGTGACAGAATGGTATCAGAGCAGAGTTGATTTGATGTGAGTCGGTATTAGTAATTAGGAAAGTGTACATCCCCATATTACTATGCTTTGTTCAGTTACAATTGTGTATACGAGATGGGAGTCAGACTAATAAATGGTTATAAATACAGGGATTGAGCCATTATGGCTAATACCAGTCATGGTAGAAGGGCTAGAGGTAGGGCTCGAGGCCGTAGAGGTAGGCTTGAGACCCGTGATGAGACGACGGTCCCACTCAGGTATGAGAGAGTACTGAGGCACACTTCACGAGATTAGAGCGTCACCTTGAAACCATAGTGGAGTTATTGGCACAAACTATGCCAGGTAGATAGGGACAGGATACAGAGACTGCACCTGGAGAGGCAGCTGCACTGGTACATCTGCACAGCCAGCTCATACGCCATAGCCTATAAATACACCTGCACCCCACCAATTCAGGATGCACCATATCACGTTACTCCATGATAGGGCAGTAGTGCTTTGGGGTATGGTTGTGAGGTTGACAGATTGTGACAATTTTAGAAGCTTGGACCACCTTCGTTTAGTGGGGTGAAGGACCCAGTTGTCACAGAAGATTGGCTAGGAGAGATAGAGAAGCTATATGGATTCTTTGAGTGTACGACAATCGAGATGGTCATGTTTGCTGTGTTCCTACTGAGGGGATCGATAGAGCATTGGTGGAAGTTCACCAGGGTTATATTGAGAGCAAGACACTCAGAGATCACGTGAAATATCTTCTTGGATGCCTTTGGAGGCAGTATGTCCTAGACACAGCACAAAGAAAGCTGCAGATGGAATTTTTGGGGTTGAGCCAGGGGACTCTGTCATTGGATGAGTACGAGACACTATTTATATCCCTGGGTAGGTATGACCCCGACACCATGAGTAGTGAGACCAGAAAGGTCTATAGATTCATTGATGGACTAAGACCAGTATTACGGTCTAGACTGGTTCCATTTGATATCTCTACCTATGATGAGGCAGTCCGCAGGGTGCAACTTTGTGAGCAAGACTATGAGAGGAATGTCTTTGAGTTCAAAACAGTTGGAAAGTGTAGAGACCGAGATAGGAAGAGGCCGATGAGTGACAGTGCCAGGGGTATCGGATATCGAAGAGATAGGAGACTCTTTGGTAACAGACCAAGGATCGAGGAAGTATAAGAGAAGACTGTTAGATCTCTTGCATATTCGGCTTTAGCTCCAGCTAGAGGTGTTGTGATTGAAAGACCGAGGCCTACCACTGAGCAGTGTAGTAGATGTGATAGATTCCATGGAGGTCGACCTTGTCCTGTTTCTAATGGATTATGCTTCAGATGTGGGAAGCCTGGGCCTTTGGCGAGAGTTTACCTAGAGTTTATCGATATTGCCCAACAGAAAGGCAAAGAGTTGGAGAGAGCTCTAGTTGATATGTCTGCGTCAAGGAGGAGAGCGACAGCAGAGGAGAAAGGGAAGCAGTCATTGGACGAGGGCGAGTACATGCCTTGGACCAGGGTACAGCTGATGCTTCATTGAATGTGATTAGAGGTAACATCCTGATGTATAATTTAGAAGCATATGTTTTAATTGATCCTGGTGCCATGCATTCATTTGTATCGCCTTCATTTACATGTAAGTTAGCAAAACATGTAGAGCATACACCTTTAAGTAGGATGATGTTGATTAGTACACGTATGGATAATAGTCAGCTAATGGAGTATGTATTAAACGATTACAAGTTAAGAGTAGGGGAAAAGGATATGAAAGTCAATCTAATATTGTTAACTGTGAGTGATTTTGATGTAATCTTAAGAATGGATTAGTTATTTGCAAACCATGTTGTTTCAGATTGTTATGCTAAGACAGTTATGTTTCCTAACCCTGAAAAATACGTTGTAAAGTTTGATTAAAAGAAATGAAAGTAGTAGTAATGGTTGCAATAAATAATGTACTATACTGACTGAAAAATGAATATATTGAAGGTTTTATTACATATGTGGTTGATACGGATAAGGCATAACCAGAGTTGGTGGATATTCCTATGGTTAGTGAGTTCCCAAATGTCTTTCCGGATGAATTGCCAGGGATACTACCAGACAGAGAGATGGAGTTCTGTATATATTTGCTGCCTGGTACTGAACCTATATCGAAACCACCGTATCGCATGGCCTTAGTTAAGCTGGAGGAGCTCAAGAGACAGTTACAAGAACTGTTGAATAGAGGGGTCATCAGACCGAGTGTTTCACCTTGGGGAGCACTGACTTTGTTTGTGAAGAAGAAGGATGGAAGCCTCCGATTGTGTATAGATTACAGATTATTGAATAAGGCTACCATCAAGAATAGGTATCCCCTTCCATGTATTGATGATTTGTTGGATCAGCTTCGGGAAGCGCATGTCTTTTTTAAGATTGATCTGAGGTTTGGGTACATCAGTTGAGAGTTCGGAGTGGAGATGTGCCCAAGACATCATTTAAGACCCGATATGGCCACTATGAATTGTTGGTAATGCCATTCGGATTGACGAATGCTCCCACAGCTTTCATGGCTTTGATGAACGATGTGTTCAAGCTATACTTGGATCAATTTGTTATCGTCTTTATCGATGACATCTTAGTATACTCGAAATTTGAGGAAAAGCATGAGAAGTACCTTAAGATAGTATTGTAGACCCTACGAGAGCAGAAGTTGTATGCTAAACTCAGCAAGTATGATTTTTGGTTGTCACAAATCTCATTTTTGGGACACGTTGTGTCAAGGGATGGTGTATTAGTAGATCCATCCAAGATTAAGATTGTAGTTCAGTGGGAACAACTGAGGACAGTCACCATGTAAGACCCGTATTTTCAGTTGTAACTTTATAAATTCATAAGTATATACATGTACATGCTATGTGAAGCATAAGTGATGTAAACTCCATAAATTCAATGTACATACTTGAAATATAAGTTTGTGATGTACGTACAAGTTTCTTTATGTATGAATATGCAGAAATAGACTTTTTTATGTGACGAATGTGAGTGGAATGAAAAATGAGTGGTGTGGTAAAATGGAATGAAGTTGCATGAGTTGTATAAATCTTTGTACTTTCATTTGGTTTTGTATTGTATACCCTTGATTATACAATGAATGCACACAAGTTTTAATGTGTATAAAGTATGAATGGATGTCATTTTTAAGCTTTAAAGGTGGTTGGATGAGAAAATGACTATGGTAGCAAAATTGAAAAGGTTTTGTATGAGTTACTGTAAAAAACTGCAGCAAAATCTGAGAAATATGAATGCCAGATCGATCTCATTGAAGGAAAGATCGATCTGGAAGAGCAAAAAATGCTCTTATTTGAGAATAGAACAGGGCAGATCGATCTCCAATGGGGCTAGATCAATCTGCTAAGAATTCTGTGTAGAAGGAATTGATCTCCAATGAAGCCAGATCGATCTCCAAATGCTACTGACTTGGAGAAGATCGATCTTACCGTTGGAGCAAATCGATCTCCTTAAGCTACTGACTTGGAATAGATCGATCTTATGCTTAGAGGTAGATCAATCTCATTAGGTTTGAAAGGTCGATCTCGAGAGGAAAAATGCAGGGTAGATTGATCTCATTTGGAGAGCAAATCGATCCCATAGAGACAATTTTATAAATACTGGGTTCTGCATTTTAGTTTTTCACGGGAAAAACTATTCCATTCAATACCAAAGCTAAACCTAACATTTCAACCTTAGAAAACTTCAGTTTGTGATCAATTTTGAGTGAGATATGGTTGAGCAAAGTTGTTTTTGGTAAAGAGGAGAACAACATACTTGGAAACAAGAGATTGAAATCAAAGATTTCAAGAGCAAGAAGGATTGTACCAATTTGGTGAAAAAGGAAGGAAATCTCAGCTAGGTAAGATTTAATGCACCAAGTTGATATATGTTAAACTAGGTGTATTGATGAGTTTATTGGTATATGTATGAATGGTTGGAAATGAAAGAATCATGAAAAATGAGTATGACCTAGATATTTGTGTGAAGATGGGAAAATGATGAGGAAATGGTATTAACATGAATTTGATGATGGAATATGCATGTAGGGAAGATTATAAATTAATCTTATGAAATGTATATATTGGAAATAAGGAGAAATGAATATAGCTATATGGAAAATATGGTATAATACCATATTGGGAGAGGTTAATGAAAATGATGTGTTAAGTTGAGATTATGCAAGTAAAGCGAGTATAATACGATATGCTAATGTAAATAATTATAACAGCTTCGAAAATCACATTGGAAGCTGATCGGACTGTAAGAGTGAGCAGAATCGAGGAAGTGATGTCACTTGACATGATCCGAGGTAAAGGAATTTTGTGAGTAGCCAGAGATGGCTCCATGTATTTTGAATAGAATTTCAATATTATATGCTATATGAAATCCCTTGAATAGGCATATTATGATGATAGAGACTAATGAGGATAAGTGTCTTTTATCCAAAAAATAGGGTAAAAATACCTTAGAAGCCCATTGTGACTAAGATTCAAGAGTTGCATGATAGAATGGCTAATGTTTTCATGTATATGCGAAAACATACACCTTTGAGTGCCTATTTGATTTGAATTGGGTGAATTATGATTTCAATAGTCATCTATCGGGTTTTGTGTGAAAACCATAAGTACTAGAGATTACTCGCACTATATTTTGAGATATACATCACATAGTACTTGAGAGTATTCTTGTACTACATTTTAATGCGATTTATGCATGTAGAGTACTGGGAGCATTGCCCGTACTCAGATTTGTGATTGATCATTATAGAGTATTGGGAGCTATGCTCATACTCAATTTTACATGATAGAGTACTGAGAGCTTAACTCATACTTAGTTTTCATATATTATACATCATAGAGTATTGGGAGTTTTGCTCATACTCATGTTTTATATGACATAGTGTTGGGAGCATTGCTCACACTAGAGTTGTATCTTTGTGATATAGTTGGGTTGGGAGTTTTACTCACACGTACAGGATTTAAAAAGAGCATGAAACAGCCATGTTGGGAGCCTGTGCTGACTGTGTGTCGCATTGATATATATATATATATGCTTACACATGCAATATTTTGAGATATAGCCGAAGGCTATCGAAATTTTTACCCATAGTAAAAGGCCTAAGACTCATGGCGAGCATCCTAACTATAAGGTATATCCAAGGTTTGAGGATTAAGACTCATGGCGAACATCTCACCTTGAGATATGGTCCATGAAGTACTGTGTACCATGTATGTCACATGGAGTACGTTGTACCATGAGTACTTGATGTACTTAGATAGGACTGGTTAGCAATAGGAGCGGGATCCAGTGGGATCTAGTGTGTTCCGGGATCGGGTCCTCAGTTGAGTAGAGAGCTAACAGTAGAGATTTGACCCACCTCCCGTTACAGCGATTATGAAACCTCGCACACCGAGTACTATGTTGCTTGGGATCAGGAAAAATGAGTTATGATCATACACTCGGAACATGTAGTCGCCTATCTCTATTATCTTTTCATGCAATGTGAATCAATATTTCTTGAATGAATTACCACATGGTTTTATGATATAAACATGTGAGTTTGTGAATTGTGAAAAGGGTAACCCGAGGGATGGGTGAGGCCCAGATTTCCATGTTTTTAAACATTATGAATGCCATATGATTTTGATTTAAATGAATGGCATGATAAATGTGATTTGTGTGAAATTACATGAGAAATGCAGTATTTATGCATATAATGCTGAGGTTGTTAAACCAGCATATTACTAGTTTTACAACTGATGTTTTGTATCTATATATATATATATTGCATAAAAACCTTGAGAGAGATGTATGCTTTAGATACAATTAGGTAAGGAAATGATTTCAAGGCATAAGCATTGTATTGTAGATAGTGCAGTTATCTACTTGCTTGCCTGATTTTCCTACTGAGCTGTGAGCACACCCCTTTATTATTTCCCTCTTTTCAGAGCATCTACAGTAGGTGGACACGACTGAGGGCTGATATTTCCCTGATCTGTTGCATATCCATCTTACGAAAGGTATACACACTTGACATTTTGTACTGAACTTTGTATAAGTACAGCTTTGTAAATTAAAGTACGACTGGGATGTATATGTACGAATAATTGTATTAATGTATAAAGGAATATTAAATTCTATAAATGTTATGAATGAATGTAAATGGGTTACTAATATCGAATCACAGTCCAACGTTTGATGTGAGAGATGATAGAAGGAGAGGTAAGTGAACTGCGAAAAATTTGTGGTGATTTCAGTAGGTCGCGTGTGGGAGAAGGGCGTGACACACCGAGATCAGGAGTTTCCTGGGTTTAGCATGATATTATCGAAGATTCGTTGAGGGATTTTTTAAGTTGACTGCTCCGTTGACACGTCTCACTCGGAAGGGTGTAGCAATTATGTGGGATGAGGATTGTGAGAAGAGTTTTCAGGAGTTGAAGCGTCGATTGACCACCGCTCCGATTCTCACTATCCCTACCAGCTAAGGAGGATTTTTAGTGTATACTGATACTTCGCATCAAGGATTGGGCTGTGTATTGATGCAGGATGGGAGGGTAGTTGCTTATAGATCCAAACAGTGGAAGGATCATGGGAAGAACTATTCGACCCACAATTTAGAGTTAGCAGTAGTAGTTTTTGCGTTGAAGATATGGCGCCACTACTTGTATGGTGAGAAGTTTCAGATTTTTACCAATCACAAAAGCCTCAAGTATCTGTTCTCGCAGAAAGAATTGAACATGAGACAAAAAAGATGGCTAGAGCTTCTGAAAGACTACGATTGTGAGATACTGTATCATCCGGGTAAGGCTAATGTAGTAGCGGATGCTTTGAGCAGGAAGAGCCTTAGGATGGTATCGTATATGATAGTAAGGGAGCATGACTTGTTAGAGCAGTTTGCTAGCCTCAATTTGGGAGTTGTGCCTTCTGACATGGATACGGACTGTATGATTGCTAGTCTACGCTTGGAGCAGGATCTGTTGGACAGGATCAGACGGGTTCAGCAGACTGATCTGTATTGCATTGATGTGACTGGTCAGATATAGAAGGGCACAGTGACTGATTTTGAGATGAGTTCATATGGACTCTTGAGGTTTAAAAGTAGAGTGTTTGTTCCCGAGGACCCAGAACTCAGGAGATTGATATTATTGAAAGCTCATTCTTTGAGGTACACGTTGCATCCAAGGAGTAATAAGATGTATCAGAACCTCTGGAATGTGTACTGGTGGTCGGGTATGAAGAGAGATGTGGTGGATTTTATGACAAGATATCTCATATGTCAGTAGGTGAAGGTAGAGCATCAGAAGCTTGTATAGTTATTGCAGCCTCTACCTATACCGACATGAAAATGGGAGCATTTCACTATGGATTTCGTGATGGGTTTACCGAGGACCCGCAAGAATCAAGATACGATATGGGCGATCGTCGATAGACTGACGAAGTCAGTCCACTTCTTAGCTATGAGAGCTGTCGATACTCTGAGTTCATTGGCATAATTATATGTACGCAAGGTAGTGAGGTTACATGGTGTTCCAGTGAGCATTGTTTCAGACAGGGATCCCTGCTTCACTTCCCACTTTTGAGAACATTTTCAGGAAGTCATGGGAACCCAATTGAGTTTGAGCACCGCTTTTCATCATCAGACAGATGGTCAGTCAAAGAGGACTATACAGACTCTGGAGGATATGTTGAGAGCGTGTGTGCTAGATTTTAGAGGCTCTTAGGATGATCATTTACCACTAGTCAAATTTTTCTACAACAACAATTATCATGAGAGTATCTGGATGTCACCGTATGAGGCTTTGTATGGTCGTAGATGTCGTTCTCCTATCGGTTGGGAAGAAGTGGGTGACCGAAAGATTTTTGCTCCTGACCTAGTTACACAAGGCTCTGAGAATGTCCAGTTGATTATTGAGAGATTGAGAACAACTCAGAGTAGACAGAAAAGCTACGCTGACAAGAGACGAAGACCACTTGAGTTCGCAGTTGGTGATTCAGTGTTTCTAAAGGTTTCTCTTTCTAAGGGTATAGCGAGATTTGGGAAGAGAGGTAAGCTGAGTCCTCACTGCATTGGACCCTTTGAGATACTTGATCGAGTGGGAGATAAGGCATATAGGTTGGCCTTGCCACTAGATTTATCGAGAGTGCATAACGTCTTCCACATTTCGATACTTCGAAAAGTAACATCCAGATCCAACCCATGTGATTCGGTATGAACCATTGGAGCTCAAGGAAGACTTGAATTATGTAGAGAAATCGATCCAGATACTGGATAGAAAAGAGACAGTCTTAAGAAATAAGATCATCGAGTTATTTAAGATTCTCTGACAGCATCACACTTCAGAGGAAGCTACTTAGGAGCTAGAGAGTCTGATGCGAGAGAGACACCCCCAGTTGTTTGAAGAGTAACTTGGTTATAATTTGGAGGACCAAAGTTCTTAAGGTGGGGAGGATTGTAAGACCCGTAATTTTAATATGTACTTTTTATGATTTTGTGATGCACGGACAAGTCACATTTGATATAAATAATAAGGAATGAATGTTATTAAGTTGCAAATGAGTAAGAAATGCAAAACGGGTAGTTAAGCAAATCGAATATGAATGTAACAGTGATTTTTGGGAGAATTTGCAGCAAAACTGCTTTAGAAGATGAGCAGATCAATCTCATTAGCAAGGAAGATCGATCTCATGGATTGAAAATGCAATGTTACATCATCTGCAAGAGGCAAATCGATCCCTCAATAAGAGCAGATCGATCCCTTATTTAATGCAGATCGATCTCCAACAAGTTCTAGCTGAAGCAAATCGATTTTCAAAGGGTTCTGGATAGAACAGATCGATCTCATAGTAAGGCCAAATCGATCTCCTTAAGGTTCTGTGTAAAGCAGATCGATCTCATGCTGAAAGCAGATTGATCCCCTAAGCTTAAAAAAAATCATTTTCTGAAGAGAATAGTGCAGGGTAGGTCGATCTAATGTAGTTAGGAGATCGATCTATAAGAGCAAATTCTATAAATACATGACTCTGTATTTCAGTTTTCCCAAGAAAACCAATTTTCATTGAAAACCAAAGTGTAATCTAACCTTTCTACTCTAGAAATCTTCATCTTTCAAGCAGTTTTGAGTGAGATTCATTTCAGCAAAATTGTTCTTAGTAAAGAGTAGAACAACATAGTTGGAAACTAGAAGTTGGAATCAAAGATTGAAGGAACAAGGTGGATTTTACCAAAGTTGGCAAAAAGAGGAAAAGTTCAAGCTAGGTAAGATTCAATACACAAACTTCATATATGTTAATATAGGTATCTTAGTGAGTTGATTGGTGTATGTTTAAATTGCTGAAAATAATTTGATCATGAAAAATATCCATGACCTAGATATTGGCATGAAATTGAGAAAATGATGAGGAAGTAGAGTAAACATGGAATTAAGGATGAAATAAGTATGTATGGAAGATTTTAAAATGGTTTTATGAAATGCATAAATTGGAATAGATAAGAAATGAAGATAGGTATATGAAAATTATAGTGAAATGCCATAATGGGAAAAAGTGATGAGATTGAGGTATTGAGAGGAGTTAAATGCATTGATTTAGAGTCATGCAAGTGAAAAAATATATATTAAGATATACTGATGTGGATAATTATGAATAGCTTCGAAAGTTGATGTTGGAAGCTGATCGGACTGCGAGAGTGAGCAGCACCGAGGAAGTGAGGTCACGTGACATGATCCGAGGTAAAGGAATTTCGTGAGTAGCTAGAGGTAGCTACACGTATTTTGAATAGAATTTCGATTATTATACTATATATGAAATCCCGTGTATAGAAATGTCGTGATAGGAGCCAATAAAATAAATCATGGTTTTATCCAAATTTAGGGTAAAAAGCTGTAGAAGCATGTTTGTGACTAAATTTAATAGTTGCATTGATAGAATGGAAAATGCTTTCATGTATATGCGAAAACAGTACATTTAAGTGCCTATTTGATTTAATTGAATGAAATTTAATTTGAATAAGTTATCTATCGGGTTTGTGTGAAAACCATTGGTGCTAGAGAATACTCGCACTTGATTTTATATGATATGCATTACATAGCACTTGAGTATATTCTCGTACTTGATTTTAATGCGATTTATGCATGATAGAGTTCTGGGAGCATTGCTTGTACTCAGTTTTATTGATTGATGCATAATAGAGTATTGGAGCATCGCTCATACTCAGTTTTACATGACATAGTACTTGGAGCATTGCTCGCACTAGATTTATATAACTTGTGTATGTGGTCATGTTGAGAGTTTATTCACACGTACTGAATTTTGAAAGAGAGAGAATGAAACAGCTGTGTCGGGAGCCTGTGCTAACTATGTGTCGTACCAATTATATGTTCACACGTGCAATATTTGAGATATAGCTGAGGGCTATCGAAAATATTATTCATAGTATAAGGGCTAAGACTTATGGCAAGCACCCCGACTATGAGGTATATCCAAGGTATAAGAGCTAAGACTTATGGCAAGCACCCCGACCTTGAGATTGGGTCCATGGAGTACGTTATACCGTGAGTACACGATGTTATTGAGTTGTGAGCTGACAGTAGAGGATTTGACCCACCTCTTGTTACAGCAAATGTGAAACCCCGCACTCCGAGTACTGTGTAGCCTGGGATCACAGAAAATGAGTTATGATCATAATCTCGGAACATGTAGTCGCCTATCTCGTTTCATCCACTTGAGATTTCTTGAATGAATCATGTGACTTTGTGTGTGAAAGGGGTAACCCGAAGGATGGGTGAGGCCCAGATTTTCATGTTTTTAACATGATGATATGTCATATTGTTTGATTTAATTGAAATGACATGATAAAATGTGATTTATATGAATTACATGAGAAATGCAATATTTTGCATAAACTATTGAGATTTATTAAACCAGCATGATTTCAGTTTCATAACTGATGATTTATATCTATATGTATATATTGCATAAATGTTTTAAGAAAGACACATGCTTTAGATATGAATCAATAAGGAAATGATTTCAAGGCATGAGCATTGTATTTTGTAGATAATGTAATTATCTACTTGCTTGCCTTATTTCCTTACTGAGCTGTGAGCTCACCCCCTTTTTATTTTCCCCTCTCTACAGAGCGTTCACAGTAGTCGAGCACGGCTGAGGACTGGGATTCCTTTATCCGCTGCATATCTATCTTACGAGAGGTATACACATTCGAACGTTTTGTACTGAACAATATAAAAGCACAGTTATGTAAACGAATGTACGGTTGGGGATATATATGTACAAGTAATTATATTAATGTATATGAGTCTACATTTTAAGAAAATAGTACTTGTATACAATAGATAATTGTGTTGATATGTATGTATGTTATGGAATGAATGTGGTTGATGTGACTAATATCGAATCACAGCCCAATTGTTTGGTGTTGAGTTATGACAAAAGGAGAGGTAAGTAAAATGCGAAAAATTTGTGGTGGTTTTGGTAGGTCACGGAGGGGAGGTCATAACACTCTCGGGTTTCACTCTCCAGGCTATCCCCTCCTTCCTTCTTGGCTCCTCTTTTCTGTTTTCCTGTTTCCCCCATTTCATGCCTCTGTTTATATATAAAAAAATCAGGCAACGATGGAAAGGTCTGATAGTGTATCGTGAAGAAGAAAACTTGCAGAGGTAGGTTAGTGCAGTCAATGTAGCCTTATTGTTCCACCCTTGCACATGGTCTGTCAACCTGATTACTCTTCACTGAACACCCACAGCATTTTTGTTTTATCTCTCTCTCTCTCTCTCTACCTCTCTCGTTTTAGCCTTCCCTTTAACCTGTTCCTATTGTAGTTATAACTTATGTATAATAGTTAAACTGGTTCCCACACTCCTTTGGTACAGATCTGCCCATCCCATCGTTCCATCTAATAGTTTTTCATTTTTTTCTTTCAATCATTTCCCTTACTGAGAGCCATTATTTTCCTTCATTTCTTTTCTCCATTTCTTCACGTTTTTCAGTTTCTTTACTCACTCCACTAACAAACATGCTATCACACACACACACACGCGCACACACATATATACATAGGTATTTAAGTATACCTTACATAATACTAAAGAAGGTCTCGGCTCAAAGTGTATGCATGTACATATATACTCTCATATACACATATATGTATATGTACACTCATTCCTGTTTATATATAATTATATATGTGTATATTTGTATACCCTTGTACATGTATATATCTATACATTAATCTTGAAAAATAAATAAAATATGGCATATACACACACACACACACACACATACACATGTAAGCCTATGTACGTTGAAAATTTTCGGTGTAAAAAAAATAAGGCTAGTCCAATATTTATAGATAACATCAAGTATATTGAAAATTTTCGGTATTTACATTATATATTAAATATTATTACTATTATTAAATCAAGTGACAATTTTTTATCGTTATAACTTATTTTTTATGAGATTTTATTAGAGTACTTTTTAAGAAAAAAGTTATATATAGATAAATATGTAACATGACATATCATATCTTTTATATTCAGTAAATAAGAATTATAAATTTATATATCAATAATTTAAATGTATCATAATTAGATTTATTAAATATATAATTTTATTTCTATAAATTATCAATAAAATATAAAAAATAGAATTTCATTATAAAATAAAAAATAACATAAATACATCTAAAGAACTAACAAATTAAGTCATATATATAATGATTATGGGTCAATATGACCTGACACATGAGCTTTTGTACCATGCCATGCTAGTTTGTATGCCATCTGTTAGCACTGGCCCTTAACGGGTCGTGTTTTGTCGATCCTTATGCCTTAAAACTTGTTCTCAACATGACACTATATATATATATATATATATATATATATATATATATATATATGTATATATCATGTTTGGCCCAGCCCGCTTAAATAACAAGTTGTACCGAGCACTGCGCACATCATGCCGAACCGTGTTGCGCCATGGGTTGCCTAACCTTGAGTGATGATAAAATAGATTTATATAATAGATTTTTGAGTGATGATAATAATTAAAACTTAATTTAGCGGTTGTTACATTTCGTTAAAAGGGATTAGATTCAAGTTCGAACCTTCTTTCTCTATTTATACCTTATATGAAAAAAAAAAAAAAAACAATATGGTTTAAACTCCCCTAACCAATTTAAGTATTTATTCTCCTTACATTTTAAAATAGATTCATCCTTCTCTGTTATCCTTACTAAATATAAAGTTTTTGGCTTAATTGATGTCACAAGTTAATGGGACACTAATTTGATTAATAATTTCTTAAAAAATTATAAAAAGTGTTTTATTTATATTTTTAAGAAGTAGGATATAAATTCGCGTGTTTTTAATTTTATTAGTGTGTCTTCTTTAAAGTAATAACTTGAAGAATACATTTTATCTCGTTTCAATTATTTTACAACAAAAATTTTATGTTTATTTAAATATTAAATAGAAAAAAATTAAAATATCTTCAAAATTGCATAATTCCTTGAAATTTAATATGTTTTAAAGAGAAAATACATAAAAAATAGTGCAAAAAAAGTTATCAATTAAAATCAATTAAGAGTTGTTAATAAACAAAAAAAAAATCATATTGTTATTGAGTAGACAATGGAATGGAAGATAAATGATATTTTTAAAAAATATATTGATGGACATATAATAAAAAAGTATTTTGAACAAAGAAAATTATTGTTAATAAAAAAATTCATATAAAAAATATAAATAAAAAATAAAACCAGTATTACAAAATGAAAATAAAATTAAAAATAAATTGTATCCCCGTTTAATTGAGAGGTTAATTCCGCCATTCAATTAGGCATCTATAAAGCGTTTACTTTAATATATTGACCCAAAAAAATTATATATAAAAATAAAAAATAAATCATAAAAATTAAAAAAAAATCCTCATTCAATTAGAAACCTTCAAAGAGTAAAAAAATAAATATAAAAATAAAATAAATTATCAAAAAATTAAAATTTTAAGCACTTTATGGTTGCTTAGTTAAATGACGTCATTTAATTTGGAAAAGAACTCCAAATTTATAAAGCTTTTGTGAGTGACAAATGTCATTCAATTAGTCATCTCCAGAGAGGTTACTTTAATGTGGTGTTTATGATATTTATAAATACTAGAAAATACTCGTAGGTAGAATTGAGTTATGTTTTTGGTATTTTTTATTAATTTTCTATTATGGGAGAGCTATCAAATTCAATTTATGAGAAAAGGTACTTTTTTTTTTAACATTTTTTTGAGCAATAAGAGGTATGCTTAAAAAAGCTAAAAAAAATAAAAGGTTATAAAAACCTTCTTAGATTTTTTAAATGATTATACTATGTATAAAAGTATAGCCAAAACACAGACATTAAGTAAATGTTAGTTAATTAGGGATTAAGTGTGAGGTTAGTTAAATGTAAGCATGGAAACGTGATTACCGAAACGAATTGACGTATAGCATTAAAATGTTCTAAAGCAAGACAGAAAAGAAAAGAGACAACAAATTTACGATCTCTCTTCTAACAAATTCTCTATTCCTTCCTTTCTTTATTCTCTCTTGGCTGCTGCTATTCTGTTTTACATTTTTTTTTTTTTTTATAAATACTAAAATTTATACTCATCTCTTTATTTTTAAGTTATCACTTAATTCGTAATTCAAACCTAAGCTTTTGACCTGCATTATTTGATATTAGAATCAAGTTTCGATCCTTGGATAACATAATAAAATAAAAAATACACTTTAAAAGTAAGCATGACTAAAGTAAAATATAATACCTATCGTAGTAATAAAAATAATTTGAACATCAAACTCAAAAATAAACTCATTAAAAAAATAATAAATAATAAATTAATATTTTTTCATCATACTTGTAAAGATTAAACACAACCCAAAATCATTAGCCATAAATATACTTTTCCCCTTTCTGCAAGCTTTTGTGGAGGCACTCAAATGTGTTTGCTACCAATCAAATGTTTGTAATAATAAAAACACCAAATTTTAGAAAGGGGAAGTGAAGAAATGAAACAAAATATGCTAAAAGAATTGAACGTAAATATATATATGCCCCATGACAGAAAAATAAGATCAAAAGAATAAATTTCTCTGTATGATTGTTGTTGTGGCGTCTTAATTCAGTCGATAGTAATTTATTTAATCGTATTATCCGTTTTGAGTCTCGTCTTTACAGTCTCGTCCTCACGATTTTTTTTCGAGTCCTTAGAGGTTCGAATCTCTGAGGACGCGAAAAAAAAACCGTAAGGACGAGACTGTAAAGACGAGGCCCAAAGCAGACAATACGGTTGAGTGGAAAGCTACAGCTCAGTGGTACCAAGAGTTGCAAATCAGGCATGATGTCTTGGGTTCGAATCTCTGAGGACGTGAAAGAAAATCGTGAGGACGAGACTGTAAAGACGAGGCCCAAAACAGACAATACGGTTGAGTGGGAAGCTACCGGCTGAGTTAGGACGCCACAACAAAAATGCTTGTCCTGGGTTCGAATATCTGGGACGCGAAAGAAAACCGTGAGGACGGGACCGTAAAGGCGGGGCCCAAAACGGACAATACGGTTGACTGAGTCACTACCAGCTGAGTTAGGTCGAACCACATCATGCCTGATTCGTAACTCTTGGTACCACTGAACTCGTTAGCTCAGTGGTACCAGGAGTTGCGAATCAGGCATGATGTTTTGGGTTCGAATATCTGGGGACGCGAAAAAAAAACCGTGAGAGAGGAGTCGTAAAGGCGGAGCCCAAAACGGATAATAAGGTTGAGTGGGTCGCTACCAGTTGAGTTAGGACGCCACAACAATTGTATTTAACACCATAAAACTAAAAAAAAAAATTAACATTTAGAAAAACAAAGTTCAACGGCCAAAAATCACACTTAATAAAAAATATAATTTTATAAAACTTATAGCAGCTGCATAAAAACAATCTCATCAAAGCACATAACTTTGGAAGAGTATTAAGTTTGATGATCAACGTACTTTCCTATGCTTTAAAAGTTGTAGAAACTTATTAGTAAATCAATAATTTTACCATAAGCCTAAGGCAGGAATGCTTACCAGTATCTTCTAATTTTACAATTTTCTTCCTACTATTGTGTGAAATCCTGAATTTTTTCTAAGCCTAATTGTATGAATTAATGTGAAAATAAAATTTTAATTGGAGTTTAGTTCATAAATGATGTTGAATGAGCAGGAGTTTCGATTTTTGGTACTGTTTCGATTATAGCTGAAGAATTAGGAACCTTATTGACAAATTGTAAAATTTATTTATAAGTTAACTTAAGCAGTTTTTGAAAAATATTAAACTCACATAATCATTTATTGGGAGTCAATTCTAGCAATTTTTCAAAACTAGCATACCTTCAGTCACGTACAGGCACCTTGATTAGCCGACCTCATTGCAACAAATTGCATATAATTCATTTTAGAATGCTCAAATCAAGATGATTTAAAAATCATTTGAAAAGTAACTTGAATATTTTTACAGCAATATAAGGTTCACATTTTTATTTATTATAGATTAATTACTATGAAATTTCAAAATGAACCTATGTGGAGGTTGTTTTGCCAGTGAGCAACCTATAATTAATTATAGATGTTTCATACCAAAGAATTCCAATTGGAATGATTCTAATTTTTTACTATCAGTATAAGTTCGTATAGGCGATTCAAATTGCATTGGAAAGTTGTTTACGATCAGTATAAGTTCGTGAAGCCTAGTTAGCTAATCTTTTCTTAAATAAAGGTTAACTCTTGTTAGTTCTGGTCTGTGATGATCGTAAATTTCGTACATAGTACACAGTAGATTATAATCTAAAGGTATTACCAACATAAGAACAATGTTGAGGGGGACAAGTAAGACTATAAGCATAGTGCCGGAAGTGTGCGGACGCGTGACTATGCGGGCCTCTCAGAAGGTCATGTCCATCCAAAATTGAAAGAATATCACTATTAGGAGTGTAAATAACCCCAAAAAGAGAATTTAATAAGGAAATAACAAAAATTTCAATTTCTAGACTCCGGAGGTGAGCTCTCGTATGGACAAGTATACGGGTTTTACTGGGGTTTATACATATTCGAAAATATTTAAATTATCATAAAATGATGATATATGATGTCGAATAAATTATTCAAATATATAAAATTTTGATGTTAATTTATCTCAAAAAAATGTATAACTTACTAAAAATTGATGATTTTACTCTTAAGTTATGAGATCAAGCAGTTAAAATAATTAATGAAGTTTGATTTTAAAGAGTCAAATGTATGTATGTGATCATTTCTTAAAAGTATTTGATTAAATTTTAAATTAAAGTTGATCAAATTAAAACTCAAATGGAAGGAAATAGTATCGAATTTTTAAAATCGTATAAAAATCCTAATTTAATACTTAATGGCCGACCACCTTTATAAATATATATATAATTCAGGCTTAGTACATTAGGATACGAAGGGAATTAGTGAAAGTCATAATAGCCACATGATTTAAGTTAGTATTGACCTAGTATTCTAACAAGAAATAAACTAATCAGAAAATAAGTTAAATTTAACTAAATATCTTAATTGGCTTCCAAAGGAAGCCTTGAATTTTAATGAGTTAGCATTATATTATACAAATATTTTTAAGAAACATAAACGGCCGTGGAAAGCCATTACCATTCTTGGCATTCTTGGCTTGAAACTGAACAAACCCATAACTAAATTACAAAGCGAAAACGTGAGAAACCAGGGAGAATTCAAGAGGAAAAAGCCAAGATTTCATTCTTTTAAGCTTATTTAACCTTCCTTTAGCAAGTATGCTAAGATTTAGAAGTGTTTTTAGCTTGAAAGAGGTTGAAAAATTATGGAGAAAACGTGAAGATAGCTCACGGGTTTGGCAAATTTAAAGGGGTAAGTTGAGTTGTTTCATTCAGGGTTTTGCAAATTTAAAGGGGTAAGTTGAGTTGTTTCATTCAATCTTTCAGTATATAACATAATCAAACATTTCTAAGTGATTGTATGATGTTATTTTGAAGCAAAAGTCAAGGGAACTTTAAGGGTGGAATTCGGCCAAGGTGGGATTTATAGGGTAGGACATTTTCCTAGCTTGAATTTGATATATGTGATATGTTTGATGTTATAAAGTAATTAAATGATGAGTTTTTTTATTTAATTCCTAAGGTATCATGGACTTCGAGGTTCGGCCACTATGGAATTATATAAGGAACATTGTGATTTTGTTATGGAAATTATGATATGTAAGTGTATTCATGATATTAAGTTCATTGGTGATGTTAAATGGAAACAAATTCTTAGGAAACAAGATCTTGGTATTCGGCCATAGTGTAAACCTTAATGAAATTATTGTTCTCAAGCTATGAGATTGAGGTCTGATGATTGTTCATTTATGTAATTATCATAATTAGTATTAAATTGAAGTGAAAAGTGAAAATACACTAACTTATACATTAGGCTAGGGCGAAGGGCACTAATGAAGTGAATTGATTTTGATGTGATTTTGAGACATGTTATAAGTATTTAATGTTAATGTGTTAGTTAGTTTTGAATTACAAAGAAAAGCTCTAGAGGAGAAGTTTACTACCTAACCCTAAGCATGAATTAAGAGAAAGTATATAAGAATTAATGTCCTTTATTGAATTATGGATGTGAATATGATGATTGACATATGATTGTGTACTTTACATGGTGCGCCCCTAAGGAATAATCATTTAATTTTGGTATATTTGATACAAAAATTTAATAAAATAAAAATATATAAAAAGAAAGAAAAAATAACAATTGCATTTATTTGATTTTTCATTTAATTTTTATATCATACAAATGATACAATAAAATTATAGATATGTATATGACTTCATTTATTTTAAAAAAAAAACACATACTCACACAATAATAATAGTAATAATATTATTGGTTTAGTTGTAATATTAGATAGGTTTAGAGGTAAAGTGGTCTAAATATCAAGTATATGGAGGGTAAAATAGGAAAACAAAATTTTGGTTGAGAGAATTTTAAAATATCTTAGGATCCAGAGGTAATCATTTTACCTCGAATTTTCTCAAAATCTAGTACTTTAGGTAAAATAAAATGATTGATAGGAGGAAAAATAACCGAACCAAACGATAAAATAAAATGATTGATAGGAGGAAAAATAACCGAACCAAACGATAAAATCAAATGACGAAAAAAAAAATTACAAGAATGATCTAAAATTCCCCCAATCAAACGGTTCTTAAGTTTAAAGTTGTTCAAAGTCTTTAAGGTCTCGCCTTTCTATTTCTCATTAACCGCTTGACCTTGTATAAAATCTTCTTCAATCTCATTAACTGCTTAACCTTGACAAAAAAATTCTTCTTCAATCTCTGCCCCATGTAGTGCTAATCCCTCATTCTTTTTCCCTATTCCCTTCTGCGTTTTTAGAGGTATTACGTCCAGTCCCTTTATTGTCTCCATTAACCATGTGCTTGATGTTTGGTTCTGGCTGAATTGTGATTATTACTATTTAGAAGAGAAACTAGAAATTCCATATTGGGGTAAAGTTTCAGGACAAGTTCCTAGGTTTTCAAATAGTCAGTATCTGCACCCCAAGCATGGGAGAGCTTACGTGTCTAATTAAGGAATACAATCTGAAGCTTGTGAGGAATTTTTAAACAAGCCAATTGAGAGAGGTTATGGAATATTTACCAAGGCAAAGTTGCAGATGTCTTTATTCCTAAGAGGAAAAGAGGAATGGGGAGAAGAATTGGTTTTGTGAAATTTGTTGATTTGAAAAGTGCTATAAGGGCTATTTACAGATTGAATAAGACATGGTTATTGGATCATAGGATTGGAATAAACCTTGTAAGATTTAATAGGATAATTAACTACCGGAGGATAAATATCAAACTCATAGCCACCATTCAGGTAAAGACAAAACCAATTGGGTCACCATTTCAACATGTTCCTTCTAAAGAGAATCTTAAAAAGAATGATAAGTTGAGATCTAAAAATATCGGTAATGATAAATCCTATTTTTAAGCACCTATGACTGGAGATGAAGATACACTAATTAGAAATTTAAGCCTTAGTTACACTCTAAGAGAAGCTAATGCAGAGAGATAAAAAAGAAGTGTTGTTGGCATTATCAAATTTTTTGATTCTATCAAAGCTATTGATCGTCAACTTATATCATATGTCACTTTTTCTCAAAGCTCAGATTTTCTGATTTTTGTGGTTGACTTTGGTTGGTATTCCACTCCATGCATGGCATTACAATTTTTTTGCTGCTGTTAGAAAATTATGGGGAAAAATCATTAAACTGGTTGAAGCTACATCCAATAAAAAACATTTAGACATTAGTAGAGTCTTTATTTTAGTTAAGGAATGATTGTTTCTTTCCTAATGAAGTCAGCATCTCTAGTGGTAATGAAATCTTTCCCATTAAATTTTTTGTTGAACAATCTAACTAAACTATTTTTCATGAGGAGTGCATCGTGCCTTGCAAATGTAACTGTTATTTCTTCGATATTGGATAATTCTCCCCAAATGGTAGAGGCATTTTTAAATTTGAAGTTGGAAATGGTAGAGGAATCGGTGATGAGGTTTATTCTATTAAGGAAATGAGAGGTTTTTAAAGAAGTGAACATATGACATTTCAACATACCCTTAACATTGTAGATAATTTTCCTAACGAAGGCCTTGGCGGGGGGGACTATTGATCTAAATGAGTTAAATGCTACTAATAAAGGTGAGGAAATGGTGGCTAAGTCAGTGGATGTTGATAGGGGTGCAGGTAATGGAGACTTAGGGAATAAACTCAATGTGAAAGAGCCAACCATGAAACCAACACTAAATTTAAGTATTAATAACCCTGATAGAAAGGACTGATGAGAAGTTAATTGGTCAAGATGGTCTTGATCTTTCAAATTTTAATGCAGGTGAGTTAGGAGTTACATTGCAGTACGTTTGTTATCCATGACAAGACCGATAATGGACTAGCTCAAAAAGGGTATATTTCGATTAAAAAGTTTGCGAACCGAAAGATAACATGATTGGAAGAGATTGAGGAAGCTTTACACAATAAGATCTCCCAAAGGATAAAGAAGAGGGGGAGAAAAGCTAAGAAGATTCGAATGACAAGTGTGAAGAATCTAGAGGGCAAGTATGCGAATGTATATTTAGCCGATGGTCAGAATCATATTCGAGTTATAATTAAGAAAGCAAAAGCCACTTGGAATTTGGGAAAATTCTGGGTTTCTCTATAAATTGTGAGGACGATCATCAATAAATTGAAAGAAATGGAACTTAGGGATTTGACTCTTTTAAAAGGCTCGAGTTTCTCTTTTGGTTTCTCTTCCTATTACTCTTGTTTCTATTGATAAGATGTTGATTTGGAATAATGTGTACTTTTTTATTTGAGATGTGGATTGTTGTGGGTTTCAACTAAGGAAGATGTTTCTTCGTTCTGCTTAATGTGTTTGACTCTCTGTTTAAGGCTTTGGCCATCTTCTTGCAATCTAAGCACATCTTAATCTTGACACTTTTTGATCTTGTGGATTCTGTGAAGTCAGAGAAGAAAATAGGTGGTTATTGACTTTTGGCTTTGTTTTCTATGGAGTTTGATTTATTGCTCTTTCGGATTGTGTTAGTTGATCTATTAAAAAAGTGGATGGATCGAAGCTACTTCATTTGTTGATGGGGGTTCTTTTTGATTGATGACTGTTTTTGTATTTTGATCAGTCTTCTATTGTGGCTTGGTTGCCCGGGTGGTTTTGGCATGTTGATATTTTTTCATCGCGATTCTTTTTGATCGCAGGGTGTGATTTGATTATTATCGGGATTTGTGATGTCTCTAAGGCCGATGATATAGATATTTTCTTCTTATGATATTGTTTTCTTTGATGTTTTTTGCCATGACCTTTGTATAGCATCTTGGATGTCTCTTGTTTTCCGTGTTCTCTTCAGTTATACGTAGGAATGTAAAACGGACCGAACGGTGCAGATCCATAGAGATTAATACGGTTATGGGTTTAAACGAGTTGAGTTCGTTTAGCCCTGCATTTAAACGGATCAAATTTGTGAAGATCGGTTCGATTTTAATGCGGGTCGGATCGACCCGCAGGCTAATTTAGTTGTTTTTTTTTTTTGGAAAATAAGGAATCGTGTTTTAAAAAATAATGAATTGAACCTAAACGTTTAATTAAGTATAATTTTAATTTGTTAACTGATTATTGAGCTTTGAGAATTAATCAAAATTGTTATAAAATCAAAGATTTGTGATTAAAATACAAAGTTTAATTTGAATTTTTTTTAACAAGAGGAATATTAACTCATTCATGATCAAATATAACAAGTTCAAAGGAAAAGTCAAAATGATTTGGAGTTTTTCACTTAATTTCAAATGGTAAGTTAGTCACATAAAGCAATTATATTATGTACAAAAGTAAATTGTGGGTTTGTAATATATATATATATATATATATATATATATATATATATATATATATTAGTATAAGCAATATATTACATCATAAACAAGCAAATCATAAAAATATATATATATATATATATATATATATATATTAGCATAAGCAATATATTACATCATAAACAAGCAAATCATAAAAATGTGAATTCTACAAATATTATCATATTAATTCCAATAAAAATACAATCCACAAACATAATATCTATTAAACATACTCTCATTATAAATACAAGCTACACATGACATAATATTATGGTCTAAATAATTAAATAAAGAGTAGTAAATAAGTTTAAAAGTCATAAAATCTACAAGCATTCATTAAACTTCACATCAAACAACATTAAACTTGTCAGTTAATCTCATTTTTCAAATAATTTGAATCATTTGATTCTTCCACCAATTCATCTTTATTTTCCTCATCATCTTCCCAACCTATAAAATAAAATTTTCAATTATTAAATTTCTACAATAACATTATTTTATAAAAAAAATATTTATTCAATAAAAATAAATTACCACTCGATATGAAACCATGTAGCAAACTACGTGTGCAAATGAGAGCTTGAACATTTTTAGGAAGAAGACGACTCCTATACTTGTTTAGCACACGTCCCCCAATGCTGAAGGCTGATTCGGAGGCCACAGTAGTTATCGGTATACTCATCAAATCACAAGCCATGTTAACCAAAATGGGAAATCTAAAACAGTGATCCTTTCACCAATTCAAGACATCTAAGTCTTTATTAGTGGAAAAATCAAGTTTTGGCATCTCTAAATATACTTCCAATTGGGACTTGGAACTTGGGACATCATCTTCATCATTTGCCAAATCTATCCATACCTATATTGATGCATTTTATTCAAATTCAATTAACAAAAAATAAAAAAAATTATAAAGTTAATATTGATAAATTGAAGTTAACAATAATATGAATATAATATTTAAGATATATGTGTTTATTATTTATACTTACGTCTGAATTGGAAATAGAATCTATTCGAATAGAAGAGGTAAGTGAAGTTTGGCTTGGTTGACCTTGACCTTGACCAAGTGATGAGCTAGAAGCATTCTTTGCATATTCTTCATAAAGTATAAATAACTTCATTTTCACCACATCTAACCTCTCTTGAAAACCTTGAGGATCAATTTTCAAAAAGCATCGTTTCAACATTGTAAACTTCACACGAGGGTCAAGAACCACTGCCATTGCAAGTAGAACATTATACTCACTCCAATACTTGTCAAATTTTTTCTTCATATTAAAGCCATGCCTTGTAACATATCATCATCTCCACCCAAGTACTCCATTAAAAGCATCTCAATTTTTCAAACTTGAGCAAAATACAAGTTAACGGTTGGATAACTAGTTCCCGAAATCATATTCGTGATTTCATAGAATGGCTTCAAAAATTCACAAATTTTCTCTCCCCTCATCCACTCTTCACTTGATGGACAATGCTTATAATTTCTATCATTTAATGCAAGCATAGAAAATGCACGCTTAAATTTCAAAGCACTCTCAAGCATCAAGTAAGTAGAGTTCCATCTAGTTGGGACATCCAAAACCAAATATGAATTATTCAAAGTTGAAACCCTTTTTACACATTCTTCAAAACTCTTCATTCTAGCCTCTGACCCCTTCACATACTCAATACTTTCTCTAATTTTTTCATTGGCAATAGAAGCTACTTTCAAACCTTCTTGAACAATAAGATTTAAAATGTGGGCACAACATCGAACATGAAAAAATTCACCATCACATAATAAGCTCTCTTGCAAACAAAACACATCTTTTAAATTGAGTTGCATGTTATCATTAGCAGAGGCATTATCCAAAGTAATGGAAAAAATTTTCTTGTCTATCCCCCAATCATTTAAAATTTTCATTACTTTTTTAGATAATTCATATCCCGAATGTGGAGGTTGCATATCACAAAAAGCAAGAATCTTACTACTTAGCTTCCAATCTAAATCAATATAATGAGCAGTTAAGCAAATGTACCCCTCATTAGTGCAAGCTGTCCATAAATCACAAGTGAGACATATTCTACCTTGAATTAGAGCTAAGCATTCTTTCAATTTCTTTTTATTTTCCTTGTAAAGGTTCCAAACATCAGAGGCAGCAGTGATCCTAGAAATAAATTTCACCTCAGGGTTCAAATACTTCAACACATCCCTAACTCTATCATATTCAACAAATGAAAAAGGGAGGTCATGCCTTACTATTACCTTAGCTACTAATTCTCGAAAAACTTTTTGATCAATTTTTCTACTTCTCACCTTTCCTTCATAGTCAATTATCATTTGAGACATATCTTTTTGCCTTAAAACTGCTATCTTTTTACATGAAAGCACATAACGCCTTAGAGATGAAGTTCCATATTGACCAAGACCCGCCTTATATACTATCCCACACCCTTTACATTTAGTACATGGTTTACCATTATCAACATTGATAACTGGTTTTTCAAAAAATTGCCACACTTCTAAAGTATTCTTTCTAACTCTTTTTGATTGATTTTCAGTTATTTCAGTTTCAGTTCCAACCTCACATTCTTCATGTTCGACTTCATTAACACCATCTTCATTATCATTATCACTAGCAACGTTAATGTTATCACTATGTAGAGTCTGATTTTGAGAATGAGATGCCATTATCAACATTGTCAATAACACACCAAATAAAATCTCAATTAATATTTAAGTAACACACAACCTTTGAATGATAAATCAATCATGAAAACAAAACATAAATATGACATGTAAGTCAACATCAGAGGAATAAATTTATACGGTCATACTAGTAACATACTCAACATAGTAGTATAGTTTCTCAAATAGAAAAAACAACCAGGTGTTCAAAAAAAAAAAAACACTAAGCTTACAGCATGCAGGAATTTGATGTTGCAATCCAATTACTTTTTTCTATATAGTTGTACCTATTTATTTACCAGGTTATATACTGTTGCAAACATGAGCAACATCTATTGTATGATGATAATGATAGATCGATAAACGTAAATAGTATCTGTAAGTGTTGGAATTAGGATTCTGTTGGTGGCTGGATTGAATGAGTTCATTTTGAATAAAGTTGCTTCTTTTGGCATTTAAGTGAAGTGAAGGTCGTTTTGTTTTAGGTTGGTGACTTTTATATTCTGCTTTTAAAAAGAAAATTAGTTTCAATCATGCGTTTCATGTAAAGATACATTGCTTTCTTTGGTTTAGATTAGATAACTCCTCTTTCATACTTCTTTATTTTATTTATTTTCTATTTCTGACCATGGATTCAATTTTTATTAAGACAGTCTTATAGTCTTATGATGATGATATGACAGTCTTATAGTCTTAATATTGTCTGATCTTGCTTCTGTAACTGACTGACTATTTGAGTCTACTGAAAGTTATTTCTAGAACTTTATTGGGTTCAATCCTTTCATTTATCTCCATTATGACGTGTGATATAAAAACTATACTAGTTTTATATGCCACAGGGTTTGTGTATCTGAAGAATCTTTGTTTTTTTGCAGAGAAATAGCTAGAATGTTGGCAGGTGAACTCATGAAACGTGTTGTCATTGTAGATACATCAAATGAGATAGGTGGTGATGGAGATGTCCACGAAGGAATAGGCAGTGCAAGGAGAATGCAAGTTCCTAATGTGAATATGCAGCATAATGTGAGTGTTGATGTGTGGTTCTTCTCTTTGCTATACTTCTAATTGACTTAAGCTTGGGGCAATTGTTTGCATTAAGTATAATTTTTAGTGGGTTCAACTACCTTGCAGGTTATGATTGAGGCAGTTGAGAATCATATGCCTGAAACCGTCATAATTGATGAAATTGGTACAGAGCTTGAAGCATTTGCTGCCAGCACTATTACTCAACTAGGAGTTCAGCTGGTTGGAACAGCCCATGGAATGACTATTGAAAACATAATAAAGAACCCTTCCCTACAGATCCAATTACTTTTTTCTATATAGTTTTACCTATTTATTTACCAGGTTATATACTGTTGCAAACATGAGCAACATCTATTGTATGATGATAATGATAGATTGATAAACGTAAATAGTATCTGGTAAATCAGGAATTCGTGTTTTGTTTCTATAGAAAAAACCTTGTTTTTATCCAGTATTCCACTTGTATCCAATGTCTTATGCTGCTTCCAATTTTGTCTTAATATCTTTACATAGGCTTTCTACAGAAATGTTGGCTGCTCTAAAACTTGTGGAATAATGAGCACATTGTGAGCTTAATTGCCCAGAATAGGCAGACAGTATTACTAATCATCTATGAGGCATTGGAGAAGAACATCCAAAGTCATTAGAATCAGGTAGTTCATGGGTTGACTGTGAATGTGCGGAAGATGTTCTGGGAAATGGATGCTGAGTTGTTTGAGGAGTGTCAAAGACAGTTTACAGAGACAGAGGCCAGAGCCAGAGAGGTGGAAGAGTTGGATTCAACTGCTTTAACCATTACCAACCGATTGAATGATTAAAAGCTAACCAAACCCAGGTAGTTGATCGACCACTCATTTAACAAGGTAAATATCTGAAAATATTGCAACTACACGGCTCAAATTCAAGATGGATGAATAGATCGCAATCCTGCTTGCTTACTAGCATGCGTGCTTACTTAATACAAAACTATTTATAAACGAACATGCTACCACAGGCGCATAATTTCAATGTCTAGGCCAAGATTAGTTCTAAAGTGAAGAGGTCATAGAATAAAATGGTGTGTACCAAGCTATATATCAACTATGTAGAAAAGATGACACCAGCAACGTAATAAGATTCAACTGAGGTTCAAATTGTCATCGAGCACATCAATCTCATCATTAAGTTAAAAGCAATATATAAAGATCAACAGTAACTATACAATTCATCGATCAAACATCCAATCCTGATTGAAATAAAAAACCTTTCACCACCCAACTATGTAGACATCTAAACACAATCATGTTAATTAACCATGCATTTTCGGTCCACAGTAAATCTTGTCAAACAAAATATAACTACACCATTTTCAAATTCTGATATTGAGTTTTCATTTTCAAATACAAGCATATCCAGTTAACTTCAGTTTTCACATCACCAAGTAAATCAGATACAAGTAAACAAATGAAATGAGAAGTGTAGACTTACCTTGACAGGTTTCCTGATGAGTATTACAAAACAGAGTGGGATTTGATGATCAACGAGCCGTGTGGATATTTCCCGGAGGCACCAGGTAGCACCGACGTCCTCTGTTTTGTTGTCTGTTAGAATAAAATGAATCATTCAGATCAATAACCCAAAGCAATTCCCAAATGATTAAAAAAAACAGAAAAAAGTTTAAACTATGTAAAAATAAAATTTCTGATTAAGTAACAATCGACCCTCTTAAAAAAGATTGAAACTGGCGACCATAGCTACAAATTACAAAGCGGTAATTTGAGAATAATCATTCTCACCGGATGAGGAGAGCTTGACGACATGTAGGAGTTCCCGGATGAGCCGATATGAGGAGAGCTGAGACTGGGATGCGGCGGAAAATTAGAGAAGAGGAGGCGACGGAGATGGAAGCGTCGGTGTCGACCGTCGATTTCGAGGAAATCAGGATTCAGGAAGACCCAGTGGGAATGAATTTACGATTTGCGAAGGTAAGGTTGAGTGAGCTGTGAGTGGAGTGGAGCTGGAGAGGAGAGATTTAGGAATTAGGAATAATTAGATTACCGAATTAGGTTTAGCTGTTTAGGTCACCCCAATAGCCCGCGGGTCAGCTTGTACCCGTACGGGCTGATCCGTACCAATTACTGACCCGTCGGGTAAGCCCGTATAAATCCGTTTTTAAAACGGGTTAAATTTTAATAAACCGAACTGTTAAAGGCTCGCGGTTCTCACGGATCAACCCGCGGGCTTAAGCCCGTTTTACACCCCTAATTATATGAAACTTTTAGCTTATAATAATAATAAAAAAAAACAATGGTACGTGAAATTTGAAAAGTTATAAAAGTTAAAAAATCGTAACTAATGATATTATACTTTGTGTTTTTTCAATAGTTATAATTAATATCTTTATATAATCCTCGTCTATTAATTTTTTTTATAATAGTAGTTAATAGAGATAATTTACATCAAATTCACGTAAACAATATTAGTTAACGAGTGACAGTCACGTGTCAAGTCATAATGTCACATGGCATGTGTCACGTGTCAAGTCGTAATACTACGTGACAATCATCGAAGAGCCAATGAGACCTCTGCATCCTTAAGATTGAGCTCTCAGAACTCAATTCTAATAGTCCAGTCGTATGCCTGAGTCTCAGAATACGGAATGTCTAAAATAATAAAATTTTGGATCCAAACATCTATGAGTCCTGAGCTTATTGAAGTCACACAGTGGACATCTATAAATATTCCACATGTATTATAAGAAAAATCTAAGCTTTACTTTGTTAATTCAGATTCTGCTTAAACATTTTTTCTGACTTAAGCATCGGAGTGCGCGTGCAGGAATAGATCCCTGCGCTTTTTTGACATTCATTGTTTTTACTGAATTTTCAGTATACGTGGAGAAAACGATCAAAAAGATTACATCAGCATCATTTTATTGTTAGTGATAAACTTGGATGAATTTGGATTCTTTTGTTGTTTTAAAAAACATACTACGACAAAAAATCAAGTCCAAAAATGGTATGATAGAATCGGATTTGAACTCACATGAAATTTTGTAATATTTTATTTAAATTTTGCCCAAACAGAATTCGATCCAACAATTCATGAACAAGTTTAATTTCAATTGCTATCTCTTAATGATGTTTTTATCTTAAAATTAGTACAATTTATTTTTTTATCTTTTTTTTTATCCGGAATTGGATTAGATACATAAATAGTTTTTCATATACGGAGAATTCCAAGGGAAGGCAAACTCAAAAATTAGACCTCAACATTCTTAGACTCGATTAGGCATGGCAGGATGGACCTGAAGCTCCGATTTCTCTGTATATTTATCTTTAATCTGAATTCTCGAAACCTTGAATCTTACTTTCAATACATCATGCTTCATACGAAACGGTAATTTATTTTACATAAAATATAGTAGGCTTTCTTCATGTGCATGCTCTTCCCGCAATTGGTTCCGACCTTTCTTGTTTTTATTTACGTGATCTTAATCGATGCTAATCATTAAAATCAAAATTTTATAGCTTTGCCGATCGAAGCTTTTCTCCTTGGTATGATTAGAGCAGTCCCTTTTGCATGACAAATCGAGAAACGAAGATAATTATTATAGCATTCCCATAATTATTTTCTTTTTATATATTGTTCTAAATGAATCGAGGAAAGGCATGCATGTAGCGATGTTATCAAATGGTGTGTTTTTAATTATACCGACAGTCATAATAAAATATGTTTCTCCTTTTTCTTATATCCATCGTAATCAGAAGTTGGTTGCTTCTAAAGAGTGAAAAAGAACAGGAATCTGGTTTTAATTAATATTGTTCATCACCTTTTTTGTTAAAGAAAAAATAGAGATGATTGATTGATCCATGTTCTTGGCATGCGAATTTAGGCACAGATCATTCTCATCATTTCCTCCTTGGACTGTTTTTAAATTCACAACAGAGATGAATATCATTGCATTGGCAAGTGTTTGCTTGTTAGTCTATCATCTTGCTTGACTGCTCATTTCAACAATGCAACTATTGTTAATGATACATCATGCTTTTGAATTTAGATAAAAGAAGATGACTAATTGTTAGATTATCAATAACCAAAGACAATTTCAATTAACAGTCTTAAGAAATCTTAGATTCGAGCAGCAGTGGTCTTTTGTCGATAACATACAAAAAATAAGCTTATGGCAAATCAATTAAGTTTGAGCATGCTGAATTTAAAATATGGATTAATCAACTAATCATGTCTACAAAATTATAGTAATGTTTGCCCAAAAAAAAGGTAAGGGTTTCATATATCTAATATCTATCTGTGTATACAGATTAGTATTGTTGGTGGCTGCGACTCTGAACAGCTCAAAAGCAACTTTTTTCGTTGTGTCTAATTAGGACAACTATCAATAGTCCTGGCAGAATTGCTTGCTTTGCTGACTTTTTTTTTCCTTGGGTCACTCTACAGCTCCAAAGCCACATTACCTTCGAAAAAGAAGCCAACACCTAAAAAAAGTTGCATTTCTCTTGGGACATATAAAGGGATTTTCTCTTTTAATTTTTCCTCTTACCCATGCGAACGTACAATATCGAAGTTTTAAAATTTTTTCTTTTTTTATTGTCATTAAATTAATATTTCATTCGTATTTTTATTAAATTAACATCCCATTCGCATTTTTTTTCTTACATTTTATTTTTTATAAACGCTTTATATTATATTGTGACATATATATATATATATATATGTATATATAAAAGCAAAAATAAGTGACAGGTATATAACTTATTGTTCTTTAGTAACTAAAATATATTTAAATAGAAATTGTCAAATATTGAGTTCCTAAGGCCTCCTTGTTTGACTTGAACCAACTTTTAAAACACTGGCTCCTATATAAAATTCATGAGAGCGTAACATCATCAATGTCGGGGGCATGAAACCCAACCAGGATTTGTTCCAATGTCCACATCATAAAGACTGACTTCCACTTGCTTAGACTGTAACATTAATTGCAACTCAAAATCAAAATTTCATTCAAATTAATCATCAATGTGTGGCTGATGAAGATCTGCCCCTGTTTTCGTTCGTAATCCTAATATTGATTAATCTAAATGCAGTTCTCTCTCTCTCTCTCTCTCTCTCTCTCTCTCTCTCTCTCTCTCTCTCTCTCTATATATATATATATATATATATATATATATATATCCCTTAAAATTGCATCTAATTAGCACACTACAATTGGCAATAAAACATAAATCGTTGCAAGAAGTATATAATGCAAATGATGTTAGAGAAGTATTTACTATAATTGTTGTGTTTTTATTGCAAATATAGTTTAAACGTAAATTTTTCTTTTTTAAAAAAAGTAACACTTTGTGAATTTAATCTTACAATCTCACTACACTGGATTGACTTCTATAACATAAAAAAAAAAAAAGTTTTTTTAATTATAAATTCTAAAGTTAATGTCACATTTGCCTCCTAAATCAGAGAAGTTTGTGCAATTTGGTACCTCAATTAAAAAAATTTGTGCAATTTGATACCTCTATTAAAAAAAATCTTCACTGTGATACCTGATGTTACAATCCATCAACTAATGTGGTATTTAATCCTAACCCATTAAAACAAATGATGACGTGGACATCAAAACCAATTTAAAGATGACACGTAACGTCATGTGTCATAATATGAAAACAAATATTAAAAAATATTTATATTCTACTATTTGAACAAAACAAAGAAAAAATAAAACATTAGTAAAAATAAAGTTCGCAAAAAGATTAATGCATGAGCACCAAAGTTCTTTTAGCAACGAGAGATTTGAGAAAAATGTTGGCAAGAGTACAAATGACTTGGATTGCACTTGTGTACTCGTTTCTTTTACGTTTTCAGTACATTAAACTTGAAAGTATGCAGGCCAAAGATTTCTGGTAATTTGGTCACAGCAATTTCCTTCGAGCAAAAACTTCAAAATTCCTTTTGGGAACCTACCAAAAGCCTTCTACACTTGTTCAATATTAACATAATAAGATTTTCTACTAAATAACAGGAATTTATATAGTAAAGCCAACCTTACTGTAAGGTTATATTGATCATCTGCCAAATCAGATCGAATTCGGGCTGAGTATAGATCATATAATAATAACTTATATACAAATCCAAGGTCGGCTTAACACATAAAATCAAGTTTGAGTTTTTGTCCAAACATGCTTCTTATTTTATAATGCAAATCTAAATTCGACTAGGCCTAGTCCGGCCAAAATATTATTTTATTTATTTTTTGGTATTTTAATTTTTGTTTATTTTTTATTCTTTTAGCCCTTTTGAAGTTTAATTTGATTTCTTAAAATTTGCATATCAATTTTCATATTAAATATATAATCATGTTTAGTAATCAATATTATTTTATATGCATTGAATTACATTATACTTAGTAAATATATTAAAAAACTTCTATTTTTAATTATATTTGACTAGGCCTAGGCTTTGAAGGGTCAAGCTCGTGTCCAACTCGAATTTTGATTTGGTCTAAAAATTTTACTAAAACCCGTTAATTGCATCCGATATTTTTTTCCAAACCCAAACAAATATCGAGCAAGCCTTCGAGCTTGGCAGATAGCTTGACCCTTGAGTAGGTCTACTATAAGGTCAACCTATTTTACATTTATTTTCATATAAAAAATATCATAAACACATGAGAGTAAGGGTAAAATTAGTGTGAATAGCCATAAAAATATAATAATAAAATACATAAAAATAAAATTAAACTTAGTGTCACTAGATGTAAACATATGATAATAAGTATAAACACATGAAAAAAAGGGTAAACTCATAAAAATAAATGAAAACTTAATACCAATAGGCGTAGCGTAGATATATGATAATAAGTATAAAAACATGAAAATAAATGTAACTTAATATCAATAAGTATAAAATAGGTTGACTTATAGTAAAGTCAACCATACTATAGAATTTCCTAACACATAACAGAGATTCAAGAAAACTACAACCCATCATCTCAAGCTTCTCAAACAATCTCAAAGTACCAATTTGCCCAAGGAGATCCCTAATTGAAATCCCATTAGCATAAAGTTTCACAAACAACCTTTAAAAAAAAAATCAAAAGGAGGAAGAAGAGGTGTGCTTTAAGGTTTAAAGGTTTTAGGTGTTATTTTACAAATCCAAATGGTCAAAATTTAGGCAAAGGTGAAGGGAAGCTTTGATGAATATCTGGTGACCATCAAAGGTGATGACAGCGATAGATTTAAGTTTTTTGGTATTTTATTTTTTATACTTTTTGTAAAAATAGAAGGATTTTTAGAGAAATCTAAACCATTAGATTGAAAGAAGAGGGGAAGGGAATTAGAGAAATTTTTGGAGATTTAAAAAAAAAATTCGTGTCGACAAATGGTGAATACGAGCAGCCAACGATAGTCGGCAGGAAATAGGCAACAACGATATGTAACAACCCGATTTACGTACATTTTGCTTGGGTTATGAGTCGATAATAGATCAGAATAATAAATCCGACTATTTAATTTAATTTCTTAGTAACAAATTTAAACAAAAATATGGTAATACTTTCCAATTTAATCAGCGAAATAGTTCTTTTACAAAATATTCGTGTTCACATTCCCCAGACACATTTCCCTATACATTACTGTACTTACAAAATTTAGATACAAAATGAATGTCTATATTGGGTATATCTTTAACACGGATGAATACTTTGTTGACGTATGGATGTGCAAAATATTTCAACTTACAAAAGACGGTCCCGCTACATATGAGGATCTGTGAAGGAGAGTAAGGCGTGAGCTCAACGTGCTCAGTAAGTAAAATACGTGGCAGGTATATAAACACACTACCTATATATATGCCAAAATCAGAGTTCTCACGAAAATATACAGATAAAATGTCAAATTCAGAAGGCTAGAATCGAAAATCGATAACAAAATCAACAATGATTTACTGCTGTAAATATAAAATTCCAAAACTTAAAGCAATAGAATAAATGATTTTCAAATAACACAGTTCATACAGTCAAATCCAAAATATCAAATAAACGAGACAAGACAGAACGTGCTATATCAAAATTCAGAAATGACTATTGGCCAATGTCGGTGACTCCGAGAAATTGCTGATCAGGTGTGTCAGGATGTCAATTGCCGTGGGAGTGGTCAGCTACTCTAACGGCTCCCAGAACAAAATCAGAATGTCTGAAGACCAGAATACATGGTACATCGTACTCACGTGTGTGTCGCATGGTACATCGTACTCTGTGGACCATAGAAACAAAAATAGACAGAAATGCAACATGATTTAACGATCTCCTTTGTCTCAAAATCAATGTGAGTCGGACTGTACGACACACAGTCAGTACACGCTCAAACACATATCATCAGAATAACTTTATAAGAAAATTGTTTCTTTTAAATCGCTTATAAATTCAGTTCATTTCATAAAACAATTTAAAAGATGCTGACTAGCCCTTTTCTGATTAAAAATCTTAGTAAATAGGCTATGGTGATTTAATATGGGATTTTCGACTAAAATCAATAATTCAAACTATATTGATATATATTTAATTAAATTAAATTTATGTCGATGTAGATAGGCTATATAATCGAGCCTAAGGTTTTTTGTAATTTTTGGTACTATAAAATCGGTCTAATGCATTTTATAATTTTGATATCCGTATATTCAGCCTAGGATGCAATATCTACAAATATACAAAAAAATACGTGAATCTATCTCTAGCTATAAGACCCATAAATTTCTATGTAATGTTTATGATTATTGAATGTACGGACAAGTTACATTACATATGAATTACAAGAAATAGATGTTTGTAAGTTCTAAGTGTGAATAAATCGCAAAATGAGTATAGAATCAATTGGATGGAAGCTTAGCTTAGAAAATTTGGAAAAATTGCAGCTAGAATGCTATAGGAAGCAAGGCAGATCGATCTCATGGGAGGAGAGATCGATCTTATGGCCTGAAAAACACAATGCCAAGCATTTTGCAAGAGGGAGATCGATCCCTTATTCAAGCAGATTGATCTCAAGTTGTCCCGGGTTGGACTAGATCGATCTCCTCTTAAGGCCAAATCGATCTCCAAAGCCTTCTGCCTGAAATAGATCGATCTCATTACCTTGAGCTGATCGATCTCATGCATTTCAACAGATCGATCTTCTGCCTGCAAATTGTCGAAATTCTGAAGGATTCAAGCAAGGGTAGATCGATCTCCCTCCAATGGAGATCGATCTCCTAAGGAATTTCCTATAAAAACTGGGCAGTTGGATCTGTATTTCACAGGAACAAATTTATTTCCTCCATTTTTAACATTAACCTAGCTTTCTCACTCTAAAAACCATCACATTTCCATAAAGATTTTAGAAAAAGCTATTAGAGCAAAGTTATTCATTGTGAAGAGAAGAACAACATAGCTTGGAATCAACAGTTCATTTGTTGGGTTGAAGAAGCAAATGAGTCTTCAAATTTATAAAAGAGAAAAGTCAAGCTAGGTGAGTTTTCAATACACCAACTCAAAGTATATTTATCTAGTTGTTGTTGTGAGTATATTGGTGTATGTATTGATGATTGAAACTACCTAGAATGTAATGAAAAAAGCATAACCTAGAATGAGTTAGTGTGAGAAAATGTGATATGGTTGAGTTGATGATAAATGGCTTATACTAAGGTGTCAGTGAGGTGATATGCATGATTTTGAGATGATTGAATGAAACTACATTGTGAGATTAGTCAAATTATGAAAATAAACATATGAGGTGTTTGATAAATTGTCATAGTTAAGTAAATGATGAACTAGAAGCACTATGAACTTAATACTGATTTACTGTGAATTAATTGGCCTAAAGAATTTAATAGACTCTCGAGAAATAAATAGAGCGATCAAAATAGACTTAAGAGGAAATAAGGCTTTATAAGTGTTAATGAAAACTATAAGTCGAATCGACTATACTAAACGCAAGAATTTTAATTACATTGGATTAAATTGATGTGATACGTAATTTCGTGCAGTCCCAGAGATTTCGTTGGAGGCGACTCGAACTGCACAATCGAGCAGCTCTAAAGAAATGGAAACACTCGACGCGATTCCAAGTAAGGGAATTTTGTAAGTACTTAGAGATAGCTGCACGTATTTTGTGGGTGTATATAGGGCTTGCAATTGCTTGGTTATCTAGAAGAGAATTAATGGTTTGAGTGAACGATTACGAATATATATGATTTGGACTTGAAGTGAATCTTACAAAAAGGGATAGCAAGGCTAATAATTGCATAATTATCATGTTTTGGTATTTTTATGAAATACATTACTTTGGTTTAAGCAAACTTACGGATAGACTGACTATTTGATTTCCATGATTCACGATGTAGCACGAGTCAGTGCTAATTTTGATTAGAATGTGTTTTGTTGAAGTGGAGCTGCGTATCAAATTTGTATAAGTTAAATCATGCTGGAGTTCCACTCGCACTGGATTTTGATGTTTTGATATGTATGAAATGTGCTGGAGCTTAGCTCGCTCTTTGATTTGAGTTATGATGTTTTATAAATCGTACTAGAGCTTTCACTCGTACGTGGATTTCAATTGATTTTCTTATGCATATAATCGTATGGGAGCTATGCTCGTACGTGATTTCCTCATTATTTATTATGCATAAAGTCGTACTATAGCATTGCTCATCCGAGGGAATTTCTTGATGATGCATGAATCGTGCTAGAGCTTAGCTTGCACTGATTTTTGCACCATGATATGTAATAAGTCATGCTAGATGCCTCGTGTAGACTGTGTGTCACACAGATGAGATGCTCGCACAAGCCATACTGGATCCCTCGTGTAGACTGCTAGTGACACGGATGAGATGCTCACACGTGCACTTGAGACTGAGTAGGTTATGCATGGCGTGAGGTAAATAAGACTTACGGTAGGCACCCCCAACCATGATATGGGTTCATGGAGTACGTTGTATCGTGTACATCATACAGAGTATGTTGTACCGTGAGGTTATGATGTTGATTTGAAAGTCTGGCGTAGGACTAACCCACATTCGTTCCAACATGATACCCCGTACACCGAGATTCGTGTGGTTTGGGATGATAATGACATAGTTGGCCAACATAGTCCTCGATATATATAGTGACCACCTGTCTCACATGATATCACATGGTTTTGTACACTGAGTATGATTGTGTTATCTAGGGTAGACCCGATGGAGGGATTGAGCCTTGTGGGATATTTTTAAAGAGATGGTATCGCTATTTTGTGACGAGTTTTGCTATGTTTTGAGAAAGTGTTAAATCCTGAGGGATGGTTTTGTGATGAGTCTTCATTTTTTTTAAGATGAGCTTTGTTATGACGAGCATGAGAAGCTTCACATGATTTTTCGTGTTAACATGCCTATTTTCATATTTTTAAATACATGATATATGTATATACATGTGGCATAGTTTTTAATATTTTCTCATGCTTTGGATACTAATGATTTGTATGCATGACATTATAAGCATGTAGATAGTGTAGTTATCTACCATACTTGCATTATTGTTTTACTGAGTGTGTGGTTGCTCATCCCATTTACTTTTCCCCTCTATAGAGCACACAGAGTAGCCTAGTGAAGGACTAAGGCGTTGTATTTGGATATCCGTTGTTCTCCATCGCTAAGATGTATACACACAGAAATTTTTTTTTGTATCTAAACATGTAATAGCATAGTAATAATTTTAAATTGTAATATGAGGGATGTAAGTGTTAGCAAACATGTCATGTATAAGTATATTACTTAAATTTTCAAATATATGTGTTTGCTTTTGATTAATTGAAAGATGAATGTTAAATGATGATTAATACTGACTCACAGCCCAACTGTTATTTGTGAGAGTTGATCACGACCGGGTAAGGAAATGAAAAAGCAAAAAAATTATAGTGATTTTTAGATAGAAAGGATTAAAAGGGGTCATGACTGAGATTGGTATCAGAGCTGAGTTGACCTTATGTGAGTCGGTATTAATAAGTAGAAAAGTTACATCCCCATATTACTGTACTTTTGTTTAGATATAACTGTATATACCGATATGGAATAAGACTAATATGTTATATGGATACAGGAAATTAGGCATTATGCCTATCACACGCCGAGGTAGAGGGACGGGTGCATGTGCTAAAGGCCATAGGGGCAAGCTTGAGAGCCGTGCGGAGCCACAGATTGATCAGGCTCCACAAGACCCTGATGAGAGACCAAGGGATACCGAGGCACGCTTTGCTAGGATAAAGTGGAGTATTAAGAGCCTTGTGGAGATAGTCACACAGGCATTGGGTGCTGAAGATAAACGAGGTCCAACCATGCAGCCTGCTACTACTGGACAAGTAGTTGCAGAGGCAGGGAGGCCTCAGACTACAGGGACTATCACACCAACCCCGGTTCAGGATATGGCTTCCCCTATCGCTCCACAGCCGAGAAAAAATAATCTGGGATATGATTGTGAATTGAGTAGGCTACGGTAATTTCAGGAGTTGAAACCTCAAGTATTTAGAGGGGTGAAGAACTCGATTGTTAAAGAGGATTGGGTTTATGAGATGGAAAAAAAATATATAGGTTCTTCAGATGCACTTCGACTGAGAAAGTGGCTTTTACTGTATTTATGCTGAAAGGCGAGGCAGAAAACTTGTGGAGATCCATTGTATCTAAAGGGCCCGACATTCTGAGATCACATGAGAGATATTCTTGGAGGCCTTTAGGAGGCAGTACATCCCAGCCACAGCACGGAGGAAGTTGAGGATGGAGTTTATGAATTTGGTTCAGGGGAACTGCTCTGTTGATGAGTACGAGTCGAGGTTCATATCCTTGGGGAGGTATGACCCTGACACGTTAAACAATGAGGCTATGAAGGTCCAGAAGTTCATGGATGGACTGAGACCAGCCATCAGACCTAGATTGGCTCCATTCGACATCCTCACTTATGAAGAGGCAGTGCGCAAGGCGTAATTATGTGAACAGTTTGAGCAGAATGCCTTTGAGTTTGCGAAGGTTAGTGTCAGGAGAGACGGAGATCGAAAGAGATCCGAGATGGATAGAGTGGTCAGGACAGGAGGCTAAAGACTATTTGAGAAGAGGCTTAAGATTAAGGAGATACAGGAGAGAGCTGCTAAACCTTATGTGTACCCAGCTTTAGCTCCACCGAGGGGTGTAGTCATTGGAGGACCACAGCCTACAACCGATCAGTGTAGAAGATGTGGTAAATTTCATGGTACCAGGCCTTGTCCAATGACCCTTGTTGTGTGTTACAGATATGGGAAACCAAGGCATATAGCGAGGTATTGTCCAGAGATGATGGAGACTGCCCCACAGAAAGGTAAAAAGCTAGAGAAAGCTCCGATTGAGATAGCTGCTCCGATGATGAGAGCTACAGCTGAGAAAAAAGGGAAACAGGTGGTTAGCGTTGGCAAAAGGCAAGTACATGCATTGGACCAGGACACCGCAGACACTTCGACGGATGTGATTAAGGGTACCATCCTAATTTTTGATTTAGAAGCATTTGTATTATTTGATCATGGTGCCACACATTCCTTTATATCGTCTTCCTTTGCATATAAGTTGTTGAAGCATGTAAAGCCTACGTTGTTAGATAGAATGTTGATGATTTCCACACCTATGAATGATAGTTAGTTAACTGAGTATGTATATAAGAATTGTAAGTTGAGGATATGGGGAAAAGATATAGCAGCCGATTTAATTCTACTGAGTATGAGCGATTTTGATGTAATCTTAGGAATGGATTGGTTGGCTGCGAATCGTGTTGTCATGGATTATCATGCTAAGACATTGATGTTTCCAGAGATAGATAAGCTTATTGTGAGCTTTGTCGAAAAGAAATGAAACAACAGGATTATTGTAAATGAAAATAGCATAATTTTAATCATCATATTTGAGAGATAAATTTATTTATTAATTATGAATATTAATGTGATGACTTATGTAGCTAACGATGAAAAGGATAACGTGAAGGGTTCATTGCATAAGTAGTTGACACAGATAAGGCACACCCGGAATTGAGAGACATTTCAATAGTTGTAAAATTTCTCAATGTCTTTTCGAATGATTTACCAGGGCTACCACCTGATAGGAAAATGGAGTTTGGCATAGAGTTGGTACCTGGTACAGAGTCGATATCTAAGCCACCGTATAGAATGGCTCCGATTGAGTTAAAAGAGCTAAAGAAGCAATTGCAAGAGTTGCTAGAGAAGGGGTTTATTAGATCGAGCGTCTCACCTTGGGGAGCTCGGTGCTATTTGTGAGGAAGAAAGATTGGAGCCTCCGATTGTGTATAGATTACCGGTTGTTGAATAAAGCCACCATTAAGAACAAGTACCCTCTTCCACGCATTGATGATTTGTTGGATCAGCTTCGGGGAACATAGATCTTTTCTAAGATAGATCTGCGATCTGGGTACCATCAGTTGAGGATACGGAGTGGAGATGTACCCAAGACAGCATTTCATACTCGTTATGACCACTACGAGTTTTTGGTTATGCCATTCGGATTGACAAATGCCCCTGTAGCTTTTATGGCATTGATGAATGATGTATTTAAGCCATACTTGAACCAGTTTTTAATAGTGTTCATCGATGATATTTTGGTTTATTCCAAGTCTAGAGAAGATCATGAGCAGCACTTGAGGATAGTTTTGCAGACCTTCCAAGATAAGGAATTATATGCCAAACTCAGTAAGTGTAACTTTTGGTTGGAGCATATCTCATTTCTGGGTCATGCGGTATCGAAGGATGGGGTATCAGTGGATCCATCCAAGATTGAGGCAGTTATACAATGTAACAGCCTAAGACAGTCACTGAGATCAGAAGTTTTTTAGGATTGGCAGGGTATTATCGGAGATTTGTTGAGGGTTTCTCCAAACTAGTTGCTCCGTTAACACGTCTCACGTGGAAAGATGTTAAGTTTGTGTAGGATGAGGCATGTGAAAGGAGTTTTCAGGAGCTTAAGCGTCGGTTGACCACTGCTGCGATTCTCACTATTCCTACCAACTCAGGAGGTTTCTCTGTGTATACGGATGCATCACACCAGGGACTGGGCTATGTACTTATGCAGGATGGGAAGGTAGTTGCCTATGGATCCAAATAGTTGAAGGATCATAAGAGGAAATATCCGACTCATGAATTTAGAGTTGGCGACCGTAGTGTTTGCATTGAAGATATGACGTCACTATCTCTATGGTGAGAAATTTCAGGTGTATACGGATCATAAGAGCTTTAAGTATCTATTCTCTCAGAAAGAGTTGAATATGAGAAAGATAAGATGGCTCAAACTCCTGAAGGATTATGATTGTGAAATCATGTACCACTCGAGTAAGGCGAATGTAGTTGCCGATGCCTTGAGCAGGAAGAATCTCGAGTTGGTGTCTTATATGATGGTTCGGGAACACGAGTTGTTGGAGCAATTTGTGAACCTCAGTTTGGATGTAACCTCACCTAATACAAAAAGATATGATGTTGTGGCTAGTTTGAGATTAGAGCCAGAGTTGATTTGTCGTATTCGACAAGCTCAACAGAGTGATCAACATTGTACTAATTGTGTGAGTCAGGTACAAGCAGGTGTGAGAACTGATTTTGAATTGAGTAAAGATGGATTACTGAGGTTCAGGGGCAGAGTATGTGTTCTCGAGGATCTGGAGATCAGAAGATTGATTTTATCAGAGGCTCACTCATCGAAGTATATGATACATCCGAAGAATACTAAAATGTATCAAAACTTGTGAAATGTTTATTAGTGGTTTGGAATGAAAAGCAATATTGCTGAATATGTCGCTAGATGTCTCATCTATCAGCAGGTGAAGGTAGAGCATCAGAAGCCTGCATGGTTATTGTAACCTCTACCGATACCGACATGAAAATTGAAGCACGTCACCATAGATTTTGTGATGGGTTTACCGAGGACCCGTATAAGTCAAGATACCATTTGAGTTATTATGGATCAGTTGACGAAGTCAGCCCATTTCTTAGCTATGAGAACTACCAATACCCTTAGTCAGTTGGCGAACTTGTATGTTCGAGAGATAGTTCGGTTACACGGTGTTCCAGTGAACGTTGTTTCTGATTGGGATGCCCACTTCACTTCCCATTTTTGAAAACATTTTTAGGAAGTGATGGGGACCCACTTGAGTTTTAGCACCACTTTTCATCCTCAGACAGATGGTCAGTCAGATAGGACTATATGGACATTGAAAGATTTGTTGAGAGCGTGGGTACTGGATTTTGGAGGCTTTTGGGATGATCACCTATCGTTAGTCGAGTTCGCCTATAATAACAGCTATCATGTGAGTATCGGGATGGCACCATATGAGGCACTGTATGGACGCAGATGTCGATCCCCTATTAGATGGGAAAAGGCTGGTGATAGTCAGATTTTTGCTCCCGATTTAGTGCAGCATGCCTCTGAGGACGTCCAGTTGATATGTGAGAGATTACGAATAGCTCAAAGCCGACAGAAGAGTTATGCTGACAGGAGACGGAGACCACTTGAGTTTATTGTGGGTGAGTCATTATTTTTACAAGTTTCTCCCTCGAAAGGGATTATGAGATTTGGTAAGAAGAGAAAGTTGAGCCCTTGGTATATCAGACCCTTCGAGATTCTGGAAAGCGTGGGATATAAAGCTTATAGGTTGGCATTGCCGTCAGAATTAACATGTCTTCATAACGTCTTCCACGTCTCTAAGCTTCGGAAGTACCACCCGGACCCGACACATGTGATAAGATATGAGACATTGGAGCTCAATGAGAGTATATCGTATGTTGAGAAGCCAATTCGGATATTAGATAGGAAAGAGAAGGTGCTGAGGTCGAAGATGATTCCCTTAGTGAAGGTTCTTTAGCAATATCACACTCCGGATGAAGCTACATGGTAATTAGAGAGCATGATACAAGAGAAGTACCCGGAGTTATCCTCAAGTTAACTTGGTTCTAATTTGGAGGACCAAATTTATTGAATGAGGGGAGGATTGTAAGACCCGTAAATTTCTATGTAATGTTTATGATTATTGTATGTACAAACAAGTTACATTACATATGAATTACAAGAAATAGATGTTTGTAAGTTCTAAGTGTGAATAAATCGTAAAAATGAGTATAGAATCAATTGGATGGAAGCTTAACTTAGAAAATTTGGGAAAATTGCAGTTAGAATGCTGCAAGAAGCAGGGCAGATCGATCTCATGCGAGGAGAGATCGATCTTATGGCCTAGAAAACACAATTTCAAGCATTCTGCAAGAGGGAGGTCGATCCCACACTCATATAGATCGATCTTAAGTTGTCTCGGGTTGGACCAGATCGATCTCCTCTTAAGGCCAGATCGATCTCCAAAGCCTTCTGCCTGAGACAGATCGATCTCATTACCTTAAGCAAATCGATCTCATGTATTTCAACAGATCGATCCCCTGCCTATAAATTGTCGAAATTCTGAAGGATTCAAGCAAGGGCAAATCGATCTCCCCCCTATGGAGATCGATCTCCTAAGGCATTTCCTATAAAAACTGGGCAGTTGAATTTGTATTTCACGGGAGCAAATTCATATCCTCCATTTTTAACATTAACCTAGCTTTCTCACTCTAAAAACCATCACATTTCCATAAAGATTTGAGAAAAAACTATTAAAGCAAAGTTGTTCATTGTGAAGAGAAGAAAAACATAGCTTGGAATCAACACTTCATTTGTTGGATTGAAGAAGCAAATGAGTCTTCAAATTTGGAAAAGAGGAAAGTCAAGCTAGGTGAGTTTCCAATACACCAACTCAAAATATATTTATCTAATTGTTGTTGTGAGTAGATGGGTGTATGTATTGATGATTGAAACTACCTAGAATGTAATGGAACAAACATAACCTAGAATGAGTTAGTGTGAGAAAATGTGATATGGTTGAGTTGATGATAAATGGCTTATACTAAGGTGTTAGTGAGGTGATATGTATGATTTTGAGATGATTGAATGAAGCTACATTTTAAGATTAGTCAAATTATGAAAATAAGCATATGAGGTGTTTGATAAATTTCCATAGTGAAGTAAATGATGAACTAGAAGCACTATGAGCTTAATACCGATTTAGTGTGAATCAATAAGCCTAAAGAATTCAATAGACTCTCGAGAAATAATAAAGTGATTAAAATGGAGTTAAGAGGAAATGGGGCTTTATAAGTGTTAATGAAAACTATAAGTTGAATCGACTATAGTAAATGCAAGAATTTTAATTACATTGGATTAAATTGATGTGATACGTAATTTCGTGTATTCCCGGACATTTCATTGGAGGTGAATCGAACTGCACAATCGAGTAGCTCTAAGGAAGTGGAAACACTCGACGCGATTCCAGGTAAGGAAAGTTTGTAAGTACTTAGAGATAGTTGCACCTATTTTGTGGGCGTATATAGGGCTTGCAATTGCTTGGTTATCTAGTAGAGAATTAATGGTTTGTGTGGACAATTACAAATATATATGATTTGGTTTTGAAGTGAATCTTACAAAAAGGGATAGTAAGGCTAATAATTGCATAATTATCATGTTTTGGTATTTTTATGAAATACATTGCTTTGGTTTAAGCAAACTCATAGATAGGTTGGCTATTTGATTTCCATGATTCACGAAGTAGCATGTGTCAGTGCTAATTTTGATTCAAATGTGTGGAGCCGCCTATCGGATTTGTATGAGTTAAATCGTGCTGGAGCTCCGCTCGCACTGGATTTTGATGTTTTGATATGTACGAAATGTGTTGGAGCTTAGCTCGCACCTTGATTTGAGTTATGATGTTTTATAAATTGTACTGGACTTTTTGCTCATACGTGGATTTCAATTGATTTTCTTATACATATAACTGTACTGGATCTATGCTCGTATGTGATTTCCTCATTATTCATTATGCATAAAGCCGTACTAGAGCATTGCTCGTACGAGGGAATTTTTTGATGATGCATGAATCGTGCTAGAGCTTAGATCGCACTGGTTTTCACACTGTGATATGTAATGAGTCGTGTTGGATGCTTCGTGTAGACTGTGTGTCACACAGATGAGATGCTCGCACGAGTTGTGCTGGATGCCTCGTGTAGACTGCTAGTCACACGGATGAGATGCTCGCGCATGTACTTAAGACTGAGTAGGTTATGCATAGCATGGTGTAGATAAGACCTACGACAGGCACCCCCAACCATGATATGGGTCCACGGAGTACGTTGTATCATGTACATCACACGGAGTACATTGTACCGTGAGGTTATGATGTTGATTTGAAAGTCTGGCGTAGGACTAACCCACTTTCGTTTCAACATGATACCCCGCACACCAGGATCCGTGTGGTCTGGGATGATAATGACATAGTTAGCCAACATAGTCCTCAATATATATAGTGACCACCTGTTTCACATGGTTTTGTATTCTGAGTATGATTGTGTTGTCCAGGGTAGACCCGAGGGAGGGTCGAGCCTTGTGGGATATTTTTAAAGAGATGGTATCACTATTTTGTGACGAGTTTTGCTATGTTTTGAGAAAGTGCTAAATCCTAAGGGATGGTTTTGTGATGAGTCTTCTTTTTTTTAAGATGAGTTTTGTTATGACGAGCATGAGAAGCTTCACATGGTTTTCCGTGTTAACATGCCTATTTTCATGTTTTTCAATACATGATATATGTATATATATGTGGCATAGTTTTTAATATTTCGTCATGCTCTGGATACTAATAATTTGTATGCACGACATTATAAGCATGTAGATAGTGTAGTTATCTATCATGCTTGCATTATTGCCTTATTGAGCGTGTGGTTGCTCATCCCGTTTACTTTCCCCCTCTACAGAGCGCACACAGTAGCTTAGTGAAAGCATGAGGTGTTGTATTTGGATGTCCGTTGTTCTCCATTTTTAAGAGGTATACACACAGGAATTTTTTTTGTATCTAAACATGTAATAGCACAGTAATCATTTTGAATTGTAATATGGGGGATGTAAGTGTTAGCAAACATGTCATATATATTATATGACTTAAACTTTCAAATGCATGCGTTTGCTTTTTATTAATTGAAAGATGAATATTAAATGATGATTAATACTGACTCACAGCTCAACTGTTAATTATGAGAGTTGATCACGACCGGGTAAGGAAATGAAAAAGCGAAAAATTTATGATGATTTTTAGATAGAAAGGATTAAAAGGGGTCATGACACTAGCGGCACACATAATTTTTCTTACCTTGTTGTCTGCCAACAGTCCTCAATGACTTTAATGACTGGAGTCGGTGGGTCTAATCTACTCGATTAATTTCCCCAAAACTCTTTCCCTCGTTTTTCTCAATTTCTTTGTACCTTCTTTCCTATCTCTAAATATTTTTATTTATATATATATATATATATATATACTTTTTTCTTCTTCTTTTTCTTTCTTTTTTTTTTGAACTTTCCCGCCAAATTTCTTTTCTTCTTCCTTCTTCTTCGTTTTCGTTACTCTTTGTTCTTGTTCACCATGTGTTCTTTAGCTCGTGGCGTTGCCACCTTCATCGTTCTAATGCCTCCGTGCTGACGTCGATGTTCCTCTCTATCTCTCTCTATTTCAAGCTTACCATCTACCAGTGCCTCCACCGTTCACTCCGCTTCTCTCGATCTTATGTTTGTCTTGATTGTCCTATGTTTCAGCCATCGTTGCGCTCACTGCATTTCTCCACTCTGTCAGTCACGCCTTCTGTCACACATCAACACCTGCATAATGTAGTTTTCAGTCTCCAGCCTCAACACCCCTCTCGACTTCTCCACCGTTTACAGCCTCCACTCACAGGGCTCTGCCAACCTCTCATGTCTGCCTCTGTTTTCAGCTCCCCATTACCCTTTGCTCCTGCCAGTTCATCCAGCCTCTCTGAAAGCCAAGAGTAGCCCCTGTTCTCCACTTTAGCTCTAAGTAAAAATGGAGAAAGTCGAGAAGCCACGGCCTCCACTTCCTGCCTCGCCAACTCTGCTCTAGTCGTCTGAGCCTCTCGGTACAGTCCTTGTTTCGAAGCTCTTCCTCACGCATAACTAGTCCCCGACCAACTGCCTCACCTCTGTTCTTCGTTCACTGCCTTAAAATTTCCCAGCCCGTTTCAATTCCTTTCATGCAACCTCGCCTCACTGTTCCTTATTTCTACTACTGGTTTCCAGTTTGCTATCCACGGGTGGAGGCCCCTGCAGCCATGTTTTCCTCTCTGCTCACTTTCTGTTCTAGCTTCTCTCTATAGTCATCTTTCGATTCTAGCCTTGTTTTATTATCTTATTCCCTACCTAAACTACCGAGACCATCAGCCATCACACGCCTCCAACCTGCTTGTTTTCTTCTTTTCGTTTCCTTCTGTCTTCGTTGCTGAACATCACAGCTCACATCACCTGCCTCTACGTCCTTGCTTCAGATTTCTTCACTTCAGTTTCCTTGTCTCATCTTTCCTTCCACTACCGATCACCTACTCTTATTCTTCCCCATTATTTAATCACTATGCCATGGTCATCAAACTGCCATCCACCTTCCTTATACTATTTGGTCATCATCCCCTTTCACGTCATCTAATTTCCTTGCTCCCTTTTTTACCCACCGAATGCACCCACACTTTCCTCTATCAGTTCTGTACTTACATATATAGGTATATAATTATACCATATGTACAAAAAGGGTGGGAGGGGCTCTCGACCATGCACTGTACATGTGACTACATATATATATATATATATATATATATATATATATATGTATTTTCCTTGATACACTAATACATGTATATATATATGTATATTCTTTGATACACTAATATATATATATATATATATACGTATACATGTATATATATATTTGCATATACCTCCATGTGTTATGTATTGATTTAATTTATTTTTTCCAAGCCCCACAATGAAAAATACAATTTTTTTCTTAAATTAAATCATTGACTAAGGAAAACACATTTTTAATTCGATGACATATGTGTCATTCATGGATAAATTTAACTACATAAAATTTAGGGTATTTACACGATAACACCAATTCTAAAAATATTTTGAATTGTTGGTCAGAAGGGAAGAGACGGGTAAAAATGATAAAGGTTATAGAGAAGAAAGAAAAATGAATGAAAAAAAAGGATCTGTCCAAGTCCACGTGTTTTATATGCTAGGTACATGTTCCACATGTCATTTTATAATAGGCTTCATTGTCCACCTCATCACCATAAAAAACACTATTAGGACCGAATAACACGTTAAATAATAGATTAATAGATTAAGTACCACAATAAATATTTTTTTAATATAAGTACCACATTGCAAAACCCCTATAGTTCGAGAGGTAAATGTGACATTAACCTTAAATTTATATTGATCACAAGTTGTTCGCAATTTGAAAAAGGAATATGACACACATGTAAAGTCCTTGGACATTACCTAAATAGGCATGATATTTAGTCCTTCACATTTTATTACATTCGATAGTAAATACAGACTTTTAATCAGTTTTATGATTACTAGTCTATAGAGTTTTTCCCTTTTTTTTTTATTTTGTTTTCTCTTCTAATAAATGAAACTATTTCATTATTGGTTAATTAATTTCATTGGAAGTCTGATTTTATCATTTTAGATGTAAAGGTTGCTGAAGTACTATTTTTAGATTTAACTGCCACATTATTATTCTTAAAAAAAAAGAGTATGGATAGATTCAGTAAATGATCATTTGGAATTGAGTGTTAAGCGCATGTCATTTTTTCAATTTTCCCAGATGTGTCCAGTTTTAAAAAATAATTAAAATCGATTAATTATTTTATTAAATATATTATGAGGTAAATATTTTTATGACTTAATTTTTAGAGATTTTTTTTATTTTGATTATCTAGTCTTAAGAAAATTCGTCTTGATTATTATAAGCATTATAATTTTGATCATTTAAATTAAGAAAGAATAATACCCAAAAATGCCTTCTACCATTAGTAAAAATGGATATAAGCCTTTAAGATTTTATTATACGCAAATCAATTCATAAACTTTTATTTTTATAAGAAATAAGCTTCACTTCAAATAACACAATTAAGTTCAAATTTATTAAATGACGGTAATTGTCGTTTGAACCTCCTACGTAACAATTGATTTGGATAGTTTTGTGGATTGCCACTTGACATGCCACATGTGCAATACAAATTGAAGTTAGTGTCATTTAACAAATTTAAATTTAATTGCATTGTTTTGAAAGGTCAATGATTTATTTACAGTAAAATAAAAATTTGTGCACTGATTTGCTTTCAATAAAAGGCAAAGAGCTTCTATCCATTTTGTATTAAAGATGGAAGGCATATTTGGGTTTCAAGCCTTAAGAAAAAAAATACTTGAAACTTGTTAATCCATATCATTGTATTTTGGTTAAATGGTGTATCCATATTAGAGCTAACTAAAATGTTATAATTTTTACGGTCAGGTAATTAAAAACATCAAATCCAAAGATCCAATGAGAGTATGGATGTCGATGAGAAGAGATCCCCTCAGATCGGGTGAAAAATTACACCTGATAATAGCTTTACAGACTAAATCAATTGTCTCCACATATCACAAGCAAGAAACCCCAATAATGATCGCTTCACTTTGACACTTGTCGCCAACGTTTGGTTGTCAATGTTGTAAATTGTTCTTAAAAATCCTAAAAATCTATGTTTCCCTCCTCTTTTTATTTCTCGTACCTTGATTTACCAAAAACTCCCAAAATCTATTTAGATTTAAGGAAATGCCATGATTTTTAACTCAAAAGTTCTCAATCTCCTGATATGCCCCACCTTACCTCTTAACCTTCCATTTCACTAGTTTTGCCAACTAAAATATGTCATTCTTTTCTTTAATTACCCCTTAGAAAATGCCAATTGCATAAGGATTCTAATGACTAGTTGGTTGGAGATTGTGCTTGCTTGTTTTTGTCATTGAGGATCCATATAATGGTGTAATAGTAAGTGAAGGGAAAGTAGGGACAAAATGATGTTTAGAGGAATATGTGTAAAACTAATTGGGTTAGAAATCAAAAGCATAACCCTGCTATTCAAAGAGTCTAAAAATATCATCCTTTGTATGGTAGAACCCATTAGTCAAGTGTTGATGATCAATATGAAAGTAAGATTACTAAGTTTCACATCACTAATTTCCTAGATTTATGGTATATTGAGCATTTTTGGAATGTTTTTAAATGCTATGGTCATGTTGTAAATGTTCAAATCCCTGTTAAAAGAAATAGTAGAGGTTAAAGATGTCGGCTTATCAACTTTGTAAACAAATAAGATTATGAGGTCTATTAGTGTCGTAAAATATAGTTTGGATTGGTAGTTCTAAACTTAGATTCTTCAAGATTAAAAGTTCATTAGAGGTTATGAATCATATTTCGAAGTTTAGGTTTAGAGTTATCCATAGGTGTGACCATTGTGTGGCACTTTGTTCCCGCAGGATTCAAGAGGTGGCCCCCACAGTCTCACTCATCCGTACTGTCTTCTTTGGAAGCCTCATAGGCCCCTCACGGTTTTATCGAGATAAATACCTCAATTTGCATCCCACATGGTTCGAACCCAACACCTTAAAGTCTTAGTTCTTACACACATGATACCAATTGTTTCAAGTGGATCAATTGGTATCATGTGTGTAAGAACTGAGACTTTAAGGTATTGGATTCGAACCATGTGGGACGCAAATTTGGGTATTTACCTCGATAAAATCGTGAGTGATCTGTGGGGCTTCCAAAGCAGATAGTACGGATGAGTGATATTGTGGGGCCACCTCTTGAATCCTGCTGGAACAAAGTGCCACACGGTCGTTACAATAAACACGCGTTTTTTTGTCACGACCGTGTGGCACTTTGTTTCTGCAGGATTCAAGAGGTGGCCCTCATAGTCTCACTCATCCGTACTGTCAGCTTTGAAAGCCCCACAGGCCCCTCACGATTTTATCGAGGTAAATATCCCAATTCACGTCCCACATGGTTCGAACCCAACACCTTAAAGTCTTAGTTCTTACACACATGATACCAATTGATCCACTTGGAACAATTGGTATCATGTGTGTAAGAACTAAGACTTTAAGGTGTTGGGTTCGAACCATATGGGATGCAAATTGTGGTATTTATCTCGAAAAAATTGTAAGGGACCTGTGGGGCGGCCAAAGCGGACAGTACGCATGAGTAAGATTGTGGGGGCCACCTCTTGAATCCCGCGGGAACAAAGTGCCACATGGTCACTACAATAGGAATGGTAAATATTATATTGACTTGTTTAAATCCATGCAGAAAGGAAAGAAACTGCCTTTATCACTCTTAAAAATGATGAGCTGAATTCTAAGATTAAAAAAATGATAAACCTTTAATGAGCGGTGTGGAGTGTGGAGAAGGTGTTGAAAAGTACGATGTCTATTAAATATAGAGGCTCATTTAATCATATTAAAGTTTAGTTGGATAACGAATCTTTAATCTTTAAGATTAATTTAGAGGAGATTCTTAAAGCTTATATTTTTGAGAGCTCTAAGGAAAATTAGTTGACTCATTAGGGATAATCGAACTATCAGAGTCCTTAAGTTGAGAGGCCTTTGTCTGATCAGTTTAAGGATTTACATGATCCTCGTGTCTATCCCTCTCGCTTGATTGTTGGGAACATCAGTTAGTGAGGAGACTTCTATAATTCCTTTTTGTAGATCGAGATAAAGAACATTGTTATCAGCTTGATTCGATAGAGAATTGTAACGCGGCGAAAGTGCAAAAAAATGGCGAATTTAAACTTTTCTAAACTTATACTTATATTGCATTCCTATCAGTGTCACCTACTTAACCAATTTATTTTATAAACATTTCGGCAGTATAACGGCTGCAATTGGACTTAACCCACCTGCAAAGTGTAAACGCAGTTTATATCCACAATCCATTTGATTTTAATCTCTTATCTTAGCCATCAACACATCTCATTGTCATGACAATACTCAATAATCTTAGCCTCCAGGTGTCTCTTTCATCCCTAAGCTATGAGACTACAGGCTGAGGTGCTGAGGTTGCCGGAAGGTCCTACGGTGATGGAGGAGGAACCAGTGCTGGTGCAGGAGTGGCATCAGTCCTAGAAGCGTGTGCCCTAAACTGTTGGGCAATCATGGCAGTCAAAGCATTTATTCATTCCCTCATGCCCTGAACAGTTTCCTCGAGCCTCCTTATTCTATCAATAGGGCTTTTAGGCTGAGGGGGAGGTGGTGGAGGAGGTTGTACTTGTCTCCGTGGACAGCCTCTTCTACCACTCATATTCTCAGTGATCGATTATTTGCACGTATGCCAAAACTTTAGTCATATCTTTACAGGTATACTTACTTTATAACCAGACAAGTATAGACAATTGAGATGTAATCTAACTATACTAGACAACATTGACAGTACTAGACAACTCCTGCTCTAATACCACGTAAACTGTAACGCCCCGAAAGCGCAAAAAATGGGCTAATTTAAACTTTTCTAAACATATACTTATGTTGCATCCTTATCAGTATCACATATTTAACCAATTTATTTTATAAAACTTTTGGCAGCATAATAGCTGCAATTGGATTTAACCCACTTGCAAAGTGTAAACATAGTTTATATCTACAATTCAGTTGATTTTAATCTCTTATCTTAGCCATCAACACATCTCATTGTCATGACAATACTCAATAATACTGAGATTACATACATATCATTAAACTGTGCATTTACAACTCTGTTTATCAACATTCATTCCTAAATTACATCCTAAAAATATTCTTTACAATAGTAGTCTATGCTTTACATAATGTTTGGAAAGTAAGTGTAGTATACCTCGCTTATACAAAAGCAGTTCAAAAGAGGGTTGGGATTCACTCGTCCACAACCACTGCTCAGCAGATATAAGTGTGATCACTGGAAGTAATTTGAAAGGAGGAAAGAAAAGGGGGATGAGCTCTTCAAGCTCAGTAAGTAATGCATCAAAGTAGTGAGAAGTATAATATTTGAAAGTAGTAGGCTTTATGCCATACATAGTAGAAATAATAAATCTATACACATCTTTCTCGAATTGCATTCTTACTTTCAGAAAACAAATCAGATCGAAACATATTCTTTAAAGTCAAAACATATGTATAACAGAACTTCGTTTCCAAAACTGATTCAAATCAAACAAATACAAAAATGAATCATTCAATTCGAAATGGATACATAACTTATCAGTCAAATCGAAAACGATTGCAAAACTTATCATTCGAAATCAAAATGGATACAGAACTTATAACTTCTCTTTAAATCAAACAAACAAGTTATAAAGACTAGGCATTTACATGTGTTAATTAGAAGTCATGTTCACTTAACATATAAAGTACCGATGGCCATGGTAAGGGGATTACAGACTGGATCAGGGTCGTGCAGCGCCCTACGCCACTAAACAAACATATTCAAAATAGAGGGTGATGAATAAAAAATGCTCCGTGTGGCCCAAATATCTGGCATGCAATCACAATGGACTAATCGTACCTAAGTGCTCAAAAGAAATGCACGTGGTTTGACATGCAACCAGAAGGGACTAAACGTACCAAAGTGTCCAAAAGCAATGCACCACGGTTGTCTAAACTCCACACAGGCTCCGAGTGGCACAAATATCCAACGTGGGACTGGCATGCAATCACGATGGACTAAACGTACCCAAGTGCCCAAAAGCAATGCACCACGATGGCCCAAACTCCAACTCGAACTAATCATAACAAATGTCCTGATTTATATATTGCCTTAGTCTCAAAAATAGAACTTTCAAAATTCTTTCTCGGACTTATAACCCATAAGTTCATAAAAATCGAGTTTAAATCAAAATCTCTTATGACTTAAAACTCATTCATAAAATGTGGCTTTTATGTGGCACTTTGGTCTCGTAGGTTTCAAGAGGTGGCCCCCACAGTCATATTCAAATTCACTTTTTTTCACATAACATAAATCATTTTCCAAATATCAAAACACATATAGTTATCTTTTCCAATACCTTTATACAAATCAGATATCAAAACTTTCAAACATAAACATATTTAAAAATCATCGAAAAACATGCTAAAAACATGCTCGGAGTTTTTCGAAGAAAGAGCTTTTTCTTCGGTTTATATAGACAAGTAGCTTTTCAAATTCATAAAGTCTTTCTTTCTGATCTCTTGGCATACAAACAGATTTCATAGTTCAAGTAGGTTGTTTGAAAGCTAACACTACTCAGAACACATTCGTTACCTCTTTCACCTTGGTGCAACGTAATATTATCGGGTTTCAAAATTGTCTCGATCAGCGTGTTGAATACCCGAGCTGCCCAAACTAACATCAAACCATCAATATAGGTCAATCTTTCTTTAACATATTCAAATATGTATTTACTTTCTTAAAATTGACCAAATATTGACTTTTTCGTCAACTTTGTTCATTTTCTTAGTTTTACCGATTTAAGCTCCAATTTTAGCTATCCTTACAAATTTTCTTATCCTAACTTCATATTCATCATCATACTGGCATAAATACTTATTCACATACACCATCAAACCCATTTTGTCAAATTTCACACTTTTCGGTTTTTTATTAAACTAAGCTTTAAACCAGACTTTTTGGTATAATCTTTAACAATTGTCAACCTTAAAACAACCCACATTACACCATAGACTCATAAATTCAAGGCTGGATGAATCCCTAAAGAGTCTTAAAATTATTTTCATCAATTTCATTCAACAACAAAATTCCTAAAAATCACCAATCAAGAACATTGTTCATCATTTTCATCATTCATAAATTTTCTCTTACCTTTGACCCAAGCAAATCACTCCAATAAATCTCCAAATCAGCCTTCAACTGAAAATCATCAATTTTACAACTTAGATTCACTAAAAAACACAAGAAAAATCAACTACATTCATAAAAAATCTAAGCTTTCACTTACCCATGAACAGGGCAGTCCAGACCTCCGATCTTCTCTCTAAGATTTGTCCTAGTAAATGAATGTTTTTTTGGCTGAATTGTTTATATGTTAGAGAGGCCTAACAGGGGAATATTTTTTCCTTCTTATATGTTCCATGAAGCTACTTGGAAAGGCCTCAAAAAAATTTCCAAGGAACGCCAAATAGTACTGCTTACAGGGAGGAAGAAGGGGGAAAGAAATGGCTGGTTCTCTCTCAGGTGAAGGGGTAATTGGGTGATTCCAAGGGCCATGATTAGCTTAAAGGGTCAATATTAATTTTCTAAATTTTCATAATTTTTGGGCCATTAGGTGGGCTTCAATTTGTGCCCAATTTACTAAGTGTACAGGCTACCTGAAACAGGGTAGCCCACTAACCCATTTTGTAAAATCCTTAAAAATTATTTCTAGTCCAATTTATTCCAATTTTCCACTTCTCCAATATTATATTATGTCTCTAGTATCTCTCGTAAAAATTTGGGGGTCACTTGTTTAAGAAACGTTCCCCGATTGAGCTCATTTTACTCGGTTCGATCAATACTGAGCAAAATGGCTTTAAGCTTTTGGTTCACTTTAAAAATTCATTTGAATGTCTAAACCTTTATATTTCCACTTGATTTTAATTTTACAAGTAAATATTGCATTATACTAACTTCCCATGGTCTTAGAATAATTTTCTTGAATTCTATAATTTATTTCAAATTTATTTCTTTAACAAGGCCCATTTTTCTCGATTTATCATAAACTCTAGTTTTATTAACATTTTCATTTTCATTACTTTATTTTTCACTTCCCAACATCATTTAATGAACATATACATATCCTTAAGAAAATTCTCGGGTTCAAAACCTTACCTCGATTTTTGTGCCACCGAGCCCCGTTCACAATCCCGAGCGTTTTGATCACTTTGGGTTGCATAACATTATTTTGAGTACTTAGTTATTCCATAACTTTCAATTACTTACTAATTTGAAAATTTTTGGTTTTACAGGAATTGTGTTCAAGGAAGTCCTGGTTGTAATTATTTCACTAGAAATAAGAATGGTTGTCATGTGGTTCCAAACTTTTGATGTTACAAAAAAACATAGTAGTAAGGGTGGCTATCCACCACTGGTTGAAGACCAGAATGTTGAGAGAGCTTTTAAGGAAATGGTCCATCAAATAGCATATGTGTTAAAGTCAAGGAAGAAAAAGATGAAGAATACACCTAACAAGATAGGTGTCATATGGATAATTAACCTGAAGAATAAGACCTTGGTTGGGAAGATGTGGAAGATGGATTCAATTATGATCCTAGCAAAAATTTGAAATTTTTTGGGAAAAAAGAAACGTAAGAAATACAATTGGAGTAGGTAGAAGACTCATTCCAAATTCCTGTCTTGTACTATTATTGTTCCTATGATCATTGAAAAGGATAATTGCATTTTGATAATGATATCCAACATATAGACTTTTCACTTAGGGATAAGACCATCAAAACATGGGATCTTGGTAAACATCTTGTTTTTTTCTTGGAAGTGGATGAGGAGAACATCATTGAAGGTTGATGGAAATGGAACAAAAGGAGAGGGAAAATAAAGTTAACTTAGAGTGATTTTTGGATGGGTCTTAGTTTCCTATTGATTTCACTTTATAGGTGTTGATTTTTCATTGTCTTCATGATGTCATTCTCTATCCTATTTTTTTGCTGCTCTTGGGAATATGATTACTGGATTTGGTTGAGTTTAAACTAAGAAAGCTTGGTTGTTATAAGGACTGTTCTTATCACTTGATGTTATCTGGAGGATTCTTTTCTAGTTGGAATTTTTTTTTACTCATATCTCATTCTCATTATGTTTTCGAAGGGTGTTATATGATCAATAACTTGGATCCTTTTGGAATATATTTAGATATTGAGTTAAGAGAGCAGGGTACCATTACTAACTTTTATTTATGCTTGGCTTTTGGAAGTGTATAGTTTGAACCTAGTCATCTTGGGTTTTTGTTTGTATATGCTTTCCATGATTCTGTTAGTAAATCTAGTGTTTTAAGATGTTTTTCTCTTTTTGGTGATTTGCTGATGGATAGTGTGAAGTTAGGATTTGTCGGTTGATGTCTTCTTTATGATTATTAAGGTGTGATTTTTGTAACTATGGTTCTCTTGTGGCTTATTCACCTTGAGTCGTTAAGCTGTAAATGTTTTAGGAGGACTCATATATGTAAGGAACTACTTCTCATCATCAATGAAATCAACTACTTATCAGAATATGTGCTTAAAACATTATGAAAAATTTGTTATAGAAAGATAATTTACTCTGTGAATTCTATCATTAAAATGGTTTTAAATAAAATTATAAAATTTGCACATTATGTTTGATAGTTTTGTTTATATTAGCGTCCTTGAATTATCTTCAAGATAATCTAGTAACCAGAGTTTTAAATTTTCAATTTAAACTTTAAGGATTAGAAGGCTTAGAAGAATGATGTTTAAAAAAATAGGAGAGGATTGTCATGATCCATCAATCTTTTAGAGGTTTTATACGACATAGCTATACAATTAAAATTAGTTTAAAATCTTCTTTATTGATTTTAAATAAGGTCTTAAATAAATGGAATTTATAAAATTTTATATCTAATCTCAACTAAATATATGATTGTAGAGTCAAGTGATCCTTAAAAAATCTAAAAAAAATAACTAATTAAGAAGAAAGTGACATATGAAGTAATTTTTTAATCTTGCTTGTAAACTTAACAACTCAATTCCGTGTACGAGATAATAATAATAATAAAAATAAAAAGTGATTGTTTAAGAAATAAAAAAAATGTAAAAATTCCAATCTAGAAGGGAAATATCATCATGATTTCAAATAGATGAAAAAAATTAACAATTAGTTTAAAGATTATTATCCAACACACTATTAATGGAAATTTTAAACATGATAAGCTAGTTTAAAATGGTGACACATATACTCCACTTTATTTATTTTTGTTTTTTTATATTTCTTAAAAGTTATTTATCACAATCTTAATCTCATTTGTAGAGTCTAAAAACTCTATTGACAATGTATCATTAGTTTAGTTAAAAACAATTTATAATTAACAATACATTTTCCTTTATCCAATTGAAATTTTTTTGTTTGATCAAATGAAAATGTCTTAGTCAGCTCTAATGTGGATATGCATACATAATACGTCCTAAATGTCTACATCGCAAGTACAAGAGTCGCATAAGTGATAAAAGGATTTAAGTTCTAGATTATTGTTGTAACACCCCGGAAACGCGAAAATTCGTGTCGATTTTTTTTTATAACTTAATCTTTTATTTACTGGATTTATTCTTGTTCAGTGTCAGTTCATGACTCATCATTCATTTCTTAAACTGTTATACATTGTAAACTCCTGAAATTACATACTTTTCCATTTCCATATATACATAAAACTAATTACATCCCAAATGCTCATTTACATATAAGTATCTGTACTATATAAGATGTCTGGATACAGCTGAAATATACTTTAATGTGTACAAGAGATAGCCTGAGGAGAGTCTCGTCCACCAACCTATATCGGGTACGCAGCAGGTACGGAGGTACTTACTGTAAATAATCTGGAAGGAAGGAAATAGGGGAATGAGTTTTAAATAGCCTAGTAAGGAGTGCATTATAATAATAATATTCAAAACATTTAGAAATATAATAATACTAGATAACAGTACCATTTTCAAATCAAACGGTTAAAAACCATATAAGTTGACATACTTAAAATCATATACCTTTTCATACCAAAACAAAATTCATATACTTTTCTTACTTTTGTCAAAATCTTGAAAATTTCATGTTTACATAACTAAGCATAGATAATAGATGTATCATAACAAAATTGAAATATGGAACTAGGCATTCACTATTATTGTCATGAGGGTAATCACTACTTCATCCTTAAAAGAGGGCATCCTCCGAAGAGGGAACTTAATACCTATGGCTATGGTAGGGTTGTAGACTGGATTAGGGTCGTACAACGTCACATAAACGCTACACAGACAGAAACATATACTGCCACAAAGGCAACATGACAAAGACATAGAAATATGCACGATATAGTCAAGGCCCGACCCGTTCATAGGTTGTCGACTAGAATTCTCTTGGGTCCCTTTAAATCGACCCTCAGGTTTACACTGACTCACACATTTTGAGCCTATAGTCTTAATCAAACTTATCATCATTTTCATATTTTATTTTCAAATTTATTTATATAAATGCTTGCAGGAGTTGTATTTTCAAAAATTTACATATATATATATATATATATATATATATATATGTAAATTTTTGAAAATACAACTCCTATATATACACACGCATGCTTAGTACACAAATATTCATAGCTTTCGATTTATAAGAAAATCATGCACTCAAGCTAAATAAACACGACTTAAGGTCATTTCGAAATTTGTGCTTGTTATATAAAAGGTTTTTCATGCTATAAATATATATTTGCAGGTAAGGAATATCGTTACTAAAATAGATTGCATCCCTTACCTGACCGAGGCTGAGACAACACTAAATCACCAAGTACCAGATGTGCCTCATTTTAGTGCCAACATTTCGGGCTGCCAAAAATAATTTTCAATCCATCAAATGATATTCAAATTCATCTTCATATACTTAATTATACCTTAACCTACGTAAAACTTCACTAGATTTGGCTATTTTGCCGATTTTTCCTACTTTCTCAGTTTTACCAATAAAGTCTTGGTTTAAGCTATTTTCGATAGTTTCTTTCCTTCTAATTTCAATTCATTAACCTAATATCTTACACATTTATTCCAAGCTCTAATTAACAATTCAAAATATACCAAATAATCAGATTTTCACACTTTCACAGTTTTCAGCTAAATCGAGCTATAAATTGAACTTTTCGGTATAAATCTAACATTCCACAACATCAAACTCAACCAAATTTCATCTTTTCTTCAACCTATCGAGGTTGGTTGAACCTATATATACTCCTAGAAAATTTTTCTTCCAATTCTACTTAAGCAAAAACTATCCAAATTCATCAAACATCAACATATCTAGCCATCATCAACTTCCAACAACTTTACCTCAGGTTTGACCACGTTTGACCCAAACCTATACATATTCCTAGAAAATTTTTCTTCCAATTCTACTTAAGCAAAAACTATCCAAATTCATCAAACATCAACATATCTAGCCATTATCAGCTTCTAACAATTTTACCTCAGGTTTGACAACGTTTGACCCAAAATTCAACCTTCAACAATGCCCTCAGCTGTAGATCAACATATATACTACTTAGAATCATCAAAAACAACCTGAAAAACCAACCAAAAACTCATAAATTCAAGTTTTATTCTTACCCAGAAATAGGGCAGATTCGACCCCTGTCTTTCTCATTAATTTTTCACCTAGCAAATGAGCCTTTTGGGGTTAAATGTTTTATATGTTGTAGAGGACTTAATGAGAAGGTCTATCCTTCTTGACCAAGCTCAAAAGTGGTCGGAAGGTGGCTGAAAAAATTATACAATATGGGTTCAGGGATGACGTGTATGGCAGAATGAGGAAAGTAGTTCTCTTAGGTCTTAAGTCAGTTGGGGTTGGTCTATACCTTTCCAGAAAAGGCAAAAAGTCTATTTTTATTCTGGAAAAGATGGGATCAAAATATTTTTGGAAGGTCACTAAATTTTGCCATTTTGTTAGGTCAGCAGAATTCTGGGCCAGGGCAGCCTTTTGCCTTGTTTTCATAAATTTCAGAAAAATTATTTTCAGCCCATTTTCTTCAAATTTCCGCCATTCATGTGTTATACTAAGTCTCTAGTATGTCTCTTAAAAAATTGGGCTCCACATTTTTAAGAAAATTTTCCCGTTTGAGCCCATTTCGCCCGATTTAGTCATTACCGATTGAAATTGCTTAAGGTTTTCTGTTTACCTTAAACATTAATTCAACTACCGAGCCCTCAAGATTTCCACTCAATTTTAATTTTCCAAGTCAATTATGCCTTATGCTAATTTCCTATGACCTCAGAATAATGTTTATGAATTTATAAAATTTATTCCGAATTTATTTCTCTTATTGGGCCCAATTGCTCGGTTTAGTGCTAACTCGAGTTTTCATTAACTTTTTCACTTGCAATACCTTAATTTCACCTAATAACTACAAAAATATACCTATACATACAATCCTTGAGAATTTCTCAAATTTAAAACCTTACCTCGATTTTCGTAACCCCAGCTTTGTGCCACTATTCTGAGTGCTTCGGTCATTCCAAGCCTGCATAATATTATTCTGAGTATCTTAATTGTTTTCAAACTTCCAAATAAATAATAAAATAAAAATTTTTGGGTGTCACAATCGTCCCACAAAGAAGACACAACTAAGCACCAGCTAATCTTACCCTAAGTATATATGGTCAAATTATAAATATTTCTTAAGCATGATCTACGAGGCTTATATATTAAAAATACTAGCAATTAAATAATAAGTAATGAAAGAAATAAAGTAGAGCAAAAATATTTACAGAGCTCCAAGCAAAATAAAATGCAATTGCCAAAAAAAAAGAAAATTAGAGTTTATAATAAAATTATGCCAAAAATGCAAATAATTAAAAATATGGGTCTAAAATGTAAATAAAAAAATAAAACTAGAAAAATCCTAATGTGAAAATAAAAAGTGCATGAATCTAATTTAATTAAATGAAATAAAATGCAAAATATCCGAACTAATGCATGAGAAAATAAAATTCTAAATAAAAATACTAAAAATCCTAAATGTAAATTGTAACCTTAAAATGTAACACTAAATTGTGCCTAACCCTAAATAATTACTAAACTAATGAAATGCATAAAATCTATTCTAAATATTGCATGAGAATTAATTTTTTTTGAAAATTTCAAATTAAAATAAAAATTAACCTAAAATTGCATGAAATAGTCTCTAACCCTAATGTAACCCTCAATGCAAAACTTAAACCCTAAATTAATGCCTTTACTCTCACTGCAACCATCAACTAATATGCACCAAAAACATTAAATAACTTCCTAACATGAAAATGCAGTTAAACCCTAAATATATGCATGAAAATAATATAAAATAAAATAAAACCCTATTCTAACCCAAGCCTAAATGAAACTAACCTAATTAATTTTTGCAAAACCTAAAAAACAACCCTAACAAACCTCAAACAGCCTTAAAATCTGATTTAAACAGTAATATTGCACTAACACCTAACATGAAGTATAAAAATAGAAAGTGGCCTAAAAATGCAGGGTAATTAACTCCATAATTTTTCTACTAATTATATGACCTAAGTATAATCTAATATGACTTAAATGTGATCTAACATAATGCAAAATAATATTTAAATGAATGCAAACAGCCTAAACATGCAGTGTAGCAAAAATAGTAATCATCAATTCATTAACCTTAAAACTTTGCATGAAAACTAAGCTAATTGACTTCATAAAAATTTCTAAAAATTGTATGACATATCTAATACCCTAAACTACTTAAAAGAAGCTTGAAATGAACTAAGAACAGACCAAATCAAATCCTATAAATGACGCCAAATAGTGGTAGATCCGAAAATGAAATCTATGAACCTATGTGCTTTAAACCTTGTAAAACCTAAGTTAAAACCATCTAAAATTACTCCTAAATGCTGCGTCTTTTAGCCCTATATATTCTCAACCAAGTTTCCTTTAATGTACCCTAAAACACAGCCACATTTCTGTCTTAATTACTAAACAAACATTGAAGCGGTGAAAAGCAGTGAACAACCTAAACTGCAAGTCATAATTTCCTTACACCAAATGAAGATGGCTTATCAAATAAGATCCAACTTGAATTTCTACCTAAATGAACCGACTCCAAAGATTCCTTATATATATATATATATATATATATATATATATATATATATATATATATTAAGAAAACCACATACGCCACTGTTTACTCTAACTTTGACTATTTAATATCAACACTCGAAATAAACTTTACAAACCAGAAGTTACGTATAACAAGCTAACACACACGCACACACACATATATATTTAAAACAAAAATATAACCTAAAACTAGAGTGATAAAATAGTAGTTAAAAAAATTATAAACCTTATAAATTAAGTATTAAAGCAGTAAAATAAAACCACCTAAAAGAAATGTAGATCAAACTCAAGGACAAGAGCTGATGAAGGTATTTTTTTCAACCTTTCAAGCTCTCATCCCCATAAAGCTCAATCAATATCAAAATGAGAAGAAGAAGATGATGGAGAAGAATGATAAAATGGTAGGAAAAAAAAAACCATTAAGGCAAAAGAAAGCAAACAAAAACTTTTATTAAAATGGCTTAAAGTAGCAAGACAAAGAGAAAATGAAAGAAAACTTTAATGGAGAAAATGGTGGCTGCCTATATTAAGGTCAAGAACTTTAAGAAAATGTCAAAGAAAATTTAAAACTACCTTCAAAGAAACCTAGCAGCTGACCTCTCTCATAGCCTTCATATTTTTGCTTAAATAGTCACTTAATACAAGGAAAAAATGAGTCTTTCCTATTTTAAATGAGTTAACAATACTTGGCCACTTATTTTCATGTCTTTGGTTCCTTAAAATAGATATTTCCATGTCATCAAAACTTCCTACCAGCCATGAACACCTCTCCATCTCCTAGCATCTTCTTTTGTCTTCTTGTCCACATAAGCATATAAGGTGGCAAGGGCATGTGTCTTCCATGTGTCAAGGGAAAAGAGAGATGATGACTCATGGTACAAGATGAAATTCTACCTCTCTTTTGTTTTTGAGTGACCCAATATCTTTTTTAGCTCATTTTCAGTCTATTTTCTATTAAAATAATTGAAAATCATCTGAAATTTATTTATCTGCAAAATATGAGAAATTTAATTAAAATAAGATGATAATTAATAAAATAATAAGGGATTAATTAATTGATTAAAAAAATTAAGCACAAAATAACTCTATTTTCATAATTTTATCCATGCATATGTTATATTTTTAATGATCAATCTATCTAAATAATAATATATATAAAATTTGATAATTAAAACATTATTTTTCAAATTTGAATAATCCAAAATAAAAATTCTAAAAAACACAAGTGATCAAAAAAGTAATTTACGCTAAATCATATTGTACAAACCTCTCTCGATTTGTGAAGTGTTTAAAAAAGAACTAAAATTTAGAAATAGAGATTTTAATTATCAAGGTACAATTTTGGGGGAACATAAAGAAAATAAGTTGGAGTACTCCAATGATCCAATCTTGATGGAAATATTTGTATTTATCATTGTTTCGAATGCTAATCAAGTATAAAATTTTTTTGACTTAATTATTATCATAGAAAGAAAATTAATAATATAAATATATAATTAAAGAATTCGAAAAGAAGAAAATTAAATTGAGTAAATGACTCGTTCAATTTATAACTAAAGAAAAAGAAAACAAGAAGTTTACATGTTACTTAATTGAACTGATCACTTCATACGCTAATATAGGTCATTTCAGTAAATACTCATTTTGATTTCCATTAGAATCTTGGGGTCATCTATTGGCTAATTGACAAATTAAGTAACATGTAACATGGGACTTTGAATAGATGAATAGGCCAGCAGGCAGATGGGAAATCCATGGGGTCGATTTATCATTATCTAGGGAAAGGTGATGGGCCAATGTGCTGAAATTCCTTGAAGAAAATGAAGCATATGAACCGAGGACATGTCTGTAAATTCCTTTAAACAGACATTTGAAGAGGTCATGGGTGGTTGTGATAGCGACAGTTGGGATAGAAAGGAAAACACACTCGCTTGCTCTCCCATATAGTCATGATTCACTCTCTACCAAAGTACCTGCGTTTGCCACATCATTGGAAATGAATTAATGTGGTAATGCGAAAACTTCAGAACTTTCTTTTATGTTTTCAACTCCACGCTTTTTTAGTAGCTCTTGTCAACAGCATGTGATTTTTCTTGTTGAAAACACAAGCCAATAATATATATATATATATATATATATATATATATATATATAGCTGCAAATTCAATAATAGGAGTAAAGAGCAATGAACTTGGATTATCATCATCAATATATATGCTGATGATTGTCCTTGGGTTTCATTCATTCATTTCAATATCATGAAACAAGGAATTCAGGTCTGTTTTTGCTTCTTCTTTATATATTTTCAGGTTTTTCTAGGATTTTCAGTTCACTGCTGCTCTTTTTATGATTGATCTTTGTAACTTGAGAGCTGGTTTCCTTTTTCTTTTTTTATTAACTTTCCATATTTGATAGAATAGCCAGTTTGTGTATATAAATCAATTTTCATTTCTGGGTTAGATTTGGAGATGTAGATACGTACGGGTTATTTGCAAGATGTTTTAGATTTCATCCATAGATGGCATCTGCAATTTTTTTAGATAGCAATGCTATATTAACGTATTCTACCTTTTTTTGTTTTCCTAACATCGTTCTTAATATCATTTGATTCTATTCAACTGCTCTGTTCTTTTCAGTTTCTTCAGATGTCCTCTATTAAAATCATTTTTTTTCCCTCCTCGAAAACAAGGTCTTGACTTCAAGTACAAAAGATTGTGTGGAGTGAATCTAATTAGAAGGTTTCCATGAATTTTCAATGGGAAAGAAAATGTCTTTGTTTGGTTGGGTGAAGAAGATATTCGCTTCTGATGCAAAAGCAAAGACAGAGAAGGTTCTCTTACTGCTCTTTCTTTTTATTTTTTTACCTCTTTCCAAATAATAGCTTTGATTGATCTTTTTGTTACTCTTTTATAATGTTTGTTGCACTTTCCAGAAATCAAGGAGGTGGAGATGGATTTTTGGAAGACTGAAGCTTAAGCAATACCACCCCGCACTTCCAGCACCAGAGAAATCATTGTGTCAAGCAACGGAGGAGCAAAGAAAGCATGCTTTGAATGTTGCCATTGCGACAGCTGCTGCAGCTGAGGCTGCAGTTGCTGCTGCCCAAGCAGCAGCTGAGGTCGTCCGTCTCACAAGTGCCGCTAAGCCTTTCCATCATTTCACAACAAGGGATAGAAACAGGGCTGCTATTAAGATCCAAAGTGCTTTCCGGGCACATCTGGTGAGCTTACCTTTGAAATCTTTGCTCTTTTGTTATATAATATCAGTTCTGCTCATGGTGAACTTGATTGTGGTATTTGTTGTTTTGATTTGCGAGCACAAAAAGAATTGAGTGAATATACAACTCAAGGATTTCTAAAAACTGAAAGATATTTTTCTTTCCAAAGTTAAATTGTTATGTTCTTTCTAATCTCTTCTGAAACCAATCAGTGTTCATATATAACCTACAACATAAAGTATAGAGTAACCAACTTTAAACTCTTGTAAGAATGAGTAGAAGTGCCTATGGCATGATAAACTGTAGAAGTAATCAAGGCTCACTCGTCTACAAAGCATCCCTTCCGAATGTATGAAAACCTTTTGTCAGCATAGCTAAAATACTAATTTGGAATCTTTACATCCAATAAGTATTCAAATTGATTTAATGAAAATTTTAAGCAGCCAGCTTCCTTGATGCTTGAATTTAGCAAATTTATGCAAGGTTATTTGGAACTCCAGAAATAACCAAGCATCATCCCTTTACATGTTCTTCAATTTGGACTGATATGATTTTCAAGTTGATGTGGAACAGGCAAGGAAAGCACTACGGGCACTAAAGGGACTGGTGAAACTCCAAGCCATTGTTCGTGGCCAAGCTGTGAGACGTCAAGCAATGAAAAATAGGAAGTGCTTGCAATTTGGTACAAAAATGTACCCAGAGGTCAAGGAGAAGAGCACCTCTACAACAGAAGTTATTTGTGAAGACAGCCGGAGAAAACATAGCTTCGTACCCAAAGATGAGTTGCAGGCGAAGGATATTAAAGTATGTTAGACAATTCTAGTCAATCTATTTCTTTTACTATTCCTTTACTATCCTCCTTGTAAATGCATTTAGGGAACAAATGAGCCACAATAATCAATACTTTCAAGATTAATGATATTTTCTTTGGGTTTTTTAAGCAAGAGTATTTATGTTGTGAATATGTAGTTTAGACCGGGTGAGTATGATATAATACAGTAATACTCATCCTTTTTCATCATCCACTGAACACTTTATTAGACCTATGATTAGTTTCTAGAGTAATATTCAACTTCACGTGGAGCTTCATTATTTGTTTGTCCATTTGCTGTAAACATTCATGAATAATGTGACTGCTTCTTTACCTTTTATGGACTCTGGTTCTAAATTTTTACCTTTGCTCGATCACTCAACATTTTGTCATTGCCAGCACGAATGCAGTAGTCAAAAAAGTTGGAATGATAGTGTGCTTTCTAAAGAAGACATTGAAGCCATATGGTTAAGAAGGCAGGAGGCAATGGCCAAAAGAGAGCGTATGAAAAAATACTCATATTCCCATCGGGTAATTTCATCTCATATCATATTTTCTAGTGGGCTTGTTCTGCTGCCGAATGGAGGAAAAGAGCAAATACCAATTTTGCCATTTTAATGACTATTCTATTCCCCAATAGTGCAAGCTTTTGAATATGTTCCTTTTTCTTTTTCCATTGTTAACTGAAGCATATATTTATCCTCTTGTTTTTCCTTCAGGAGAGAGCAAATACTCATATGCTTGATGAATCTGTGCATGTCAAAGAAACTGGAAGGAGCAGCTTTGTGGAAGGAGAAGCAAAGGCTGACGGAAATAGAAGGGAAAGAGTGATGATTTCAAAACCAAATATACCTTCAAATTTGAGTACCTCCGAAGTACATGGTCCACCTCATGTTAGATTTAGAAATTTGCAAAACCAAGATATGCTAGACGGATTAAATTCGCCCTTTTTGTTTCCAAGAAGATCATTTTGTCACGTGCAGCAGAGTCCAGCCGGAGATGAGAGTTCCATCCCAAATTCTCCAGTTTTTCCTACTTATATGGCTGCAACAGAATCTGCAAAAGCAAAGGCAAGGTCAATGAGCACACCAAGGCAACGGGTAGGATTTTTGGATACTTGCTTTGATTATAGCGTGCCATACAAGGGTGGACTTTCTTTTTGGTCTACTTATAATGGAGAGCCATTCAGTATCAATGAGAAGAACAGTCTCCCAATGAATCGACTTTACTGAGTTGGCATAGCCTTGGTTGTGAACCTAATCTTTAAGTTGATATCAGAATGCCGGTCTAAATAGGTTTAATGCTAAATGGGGATGAAATTCCAAATGAGTAGGCTTGTTCATTTACCAGTTATAAAATGACATCGAAGCTACCTTTCTAGCTCGAAGACATGCAAGAACTAGAACAGCATCATATAAAAAGGAAGCCTTCTAGTGTTGTGATGCTATGCTTATCAAGTTAGCATGCGCTTGTTGGGTGAATCTGCAAAATTTCATTTACACTCTGTATTTGAAGAGGTCCCTTTTCTGTATTTGATGAGGTATATATATAATGGTTGGTTAGTTGGTTTGTTTGTTTGTTACTTCTTTACATTCTTTTTCTTTTCTTGTCTTCTTTTTGTGGGAAAAGGGCTTGGAAAGAGTTTTGTGCCAAATAACGTGCAATTAAAGATTTGACTTGTATTTGAAAGAAATTTCCCATGCAGTTATCTGTAAAATTAATGTCCAAACTGTTTATTATTTTATTCTTGAGGATTCCATGTCCTCAAGATGCGAATGTTATTTCTCACCTCGTGGTTCCGCATGAAGCAGCTTAGTGGTCATGTTGAGAGCCTCCACAAGTTTCCTCTTCAATGAATATCTCGATGGACATATTAGCATGAAACTGCAATATGTTGTGCCTATAATATTTGCTGTGCATTTTGAGAATTATAGAAGTAACAAAAAAGAAGCAAGAAGAAAGAGATAGAAGAAGATAAAGGAAGAAAATAGAACTCACAAGAATTGTTACGTTGCTAAAAATCTTTGAATCAAAACTTTATTACTCTGTACGTTAATGTACTTTCTATTTACACAAGTGATCAAAGAATCAATCAGAAAATGATTTGAAAGTCATGGTACTTATGTTAGTTATGTCAACTAACATGACTGTCAACTACCATAAATACTAATACTCCCCTGTAAACTAAGCTCTTTCGTCTAACCTTTGTGATTATCCTTTGTCAGACAAAGTAGATGCTTGAACTGTAAGCTTGGAACGTAGTCCAGTTTTGTTAGATGGCTGACGTACTAGCACAGCCTCTGTCTTTGTCCAGTTTTGCTGGACTACGTTCCAAGAACTTATCAAGCTCCATATTCTTAGTTCTTGTATGTTGAGCTAGATTGGCAGATAATGTTACTGTAGATAGATTATCACACCAAATATGAGATCTAACAAGAAATATAGTCCGATTTCTAATAAAAGAGATTGAATCTAGGCTTGCAAAGCATTACAGTAAAATTGGAAAATAATAACTACCATGGAAAGAGCAAGTAACAGCAACTCTAAGAGGCTATGGTTTAAAAGGCTTCATCGATGGTAAGCAGCGTAGGCCCTCAAGCAATTCACCTGAGTTTTAGCTATATGACAGGCAAGATCAGGCTCTTGTTTCTTGGGTTCTTTCCTCCATTAGCAATCAAATCTTGCCTAACTTTGTTGGTTGTGAAACTACCAAAGATCTATGGGAAGCCATAGATGAATACTTTACATCTCAAACAAATGCAAAGATTATGCAATACATAAGACAATTAATAAATGTAAAGAAAGGCAATCTTGGTATGAAAAATTATCTCATCAAAGTTAAGTCATTGTAGGATACTCTACAATCTTGTGGTTGTAAAATGCCTAACAATGAACTAGTGCACAATGCCTTATTTGGTCTTGATCAAGAATATGTTGCCAAATTGGAAGACAAGCTCTGCGTTGTTATTTGCTATATAGTCCAAAAGTATACAAAATTCTTCTCTTATAGAATCATCAATACCTTCAGCAAATTTAGCTGTGCAACAAGAAAGATTTCAGTATGAGAATGGTCATGGACATAAAGGCTTTACTAATGATAGTGATAGAAATTTAGAGGCAGAGGGAGATTCAAACAAAGAGGTATGGTTGGTTCTAAGGCTCAATGTCAATTCTATGGCTAGATTGGTCATACAGTTCATAAATGCTATCATAGATTTGATATTTCATTCAATCCTAATCCTAGTGAATTATTCTTTAATTCAAGAAGTAGTGATTCTTTTCATAAAGGAAATATTTTTTGTCAGCAACAAGCCAATGTTGCAGAAACCATGCTAGCCACACCAGGTTTTATCAATGATGAGAAAATTTCATTTGAATAATAATGTAAATAAATGCAGAATGATTAAATGCAGAATCAAGCGAAGGACAAAATACTAACCAGGCTGTTGACAAATTGATCGAGCATGAGACTTGTTCGTTAATAGCAATGAACCTTGTCCAATAGTTGGTTGAGCAGAGGAAATGCAGGTCACACTGTTTTGCAAAGCCTCAAAAGAGAGATAGGGATCCTTTGCATGAAATGTGCCGGTGCGTACCAATGATATATCAGATTGCATTGCATCTTGGGCAGTAGTAATAGCAAGATCGATCGGACGCATAGGAGTAGAGGACATTGCAAGGGAACTTTCCATTGCTTAAGAAGCACATAACAAAGTTTGGTTTATATTTGTGTTACCATTAAGAATGCTTTTATAATCTCTATTTTTACGCCTTTGGTTTCTGCGATTATGAGTTCGTTCTAGTCTACGTTTTTTACTCAACTCCTTATCAATCATTGCTAAGTACCTGAGAACAAAACCTGGTACCAAAATAATACAAAACAGAGACAACCAAGGAACAACATAAAAATAGACAACAAAAACCATATGTTTAAAAATACAGAGAAAATAAAATAAACTCAAAGAATGAAAAGGCAGATGGCAAAAAAAAAAGGTGCACGAGAGATTGTAAGGAGTACATCGAAAGGTGGGAAACAAATGCACCAAATTTGCATGTTGCATCACTAAAGCACAACCGAAATTTAATAAATGAGACACAACAATTAATCAACATAAGGCAAAACAATAGGAAAAAAAAGAATGAATATGCAAAAATAAACCAAAACAATGATCAACAATATCAAACAAAGGGAGTTGCAGAGAAACATGAATACCAAGATAGCCAACGAATGTTAAAAGCTAGACAAAGACGCCATCTTTCACAATAATGGAAAGGAAAAGGAACGAAAGACATATACCTTGAAAAGAATAGTACCTATCAAATCTTGGAGGACCAACGCAGAGTTGAGCTATAACAATGCACAACAAAGACATTATAACCGAGTCAAAATCGAGAAAACACAAAGAATGTCAAAAAAAAAAAAAAAGAAATCAGAAAGACTGATCGACTGTGCAAAAATCTAGCAAAAAAATGGTAGAAAATATGGACATGATCCTATAAAAGAATGAAATCCAAAAAAATATCAAAGAACAGCAAAACACCGAACACAGAAGAGATAAGCATTAAAAAGAAAGCAATATCAAAACTGAACAAACAGCACCACGCCGGACAAAAAACACAGACATGAATCAACAGAATAATAGAATAAAAATGCAACAACAGAATAGCTAAGAAATCAAGCGCGAACAAAAGAACATCAACATATCAGACAAAATAAAAGAAAAAACCTATACCTTGAAAACACCAGGACGTACCCAATCTTCAATAAACAACCCAAATTTAGACCAGTAGTTGCAAAAGACAGAAATCAAAACTGAGTAAAAATAGAGGAAAAATAGAAAATAGCAAAAAAAGAAATCAAAATGATTGACTAGTTGTCAGAGAACTTAGCAACCAAAATGGAAAAGAAAAATATGGGCATTATACTGCAAAGGCATGAAAGGAAACAATGTGAAACATTACAGAAGCACATGCCAAAAAACAGACACCAAGAATAAAAGACTAAAGATAAAATAAAAAAATCACTCAAAATCTCAAGGAGAGACCACCAGATTTCAAACCGGAGAACAATATAGGGTACATAATCAACCAAACCGAATAAACCCCAAAAGAAACACTAACCACAATGAGGATGAAGCGCATGAATAAATTCGGCTCCTTGCATCCATCTACAAAATAAAGGAGGTGGAGAATAGTACAACAGCCCATAATACCGAAAAGATAGATGAAAAAAGTTGACAGGTAAAACAGAAGGAGAGATAAGAAAGAGAACGAAAAGGAGGACAAGATAAACAAACAAAGATAGAGCACACAGAAGATGAAAAGTTAGCGTGGGAAATAAGAGTTGCAGAATATAGATCAAGTAAAATGACACCATATCCACAGACAAAACACAAAACAACCCAACAACAACTGACCAATTCGCAATGGGGAAAAAACAATCAAGGAGAAATGGGTTATTAACCATGCAGTCTGCAGCAAATAAAGATTTCAATCATGAACAGGAGAGACCAAGAAGGACGTCGACACAACCTTGAAAGTAGGTATCCTAAACCCTGATCTACACAGTGGGTAAAGCCAAAGAAAACAAAGAGGCAACGACACGCACATTTACCTGATCAATCGAAAGAACTAGTCATTTTTTTTTACATACAGATGGCAGCCAATCTCGAACAATCACAGACTTCTCCCATTGAGATTACGCTCAATGACCAAAGGAGCTTGAAAGAGAAATCACAACCCTTGGCCATAGAACCCATTACAGAGAGAGAAAGCAAGACTTAGGGTCGGTGGAGAAGAGAGAGAAATCGAGGGGAAGAGTTGATATAGAAGGCAGAGAAGAGAGAAGGCACGACTCCACGACTTCATCCTTTTGCAACTGTAGAGCAGTTGAGAAGAAAGAGAAAGCAAGAGACAAAATTAGTATCAGAGAGAGGGAGGCAACATGATCTCATTGTCACTGAAGAGAGAGAGAGACAGAGGGAGAGCGGGACTGTAGAGAGAACCACTGAAGAGAGAGAGAGAGACAGAGGGGGAGCACAACTGTAGAGAGAGAGAGGGAACAAGTGTAGCAGAAGATCGTAGACAGACATGACGAGATGGACAACTCTGGTACAGCTGTAGAGAGATAAAAAGCGAAGTGAGAGATAGAGTTGGTGTGAAACCCAAAATTTTCACACTATGTTAGTTATTTGGTATGTTAAGAAGTGACTAAGAACTTGGAATAATATTATGCAGGCCCGAAGACGATCCAAGCACTCAGTTAGTAACATGGGGCCCGGTGGCACAAAAACGAGGTAAGGTCCTAAGCCCGAGAATTCATTCAAAATTTCATGAACATGCTTGAAATGACGTCTAGGAATGAAAACTAAGTCATTGCAAGTGAAAAAGTTAGTTAAACTCAGGTTTTGCATTGAACCGGAAAAATGGGCCTAGTTAAGGAAATAAATCAGAATAAATTATAAAATTTCAAGGAAATTATTTCGAGACCACGAGAAGTTAGTACAAAGTAATATTGACTTAGAAAATTAAATCAAGTGGAAATAATGAAGTTTGGATGACCAAATGAATTTTTAAAGTAAGTTAGAAAGTTTAAACTGATTAGCTTGGTTTTGACCGAATCAAGTAAATGAGCTCTATTCAGGAAACTTTTCTTAAACAAGTGACCCCAAAATTTTTATAGGAGATACTAGAGACATGATAGAATATTGGCGAAGTGAAAATTTGGGAGAAATTGGACTAGAAATAGTTTTTTTGGGATTTTACAAAATAGGGCAAAAAATCTATCCTGCACAGTCAACCAGACCCACTTGTGTAAACCATTGTATTTGATTAACCTCTTCTAATCTGATGGCTCTCATTCACTCCAGATATTAAGTACACTTAATAATGATTCCATACCACCTAAAAGCACCCCATTTGCTCACCTAACCCGAGAGAACCAACCAATTCTTTCTCTTCTTCTTCTTCCTCCCAGAACGTTACTGTGCAGGCTATCTTGTGCAATTTTTCCAGCGGCCTTCCGGCCAGAATCAGGAAACGGACAAGAAGGAAAAAATATTTTCCTATGAGTCCTCCATAACATATAAAAAATCCAAAAAAAAAGTTCATTTACCTAGGGAAATCTTAAAGAGAAGTTGGTGGACAGAAATTGTCCTGTTCATGGGTAAGTGTAAGTTGGATTTTTGATTATTTTTGTTGGGTTTTTCTTGTGTTTTTTTAGTGAATCTAAGATATGCATTTGATGATTTTCAGTTGAGAACTGATTTAGAGTATTTTTTGAGTGATTTTCTTTGATCAAAAGGCAAGAGAAATTGATGAAAGATGAAGAACATGTTATATGTTCTTGTTTGGTATATTTAAATAATTTTTAGTGAAATGGAATTGGATGAATTAGTTTGTATGAATTGATGTAGTTTCTGTCAGCATTAGGAAGTTATGGAAATGATGAATTTTGATTTAATTCGAGGATGTTTACAGTTAAATTTATATTGTAAAAGTTCGATTTAGAGCTTAAACCCGTGAAATATCGAAAATCGTAAGAATAGGCAATTTGGCAAGTTGTTTAGGGTGAATTATGAGCTTGAGTGAATAAGTAGGCTATAAGAGTATTGAAATTGATGTTAGAAATGTCAAATTAGTCAAAATAGCTTAAATTGATACTTAAACGGGAAAAATCGAGAAAATGGGCAAAGTTAACGAAAAAGTCAAACTTAGTCAACAAACGGAAAAGTAATCACATATTTGAACATGTTGATATGTTATTAAGCATTTTTTGATGAATTGGTCATGTTGGGCGGCTCGGGTTATTGGCACGCATATGGAGGCGAACTCAGGAATCGTCGTTTTGCACCATCTAAGGTTTAAGAGGTAAGGGGTGTACTTTAAAGTAGTATTGGTATTCCAATACCCTTTATATATGTATGTATGTATGTATGTATGTATGTATGTATGTATGCTTAAGTATGCATGTTTTTACATGTTTCCATGAAAAAGTCCCCCGAAAATCGAAAAAGGGTTACTATTCACCAAAAACCAAGAAACTTTGTTTTTCGAGCTCTTCAAACACACTTTTCATGATCTATGAGATGCTTTGAAATGTAAATGTCTACGTGAAAATGATTTTGTTTATGAAATGAAAGAAAAATGTTGTTTTCTACGAGTATACGGGATATAGACCCGAAAAATGCTTTAAAAGTTATGTTTTGAGACTGAAGCCACATGAAATCTACGAGAACTTGTCATGAATGGCTTGTGTGAGGTCTAAACCTCTGTGGTCTGTGCTATAAGCCACCTAGTGTACTTTCTGTTCCTTGTGGCGCACGTTTGAGCACGTCAAGTAGTTAAACCACACGGAGCCTTATTGTTGCCATTTGATTAAGTGGCGTAGGGCACTGTACGACCCTGATCCAGTCTACAGCCCCTTACCATGGCCATTGGTTCCCTATCTACGAGAATTATCTATGCGGATTTCCTTCGGGAAACATTTACGAGAACATGACATGAAATGCTATGTGTTATTGCCTAGTCTCCATAAAAAAATGTTTAACTATGTGTTTCATATGCCATGTGCTATTTTATAAGTTATATGGCTTATATGCTACTTGCTATGTGATATATGTTATGCGAACACTTGATCTGATGTTTTCAAGTACTTTACGTGATATAAACTACATGGAAGCTTTGATTTACTTACAAAATATTCTACGTGTTCTATCCTACGTGAATTCCATGTGATGCATCCTATGAGCTATATAGGTTACGCAGTTCGTTTTCTACATAGATTATACTTTCGCATATTACGAGCTTTAATTTCAAGGATGTTTTATCTTGCTTATCAGACTATAAATATTTCAACTTGTATACATGTATATGTTGATTTGAAAAGCTACATGATTTACTTATTTTATTGTCAAGACTGCTTTAAATGCATGTCTTACTGGGCTTGAAGTGCTCACCCCCTTCCTTTCCATCTTTCAGATTATCTACAGTGATTGCTTCTACACCCGTCGTATAGTGGTCATGGATGAGGCACCCGACCCTTCCAGACTATTTAGTATTAGCAAGGTATTACTTTACTGTATATGCCAGGCTTATTGTAAAGTAAAGACAATGATGTAAATTTATGTTTGGGATATAATTAGGTGTAAATGGATGTAAACACAGTTGTAAACATGTGATCTATACATTTATGTATATTATATGTTTTATGTGTATTGTAATGAGAATGAAGATGGTATTGAGTTGGGAAAGGATTCTAAAATCAACTGGATTGTGAATATGAATTGTGTTTAAAACTTTGCAAGTGGGTTAGGTCCAATGGCAACCGTTATGTTGTCGAAATTTTTATAAATAAATTGGGTTAAGTATATGACACTGATAGGATAACTTAGATTAAAAGGATAAAATAAATAAATAAATAAAATAACTTGTTTTCTGTGCTTTCGGGGTATTACAGTTTGCGTGGTATCAGAGCAATAGTTATATAGTACTGTCAGTGTTGGTTCGAAGATTAGATTACATCCAAAATTGTCTATGCTTATCTGATAATAAAGTAAGTATATCTGTTAAAATATGACTAAAGTTTTAGGTATAAATGTAGATAAATGATCACTGGAAAGATGAGTGGTAGGAGAAGCCGTCCATGGAGACAGGCACAACCACCTCCGCCACCTCCCTCTCAGCCTGAGAGCCCTACTGACATAATAAAAAGGCTCGAGGAAACCATTCAGGGTATGAAGGATGGAATACATGCGTTGACTGCTATAATTGCCCAGCAGTTTGGGACAACTACACCTGGTACTGGTGCTACTACACCCGCACATACTCCTCCACCATCGATCCCTCTGACAGCCCTAGCCCCTCAGCCTGCAGTCCTATAGCCTAGGGATGATAGAGAAACACAGAGGCTAAAAACATTTTTTGAGTATTCATCCACCGGAGTTCAGAGGGGTGAAAGATCCGGTCAAAGCTGAGGAGTGGATAATAGAGATGGATACAATATTTCAGTTTATGGGGTGTACAGACACAAAGAGAGTTACTATGGCTGACTATATGATGAAAGGCCAGGCCAAATTCTAGTGGAGAGCTACACAGACTGTATTGGCAGAGGAACCATTAGAGATTACATGGGATGCCTTTCTTGCTGCATTCCGAGCTCAATATATTCCCTTCACGACACAGAAGAAGATGCAAGCAGAGTTTTTGAATTTGATTTAAGGGAGTATGACCGTAGATGAATATGAAAATTGGTTCATTACCCTGATGAGATATAACCCAGACATAGTTAGAAATCTCGCGTGCCCGACCTAGAGATTCTTGGCAGGATTGAGGTCAGGGATCCGGGACAGGTTATTAGGACAACGTGTCATAGATTTTAAGGATTCTTTGGAATGAGCCTAGGAGATTGAGAGAGGACTAGAAGTGACTCAGACAGAGCATGGGTTCAGAACAATGGGCAAGGATAAGGGAAAGAGGATAGAGACTTCCCGATATGACTTGAGACGAGGACAACCCAAGAAGTAGAGGGTAGAGAGACCTCAGACAAGGGCTGGTAAATCAAAGACCCCCAGTGGTGTTGTTGATACTACCCGAGGTCTTGAGATAGGGGTACCACGATACAGAAGATGTGGCAGGTTGCATTATGGACTCTGCCGTTCTACCATAGGTGCCTGCTACAAATGTGGAGAGGTAGGACACTTGATTAGGGATTGTCCCTTGATGGGACCTCAGGAACCTCGAGAGGAACCTAAGCAGACCGAGAGATAAGTTTCGGCTCCACAGAGATAAGCCCCATAGAGGAGAGCCACAGCTGCAGATAAGGGCAAGAAACCTGTCTCGCAGGGCCATGTATATGCTATCAACAAGGAGACAACTGACACATCTGCTGATACTATTCGAGGTACACTCAGTGTCTGTAATCATGAGGCACATGTATTAATTGATCTAGGTTCCACACACTCCTTCATATCCCCACAATTTGCATGTAAGTTGCATTGAACACCTGAGCCTCTAGATTACATGTTGCATATAAGCACACCTATGCACGTATCGCAAATAACTGACATGATATGTAAAGATTGTGAAATCATGGTAGGAGATAAGAAATTGTTAGCAGATATAGTTTTGTTAAACATGAAAGATTTTGATGTAATATTAGGCATGAACTGGCTAGCTTCCAATCGTGTAAGCCTAGACTACTATACTAAGACTTTGACTTTCTCCTTACCAGAAAAGTTTGATGTATGCTTTGTTAAGAAGAAATAAAATGCATGCATGGTGTTAAATTTTGTGTTATTATAAGATGGTTATGTTTGAAATTGACTGATGATATCCAACTTTGTGAAGGGTATATTGCTTTTATTTTCGACGACAGTCGAGAATCACCAAGTATCCAAGATATTATGGTTGTATGTGAGTTTCTCGATATTTTTTCAGAGGATTTACCAGGGTTACCACCAGAGAGAGAAGTTAAGTTTGCAATTGAATCAGCACCTGATACTCAACCTATCTCTAAGCCACCTTACCGAATGACACTGGTTGAGTTAGAGGAGCTGAAGAAACAATTATAAAAGTTTCTTGATAAGGGATTTGTAAGACCGAGTGAGTCACCGTGGGGTGCTTCGGTACTCATTGTCAAAAGAAAGATGGCAGTCTTCGTCTATGTATCGATTACAAGCTCCTAAATAAGGCAACGATTAAGAATAAGTATCCTTTGCCAAGAATAGATGATTTGTTTGATCAGCTCAGAGGGGCTTCAGTGTTTTCAAAGATATATTTGAGGTTGGGTTACTATCAGCTAAGAATTAAGGAGGCTGATATGTCGAAGATAACTTTTCAACCTGATATGGGCACTATGAGTTTTTGATGATGCCCTTCGGACTGACTAACACCCTTACTGCATTTATGAGTCTCATGAATGATGTCTTTCAAGAATACTTGGACAAATTTGTGATTGTATTCATTGATGACATCTTGATCTATTCCAGGTCCCGGGAGGAGCACGAGCAACACTTGAGAATTATCCTATAGACTCTCCGTGAAAGGGAACGTATGGGAAGTTCAGTAAGTGCATATTCTGATTGGAACAAATCACCTTCCTCGGGCATGTTGTATCTAAGGACAAAATGTCTGTTGATCCGTCCAAGGTCGATACAGTGTTGAGATGGGAAAGATCGAGGATAGTCATAGAGCTTAGAAGTTTCCTGGGATTGGTAGGGTACTATAGATGATTTGTGAAGGGATTTTCCCAAATCGCAACTCCATTGACCATATTAACCCGTAGGGATGTTTCGTTTGTATGATCTGATCAGTGTGAGCAGAGTTTTCAAGAGCTTAAGCGTCAGTTGACCATGACACCAGTCTTGGCTATCCCGAGTGGTTCTGGAGGATATGTAGTGTATAAAGATGCCTCCCACCAGGGTTTGGGCTGTGTACTGATGCAGCATGGTAGAGTGGTTGCTTATGGGTCCCATCAGTTGAAGGACCATGAGTGTAACTACCCCACTCATGATTTGGAGTTGGCTGCAGTGGTTTTTACACTAAAGATATTGCAGCACTGCCTATATGGTGAGAAATTCCAGATCTTCACTGACCATAAGAGCCTTAAGTATATATTTGATCAAAAGGAGCTTAATATGAGACAACAGAGATGGATAGAGCTCTTGAAAGAATATGACTACGAGATCCTATACCATCTAGGTAAGGCAAATGTGGTAGCAGATGCCCTTAGCAGAAAAAGAATGGTGTCCTGCATGATGATTAGAGAATAGGACTTGTTGGGACAGTTTACCGAGCTTCGAGTCAGTATAGATGAGGTTGAGAATAGATTCATGGCTAGCCTGTGGATTGAGCCCAGTATACTTGTGAGACCCTGTATAAGGTTTAACCTTGAACATATGTAAATGAATTCATAAGTATGATGACGTAATAGTAATGTGAAGCATATGCGATGTAAAGTCCATAAGATTAATGTACACACTGTAATAAGAGTTGTGATGTACGTACAATTTGCATTAAATATGAATATGAAGAAATGGACTTTAATATATGATGAATATGAGTGGAATGGGAAATGAGTAGTATAGTAAAGTGGAATGAAATTGCACAAGTGGTGCAAATCTTTATGTTCCCATTTAGTTTTAAGTTGTATATATTTGGTCATGCAAGGATTACACATAAGTTTTAATGCGTACAAAGTGTGATTGGATGTCATTTTCAACTCTCAAGGATGGATGAATGAGGAAATGACTATGGTAGCAAATTAAGGATGTGTGTGAGAGAATTTCTGTAAAAAACTGCAGTAAAAATCTGAAAAATATGCATGAAAGATCGATCTCATAGGATGAGAGATCGATCTGGAAGAGCCAAAATGAACTTATTTGGAGCTATGGAGCAAGATAGATTGATCTCTAATAGAGCCAGATCGATCTGCTAAGTATTCTGCAATTAGAGGATCGATTTTAAGGTAAATAGATCGATCTCCTTAGCTCTCTGTTTGAGACTGGTCGATCTCAAGACTAGACAGATCGATCTCCTTAAGGGTTCTGTAAAGAGCAGATCGATCTCCTACAAGAGGCAAATGATCTCTAAGAGGAAAATTTTCCTTCGATAGATCGATCTCATCAAGGGAGAAGATCGATCTGGGAGTGGATACGTTAGGTGAAAAGGATTACCAAATGTGCAGGGATCGATCTCTACAAGGACCAAATCGATCTCACAAGCCTGCATCTATAAAAAGGAGCTCGGGATTGGATTAAAAACTCAGAACTCTTCCTCACCAAACCTCACCTACCATTTTTCTCTCAAGACCCAAGCTTTCTCACTCTAGAAATCACTACATTTCAGCCAGTTTTGGAAAAAGCTTAGGAAGGAAAAGTTGTTCCTTGAAGCAAGGAGAACAACATACCCAAAAATCACACATCGGTGTAACCAAGAGAAGGAGTTGTGGCTACCACAAGATTGACTAAGTAAGAGGGTAAGTTCTTCAACCTTCAAGCTTTAAATATGGGTTTCTAAGCATTTAATGGGTTGAATGAGAAATGGTGGAAAGCTTAAGAGAAGTATAATAAGATTTGTGAGAAAGATGAAATGTGATTTAATGGATTGAGGAGTATGAATAAATAAATAAATGACAATGTGGAGGTTTAGAAGAGGGAAAAGAAAATAACTTGATGATTTATACGTGTAGCTTGAAATACGCGAAATACGGATAACTCGAATCGCGAATGGAGCAAACGTAACGGAGGAGATATGCATACTATTCGAGGTAAGGGACTGTGTGTTAGCTATAGAGATGTTCGTATGTATTTTACGACAATTTCATAGATATATTGCTAGAATTAATACGATACTACGATTCTATGAAATGATATGGGAGCATTAAGTGTACTATGATATATATGTATTGAGAAATGGGATGGGGTAAGGAAATAGCATGATATGCATGTTTTCAATGTTTTTCTCAATTTTATATTGAGATTGGTGATTAAGAAATGATGATGATAGGTTGTCTAATTTTACATGTTTTAGCATGGAGAGGCATGCTGCATAAATAAACATGTTTTGAGTTTTAAAAAAAGAAAATAGCCATCTATCAGATTTAAGATGAGATTGGTGTTGGAGCTCTAGCTCATACCCGTTTTAATGACTTTGACTATGTGTTGGGGTGTTAGCTCGCACATGTTTCTATGCTTTTGATGTGCTGTGCTGGAGTTTAACTCGCACGATGGTTTTGAGAAAAGTACTGGAGCATTGCTCGCACCTGTTTTTATTGAGTTGAGGTAAACTTGGGGGTTTGGGACCCAAGGGGATGCCAGTCGACGGCTTCGTAACGGGCTGGGCCTTAACGATAAATCGTACCGCGGTGGAGCCTTGCGATGACTATTTGTCACGTTGATTGCTCGTCTGGTATATGAGACATGATTCAGGATGAAAAGTCCATCGGAGTTGGAGTATGGACTTGGGTCAACGGTCATACGTAGTACTATGTAGTTGTCCGTTGGTATACTATGTACCGTGCTGGGTGCACTTGAGTACGAGTATTGCGTAGATGACACATGACGTACCTTATACCATGAGTATATGAGAAGATGAGGTTTATTGAGATGAGCCAGAGGGTAGGACTGACCCATCCCCCTTCAGGCGAAGTGATGCCCTGTGCACACCTGATCAGTGAGGCCTGGGATCACTGACTATGGCCATATGTCGTGGATATTAGATTGTCAAAAATTCCATGCCTGTCTTAGAGATTCGAGAAACAAAGAAAACTCAGAAAAGAAAAAGAGACTTGAGGAAAGGAAATGACTAAGAAAATAAAGAGATTTTGTGTTTTGATAAATCTCTGATTTAAACATTTGAGCCGCGAGGGCATTATTTTATGAATCTTGTTTTAAAATGGAAGCATGACATATATGATTTACATGAAAGTGCAAATGAGAAATGTATGTTTAAATGTATTTTTGTATAATATTTCCATTTATATCGAAAACATGGTTTCTGGTTTATACATGCATGGGCTATGTAGGTAGTACGATATCTACCTGCTAGTATTCATTTCTTTACTGAGCTGTGGTTTGCTCACCCCACTATTTTTCCCCTTAAAATATTGAGAAGTAGGAAAGCGGTGGTCTCTAGATCTCTTTTGGCATTGGATAGCTCCCATCAATTGAAATGGTATAAGAACAGTATACACAAGAGCATTTTATATCTATTATCTTGTATCGTACAATTATACCTAAGAAAATATAACAATTTTATGGGGATAATATGTAAAGATATTATTATACAATTAATTTTGTATATTTACACACCTGGGAGTGTGAATTAAATTTTAAATATTTTCGCTGTAAATTCAAGGAACTTTAGTAATTGCATCACCTCACAGCCCAACTGTAGTAGAGTAAGTATGGATAAAGGACACTCGAAAGTGGGGTGTGACAATACTGGACCAGATTAGAGCAGGGCAGAGGAATGATCAGAAGTTACTGGATATGGTAAGCCAAGCCGATGAGAGATCGCAATCAGAATTTTCAGTCAGTGATGATGGCTTGTTGAGATACCAGGGTCGTATTTGTATGTCACATGACGACACCCTGAGATAAAGTATTCTGAAGGAGTCCCATTGTTCTCGATTCACCATGCACCCAGGTAGTACTAAGATGTACCATGATCTCCGTAAGGTGTATTGGTGGACTGGGATGAAGAGAGATGTGGCAGACTTCGTCGCTAGATGTTTAGTTTGCCAACAGATTGAGGCTGAGCACCAGAGACTTGCGGGACTGCTTAAGTCATTGCCGATACCCTCATGAAAATGGGAACACATTACCATGAATTTTATTATGGGATTACCAAAGACACAAAGGGTTCATGATGCAGTTTGGGTGATTGCAGACAGGCTGACTAAAAGTGCTCACTTCCTTCCTATCAAGAGCACTGACTCACTGATAAGCTAGCAGACTTGTATGTCAGAGAAGTGGCACGATTGCATGAGGCACCTGTGAGCATTACTTATGACAGAGATTCTCGTTTTACATCCAGATTTTGAACCCGATTTCAGGAGGCTATAGGGTCTCGACTGAACTTGAGCACCGCCTACCATCCTCAGACCGACGGTCAGTCCGAGCGGACTATTCAGACCTTAAAGGACATGTTAAGGGTGTGTGCATTAGATTTTAAGGGCTCATGGGATGACCACTTACCTCTTGCAGAGTTTGCCTATAATAACAGTTATCATGCTAGCATTGGAATGACACCATATGAAGCTCTATATGGCAGGCGATGTAGGTCCTCGATTGCTTAGGAAGAAGTGGGTGACAAAAAGATACTTGCACTTGATTTGGTTGAACAAGAAGCTAGAGGTGTTCAGCTAATCTGTGATAGACTAAGGATGGCCCAGAGTAGATAGAAGAGTTATGCAGATGTACGCAGGCATCCTCTAAAGTTTCGAGTTGGGGACTCTGTATTTGTGAAGGTGTCTCCAGTAAAGGGTGTCGTGCGCTTCAGGAAGAAATGGTAACTAAGTCCTCGATTCATTGATCCATTTGGGATATTGGAAAAAGTGGGAGACGTGGCTTATAGACTTGTACTACCTCCACGGCTATCAGGAATACATGACGTCTTTCATGTCTCCATGTTAAGGAAGTACCATCCGAACCCTTCTCATGTCATTGAAGGAGATTCAGGAGGACATGAGTTATATTGAGCAACCGATTTGGATTCTCGATCGGAAGGAGAAAGTGTTGCGATCTAAGACTATCTCACTAGTAAAGGTTCTTTGGCAACACCACGAAACAGAAGAGGCCACAAAGGAGTTAGAGAGCCATATGATTGAGAAGTACCCTCGGCTATTTGATGGACCAGCTTGAATTTGGAGGACCGAATTCCTAAAAGGTGTGGAGAAATGTGAAACCCAAAATTTTCACACTATATTAGTTATTTGGTATGTTGAGAAGTGACTAAGAACTTGCAATAATGTTATGCATGCCCGAAGACGATCCAAGCACTCAGTTAGTGATGTGGGGCTCGATGGCATAAAAATTGAGGTAAGGTCCTAAGCTCGAGAATTCATTTAGAATTTCATGAACATGCTTGAAATGACGTCTAGGAATGAAAACTAAGCCATTACAAGTGAAAAAGTTAGTTAAACTCGGATTTTGCATTGAACTAGGAAAATGGACCTAGTTAAGGAAATAAATCAGATTAAATTATAAAAATTCAAGGAAATTATTCCAAAACCACAGGAAGTTAGTACAAAGTAATATTGACTTGGTAAAATTAAATCAAGTAGACATAATGAAGTTTGGATGACCAAATGAATTTTTAAAGTAAGTTAGAAAGTTTAAACTGATTAGCTCGGTTTTGACTGAATCAAGTAAATGAGCTCGATTTAGGAAAATTTTCTTAAACAAGTGACCCCAAATTTTTATGGGAGATACTAGAGACATTATAGAATATTAGAGAAGTGAAAATTTGGGAGAAATTGGACTAGAAATAATTTTTTGGGATTTTACAAAACAGGGAAGAAAATCTGCCCTGCACAGTCAACCAGGCCCACTTGCGTAAACCATTGGATTTGATTAATCGCCTCTAATCTGATGGCTCTCATTCAATCCAGATATTAAGTACACTTAATAAGGATTCATAGCACATGAAATCACCCCATTTTCTCACCTAACCTGAGAGTACTAGCCAACTCTTTCTCTTCTTCTTCCTCCCAAAGCGTTACTGTGTAGGCTGTCTTGTGCATTTTTTCGACGGCCTTCCGGCCAGAATCAGGCAATGGCCAATGAGGACGAAATATTCCCCTATGATTCATCTCTAACATATAAAAAATCCAGCAAAAACAAGTTCATTTACCTACTGAAATCTTAGAGAGAAGTTGCTGGACAGAAACTGTCTTCTTCATGGGTAAGTGTAAGTTGGATTTTTGATGATTTTTGTTAGGTTTTTCTTGTGTTTTTGAGTGAATCTAAGATATACATTTGATGATTTTCAGTTGAGGACTGATTTAGAGTATTTGTGGAGTGATTTGCATTGATCAAAAGGTAAGAGAAATTGATGAATGATGAAGAACATGTGATATGTTCTTGTTTGGTATATTTAAATAATTTTTAGTGAAATGGAATTGGATGAATTAATTTGTATGAATTGATGTAATTGTTTCCAGCATGAGGAATTTATGGAAATGATGAATTTTGATTTAATTCGAGGATGTTTATAGTTAAATTTATACTGTAAAAGTCCGATTTAGAGCTTAAACCGGTGAAATATCAAAAATCGTAAGAATAGACAATTTGGCAAGTTGTTTAGGGTGAATTATGAGCTTGAGTGAATAAGTAGGCTATAAGAGTATTGAAATTGAAGTTGGAAATGCCAAATTAGTCAAAATAGCTTAAATTGATACTTAAATGGGAAAAACCGAGAAAACGGGCAAAGTTAACGAAAAAGTCAAACTTAGTCAACAAATGGGAAAGTAATCACATATTTGAACATGCTGACATGTTATTAAACATTGTTTGATGAATTGGTCATTTTGGGCAGTTCGAGTTATTGGCACGTATATCAAAGCAAACCCAGGAATCGACGTTTTGCACCATCTAAGGTTTAAGAGGTAAGGGGTGTACTTTAAAGTAGTACTGGTATTCCAATACCCTTTATATATATATATATGTATGCTTAAGTATGCATGTTTTTACACTTGATCTGATGTTTTCAAGTACTTTACGTGATATAAACTACATGAAAGCTTTGATTTTACTTACAAAATATTTTACGTGTTCTATCCTACGTGAATTTCATGTGATGCGTCCTATGAGTTATATAGGTTACGTAGTACGTTTTCTACATAGATTATACTTTCGCATATTACGAGCTTTAATTTTAAGCATGTTTTATCTTGCTTATCAGACTATAAATATTTCAACTTGTATACATGTATATGTTTATTTGAAAAGTTACGTGATTTACATGTTTTATTGCTAAGACTGCTTTAAACGCACGTCTTACTGGGCTTGAAGAGCTCACCCCCTTCCTTTCGATCTTCCAGATTGCCTACAGTGATCATTTCTACGCCCGTAGTATAGTGGTCGTGGACGAGGCCAGACTATTTAGTATTAGCAAGGTATTACTTTACTTTATATGCCAGGCTTATTGTAAAGCATAAACAATGATGTAAATTTATGTTTGGGATTTAATTAGGTGTAAATGGATGTAAACACAGTTGTTGATAATTCTATTAAAATATAGTTATTTATACTTAATTTTTGAATTAATTATTTTAATCTCCATATTATTTTATTAATTATCCCCTCATTTTAATTAAAATTCTCATGTTTCCAGATAAATTAAATCCGGATGAACTTCAGTCATTTCGATAGAAAATGGACTGAAAATAGGCTTAAAAGGATACATTGGCCACCACATGCCACATCGCACATCCAAGTGGACAAGAAGACAAATGACAAGGAAATATCTTCTCTAAAGCGAATGGAGTGAAGACAAGTGGCCAAACAATGCCAACTCATCTAGGATTAGAAATTACCTTTGTACCCCCAATTTTGTGTATAAATAGAACATGAAGAGATAATTTAAAACCAAGTAGAAAGTAGGGTAAGTAGGGTAGGTAGAATAGAGTAGAAGTAATTCTAGGGTAGTTTTTAGAAGGAGTTTTTTTTTTTTTTTAGAATAGATTTATTTTAAAAGTTTTTATGAGGTTTTATTTCCCTGGTTTTTTCAAGCTTTCTTGTTGGTTTTATTTTTATTTTTTGGCAGTCACGATTGCTCTTGATTTCACTTGGTTACTGTTTATGGTACATTTAAGATTTCTTTAATATGAACAATTTTCATTTGACCTTTTTGTTAATCTCGGTTTCCCTTTTTATTTTATGATGGTTTTCTTCTTTATGGTTGTTACTTTATGTTCCTACGTTGATGGTTGGTATCAGTAACTATTGTGCTCAACCTGTTGCTCTGAGTTATTTTACATGTTCCATTTGTTTTAAGTTTCATCCTTCCATCACCGGTGGCTAAGCAGAGGAAGAAACAAGTCGTGGCCACTGGAAACTTGTGTTTTTTTTTTTTGTTTAACGGCTTTCTCTAGTTTGGTTTAATTTTCAAATGTTAGCTTTAAGCATTTTCTATTTTTCTTGGTTTCGACTTTGTTTGCTGGCGTTGTCGTGTGGTGCTGAGGAGCTGAAGTTGCTGGCTGTTTCTCGAATGTCCTACCCACTTGTGTGCGGTGCTGGGTAATCTGGATAGTTGCAAATGTGCCGAGGATCACCACCTAGTCTCTCCTTGTTTTCAACCTAAACCTTTCTTTCGATTCTTCAAGTTTTGCTGCTGTATTTTTCTTAGTTATTTTTCTGCTTCAATTTTTTTTGGGTATTCCAAGTTATTTCATAGCACTATTTCCTTTCTCTGCACTAACATTTCTATTTTCTAGATTCTTATTATGCCATTTCCTGCATCCTTCTCGGTTCTAGTTGCAAGACTATTCCTCTGTGTTGTAGCTTACTGCCGGAGTCGAGTCTTTGCTGAATGCTGTGCGTTTTAGTCATGAGCTTTGTGAAGTTTGCTCGAGCATCAGATGTGGTTGTTGAAACTGGCTCGAAGCACGAAACATGGTTACTGAAGCTGGCGGGGCTACTGCTATCCAATGCAATATAGCAGCAGAAGTCCATGGTTGCAGTGAACAGAAGCCACATTCATCCTCTGTTCAGCTTTGTTTAAAGTTTAAGTTACTATTCATTTTAGCTTCTATCTTATTGTTGCATTATTCTATTTGTTGCTAATGTATCGGTTTTCTGCTAGTCTTCTTTTCAGTTGCTGTGCAGTTGTTGGATGTCTGTAGTTGGTGACAGGTTTGGTTTGCACTAGACAGAAGAAGAGGACGCATGACTGGTGGCATCGTTGACTGGGAAGCAGGTCTTGGCCAGCTGATGGCTGGGTGCAGGGCCAGTCCTTCCCTTACTCTTATTTTCTTTCATGCTTTCCTTAATGTTTCAAAGTTTCTTTTAATGTTCCTTTAAATTTCATTTTCTTTCGTTTAACAAGTTTAAGAAATTTTTCTACACTGTTTTATTCCTCAAATTGTTCTTCCATTCCCAGTTTAATTCATCTTTGCCTTTAGTATCATTGCAATGGCTGCAATTGCTGAACTAGAAGCCTGAAATGCTCTGTTCTTAGAGTAGCTGGCAACCCATGATTGTTGTATGCTGAAGGACTGATCCATTTTGAAACCTGATATTTTTTCATATTATGATGCTTATGAGAAGTAAATTATAGCTCAATGTGACGTTTTGCAGGCCCGTAGACAACTAAAGCACTCGGTTCTAGCGTGGGGCCCGATGACATGTAAACTGAGATAAGGTCCTAGACCCGAGAATTGCTTAGAAATGTCATGTTCATGCATGAAATGATGTGTAGAAGGAAAAACTAAGTGATTGGAGATGAAAAATTGAGTTAAACTCTGGTTTTAAATTAAATCGAGAAAATAGACCTAATAAGGGAAATAAATTCGAATAAAATTCTAAAAATTTGTGAAAATTATTCCGAGATCATAGAAAATTAATATAAGGTGGAATTGACATGGTAAATAAAAATCATGAAGAAATATAAAGATTTAGGGGTACAAATGAATTTTTGAAGTGAATCGAAACCTTAATTTCATTTTGCTCGGTATTGGCTAAATCGTGCAAAATGAGCTTGTTTGTGAAATTTTTATTAAATAAGTGACCCCCAAATGTTTATGGGACACACTATAGACATAGTATAACAATTGAGAAGTGAAAATTTGAAGAAATCTATTCAGAATTAGTTTTGGTGATTTTTCTAAAACAGAACAGTTAGCTCCCCTGCATATTGTAATCTGTTAGCCAATGAAAACACACCAATTTGATGACCTTCTAGATGTTTTTTGTTTCTGATATTTTTTAGTCTGAAATTAAACTGGATAAGCTTCATAAAAAGGTAAAAACCATCCCGAAATGAGGAAAAACCCGAGAGATACACCACTCTCATTCTGCCGCAGGCGGTACCTCTACTTCTGACTAGCGTGAATTTTTTGGCCATCCTCTGGCGAGTTTCAGGCAACAGTCCCCATGCATGAAATCTTCCTCTTCCTCCTCCTCCCCTCTATCACTTATAAAAAATTCAGACCTAATTGAAGTCGTTTATCTCTGAAACGTTAGAGAGAAGTACATGACAGAAAACTGCCTTGTTTCGAGGTAAGTAAAGATGGATTTTTTGGATGGATTTGATGAGTTTATTGGATGATTATGAACACTTATAAGCTCTATACATGTTTTATTACAGCTAAGTGGCAATTTGGAGGCTTGAAATCGAAGTCAAAGTTGGTCAAAGGAGTGAAGAAGTTGAGGTATGGTGATGATGATGAAATAGGTTGTTAATTTGTGATTTTTGATGAATTTTTGTGGAAGGAAACTTGATGAATTGATTTATATGATGGAGTTCAGCTGCTTCCAGCATGATTTAATTATTGGAATGATGATATTGGATGTAATTAAAATGAATTTACAGTTAAAATTATACTGCAAAGGTTCGGTTTAGTGTTTAACTAGGTGAATTATCGAAATAATGCAAGAATTGATAATTTAAGGTCTTGTATGAAGTGGAATAAATTGCAGGAATGTAAGACACGAAGTAGAGGTATTGAAAATGAATTTAAAGGTGTAGAACATGTTAAGAAAGCTTAAACCGAGGCTTAAACCGATAAAATCGAGCAAAATAGCAAAAAGTCAACTTTTGGTCAACACTTTAGCTGTAATCACATATTTGAATATATTAACATGAATTTGAGCTATATGTGAAGAGATAACTTGGTATGTGACAGCTCGGGTTACTGATACGTATTTCGGTGTGAGCTCAAAAATCGAAGAACGTGCACTACCTCCGGAGCTAAGAGATAAGGGATATAATTTAGAGTAGCATTAGTACTTTTCTACCTTACCAAATGTTTATAGGGATGATAAATTGAGTTTCTATGGATAAGGGCTTTCTCGAAATGTGAACTGAGCACTATTCACTCAAAACTTGAGATAAACTTATCCAAACTTTTCAAATGATTTTCATTGCATGAGATACATTTTAGTAGACATGTTTATGGTATATAAAAGTGATTTTCATGTATTAAATGAAATCATAGTATATTTTCTATGTGTTACGGGTTAAAGTCCCTAGAATGTTTTATGAAAACTATGTTTTCAGTATATGGAGTATATAGAGATACCCGAGAACTATATTTATGAGAAGCATGTTTAATGTGTTAAGACTAGGTAATGTTGTATGATGTATGAGGTCAGAATTATCTGGGGTCGATCTTGTACACTGAGAAAAAGGTACAAGACGATCAAGGATTTTCCTAGCCGATGACCAGGGAACGGGCAGGGCTTTGATGAGATGAGATGACTTGTGGTACCATGCAACCATTTAAAGTTTATGCGTTAAGACTACTTAGAGACTTCGAGTCCTTTGCAGGCATGTAGTGAGTCACCACACCATAGCCTCGTACCACACGGTCTAGTAGGGTACTGTACGACCCTGATCCAGTCCTACAGTTCCCTGTACTATGGCCATATGTACCAGAGATGTTGATGATATCCTTCGGGACCTAGTTTACGAGGAAGCCTAGTCTCCACGAGAATGAAATATATTTAGTACATTTCATGCTACCTCACCTGTAAATGGCTATTTAATACATGTTTATTTTATGATATGATTTTGAAGGTAGCATATGAGATTATGTTTCATGGAATGTGCATATGACGACATGAATTCGCTTTCGAAGTGATAAACATATTTTGTCGTGCATGATTGAATTTGAAAATACTATGCACTTGTTTACACTACACAACATGTATACTATATCTATGAGTTTTATCAAATTAAAGCATGATGTGTAAACTATGATTTAAGCATGTTTTGTTATCTTTATGATTTCAAGTATCTCTACTCCAGTGCACATTTTACGCTGATTCGTAAAATTATGTGTTTTATTTGTTTTATGTATTAAGGTTACTCTAAATGTATCTCTTGCTGAGCCTGAAAAGCTCACCCCCTTCCTTTCCATTTTTGAGATTACCTACAGTGATTCTACTGCACTCACACGCTAGAGGTCGTGGACGAGGCAGTCCGACCTTTCATCAGATCATTTGTAGCGACGAGGTATAGCTTTACTTTTGTTCCAGACTTGATGTATAGCATAGACACTAATGTATATGACAATCGAGATGTAATAGTTGGAAAGGATTATATTCATGTACAGAGTTTTTATTACGCAGAATAAATATATGTTGTGGATGTTATGAGATCTTGGAATAGAATTGAAACTGTGTTGCGGATGTGGGTTGAAAATTATAAACTGCGTTTCAAACTTTGTAGGTTGGGTTAAGTCATAATGCAGCCGTTATGCTGCCGAATTTTATAAAATGATAAAAATTAAGAAACTGACATAGACAGGAACACAACTCAGTTAAATAGGTTAAAAAAAGTTTTAAAATTGCCCCATTTTCTGCGTTTCCGGGCGTGGCATCCATGTTGAGTAGCTGCCGAACATGGTGAGTGGAGCTGTTACTTGTGTTGCTCGATTCTTCTGTATGAAAAGCAGGTCACACAAAGGTGGTACTGCAGAGTAGATGCACGACAGATGATATGCATGATTGGCTGGGTAGTATAGTGCAGGACGTGGTGACAGAAGCAACATTGACATTATTGATGTGTGTTGCTGGAGTGTAACCGACTGCTCTGTTGGGTGCTGAACTGAAGCAGGAGCTTGTGTGCGTGTCTTACTGCAGTGACCAGTAAAACGCTGCAGCTGGTGATGCGGATGGCCTGTCCTGAATCAGAGGCAGGAATGTGTCGCGGGGTGCAGAGCACAGTACAAGTGCACGGGACAAGCTACTGATTGATAGACAGAACAAGGCTGTGTTTGGCACTATTGATATTTTGCAATTTGATTATCTTGCTTTCATACTAGTTGCTAAATGTTATTTCTTTTACTCTTGTTTGTTAGCTTAGGTAAAGTTAGATTTTTGAATTAATTTGCATGTTATCTACATTTTCTTTGTCGTTTAGTTTAAAACTTAATTTTAATTATGTTAATAGTTAATTTTTGAATACAATAGGATTTAAGTGTAGTGCTCATGTGCTGCATTTAAAATTAGATTAAGGGTAGAATTATTACATGCAATTTTAGTTAGTTAGTTTTCACTTTAAACTTTAAAAATCCAAAAATATTTATTTTTCATGCATTATTTAGATTTTATTATTTATCTAGGCAATGTATTAGGTTAGTAATTAGCTATAGTTATATTTAATTTAGAATCACCATTTTAGACATTTAGATTTATAGTTATATTTAGGAATTTCCTTAAATTAATAGGATTTTATTTCATGAGATCATAGGATAGATTATTTTGCCTTAAATTAAATACATGCAATTTTTAGTTTTGTAGTATAATATTTTAGTGCTATTTTATTTTATTTTATTTTTACATTCTCTTATTTTTGCATTTTAGTCTATTTGCACTAATTAATTTTAGTTTCAGTATTGTTCTTTTTTTAGGTTATTGCTTTTATTTGCTTGGAACTCTGTAAGTAATCGTTACTCTATTTTTATTTATTTTATTTTTATTGTTTTTCAGTACTTTCTAAAGTAAACTTTGTAGATCACACGTGCAATTTTCATAATTTGCTAGGATATACTTAAGATAAGATTAATCGGTACTTAACTAGGCTAATTAGATTCTTTGTGGGATGATAATCCGGGACTCAATTCTCATTATTACTTGTACGACCCGTGCACTTGCGGTTTACACATCTAGGTCACTTAGGACGGACATGTCAAGTTTTTGGCATCGTTGCCAGGGAATCACGATTAGCCATTAACTAATATTGGTGAAATTGTGCTTAGGTATAATTCTAGTTTTATACATATCTAGATTTTAAATATTTAGAGCATTAATTTAGAGTAGTGAATTTTCTCTCTCAATGAAAAAAAATCAAAAATTTTTAAAGAAAAAAAAAGAAGAAAAAAAAAGAAAAAAATGATTAGGACTTAAGCACTATTTTCGGGGAGGATTTGATCGTTAGCATTCTATTACCACTTTAGCTGATCGTCCTACTTCTGATCCTGCTACTTAGCTTCATTTTATTTTATGCTATTTTATTTTTCTTTTCACTTTTTGTACAGTTCTTTTTCTCTTTTTTGCTTTTTCTTTCTTTATTTCTTTTGCAAATTGCTTTTGCAACATTACTTTCTTATCAAACTTCGATTGTTCTTCATCATCAGATAGGCGAGTATTCTACACTTGAGCTTTAATTCTTATATTATTTGCACACTGAGGACACTGTGCACTCTAAGTTTGGGGGAAGGGATATCACTTGAGCATTTTTTTTTTAAAATTTTGGGCAAAAATTGAAATTTTGTTTTTCGAAAATATGAACTTGTATTGTTTGATTTCGGGATAATTTGGTACTTAACATGTAATTTTCCCATAGTTCGATGATGTAACCCCATGATTTAGTCTGACTTTTATTGAATAAAGAGCATAATTATAGGAAAAGTATGAAGTTGAATTCTTGAATTTATCTTGATTTTGATTGTGATTTCCTCATTTTATGCACATGTCATGTCATGAATCTGTATATTTATTTAGAGAAAGCTTATGTGGACATAGGATTGTATTTGTTCAATTGATTTTGTGCATCATATTCTAGAATTTGTTTGATCTTATCTCGAGGCAAAATATTAGATTACACTTAATTAGGGAAATGATTTAGGCCATCTTTGGATCGTTTGAGCCTTTCTAGCTATCCTTATACATATTTTACCCCTAGTCACCCATCTGGGCCAAATAAGCTTTTCTCTGTAAATACACCTGCATATATTTCCTTACCTTAAACACTCTTTTCCTATCCCTTACCCTGAAAGTGGGTAATTTCACTAGGATATATTTTGAGCTATGTTCATATGGGTTATAGGTGATAATGAAATCTCTAAAAAAAAAAAAATTGAAAAAAAAGAAAAAATAGAAAAAATAGAAAAATAAAAAATAGAATAAAAATGTTTAGCAAAATAAATAAGTTTGGAGGAATAAATATAAAGCTCTTATATCAAAGATCCTAAAAGTAATGCATGTTGAGAGGTAATTAAACCTAAATCGACTTTATCATACCTTAGCCCTGGCCTTACATTACAAGTTGAATGAAGTCCTATTGATCTTTCGTTAAGTGTGACTACATTAGTTGAGAGAGAAGTGAAAAGCAAACTTATGGGAATGATCACTTGTCTTTGACTTTTCATTTACTGTGTTTGCATAATCTGATCCGGTAATGTATTGTGAAGTGGCTTTGACATTTTCACACACACACGAAGAGTCCATTTTGGGTTAGGACTTATGATTGAATGATTCTGAGTGTTAGACTGTGACGCCTCGGAAGTGCGAAAAACAGGACAAATTTAAAACTTATTTACATCAATACACAAGTCTAGGTGCATCCCTATACAGTGTCATGCATCATCATATATACATTATAAAACTTTCACCTCAGGATCTCATCATCTAATATTCATATATTATAGCGCATACAATTCTCAATACAGTTTTAATTAATCCTAATACATCCCATACATCATCGTTCACCAAGTGTCTATAAATACAACTTTAGTCTGGGTACATGAAATGTTAAAGTATACCTCAAAATACAATATACAGCCTGGAGCTTAGGTCCTCCTGTGAGACCCCATATAGGTTTAGCCTTGTACATATGTAAATGAATTCATGAAGTATTGTAATGTACTAGTAATGTGAAGCATATGTGATGTAAAGTCCATAAGATTAATGTACACACTTGTAGTAAGAGTTGTGATTTACGTATAAGTTTCATTAAGTATGAATATGAAGAAATGGACTTTGATATATGATGCATGTGAGTGGAATGGAATCTGAGTAGTGGGGTAAAATGGAATGAAATTGCATAAGTGGAGCAAATCCTTATGTTTCCATTTAGTTATATATTGTATACATTTGGTTATACAAGGAATTACACACAAGTTTTAATGTGTATAAAGTATGAATGAAAGTCATTTTCAAGTCGCAAAGGTAGATGAATGAGAAAATGACTATGGTAGCAAATTAAGGATGTTTTGAGTGAAGTTGCTGCAGAAAACTGCAGTAAAATTTGGAAATATGAATGAGAGATCGATCTGGAAGAGCCTAAAATGCTATTATTTGAGTAATGGAGCAGGAGAGATCGATCTCCAATGGAGCCAGATCGATCTGTTAAGCATTCTGTAATGAGAAGCTCGATTCTTAAGACAAGCAGATCGATCTCCTTAACTCTCTGTTTGAGACAGATCGATCTTAAGACTCGATAGATCGATCTCCTTAAGGGTTCTGTAAAGAGCAAATCGATCTCCTACAAGGTGCAGATCAATCTCCAAGAAGGAATTTGCCTGCAAACAGATCAATCTCATCAAGGAAGAAGATTGATCTGGTAGTGGTTGCGTTTGGTAAAAAGGACTACCAAACCTTGCAGAGATCGATCTCCACAAGGGCCAGATCGATCTCATGTCTCTGTATCTATAAAAAGGGGCACGGGATTGGACAGAAAACTTAGATTTTCCCTCCCACCAAACCTCACCTGCCTTTTTCTCTCAAGACCCAAGCTTTCTCACTCTAAAGATCACTACATTCCAGCCAGTTTTGGAAGAAGCTCAAGAAGGGAAAGTTGTTTCCTAAAGCAAGGAGAACAACATACCAAAAAATCTCACATTGGTGTGACCAAGAGAAGGAGTTGTGGCTACCACAAGTTTGACTAAGTAAAAGGGGTAAGCTCTTCAACCCTCAAGCTTCTAAATATGGTTTCTAGTTATTTGTGGGTTGAATGATATGTGAAATGTTGATAGGAATGATGAATGTTGTGATGGGTGAGTAATATTAAGGGAGATTTATAAAGAGAGAATCCATGAAAAAATAATGGAAAACTTTAGAGATGATAAAATGATGTTAGTGGAAAGGTGAAATGTGATTTTTAGGATTTGAGGAGTATGAATAGACAAATAAGTGAAATGTGTATATTTAGAGGATGAAACAGAAAATAACTTGATGATTTATACGTGTAGCTCAGAATATGTGAAACACGACTAACTCGGATCGCGAACGGAGCAAACATGACAGAGGAAATACGAGCGCGATTCGAGGTAAGGGACTATGTGTTAGCGATAGAGGTATTTGTACGTATTTTACTGCGATTTGAGTAGTTACAACGCTAGAAATAGTATGTTTAGCTATTGAGCTATGAAAATCATTATGAAAGCATGAATTGTATTAGATATATATATATATATATTGTGAAAATGGGATGTGGGAAAGAAAAATAGCCTGACATGCATGTTTTTAATGATTTTACATCTATGTATGATGTATTGAGGTTTTCTCATCCATATATTGATTTTGAGATTGAGAAATGATAATAGGTAGGCTGGCTAATTTTACATGTTTAGCATGGGACGACATGCTACGTAAATATACATGTTTTGAGTTTTTAAAAGAGAAAATAGTCACCTATCGGATTTAAGATGAGATTGGTGTAGGAGCTCTAGCTTACACCGTTTTAATGACTTTGACTATGCTGGAGTTTCACTCACATATGTCTGCATGTTTTGATAAACTGTGCTGGAGCGTTAGCTCGTACATGTTTCTATGTTTTGATGTGCCATGCCGGAGTTTAGCTCGTACAATGGTTTTGAGAACAGTGTTGGAGCATTGCGCGCACCAATTTTTACTGAGTTGAGGTAAACCTGAGGGTTTGGTACCTAAGGGGATGCCAGCTGGCGGCCTTGGAATGGGCTGGGCCTCAACAATAAATCGTACTATGTTAGACCCTTACGATGACTGTGTGTCACACTGATTGCTCGCCTAGTATATGAGACATGGTTCAGGATGAAAAGTCCATTAGAGTTGGTAGATAGATTGGGTCCATGGTCATATGTTGAACTGTGTGGTTGTCCGCTGGTATACTATGTACCATGCTGGGTGCATGCGAGTACGAGTATTGTGTAGATGACACATAGCATACTTTATATCTTTAGTATATGAGGAGATGAGCTTGATTGAGATGAGCCAAAGGGTAGGACTGACCCCTCCCCTTTCAAGCGAAGTGATGCCCTGAGCACACTTGATCAGTGAGGTCTGGGATCACTGACTATGGCCATATGTTGTAGATATTAGATTGCCAAAAATTCCATGCCTGTCTCAGAGATATGAGAAATTGAGAAACTCAAAAAAGAAAGAGTTTGATGAAAAGAAATGATTTGAGAAAAGTAAAGAGAGTTTGTGATTTGACAAATCTCTCGATTTGAATGCTCGTGCTATGATAGCACTGTTTTGACATGTTTTCAAATGGGAATATCGTATACATGTTTTCATGAAAATGCTTATATGAGAAATGAATGTTTGAATGCATTTTCTAGCAATATTTCCATTTACATTTGAACATGGTTTTATTTATGCATTCATAGGCTATGTAGATAGTACAATATCTACCTGTTAGCATCTTTTTCCTTATTGAGCTGTGGTTTGCTCATCCCACTACTTTTTCCCCTCCAGATACTGAGAAGTAGGACGGTGCAATGGTCTTTGGATCTTTTTTTGTGTTGGACAGCTCCCACCAGTTGCAAAGGTATAAGATTTATATACACATGAGTATTTTGTATCTAATATATTGTATCGCACAGTTATAAATCAAGAATGTAAACAGTGGTATGGGGGGATGTTATATAAAGATATTATTATACAATTAATTTTGTATATTTACACACACCTGAGAGTATGAATTAAAGTTTAAATATTTTCGCTGTAAAACTTATGAAATTTTAGTAATTGCATCGTCTCACAGCCCAACCGTAGTAGCGTAAGTATGGATAAAGGGCACCCAGAAGTGGGGTGTGATAGATTTGGTATCAGAGCTTGGTTGGTCTGATGTGAGTCGATGTTTAGGAGAAAGAAACATACACCCCCAAGTTAGTTTGTGATATTTAGATACAAATGTGTATACGGAGCTGGTAATGACTGCTAAAAGTTTGTTATAAATGCAGGAAGTTATCAGGCTTGTGAGTTATACCTGAGAGACATCGTAAAAGGGGAGAGAGCTCGAGAGCTCAAGGGCGTAATGACAGGACTGAGAGGCACAATAGATTGTCCTCTAGTCATGAGCCCCAGGTACAGATAGAGGCTTCCGATCCTCAGATAACCTAATTAGAGGAAGACATGCACACGATGATGACCATGATGGGTCAGATCATGGCTAGGTTTGAGGGTACACCTGGTACAGCGGGATAGGCTGAATTGAATCCCCCAACAACTGCACCTGAACCTGAGAATGTTGCACATGCATAACCTAAACCGGTTAGGCTACGAGATCCCCATATTCGACTAGTACCTCCTTCAGTAGCCCCAAAGCAGTATGATGAGGATGAGTTGGGGTATGGGTATGATTATGATATGGAGAGGTTAAGGCATTTTATGGACTTTAAGCCTCCTTATTTTAGCGGGGTAAAAGATCCGGCAGTGGCTGAGGACTGGATAAGCCAGATGGAGAAGTTGTTTAACTTTTGTAGATGTTCAGCTACGGAGAGAGTAGCACTTGCTGCCTTTGTACTAAGAGGTGAAACAGAGCACTGGTGGAAGTCCACAGGCCTATGTTGAGAGCTTAGGGTATGGCTATCACGTGGGATATGTTTTTGGGTGCTTTCAGAGAGTAATACATCCCAGATACCGCTCGACGTAGGTTACAGAGGGAATTTTTGAATCTGACTCAAGGGAATCGAACGGTAGATGAGTACGAGTCACGATTCACTTCATTGGGCCGATATGATCCGGACTCTATTAGGAGTGAAGTTATCAAGGTCCGTAGATTTGTAGATGGACTAAGGCCATCGATTCAAGCTAAGTTGGCCCCATTTGATGTCGCTACATATAGAGAGGCTGTGTGACGGGCCCAATTGTGAGAGCAGGATTATGACCTGCAGATTTTTGAGTTTAGCTGGGGTAAGGACAAGGGTCCGAGGAAGCTGGGAGATGGCAAGAGTGCCAAATTTGGTCAGAGATTTATGAGTAAGCGTCAGAGAGAGGCAGATGAGTCACAGAGAAAGTCTGCTAAACCTTATATGCCTCTGAGGCAGACACCAGCTAGAGGCATAGTGATTGGAGGACCTCGACCGATTACTGATCAGTGCATAGTATGTGGCCGATATCATGGTGGTAGGCCCTGTCATCTTTAGGGTATACGATGCTTCAGATGTGGTAAGTTTGGACATTATGCAAAGGAATGTCCAGAGGCAGTTGAGGTAGTTCTACAGAGGGGTAAGGAGCCAAAAAGAGTTCCTACAGTTACACCTCCTGCAAGGAAGAGAGCCACGACTGAAGAGAAAGGAAAGCAAGTTGTGGGTTAAGGCAGGGTATATGCGATAGACCAGGCATCAGCAGATACCTCTTCTGAGGTGATGAAAGGTACAATCTTGATTTATAACTTAGAAGCTATAGCTTTGTTTGATTCTGGTGCTACGCATTCTTTTATATCCCCTGCATGTGCATCAAAGTTAATAGGACTTGTAGAACTCACACACTTAAATAGGACTTTGTTAATAAGTACTCCGATAAGAGTTAGCCAATTGGCTAAACAAGTGTATAGAGATTGTAAGTTGAGGGTAGGAGATAAGTGTGTGATAGCCAACTTGATCTTGTTGAATATGTATGACATTGATGTAATCTTGGGAATAGATTGGTTAGCTACCAATCATGCTGTCTTAGACTGTCACACTAAGTCTATTACATTTTCTCTACCCGGAGAATGTGTTGTAAGATTTTAAGAGAAGAAATGAAATCTTGAATTTTGTGACAAATAAAGTACATTGGTATAAAATGACATGAATGTTGTTTTGAAGGTTTTATTGCTTGTGGTGGATTTGGACAAAACACATCTGGATATGGAGGACATTTCAGTGGTTAGAGAATTCCCTGATGTCTTTCTAGACCACTTATCGGGATAGCCACCGGATAGAGAAATGGAATTTGGTATCGACTTGACACGTGGAACGGAGCCGATATCTAAGTCACCATATAGGATGGCTCCAGTTGAACTAGATGAATTAAGGAAGCAGTTGCAAGATATGCTAAATAAGGGGTTTATAAGACCGAACGTCTCACCATGGGGAGCTCCGATATTATTTTTGAAGAAGAGAGATGGGAGCCTCAGGTTGTGTATTGATTATCGGATGTTGAATAAGGCTACCATCAAGAATAAGTACCCCTTACCGCGCATTGATGATTTGTTGGATCAGCTATGGGGAGCGCAGATATTTTCCAAGATAGATCTGAGGTTTGGGTATCATCAATTGAAGATTCGGAAGGAGGATGTGCCCAAGACAGCTTTTCGCACCTGCTATGGTCATTACGAATTCTTGGTGATGCCTTTCGGGTTGACGAATGCTCCAGCAGCTTTTATGGCTTTAATGAATGAGATATTCAAGTCATACCTAGACCAGTTCGTGATTATTTTTATTGATGATATACTAGTGTATTCAAGGTCCAAGGAAGATCACGAGCAGCACTTAAGGATTATTTTACAAACCCTCCGAGGGAGAAAGTTGTATGCCAAACTTAGTAAATGTGACTTTTGCCTAGAGTAGATTTCCTTTCTAGGCCATGTTGTATCGAAGGATGGGGTGTCAATGGATCCATCTAAGGTTGAGCCAGTTGTTTAGTGGGAATAGCATAGGACAGTTACAGAGATTAGGAGTTTTTTGGGTTTGGCAGGTTACTATAGGAGATTTGTAGAGGGTTTTTCTAGACTGGCTACTCCGTTGACACATCTTACGAGAAAGAATGTGGAGTTTACATGGAATGAAGCTTGTGAGAGGAGCTTTCAAGAACTTAAGCGCAGATTGACCATCGCGCCAGTTCTTATCATCCCTAATAGCTTAGGAAACTACTCTATTTATACGGATGCTTCACATCAAGGACTAGGTTGTGTCCTGATATAGGATGGAAGGGTTGTAGCTTATGGATCTAGGAAGTAAAAGATCATAAGAAGAACTACCCCACTCACGATTTAGAGTTGGCGGCCGTAGTATTTGCATTGAAGATATGACGCCACTACTTGTATGGTGAGAGATTTTAGATTTTTACGGATCATAAGAGTCTGACGTATCTATTCTCACATAAGGAGTTAAATATAAGACAAAGAAGGTGGTTAGAACTCCTCAAGGATTACGATTGTGAGGTTTTGTGCCACCCGGGGAAGGCAAATGTTGTTGCCAATGCATTGGGTAGAAAGAGTCTCGGGTTGGTATCACATATGATTGTTAGAGAACACGAGTTGTTGGAGCAATTCACGAACCTTAGTCTAGATATGACCCTACCTGAGATTGGTAGCTATGGGATTATTGCTAGCTAGAGATTAGAACCAGAGTTGATTGAGAGAATCCGACGAGCTCAGCAGATTGATCAATGGTGCATTGATGTGATTAGCCAAATGCAGAAAGGTAAGGGTACGAAACTTGTATTGAGTTCAGATAGAGTACTAAGGTTTGGGAATAGAATGTGTTCCTAAGGAGCTGAGAAAGTTGATATTATCAGAGGCTCACTCATCAAGATATACAGTACACCCAGGGAGTAGTAAAATGTATCAGAATCTTTGGAAGGTATATTGGTGGTCTGGAATGAAAAGAGACATAGCTGAGTATGTCGCTAGATGTCTCATATGTCAGCAAGTAAAGGTTGAGCATCAGAAACTTGGAGGATTATTACAACCTCTACCGATATTGACATAGAAGTGGGAGCACGTCACCATGGATTTTGTGATAGGGTTACTAAGAACCCGTAAGAACCATGATGCTATATGGGTTATAGTGGATCGGTTAATGAAATTGGTACACTTCTTAGCCATGAGATCTATAGATACCTTGAGTGCATTGGCGAACTTGTATGTACTGGAGATAGTGAGATTGCATGGAGTCCTAGTGAGTGTTGTTTCTGATCGGGATGCCCACTTCACTTTTCACTTTTGGGAACATTTTTAGGAAGTGATGGGGACCCAATTGAGCTTTAGCACCACTTTTCATCCTCAGACAGATGGTCAGTCAAAGAGGACTATACAGACCCTGGAGGATATGTTGAGAGCGTGCGCGCTAGATTTTAAAGGTTCATGGGACGATCACTTGCCATTGATTGAGTTTGCCTACAATAACAATTATCACTCAAGTATTGGTATGGCCCCTTATGAGGCACTATACGGTCGTAGATGCCGATCACTCGTTGGTTGGGAAGAGGTTGGTGATAGACAATTACTCGCTCCCGATTTGGTTAAACAAGCCTCCGAAGATGTTCAGATAGTATGTGAGAGGTTGCAAACGGCTCAAAGTCGACAAAAGAGCTATGCTGACAGGAGACGGAGACCACTTGAGTTTGATGTGGGAGAGTCCGTGTTTTTGAGAGTATCTCCTTCTAAAGGAATAACGAGGTTCAGGAAGAAAGGAAAACTAAGTCTTGTTATATTGGTTCCTTCAAGATTTTAGATAGAGTGGGAGATAGAGCATATAGGCTAGCCTTACCACCTGAGCTAGCAAGAGTTCACAATGTCTTCCATGTTTCTATGCTTCGGAAGTACTATCCGGATCCAACACATGTAATTAGCTATGAGCCATCAGACTCAATGGGGACATGTCGCATGTGGAGGAACCAATCCGAATATTAGACAGAAAAGAGAAGGTGTTGTGGAACATGACGATTCCATTGGTAAAGGTTTTTTGGCAACATCATACATCGGAAGAAGCCACATGGGAGTTGAAGGATCTAATGAAAGAGAAATATCCCCAACTTTTCAAGGAATAGCTGTCACGCCTCGGAAGTGCGAAAAAATAGGGCTAATTTAAACTTTTTATCCAATAACTATGTTGTTTTCCTATCCATGTCTAGATTTAAAATCTTTTTCATTTCCAGGATCTCATTACATCACATACATTATGTATATATATATAATCATTTACAACTATTACATCCTGACTATTATATACAATAGTGTATATTCTGTATGTCTAGAATATGAGTAAGACTGTACCTCAAGGTTACGAAAGTATCCGATGAAAGGTCGGACTATCTCGTCAACGACCACAGTCTCGTATGTGCAGTAGACTCGCTATAGATAATCTGGGAGATGGAGAGGAGGGGATGGGTTTTTCAGACTCAGTAAGAGATACATTTAAAATAGCTTTAAATACTCAAAACATGGTAAAACTCTTAGTTTTACAAATTAGCATAAACGTGTACTGGAGTAGAGATGCTTACATTTCATAAAAGCAGTAAAAACTTGCTTAAATCATAAGTTTACACATCATGCATCTTTTTGGCAAAACTCATATATAGTATGCATATCACGTCGTGTAAACAAGTAAAAAGCATCTTAAAACTTAATCATGCATATAATAACATGCTTATCACTTTGAAAATGAAATTGTATTGTCATATGCACATTTCGTAAAACATACTCATGGCTACCTTTAAAATCTCATCATAGAAAATCTGTACTCAATAAAATCATAAAACAGGTAGCATGAAATGTGCAAAAACATATATATATAAATATATATAAATATCATTCCGTCAATTCATCGTGGAGGGTCAGGCAATCATCTCATATACTAGTCCCGAAGGACATCATACATCTGGTCCCGTAGGACATTCAGCATAGGTACATATGGCCATTGTACAGGGGAGCCGTAGGACTGGATCAGGGTCGTACGCTACCCTATCTCTCATGCACCACTAAATGGGGACTATACGCACGAACTCACGTGCATCACCAAGTGTGGACTATATGCATGTTTCTCATATCAAGTCAGAGCATGCCCGTTCTTAGGCCATCGACTAGGTAGATCCTCGATCGTCTCCATACGCTACCTAATGTATGCGAGATCGACCCCAGATCCTCTGACTATTGTCATATCGTGCCTTTTTACCGCATAAAAATTAATTTTGGGCCTCTTACCTATTTTATCAAAATCATTTCGAGCCTTATACCCGTGTATTAAAAATCATTACGGGACTCTAACCCGATTCTCATCGTTACGGGACTCTAACCCATTTTTCATAGAAAACATGGTTTTCATAAATCATTACGGGACTCTGGCCCGTTTCTCATAGAAAACATAGTTTTCATAAATCATTGCAAGACTCTAGCCCGTGTAAATATGGAAAGCATAGTTATAATAGTTATTTCTTGGGACTCATACCCGTACCGTGAAAATACAGCTTAAAAGCTGTTTCGGGACTTTAACTCATATCATGAAAACATGGTTTCATAAAATATATCGGGACTTTAACCCGTAATCTCACATGAAAACACTATGCTTTCATTTCAGAAGTGAAAAATCACTTTTATAAACATGTATGCTGTAAAAATGTATCTCATATATATAAAACATGCTGAAAACTCGAGAAATGGTTTTGGCTTTGGTTTGAATATAGTTGGAAATCCATTTCATAAAATCTCATTCAATTCTCATACATAAACAGTTGGTAAGGATGAAGGAGTACTAACGCTACTCTAAATTATATCCCTTACCTCTTAGCGACTGATGTAGAGCACTTTCCTGGATGCTCGAGTTTACCTCGTAAAACATGTCGATAGACCGAGCTGTTTCAAAATAAGTTCAACTTATCACATATGGATTAAATTCATTTCAACATATCCAAAAATGTGATTATATCGAAACTTTGACCAAAAGTTGACTTTTAATCAATTTTACTCTTTTTGCTCAGTTTTATTGGTATAAACCTCGTTTTAAACGTATTTAACTCAATACATATTTTCTCATATTTACTATTGTCGATTTAGCTAATTGGGCCAATTTCTCTCTTATTGGGCCCGATTGCACCTTAATCGGTCTTAATCCGTTTTAAGCCTGTTTCCACTTATTAATTCTTTCATCAAGGCCTATTGGGCTCACTGGGCCCATCAGTACTTATTGGGCCTTTTTCTAGACTCTTTGAATAATCCGTATATCATTTATGACAATTTAATTAAAAATCCCAATTTAATCCACTAAATGCGGAATTTAATCTGTAACTAGTAAAATAAATCTTCAATATGCGATAATTACATAAATTGTCATAAATGAGCTTTACTTACTCGAGATTATGCGATGGTACGCAAATCGAAGTTCGATCGGGCTCACGTATGCTATTTATCGTCGAACTGCATAATTTTATATTTAATTCCAAGTAAATTTTCGATCAAATATAATTTAAATAAATTTCTCAAAAATTAAATCGATCACTTTTAACCTCTTACCGACTTACTCGAAGTCCGGTGTATCCCCAAATTTTTTTTCCTTTTTCTCTTTTTCTTTCCTTTTTCTCCTTTTTTCCTCTCTTTCTTGGCTGAACCGGTTCGATCCGGTTCGATTTTCTCCTTCGCCTTTTGGAGCTCTGTCGACTGGTTCTTCACTGGCTTCCACCTCCGGCAGGTCCGTGGGGCTGTCTGATGCACGGATCTGGCCTCCGTTTCGCCAAGACTGGTCGAAAAGTGGCCGGTCCGGCCTCTTCTCCCTTCGGCTTCGGTGGTGTCTCTCGTTTTCATTGTTTTTGGCCGTTTTCGTCGCCGATGGTGGTAGATCGGACCTCCTCCTGGCCGGTGGCGAGGCCCTCTCTCTTCCCTCGACCTCTGTCCACCTCCGTTCTCTCTCTTTCTCTCTCTTTCTCGCTCCTTCTCTCTCGATTTCTCTCTTTTTCACTCCTTCTCTCACCTGTCACCGTTTCTCTATCAGCTATCGGTGCCGACGAGCTCGAGCAGCTCGACTCTCTCACCTGGTCGTTTCTCTGATGGTGGCTCGTGGGTGAGTGAGGCAGACGGGGCTGGGTTCGGGTTCCTGGGTTTTGTCTTTTGTTTCCTTCAATTTTGCAAATCCCAATTTCTAGTTTTCATTTTCGTTTTTTTTATAATATACTTTATTATTATTTGATTATATTTTATTATAATCAAATAAAATATAATAAAATCATAAAATATCTTAAAAATCATATTTTATTTTATTTATTTATTAATTTAAATTATTTTAACTTTTTCGGTGTATTTTTCGCATATTTTCGGGATAATATCCCGGGCGAAAATTACGAAAATTCGTAATATTTTCGTATCTTGACCAATTGGATTCGGAATTCAATAATTTCTTCTTTATAGATCAAGATTTCCTAAATCCATATTTTTAATGAAATTTTCTTATCGCATTTACACCGAAATTAAGATCTTTTGACCATTTTACCTTTCTGCACGTTCGGGACCAATTTAGATCGATTTTCCTTCTCGGACTCACTATCGTTTCTCATTTAAATTTCGTATTTTCATACCTCCACTACATCGTTCACATTCATATGTTCTAAATCATCCATCTTATGATTCCAATTAATGAACATAGTGAGAAAAATCTGGGTTTCACAATAGACTTGGTTCAATTTGGAGGACCAAATTTTTTAAGTGGGGGAGAATGTGAGACCCCATATAGGTTTAGCCTTGTACATATGTAAATGAATTCATGAGGTATTGTAATGTACTAGTAATGTGAAGCATAGATGATGTAAAGTCCATAAGATTAATGTACACACTTGTAGTAAGAGTTGTGATGTACGTACAAGTTTCATTAAGTATAAATATGAAGAAATGGACTTTGATATATGATGAATGTGAGGGGAATGAAATATAAGTAGTGGGGTAAAATGGAATGAAATTGCATAAGTGGAGCAAATCCTTATGTTTCCATTTAGTTATATATTGTATACATATTGTTATACAAGGAATTACGCATAAGTTTTAATGTGTATAAAGTATGAATGAAAGTTATTTTCAAGTCTCAAAGGTTGATGAATGAGAAAATGACTATGGTAGCAAATTAAGGATGTTTTGAGTGAAGTTACTGCAGAAAACTGCAGTAAAATCTAAAAATATGAATGACAGATCGATCTCATAGGATGAGAGATCGATCTGGAAGAGCCTAAAATGCTCTTATTTGAGTAATGGAGCAGTGCAAATCAATCTCCAATGGAGCCAGATCGATCTGCTAAGCACTCTGTAATGAGAAGATCGATTCTTAAGACAAGCAGATTGATCTACTTAACTCTGTGTTTGAGACAGATCGATCTCAAGACTCGACAGATCGATCTCTTTAAGGGTTCTGTAAAGAGCAGATTGATCTCCAATAAGGGGCAGATCGATCTCCAAGAAGGAATTTACCTGCAAACAGATCTATCTCATCAAGGAAGAAGATCGATCTGGTAGTGGTTGCATTTGGTAAAAAGGACTACCAAACCTTGCAGAGATTGATCTCTATAAGGGCCAGATCGATCTAATGTCTTTGCATCTATACAAAAAGGGTAGGAGATTGGACGAAAAACTCAAATTTTCCCTCCCACCAAACCTCACCTGCCATTTTCTCTCAAGACCCAAGCTTTCTCACTCTAAAGATCACTACATTCTAGCCAGTTTTGGAAGAAGCTCAAGAAGGGAAAGTTGTTCCATGAAGCAATGAGAACAACATACCCAAAAATCTCACATTGGTGTGACCAATAGAAGGAGTTGCGGCTACCACAAGTTTGACTAAGAAAAAGGGGTAAGCTCTTCAACCCTCAAGCTTCTAAATATGGTTTCTAGTTATTTGTGGGTTGAATGATATGTGAAATGTTGATAGGAATGATGAATGTAGTGATGGGTGAGTAATATTAAGGGAGATTTATTAAGAGAGAATCCATGGAAAAATGATGGAAAACTTTAGAGATGATAAAATGATGTTAGTGGAAAGATGAAATGTGATTTTAAGGATTTGAGGAGTATGAATAGACAAATAAGTGAAATGTGTATATTTAGAGGATGAAACAGAAAATAACTTGATGATTTATATGTGTAGCTCGAAATATGTGAAACACGACTAACTCGAATCGCGAACAGAGCAAACGTGACAGAGGAAATACGAGCTCGATTCGAGGTAAGGGACTGTGTATTAGCGATAGAGGTATTTGTACGTATTTTACTGCGATTTGAGTAGTTACAATGCTAGAAATAGTATGTTTAGCTATTGAGCTATGAAAATCTTTACGAAAGCATGAATTGTATTAGATATATATATATATATTGTGAAAATGGGATGTGGGAAGGAAAAATAGCCTGACATACATGTTTTTAATAATTTTACATCTATGTATGATGTATTGAGGTTTTCTCATCCATATACTGATTTTGAGATTGAGAAATGATATTAGGTAGGTTGGCTAATTTTACATGTTTAGCATGGGACGACATGCTACGTAAATATAGATGTTTTGAGTTTTTAAAAGAGAAAATAGCCATCTATTGTAAGACCCACTTTTATTATCTGTTGATGTGTTTCCTTATGATTCATGTGATGTACATTGTCATATATTCGATGAATCATAAGAAGAGCTTTGACTGAAATACAATTTGTAAGTAAAAAAAAAATGAAATCTCGGTGAACGTCGGAAGTAGCCAAATAAGGACCAAAATGGCCACAGGCCAAACGGAAAGGATCGAAAATGAAGTTAACCGAAAATACAAAATTAAATAAGAAAATATGGTGGATGTATGAAGGAAAGTTAGGTTAATTTGGTTTCGAAACAAGTCCAGGGGTAAAACGGTTAAAAGACCAAAATTCGGGATAAATTCGATAAGAAAAATTTAATTAAAAATAAGGATTTAGGATATCTTGATCAATAATGAGGAGATTATACAATTTCGAGTCCAATTGATCAAGATCCAGAATTTTTAGAAATACCGAAAAGTCACCCGGGACAATATCCCGAAAATACGGAGAAATTATACCGAAAAAATGATTAAAAATATAATAAATAAATTAAATTAAATTAAATTATTTGGAATAAAATAATAGAATTGTAGATATTTTCAGATTTTTTAGACTATTTTAATGAATATTTTAATAATAACACAAATTGTTAAATAATAATAATAATTCAAAAAAAAAGAGAGAAGTCTGAAATCGGGAGAACCCGAAAAGAAAAAAATGAAACCGACGCGACCTGTGAGAACCGACGAACGATCCCAGCACACCGACGACCGACAGCGTCCGACGAAGCCACGAGGAGCAGGAGGAGAGGCCGGCGATCACGTGGACATCGAAAACGCGCCGTCAGGTGACCGAAGAACGCCGATCGGAGCGAAGGAAGACCGAGGGAGAAACGGGTCGATTCCCGGTGAACCACCGTGATTGGGCTTGAACGGAAGCCACCGACGAGTTCAGGGGGAGGAGCCAGTTCTTTTGAGACCGGTATCGGTCGGTAAGACCGCCGGAAACGCCGACGAAGGCAAAGTGGCAGAAACGACACCGTTTGGCCGGAAGGAAAGGGAAGGAAAAGGAGGGAAAAGGAAGGAAAGAGGAAAGGAAAAGAAAAGAAATGAAAGGAAAAAGGGGAAAGGAAAGAAAAATTTACCGGGGACGACTCGAGATTCGGGTAAGTTGATCGAGGGTCGAGATTGACCTACGGGTAAATTTCAAAAATTTAATTAATATTATATTTAATGAAAAAATAACCCGAATTTACCTAATTATGTAGCTTTTCAATAAAGCCCGAACGAGAGCCGATTGAACTCTGACTTTCGTACCCCGCATCATATCAGGTAAGTACATTTTAATTTCAACAATATGAGTTCTTTAATATAGAGCTTTGATTATTTTACGAAATTATGGATTAATTTCGTATAGAAAGGAATATTTTTCGGAATTGTAATGTAATTACCATAAATGGTATACGGACTATCCAATGAGTTTGGAACGAAGCTCGATAATTATCGGTAAGCTGCATGAGCCCGATATACCTGAAAAAGGGAATTAATAAAAATAAAAGGGGCTAAAAATGGGCCGAGACCCAATAAGGTAGATAGGGCCCAATACCTTAAGTTGGTCAGTAAATGCGATATACTGATCAAGATAATTGAATTGACCTCAACTGTGTGGTTATATGCAGTTACGTACCTTTGGTTGGAGCGCATTTGGGCTGAGAGATTCGGTATCATCGAGACAGGTTAAGTCTGCGTGCGATTTCAGGTAAGGGAATTTTGTAGGTGCATAGAGATACCTATACGTAATTTTGAGGAGATTTACAAGGTCTAGAATTTCTTACACTATCTAGAAACGAAATAATAATTTTATGAAAACCGGGGCATAGGTGAATAAAGAAAAAGATGATTTTGCCCCTAGGAGTAAAATTTACAAAAAGGGTAGTAAGGCAGATAAATTGCATGATTATCATGTTTTAATGTTTTATATAATTATATTGCTTTGATTTATAGCAAATATGTACATAGGTTGGCTATTGATTTCATGAAATACATGAAAGGGTACCGGTTTGTACCGGTTACTATTTTAAAAGATGTTTTATCAAGATTGAGCCACCTATCATATTTACATGAATAAAAAGAGTGCTAGAGTCTTTCTCGCACTCAAGTTTACTGATTTATTTCTCATGAAAAGCCGTACTGGAGCATTGCTCGTACGAGAAATTTATGTGTGCACAAAACCGTGCTGGAGCTTCCCTCGCACGAGATTTTAGATATCATGATATGCATAGCGTGGTGCTGGAGCTTCGCTCGCACTAGACGTGAGTTGACATGCATATAGTCGTGCGGAAGCCTCCTATAGACTGTGTGTCACAGAGAGTTGAGATGCTCGCACATATACTTTGAGACATGGGTTGGTTATCGACATAGTATTGGGGTGGATAAGACCTACGGCAGGCACCCCCAGACTATGATATGGGTCCACGGAGTACGATGTACCGTGTATGTCACACGGAGTACGCTGTACCATGCAGTCATGATGACTCTATGATGTTACTTGCTATTCTAGAGGGTAGGAATTGGCCCCACCTCTCGTTGCAGTTGTATCCCGCATACCGGGATTCGTGTAGCCTGGGATCACAGGGACAAAGTATGGCCATAGTCCTTGATTTTCATACAGTAACCTACATGCCTCACATGATATCATACGGTCTGGATAGACCAGGACAAACCTGAAGGAGGGGTAATGTCCCGATTTATGTTTTTAAAAGAGATTTGATTTAATGAATCAAGGTATTCCCGAGTGATGGGCTTAGCCTTGATGTGATTTGTTTATGATGAAACAAATAAGTTTTAAAGTGAAAAGTTTATGATGAAACAAATAAGTTTTAATGTGACGAGCATGAGATGTGATACATGATGATTTTCCATGTTAAATTATATGTCGATTTCATGATTTCTTGTATATGATATATACATACATGTGGCATCGTTTTAATCTTACCTCATGCTCCAAAAGTAAACAATTTTTATATCATGATATTATCAGCACGTAGATAGTATAGTTATCTACCTGCTTACATTATTGCCTTAGTGAGCTGTTTATGCTCACCCTTTCATTTTTCACCCTCTTTAGAGCATCTACAGTAGTCGAGAGCGGGTAGAGACTGCATCCCTAGTTGTTCGTTGCTCCCATCATGAATCAGGTATACACATTGTAGAGTTTTGTATCTAAACAATTGATAGCACAGTTTTGTAATGAATATAATTATGGGGGATGTAAATATATGGAAACATATGTACATACAGTTGTATAATATATGTACTAATTATTACACAGTTTGAAATTCTAACATGATTACCATGGTAAGAATGAGATGATCAATTGGGATAAGAGTTGGGATTATTACTGACTCATAGCCCAACTCGTTAAAAATGGAATTGTCACGAGGAGGTGAGAAGTATAGAAAAAGAGAAAAATTTGTAGTGATTTTAGGAAATTTGGGTCGTGATAAAAGGTGGTATCAGAGCTAAAGTTGGTCAGATATGAATCAGTAATAATAGTTAAGAAATTAAATCCCCATAATACTGTGCTTTGTTTAGATATAACTGTGTATACCAATATGGGACTAGACTAATAATTGGTCGTGGATGCAGGAACTTAGGCATTATGCCTGTCACTCGTCGTGGTAGAGGGGCAAGTTCATGTGCTAGAGGCCGTAGAGGTAGGCCCGAGATCCGTGCAGAGCCAGAGACTAGCCAGGCTCCGCAGGACCCCATTGAGAGATCAGGGGATACCGAGGCACTCTTCGCTAGGATTGAGCGAAGTATAGAAAGTCTTGTTGAGATAGTTACACAGACGTTAGGGGCTGGTGATAGATGAGGCCCAGTTGGACAGCCTACTGCTACTGGACGGACTACAGAGACTGTTACACCACCACCGGTTTAGGATACAGCTTCTCCTGTCACTCCACAGTCGGGCGGTAGTGAGTTGGGCTATGACTGTGAGCTAGACAGATTACGACACTTCCAAGAATTTAGACCTCCAGTTTTCAGAGGAGTGAAGGACCCAGTTATTGCAGAGGATTGGATTTATGAGATGGAGAAATTGTATGGGTTCTTCAGATGTACATTGACTGAGAGGGTTGCCTTTACCGTATTTATGTTGAAGGGCGAGGCAGAGCACTGGTGGAGGTCTACTGTGTCTATCTTGAGAGCCCGACACTTAGTGATTACTTGGGAGATATTTCTAGAGGCTTTTAGAAGACAGTATATTCCGACCACTGCACAGCGGAGATTACGGACGGAGTTTATGAGTTTAGTTCAGGGGAACCGCTCTGTTGATGAGTACGAGTCGAGGTTCATATCCTTGGGGAGGTATGACCTTGATACATTGAGCAGTGAGAGTCGGAAGGTTTAAAATTCATAGATGGATTGAGACCGGCCATCAGATCTAAGTTAGCTCCGTTTGACGTCTCTACTTATAAGGAGGCAGTACACAGAGCTCAGTTGTGTGAGCAAGATTTTGAGCGGAGTGCCTCAGAGTTTGGGAAAGTCAGCAGAGCTAGAGATAGAGATCGAAGGAGATCTGGAGGGGATAGGGTGATCAGGAGAGGAGGTCAGAGGTTTGCTGATAAGAGACCTAGGATTGAGGAGATATAGGAGAGGACGGGTAAGCCTCCTTTATATCCGACTTTACCATCATCGAGAGGTATAGTTATTAGAGGGACACGACTGACTACCGAGCAGTGTAGGAGGTGTGGTAGATTTCATGGTACCAGGCCTTGTCCGACGACTACTGGGGTATGTTTTCATTGTGGGAAGCCGGGGCATGTCATAAGAAACTGTCCTGAGATGATTGCTACTGCCCCACAGAAGGGCAAAGAGCCAGAGAGAGCTCCTGTTGAGACTCCTGCTCCTAGGAGAAGAGCCACTGCTGAGGAGAAGGGGAAACAAGTTATGGGCAGAGGGCGAGTGCATGCATTGGATCAGGGCACCGCAGATGCTTCAGCTGATGTGATTAAAGGTACTATCCTAATTTTTGATTTCGAAGCATTTGTGTTATTTAATTCTGGGGCTACACATTCCTTCATATCGCCTTCATTTGCTCATAAATTGTTGAAGTATGTATAGCCTACATTGTTAGATAAAATGTTGTTAATCTCTACACCTATAAATGATAGTCAGTTGACTGAATATGTATATAGAGATTGTAGGCTGAGTATTGGGGGAAAGGATATGTCAGTCGACCTTGTCTTACTGAATATGAGGGATTTTGATGTAATTTTAGGGATGGATTGGCTAACTGTAAACCATGCTGTTTTAGATTGCTATGCTAAGACAGTAATGTTTTCAGGGACAGATAGTCTTTCTGTAAGTTTTGCTGAAAAGAAATAAAAAGCATATAATTATTGCATTTGGAAAAGTATAGTTGTAATTCATAATATTTGTGAGGTAAATTTATTTATTAATAATGGATACTTATATGATGAATTATGTTACTAATGGTAGAAAATGGTATTTTGAAGGGTTCATTGCATATGTGGTTGACATAGATAAGGCACGTCCGGAATTGAGAGACATTCCAGTTGTGAGTGAATTTCCAGATAAATTTTCGGATGAGTTACTAGGGTTACCGCCAGTGCGGGAGACAAAGTTCATTATTGATTTGACACCTGGTACAGAGCCGATATCTAGACCACCTTACAGGATGGCTCCAGTTGAGTTGGAAGAGCTGAGAAAATAGTTGCAGGAATTATTAGAGAAGGGGTTCATTAGACCGAGTGTGTCATCATGGGGAGCACCGATTCTGTTTGTGAAGAAGGATGGGAGCCTTCGATTGTGTATTGACTACCGATTGTTGAACAAGGCTACCATCAAAAACAAGTATCCCCTTCCGAGGATTGATGATTTACTGGATCAGCTACGGGGAGCACAGGTCTTTTCTAAGGTTGATCTGAGATCTGGGTACCATCAGTTGAGAGTTCGGGATGGAGATGTACCCAAGACAGCTTTTTGTACCCGTTATGGTCATTTTGAGTTTATGGTTATGCCATTCGGGTTGACAAACGCTCCCGCAGCTTTTATGTCATTGATGAATGAGGTGTTTCGGCCTTATTTAGATCGATTTGTGATTGTCTTCATCGATGACATCCTGGTTTATTCGAGGTCCAGAGAGGAGCATGAGCAGCATCTGAGGATTGTATTACAGACCCTCCGTGAGAAGCAGTTGTATGCTAAACTCAGTAAGTGTGACTTTTGGCTTGAGCAGATCTCCTTTTTGGGACATATTGTGTCAAGGATGGTGTGTCAGTAGACCCATCCAAGATTAAGGCAGTAGTACAGTGGTAGAGGCCTCAGACAGTTACAGAGATCAGGAGTTTTTTGGGTTTAGCTGGGTATTATAGACGATTTATGGAGGGGTTTTCGAGATTGGCTGCTCCGTTGACACGTCTCACTCGGAAGAGTGTTGCATTTGAGTGGGACGACAGATGTGAGGAGAGTTTTCAGGAGCTGAAGCGTCAATTGACCACTGCTCCGATTCTCACCATTCCTACCAGCTCAGGAGGTTTTTCTGTTTACACAGATGCTTCTTACCAAGGACTGGGCTGTGTATTGATGCAGGACGGGAAGGTAGTCGCTTATGGATCCAGACAACTAAAGGATCATGAGAGGAACTACCCGACCCACGACTTAGAGTTGGCGGCCGTAGTGTTTGCATTGAAGATCTGGCGCCACTATCTGTATGGTGAGAAATTTCAGGTATTTACCGATCACAAAAGCCTCAAGTATCTGTTCTCGCAGAAGGAATTGAACATGAGACAGAGAAGGTGGCTTGAGCTTCTAAAAGATTACAATTGTGAGATCCTATACCACCCGGGTAAGGCAAATGTAGTGACTGATGCGTTGAGCAGGAAGCACCTCGGGTTGGTTTCTTATATGATGGTACGGGAACACGAGTTGTTAGAGCAGTTCGCGAGCCTCAGTTTGGATGTGACTCCGCTTGATATTGAGAGTGGTTATATGATTGCTAGCCTGCGGTTAGAGCCGGATTTGATGGATCAGATTCGACAGGCTCAGCGTGAGGATTAGCAGTGTATTGAGATAGTCAGGCAGATGCAGAGGGGTATTGAGACTGAGTTTGAGTTGAGTTCTGATGGATTACTGAGGTTCCGAGATAGGATATGTGTTCCCGAGGATCGTGAGATCAAGAGGTTGATCTTGACAGAGGCTCATTCATCGAGGTATACCTTGCATCCGAGTAATACAAAGATGTATCAGAATCTCCGAAAGGTATACTGGTGGTCAGGGATGAAGCGAGAGATATAGCAGAGTTTGTTGCGAGATGTCTCGTCTGTCAGCAGGTAAAAGTAGAGCATCAAAAGCCTACAGAGTTATTGCAGCCTCTACCTATACCGACTTGGAAATGGGAGCATGTCACCATGGACTTTGTGATGGGTTTATCGAGGACTCGCAGGGGAAATGATGCCATATGGGTGATAGTTGACAGATTGACGAAGTCGGCACATTTCCTAGCTATAAGAGTCACCGATACTCTGAGTAGATTGGCGGAGCTATATGTACGCGAGATTGTGAGATTGCATGGTGTCCCAGTGAGTATAGTGTCGGATAGAGATTCCCGCTTCACTTCCCATTTTTGGGAACATTTTCAGGAAGCTATGGGAACCCAGTTGAGATTCAGTACAGCTTTCCATCCTCAGACAGATGGGCAGTCAGATAGGACTATACAGACCCTCAAGGAAATGTTGAGAGCTTGTGTACTTGATTTTAGAGGCTCCTGGGATGATCACCTACCACTCGCAGAGTTCGCCTACAATAACAGTTATCATTCAAGTATCGAGATGGCACCATATGAGGCCTTGTATGGCCGTAGATGTCGTTCTCCTGTAGGATGGGAGGAGGTTGGTGACAAGCAGATATTCGCTCCTGATTTGATACGTCAGGCCTCTGAGGATGTCCAGTTGATTTGTAAGAGGTTGAGGACAGCTCAGAGTCGACAGAAGAGTTATGTTGACAGGAGACGTAGACCGTTGGAGTTTACAGCAGGGGAGTCAGTATTTTTGAAAGTTTCTCCTTCCAAGGGTATTACTAGATTTGGAAAGAAAGGAAAGTTGAGCCCTTGCTTCATAGGACCTTTTAAGATACTCGAGAGAGTGGGAGATCGAGCTTATAGGCTAGCGTTGCCACCAGAGCTAGCAAATGTCCATAACGTCTTCCACATCTCCATGCTTCGGAAGTATCAGCCAGATCCGTCGCATGTGATCAGATACGAGCCACTGGAGCTCAATGAGAGTATGTTCTTTGCCGAGAGATCGATCCAGATTGTGGATAGGAAGGAGAAGGTATTGAGATCGAAGACGATTCCCCTGGTGAAAGTATTGTGGCAGCATCACACTCCGGAGGAAGCGACTTGGGAGTTAGAGAGTTTGATGAAAGAGAAATATCCGGAGTTGTTCAGAGACTGATTTGGTTCCAATTTGGAGGACCAAATTCTTTTAGTGGGGGAGATTATGTAAGACCCACTTTTATTATCTGTTGATGTGTTTCCTTATGATTCATGTGATGTACATTGTCATATATTCGATGAATCATAAGAAAAGCTTTGACTGAAATACAATTTGCAAGTAAAAAATAAAAAAATGAAATCTCGGTGAACGTCGGAAGTAGCCAAATAAGGACAAAAATGGCCACAGGCCAAACGGAAAGGATCGAAAATACGAAATTAAATAAGAAAAGATGGTGGATGTATGAAGGAAAGTTAGGTTAATTTGGTTTCGAAACAAGTGCAGGGGTAAAACGGTCAAAAGATCGAAATTCGGGATAAATTCGATAAGAAAAATTTAATTAAAAATAAGGATTTAGGATATCTTGATCAATAATGAGGAAATTATACAATTTCGAGTCCAATTGATCAAGATCCGAAATTTTTAGAAATACCGAAAAGTCACCCGGGACAATATCCCGAAAATATGGAGAAATTATACCGAAAAAAATGATTAAAAATATAATAAATAAATTAAATTAAATTAAATTATTTGGAATAAAATAATAGAATTATAGATATTTTCAGATTTTTTAGACTATTTTAATGAATATTTTAATAATAAAACAAATTGTTAAATAATAATAATAATTCAAAAAAAAAGAGAAGTCTGAAATCAGGAGAACCCGAAAACAAAAAAAAAATGAAACCGACGCTACCCGTGAGAACTGACGAACCATCCCAGCACACCAACGACCGACAGCGTCCGACGAAGCCACGAGGAGTAAGAGGAAAGGCCGACGATCACGTGGACACCGGAAACGCGCCGTCAGGTAACCGGAGGACGCCGATCGGAGCGAAGGAAGATCGAGGGAGAAACGGGCCGATTCCCGATGAACCACCGTGACTGGGCTTGAACGGAAGCCACCGACGCGTTCAGGGGGAGGAGCCGATTCTTTTGAGACCGGTATCGACCGGTAAGACCGCCAAAAATGCAGGCGAAGGCAAAGTGGCAGAAACGACACCGTTTGGCCGGAAGGAAAGGGAAGGAAAAGGAGGGAAAAGGAAGGAAAGAGGAAAGAAAAGAAAAGAAAAGAAAAGAAAGGAAAAAGGGGAAAGGAAAGAAAAATTTACCGGGGACGACTCAAGATTCGGGTAAGTTGACCGAGGGTCGAGATTGATCTACGGATAAATTTTAAAAATTTAATTAATATTATATTTAATGAAAAATAACCCGGATTTACCTAATATGCAGCTTTTCGATAAAGTCCGAACGAGAGCCGATTGAACTCTGACTTTCATACCCCGCATCGTATCTGGTAAGTACATTTTAATTTCGACAATATGAGTTCTTTAATATAGAGTTTTGATTATTTTACGGAATTATGGATTAATTTCGTATAGAAAGGAATATTTTTCGGAATTGTAATGTAATTATCATAAATGGTATACGGGCTATCCAATGAGTTTGGAACAAAACCCGATAATTATCGGTAAGCTGCATGAGCTCGGTATACCCGAAAAAAGGAATTAATAAAAATAAAATGGGCTAAAAATGGGCCGAGACCCAATAAGGTAGATAGGGCCCAATACCTTAAGTTGGTCAGTAAATGCGATATACTGATCAAGATAATTGAATTGACCTCAACTGTGTAGTTATATGCAGTTACGTACCTTTGGTTGGCGCGCATTTGGGCTGAGAGATTCGGTATCATCAAGACAGGTTAAGTCTGCGCGCGATTTCAGGTAAGGGAATTTTGTAGGTGCATAGAGATACCTATACGTAATTTTGAGGGGATTTACAGGGTCTAAAATTTCTTAAACTATCTAGAAACGAAATAATAATTTTACGAAAATCGGGGCATAGGTGAATAAAGAAAAAGACGATTTTACCCCTAGGAGTAAAATTTACAAAAAGCATAGTAAGGCAGATAAATTGCATGATTATCATGTTTTAATGTTTTATATGATTATATTGCTTTGATTTATAGCAAATATGTACATAGGTTGGCTATTGATTTCATGAAATATACGAAAGGGTACCGATTTGTACCGGTTACTATTTTAAAAGATGTTTTATCAAGATTGAGCCACCTATCGTATTTACATGAATAAAAAGAGTGCTAGAGTCTTTCTCGCACTCAAGTTTACTGATTTATTTCTCATGAATAGCCATACTGGAGCATTGCTCGCATGAGAAATTTGTGTGTGCACAAAACCGTGCTGGAGCTTCGCTCGCAGAAGATTTTAGATATCATGATATGCATAGCGTGGTGCTGGAGCTTCACTCGCACTAGACGTGAGTTGACATGCATATAGTCGTGCGGAAGCCTCCTGTAGACTGTGTGTCACAGAGAGTTGAGATGCTCGCACATATACTTTGAGACATGAGTTGGTTATCGACATAGTATTGGGGTGGATAAGACTTAGGGCAGGCACCCCCAAACTATGATATGGGTCCACGGAGTACGATGTACCGTGTATGTCACATGGAGTACGCTGTACCGTGCAGTCATGATGACTCTATGATGTTACTTGCTATTCTGGCGGGTAGGAATTGACCCCACCTCTCGTTGCAGTTGTGATACCCCGTATTGGGATCCGTGTAGCGTGGGATCACAGGGACAAAGTATGGCCATAGTCCTCGATTTTCATACAGTAACCTACATGCCTCACATGATATCATACGGTTTGGATTGACCAGGACAAACCCGAAGGAGGGGTAATGCCCCGATTTATGTTTTTAAAAGAGATTTGATTTAATGAATCAAGGTATTCCCGAGTGATGGGTTTAGCCTTGATGTGATTTGTTTATGATGAAACAAATAAGTTTTAAAGTGAAAAGTTTATGATGAAACAAATAAGTTTTAATATGACGAGCATGAGATGTCATACATGATGATTTTCCATGTTGAATTATATGTCGATTTCATGATTTCTTGTATATGATATATACATACATGTGGCATCATTTTAATCTTACCTCATGCTCCAAAAGTAAACGATTTTTATATCATGATATTATCAGCACGTAGATAGTATAGTTATCTATCTGCTTATATTATTGCCTTAGTGAGCTGTTTATGCTCACCCTTTCATTTTTCACCCTCCACAGAGCATCTACAGTAGTCGAGAGCGGGTAGAGACTGCATCCCTAGTTGTCCGCTGCTCCCATCACGAATCAGGTATACACATTGTAGAGTTTTGTATCTAAACAATTGATAGCACAGTTTTGTAATGAATATAATTATGGGGGATGTAAATATATGGAAACATATGTACATACAGTTGTATAATATATGTACTTATTATTACACTATTTGAAATTCTAACATGATTACCATGGTAAGAATGAGATGATCAATTGGGATAAGAGTTGGGATTATTACTGACTCATAGCCCAACTCGTTAAAAATGGAATTGTCACGAGGAGGTGAGAAGTATAGAAAAAGAGAAAAATTTGTAGTGATTTTAGGAAATTTGGGTCGTGACATCTATTGGATTTGCGATGAGATTGGTGTAGGAGCTCTAGCTCACACCGTTTTAATGACTTTGGCTATGCTGGAGTTTTACTCGCATACGTCTGCATGTTTTGACAAACCGTGCTGGAGCGTGACTTGCACGTGGTTTTATAATGATAATGTGCTGAAGCGTTAGCTCGCACATGTTTCTATGTTTTGATGTGCCGTGCCAAAGTTTAACTCGCACGATGGTTTTGAGAACAGTGCTGGAGCATTACTCACACCAGTTTTTACTGAGTTGAGGTAAACTTAGGGGTCTGAGACCCAAGGGGAGGCCAGCCGACAGCCTTGGAACGGGTTGGGCCTTAATAATAAATCATACCGCGATAGAACCTTGTGATGACTGTGTGTCATGCTGATTGTTTGCCTAGTATATGAGACATGGTTCAGGATGAAAAGTCCATTGGAGTTGGTAGATGGATTCGGTCCACGGTTGTACGTTGAACTGTGTGGTTGTCCGCTAGTATACTATGTACCGTGCTGGGTGCACGCCAGTACGAGTATCGCGTAGATTACACATGGCGTACTTTATATCATGAGTATATGCGGAGATGAGGTTGATTGAAATGAGCCGGAGGGTAGGACTGACCCCTCCCCCTTCAGGCGAAGTGATGCCCTGAGCACACCTAATCAATGAGGCCTAGGATCACTGACTATGGCCATATGTTGCGGATATTAGATTGTCAAAAATTTCATGCTTGTCTCAGAGATACGAGACATTGAGAAACTCAGAAAAGAAAGAGTTTGATGAAAAGAAATTATTTGAGAAAAGCAAAGAGAGTTTGTGATTTGATAAATCACTCGATTTGAATGCTCGTCCTATGATAGCACTGTTTTGACATGTTTTCAAATGGGAATATCGTATACATGGTTTCATGAAAATGCTTATATGAGAAATGAATGTTTGAATGCATTTTCTAGCAATATTTCCATTTACATTTGAACAAGGTTTTGTTTATGCATGCATGGGCTATGTAGATAATACAGTATCTACCTGTTAGCATCCTTTTCCTTACTAAGTCGTGGTTTGCTCATCCCACTACTTTTTCCCCTCCAGATACTGAGAACTAGGATAGTGCGACGGTCTCTGGATCTCTTTTTGTGTTGGACAGCTCCCACCAAATGCAAAGGTATAAGATTTGTATACACATGAGTATTTTGTATCTAATATATTGTATCGCACAGTTATAAATCGAGAATGTAAACAGTGGTATGGGGGATGTTATGTAAAGATACTATTATACAATTAATTTTGTATATTTACACACACCTGGGAGTGTGAATTAAAGTTTAAATATTTTCGCTGTAAAACTTAAGAAATTTTAGTAATTGCATGTCTCACATCCCAACCGTAGTAGCGTAAGTATGGATAAAGGGCACTCGGAAGTGGGGTGTGACACCTCCACTAGCCACTAGTCCGTACGTCGTAGGAAACTCTCTTCACTTGAAGAAATCTTGGGGGGGGGATATAAAAAATAGAGTGAGCTTCTAAATTCCTCAGTAAAGGGGGTAAGGGACTCATTAATAAAATCATTAATTGCACAACACAATCATTTTGTTTTGTAGGTGAAACTCAATTAGCTCAATAGAAAACGTAGCATGAAATCATTAAACATCATTATCATCTCATTTCTCTAAGATCATGTAGAAACATGAGAGTAAATGGCTCAGTACTAAAACCATAGTTACAAGCATGTGGAAATTAGGATGCGATAATGGCTTTTCTCGTAAGGACGTGATAGAAATCACCTTAGTAGTAATGCACGGGGCAAAGCCACGAAACACACTCACATGTGTAAAACGGAGACTAGGCAAATAAACTCATATAAAAACATTCGTTATGGTACAACAAAATAATCTCCTCTAGGTGCGCATCCCAGGCATCCTCAAAAGAGGGAACGTCGACAATATGGTCGTGTACATGGTATATTGGTCTTACGTGTTACCAGAATAAGGCCTGGACTTACATGCTACCAGAACGAAGCCTCTCCTCATGCACACTATCGATCTTAAATGATACCAAAGCAAGGCTCGGACTTACATGTTGCCAAAGCAAGGCCCGAACTTACATGCTACCAAAGCAAGGCCACCCAGTGCTACCAGAGCGGGGGTTATCTCACGTTACCAAAACGAAGGAATTTTTTGCTATCAGAACGGAGGAATATCAGACTTACATGCTACTAGAGCAAGGCCCGGACTTACATGCTACCAAAGCAAGGCCCGATGTGCTATCACATGACACGCCTAAGTCTCAATAATAGCCATTAACGTATAAAACTGTTTTGCCTTCACGTAGAGCTCATAATGGTTCCTCTCATAAAACTCATTCGAAAATCTTTTTGTACTCATGACAAAACATGTCAAAATCGAGCTCAAACCAGCAAAACCACGCACACATTTCTCAAATCTCTGTACTGCCTTAACGTAGAGCCCAAATCCCTTTTCACTTTTAAACTTAAACAGTTTGTAAAATAGTTTCACACTTTGTTTACAACTCATGAAAATTAGGCCCCATCCGGTTATAAAACCGTGTGCAATAATTCAATCACAACTCGTAAAAACATGCTTATTTCTCAAATAACATTTCATGCTACAAATATCATCACAAATCACATACACAAATGAGTTTAAGTTTTCCCTTACCTCGTTGCACCTTGTATAGTGAAATTGTTTCCCCTGAACGATGGACTAGCCTAACATTCCTCTCTGGAACTCCCGGGTTGTCCCAACGATGTAAAAACATCAACACGTCCTCACATTGTCTCAAATTTCAACATCGAGCATAATTGCTCAACTACTCAAATTTTCTCAATACCTCAATAATTCTAACAATCCTAACCATTTTCAGCGAATTCCTCACAACATCTACAACCACAATCGTAGAAATCTACATCAAAATCAAGGGTTAAAGCTTAGAAATTTACCCAAAACTTGTGGAGTGCTCAATTCATGCCTCAGCTTAAATTGTCCTTCTATTTCCAAGTATGTTGTTCCCCTTACGATGAGGAACAACTTTCTCTCTTGCCACTACCTCTGATTCAAATGACAATGGGCATTTTAGAGGAGAAAGAAAGTTAGGGATTCGACTAAAATGGGGGTTTTCGGTTTTTGGAGAGAGAAAAGATGAATTCCAAGAAAATCACAGGGGTCCTTATATAGGCAGAGGGCAAGAGATCGATCTGCTCCTGTAGGAGATCGATCTGCCTTTGAATTTGGGAACATTTTAGGTAATTTTTATGCCTACCAGATTGATCTGTCGTGAGGCAAGATCGATCTCATAATCTTGAGAAGATCGATCTACTCCTTGTAAGGAGATCGATCTGATTTTTACAGAAGCATTTGGAGATCGATCTGATCCTATAGGAGATCGATCTCTTTAAGGCTGAATCACAAGGAGATCGATCTGTTCGTTTAAAATTTTCATTCCTTCTCACTTTGGCCTACCAGATCGATCCCCTCTTCTCCAAGATCGATTTGGTCTCATAGTTTCACACTATGGTTGTACACTTGGCATAAAATCTCCATATATAATTGTCATAGTTTGCTCCATTGATTGTTTCTCATTCAATACTCATTCATCATTTAGAAATTTCATTCCTTACCACCTCAATTTATGAGTACATCACATTTAGCTCAATCAATTACACTTATGTTCACCATACATAATTAGATGTGTATAAAATTCTCAAGTCTCACATCCTCCCTACCTTAAAAGAATTTAGTCCTCCAAATTCAACTCGACTCATCAAATAGATAGGGGTACTTCTCCTTCATAAGGCTTTCCAATTCACAAGTTACCTCTTCCATTGAGTGATGCTTCTATAAATTTTTCACTAATGGGATGCTTTTAGTTCGAAGTACCTTCTCTTTCCTATCGAGGATTCAGACGAGTTCTTCAGTGTAGCTCATGTTGTCTTGTATGTTCATTTCTTCATATTCTATGACATGAGAAGGGTCCGGGTGATACTTCCTCAACATAGATACATGGAAGACGTTGTGTATTCCAGACATCTGTAGGGATAACGCCAACTTGTATGCTACCTCTCCCACTCTCTCAAGAATCTCGAATGACCTAATGTATCGAGGACTCAATTTTCCTTTCTTTCCAAATCTGATGATACCCTTACTCGGTGATATCTTTAGAAATATTGCATCACCAACATCAAACTCGAGTGGTCGTCTACACACATCTGTGTAGCTTTTCTGTCTACTCTGTATAGCCCGTAATCTCTCACATATAAGTTTCACACTCTGTACAGCCTGTTCAATAAGCTCGGGAGCATTTATCTTTCTATCACCCACTTCTTCCCATGCTACAAGGGATCTACACCTCCTACCATATAGAGCCTCAAAAGGTGCCATTCCAATACTCCCATGATAGCTATTATTGTACACAAACTCTGCTAGGGGCAAGTGATCATCCTATGATCCCTTAAAATCCATCGTACACGCCCTCAACATATCCTCTAGGGTCTGAATAGTCCTCTCTGACTGACCATCTGTTTGAGGATGATATACGGTACTAAAACTCAATCGAGATCCCATAGACTCCTTAAAATGGGTCTAAAATTTGGAGGTAAATCAAGAATCTCTGTCAGAAGTAATACTCACGGGAGCCCCATGTAATCTAGCTATCTCGCTGACATATAACTCCACTAAGGCATCCATAGTATCTGTGCTATTGATGGCAAGGAAGTGGCCACTTTTTGTCAATCTATCCACTATGACCCATATAGCGTCACGACCCCTTTGGGTCCTCAGTAAACCCATAATAAAGTCTATAGTGACATCCTCCCATTTCTATGTAGGCATAGGTAAAGGCTACAATGATCCTCCAGGCTTCTGATGCTCAGTTTTCACTTGCTGGCACACTAAACATCTGGCCACATAATCTGCCACATCTCGCTTCATGCCACTCTACCAATATACCTTTCTCAAATCTTGGTACATCTTAGTACTCCCTGGGTGCATGGTGTATCGCGAGCAGTGGGATTCTCTCAATATCTGTCTCTTCAGGGTATCATCATCTGGTACATAAATTCGTCCTCTAAATCTCAACAATCTATCCTCATTGACTATGAGATCCGACTACGAAGTTTGCTCGACTTGGCTAACCATATCAATCAACCTCTGATCATCATGCTATCCAGTTCTAATCCGATCCATGATCCTGGGCTCTATTCACAGGCTAGCCAAAAATCCAGTCTCTACCTCTTTAACTCTGATCCGGAGTTCAATGAACTACTCTAATAAATCTCATTCCCTAACCATCATAGCAAATATCATACTCTTCCTGTTCAAGGCATCAGCAACTATGTTCACCTTCCCTGAATGGTACAGAATCTCGCAGTCATAATCCTTAAGGAGTTCCATCCATCTCCTTTATCTCATATTTAACTCTTTTTAATCAAACAGATACCTCAAACTCTTGTGGTCAGTGAAGATCTAGAATCTTTCCCTATATAAGTAATGCCGCTAGATCTTCAAGGCAAATACCACTGTGGCTAACTCTAAATCATGCGTGGGGTAATTTCACTCATGATCTTTCAACTGTCGCGATCCATAGGTGACCACTCTTCCATGCTGCAAGAGCACACACCCCAATCCTTGATGGGAAGCATCACTATACACTGAAAATCCTCTTAATCCCTCAGGGATAGTCAGCACAGGTGTCGTTGTTAATCTCATCTTTAATTCCTAAAAATTGAGCTCACATTAATCAGTCCATATGAACGGAGTATCCTTGCGCGTGAGCTTGGTCAAAAGAGCGGCAATCCTGGAAAATCCCTTAACAAATCTTCTGTAATAACCTGCCAAACCAAGGAAACTTAGTACCTCGGTGAAACTATATGACCAAGAAAAGCTATCTGATCTAGCTAAAACTCACATTTACTAAGCTTTCCATATAATCGCTTATCTCGGAGTATCTGAAGTACTAACCATAATTACTGCGCATGCTCCTCATAAGATCGAGAGTACAACAAGATATCATCAATAAAGACTATCACGAACTTATCTAGATAATCTCTGAACACTTCATTAATTAATCCCATAAAGGCTGCATGGGCGTTCATCAATCCAAAGGGCATCACTAGAAATTCATAATGGCTATACCTTATCCTGAAGGCCATCTTCAAAATATCTTCCTCCTTAATCCTCAATCGGTGATAGCCCGATCTTAAATCAATCTTAGAGAAGACTGAGACCTCTCTCAGCTGGTCAAGCAGATTATCAATCCTTGGCAGTGGGTATTTATTCTTCACTGTAGCTTTATTCAATAGTCGGTAGTCTATGCATAATCTGAGACTACCATCCTTCTTCCTTACGAATAACACTGGTGCTCCCCATGGTGAGACACTGGGTCTAATAAATCCTTGATTCAATAACTCAGGTAGTTGTTTCTTCAATTCCTTTAGTTCCACTAATGCCATCCTATATGGAGGTCTAGAGATAGGCTGAGTATCTGGTACCAAATCAATGGTAAACTCCAGCTCTCTCTCTAGTGGTAAACCGAGAAACTCATCTGAAAAAACATCCAAAAATTCACACACCACAGGTAGATCCTCAATCCTCGAATGTTCTCGATTATCATCCAAGATGAGTGCTTCATAACCTTCACATTAATAATTAAATTTAGTACCCTCAGAAGGTAACATCATAAATTTCAAATTGCTTACAAAAATTCCACACATTTATTTCCTCAATATTTTAAACGTATACTGTGAGGTTTAGGTAGGGAGAAAGTATAATCTTAGTGTAGCAGTCTAAACTCACTCGATTGGTTGCCAGCCAATCCATTCCCAAAATTACATCAAACCCATGTATATTTAACATCATTAGATCTGCTAGCATTACTCTATCTCCCACCTTTATTTCACATCCTCTACAGATAATATTCGTTCTCTGGGACTCACGCATAGGGGTATTTACATGTAGGATATACTCTAGAAATTCACACTTCAAATTTAATCTACATGTAAAATGCTCAGAAATAAACGAATGCGTGGACCCCGGATCAATCAACACATAAACCTTATGATTACAGACAGAGAGTATACCTCTTATAGTTTCTGCAGAAGTGTCTGTTGTTTCCTTATCCAGAGCAAACACACATCCCACTGTGATTGGCTTTTTTTCTTTTCTCTGCAGTAGTGGCCCATCTTGGGGGATTCACTCTCTGAGTTTCTGTTTGGTAGGCTCCAGAGTATGTGGTCTTTGAGGTTGACTACAGTCTTTTACTCTGTGACCCATGTCTCCACATCTAAAACATCCACGGATCAACCTAGTATAACTTCCCTCATGCGGTCGGCCATAGTCTCTACAAATCCTTATCTCAGGTTTGACATCTCGAGGGGTCTCCCTAATGATGGGATAAGCTCTTGGTTTCTCCAATCTGCCCTTCTATATCTCAATCCTTCCTTTTCTGAAGGAACCTCTTTGAATATCTATCTAGGAAATCATTGGCCTCTTACCCTTATCTCTAGTCACTGCTCTGAACTCATTCTGGGATTGTACCATTTTAATTCCCCTCTCAATCTCCTGTGCTCGTCTCAGAGCATCTCCAAACCCAATAATACACAGCTTTATCAATCGATCTCTGATGATGAGCTTTAGTTCATATACAAATCTCTCGGTGCAGAGCTCTTCATCTTTAAAGGTCTCTGGATCATATCTCAATAAAGTGGTAAATTGGCTCTCATAATCATCCATAAACATATTACCAAACTTGAAAACTCAGCATAAATCCTTCTCTGGGCAGCTCATGGTACATATTGGGCTCTAAAGGCCTTCTGAAACTCTTCCCATCTAATCACATTTTGGCGGGACATCAAAATACTCTGGGTAGTATTCCACTAATCTCGTGCTCTCTCTTTCAACATATAAGCACCCATACTAACCCTCTCAGTGTCAGTGCATCTCAAATAGTCAAATATGACTCTCAACTCAATCAACCACTCTTCAGCTGTGAAACCCTAATTTTTCCCACTATGTTCATCATTTGGAATCATAAGACGAATGAATTGAGCATATGAATGTGAATGATATAGTAGAGGTATGAAAATATGGAACAAGATAAATGAGGAGCAGTAATTTAAATTAAAGGGATTTAAATCGTTGGACGAAAGATACGAGTTTAAAATGAGCAAAGCTAGTGGATCCAATAAGGGAAGTTGGCTTGATTTGGTCTCGAATACATAAAAGGGTAAAAAGGTTAAAAGACCTGAAATTCGGTATAAATTCAACGGGAAAATTTTGTTATAAATATGGATTTCAGAAATCTTGATCAATAAAGGAGAAACTATTGAATTCTGAGTCCAATTGGTCAAGATACGAAAATATTACGATAAATTGTAATTTTCGCCCGAGACATTATACCGAAAATATGAGAAAAATTATATCGAAAAAATAAAATAAGACTGATAAATTCATTAAATTGATTTAAGGAATAAAATATGATTTTTTTAAATTTTTGGGTATTTTATTATATTTTATTTGATTAAAATAAAATATAATATAATTTTAAAAAAAATAAAGAAAAAAACAAAATTGTGAAATCGCAATTCTGCAAAGGAGAAGGAAATAGAAGACGCGCGAGGGAGTTGAGCCTTCCCCCTACCTCACCAAACAGAGGCCACTGGAGAACTGACCAGGCAAGACAGCTGAGCCACCCAAGCTCATCGACACCCATAGCTGAGGAGAAAAGACGACCGCACGAGAGAGAGAGAGGAATAGAAACGTGAAGAAGAAGAAACGAAGCAGAGAGATTGAGAGACCGACGAGCACCGACTATTCATCGACGCCAGACGAGGCCCGACGACCACTGAAAAATGTTGCTCGACACCGCGCGACCCTTCTTCCACCGAAACGCGTCGCACCGACGTCGAATTTCGACGGATCGAGGAGAGGAAGCCACGAGGGAAAGAAAAAGATTTTGGCGGTTCCATCAACGATTGACCCCAACCGATGCTAGCCGAACGTTCCCCTGCTCCAGGCGTATCGATTGGCGCCAGAAATGGCTCGAGAATCAACCAAAAAAGAGGTGAACGATGACGGGAAAGCCTGAACCGGTACAGACCGGTTTAGTGAGAGTGCACTGTGCTGAACCGGACCGGAATCGTTCATCCAAGAAAGAGAGGAAAAAGGGAGAAAAAAGAAAGAAAAAAAAGAGAAAAAGGAAAATTTTGGAAAGAATTCGACGATGCAGTCGAGCTACGGGTAAGCCAGTAAGCGGTCAAAATTGACCGATTTGATTTTCAAAAAATTTATTTAAATTATATTTGATCGAAAATCTACCCGGAATTAAATATAAAATTGTGTAATTCGATGATAAATCGCGTACGTGAGCCCGATCGAATTCTGATTTATGCACCATCGCATAATCTTGGGTAAGTAAATCTCATTTATGACAATTTATGTAATTATCGTGTATTAAAGATTTATTTTACGAGTTACAGATTAAATTTTGCATTTATTGGATTATATTTGGATTTTTGATTAAATTATCGTAAATGATATACGAGCTATTCAAAGAGTCTAGAAAAAGGCCCAATAAGTACTAATGGGCCTAGTGAGCCTAATAGGCCTTGATGAAAGAATTAATAAGTGGAAACGGGTTTAAAGCGGATTAAGGCCCATTAAGGTGCAATCGGGTCCAATAAGAGAAAAAAATTGACCTAATTAGCTGAATTGACTGTAGTAAATATGAGAAAAAATATTTATTGAGTTAAATTGACTTAATAAATAATTATATGCAACTCCGAGATTGGATTAGGAGCAGGTCGAACTGGACGAACCTCCAACAGAGAGATTTAGCTACGTACTCGATAGAATTCGAGGTAAGGTATATAATTTAGAGTAGCGTTAATGCTCCTCCATCCTTACCTACCGTTTATGAATATGAATTGAATGAGATTTTGTGAAATGGATTTCCAATTGTCTTCAAACCGAAGCTAAAACCATTTCCCGAGTTTTCCTCATGTTTTCTATATATGAGGTACATTTTTATAGCATAAATGTTTATAAAAGTGATTTTTCACTTTTAAGACGAAAGCATAGTGTTTTCATGTGAGATTAGGGTTAAAGTCCCAATATGTTTTATGAACTGTGTTTCCATTATACGGGTATGAGTCCCAAGAAATGACTATGACAACTATGCTTTCCATGTTTACATGGGCTAGAGTCCCGTAATGATTTATGAAAACCATGCTTTCTATAAGAAACGGGTTAGAGTCTAGTAATGGATTTGAGAATTGGGTTAGAGTCCCGTAATGGTTTTCAGTACACGGGTATGAGGCCTGAAATGATTTTGATAAAATGGGTAAGAGGCCTAAAATGATTTTTGTGGGGTAAAAAGGCATGTTATGATGATAGTCAGAGGATCTGGGGTCGATCTCGCATACATAGGGTAGTGTATGGAGACGATCGAGGATCTACCTGGCCGACGGCCAGGGAACGGGCAAGCTCCGACTTGATATGAGAAATGTGAGTATAGTCCACACTTGGTGATGCACGTGAGTTCGTGCGTATAGTCCCCATTTAGTGGTGTACGAGAGATAGGGTAACGTACGACCCTGATCCAGTCCTACGACTCCCCTGTACAATGGCCATATGTACCTATGATGAACGTCCTACGGGACCTGATGTATAATGTCCTTCAGGACTAGTATATGATTATGCGTGGCTCCATGATGAATTGACAGAATGATATATATATATATATATATGTTTTCTCACATGTCATGCTACCTGTTTTATGATTTGCTATTGAGTACTGATTTTCTATGATGAAATTTTAAGGGTAGCCATGAGTATGTTTTATGAATTGTGCCTGTGATAAGATGATTTTACATTTTTTAGTGACAGTGTGATATGATTCACGTATTTTGAGCTTTTGAGATGCTTTATGTATGTTTACACTATACGCTATGATTTCAGTATGTTATGTTTTACGAAAACGATGTATAGGTGTAAACCGATGATTTTTAAGCATGATTTTACTGCTTTTATGAAATGTAAGCATCTCTACTCCACTGCATAAGTATGCTGATTTGTAAAACTATGAGTTTTACCATGTTTTGAGTATTTAAATCTATTTTAAATGTATCTCTTACTGAGTTTGAAAAACTCACCCCCTCCTCTTCATCTCCCAGATTATCTACAACGAGTCTACTGCACATACGAGATTGTGGTCGTTGATAAGATAGTCTGACCTTTCATCGAATACTTTTGTAGCCTTGAGGTACAGTCTTACTCGTATTCCAGACATGTGATACAAATTAGACATTATTGTATATAATAGTCAAGATGTAATAGTTGTAAATGATTATGTATATACAGAGTTTTAATTACGCAGAATGTATGTGATGTAATGAGATCTTGAAAATGAAAAAGGTTTTAAATTTAGACATGGGACAGGAAAACAACTTAGTTAATCGATAAAAAGTTTAAATTAGCCCCATTTTTTTGCGCTTTTGGGGCATGACAGCTTTGCTTGGTATCAGAGCAAATGTTGTGTAGTACTGTCGTGTCTAGTAATAAGAGTGTATTACATCCCAATGTGTCTATGCATGTCTAGTATTAAAGTAAGCTTACCTGTCAAAGTATGACTTAATTTATCGATTATGTGAAAATAGTAGATCACTGATCATGAGTGGTAAACGGGGCCATTCACAGAGACGAGCTCAACCCGCTCCACCATCTCCGCCTCAACTTGAGAGCCCTACTGATAGAATAAGGAGGCTTGAGAAGACTGTACAGGGTATGAGGGAAGGACTTACAGCCTTTACCACTATGTTTACCCAGCAGTTTGGGGTACGTACACCCGGTACGGAGACAACTACTCCTACGCCTAATCCTCCTCCCCCACCTGTTCCTTTAGTAGCCCCAGCCCTCAGCCAGTAGTTCCTCAGCATAGGGATGACAGAGAGACTCAGAGGGTGCAAGATTTCTTGGGTATGCATCCTCCGGAGTTCACAGGGCTTAAGAACCCGGTTAAGGCTTAGGAGTGGATCGTAGATATTGAGGTGGTATTTCAGTTTTTTGGGTGTACTGATAGGGAAAGAGTGACTATGGCGGGTTAAATGATAAAGGGACAGGCTAAGTTCTGGTGGAGATCGACACAGACTGCATTAGCCAAGGATCCCTCAGAGATCACATGGAATGCTTTCTTAGTCGCATTTCGAGAGCAGTATGTACTGCTTGTAGCTCGAAAGAAGATGCAAGAAGAGTTTTTGGATTTGTAACAAGGAAGTTCTACAGTAGATGAGTATGAGAATAGATTTACATTCCTGATCCAGAGACAGTTAGAGATCCCACGCACCGAACAGAGAGATTTCTGACAGAATTGAGATCCAGGATCAGAGGTAGGCCATTGGGTCAGAATATCATAGATTTTAGAGATGCTCTGAGGTGAGCCCAGAAGATAGAGAGGGGGTCAGCCGAAGAGACAGAGGGTAGAAGGACCTCAGATAGGGGCTGGTAAGCCCAAGACCCTGGTTGGTGCCGCAGGTATGATTAGAGGCCTTGAGATAAAAGTGCCACGGTGCAGGACATGTGGCAATATTTACACTGGACCTTACTGCACAGGTACATTTACTTTCTACAGATGCGGTGAAGCAGGACACCTGATGAGAGAGTGTCCACTTATGAGATCTCAGGAACCTCGTGAGGCACCTAAACAGACAGAGAGACCGGCTCAAGCTCTAAATAGGAGAGCCACAACCAAAGACAAGTGCAAGAAGCCTGTCTCCCAGGGCCGAGTGTACGCCCATGACCAAGAGACAGCAAATACATCCTTCGATGCTATCAAATGTACTCTCCTTATCTGTAATCATGAAGCACATGTACTGTTTGACCCAAGTTCCACACACTCGTTTGTGTCACCATGATTTGCATGTAAGTTACATAGGAAACTTAGAGTCATTAGATTACATGTTGCATATAAGTACACCTATGCACGAGATACAGAAAATAGCTATGATATGTAAAGCTTGTGATATGATGGTAGGAGATAAGAAGTTGTTAGCAGATCTAGTATGGTTAAATATACAAGACTTTGATGTAATATTAGTCATGCATTAGTTAGCTACCAATCGTGTAAGTCTAGACTGGTACACTAAGACCTTAACTTTCTCCTTACCAAAAAAGTTCAATGTATGTTTGGTTAGAAAGTAATAAAAGTGCATAGTATTAAAGTTATGAAATGATATGATGTTTATGTATGAAATTGACATATGATGTTTGATTGGTTGAAGGATACATTGCCTTCATTTCTGATGAGAGTCTGAACCACCAGATATATAAGATGTTTCAGTGGTATGTGAGTTTCCTGAAGTATTCTCAGAGGACTTATCGGGGTTACCACCTGAGAGAGAGGTTGAATTTGACATCGAGCTAGTACCAGATACTTAACCCATTTCCAAGCCACCTTATCGAATGACACTGGTAGAGTTGGAAGAATTAAAGAGGCAGTTGCAAGACTTACTCGATAAGGGGTTTATAAGGCCTAGTGTGTCACCATGGGGTGCACCGGTACTATTTGTCAAAAAGAAGGATGGTAGTTTTCGTCTATGCATAGACTACAAGCTTTTAAATAAAGCAACAGTTAAGAACAAATATCCCCTACCAAGGATAGATGACTTATTTGATCAGCTGAGAGGGGCTTTAGTGTTTTCAAGGATAGATTTGAGATCGGGTTATTATCAGCTAAGGATTAAGGAGGCTGATGTACTGAAGATAGCATTTCGTACCCAATATGGCACTACGAGTTCCTAGTTATGCCCTTTGGATTGACTAATGCCCCAGCTCCATTCATGAGTCTTATGAACGATATCTTCTAAGAATACTTGGATAGATGGGTGATAGTATTCATTGATGACATCCTAATTTATTTTGGATCTCGGGAAGAGCACGAACAGCACTTGAGGATCGTGCTTCAGACTCTCCGTGAGAAGAAGCTATATGGTAAATTCAGTAAGTGTGCTTTCTAGCTAGAACAGATTTCATTCCTTAGACATGTGGTATCTAAGGACTGGGTGTTAGTAGATTCGTCTAAGGTAGATGAAGTATTGAGATAGGGAGGACTGAGGACAGTCATGGAGGTCAGAAGCTTCTTGGGATTGGCAGGGTAATACTGATGGATTGTCAAAGGGTTTTCACAGATAGCAGCTCCATTAACCAAACTGACCTATAAAGAGCTTCAGTTTATATGGTCTGAGTAGTGTAAGCAGAGCTTTCAAGAGCGTAAATGTCAGTTGACTACGACACCAGTCTTGACCATTTCGAGTGGTTTTGGGGGAGTTGTGGTATACAATGATGCTTCCCACTAGGGTCTCGACTGTGTGCTTATGCAGCATGGTAGAGTGGTAGCTTATGGATCCCATCAGCTAAAGGATCACAAGCGTAATTATCCCACTCACAACTTGGAGTTAGCTGCAGTAGTTTTTGCACTCAAGATATGGCGGCATTAATTGTAAGGAGAAAGATTTCAGATCTTCAGTGACCACAAGAGTCTTAAGTACTTGTTTGATTAGAATGAGCTTAATATGAGACAACAGAGATGGATAGAGCTCCTTAAGGACTACAACTGCGAGATTATATACCATCCTGGTACGGCGAACGTGGTAGCTGACGCCCTAAGCAGAAAGGGTATGGTGTCTTACATGATGATTAAAGAGTGGGACTTACTAGAACAAGTCGCTGAACTCAGGATCACTATGGATGAGATTGAGCATGGACACATGGCTAGCCTACGGATTGAACCCAGTATACTAGACTAGATTAGAGCTGGATAGCGAAACGATCAAAGGTTACTGGATATGGTTAGCCAGGCAGAGGAGAGATCGCAGTCTGAGTTTACGGTCAGTGATGATGGATTACTGAGGTACTAAGGCCGTATCTGTGTGCCACATGATGACACCTTGAGACAGAGCATTCTAAAGGATTCCCATTGTTCTAGATTCACCTTGCTCCCGATTTAGTGGAACAGGCAGCTAAGGGTGTTCAGCTCATATGTGACAGATTGAGGACCGCACAAAAAAGTTATACCGATATGCGCAAACGTCCTCTTGAATTTCAGGTTGGGGATTCCGTAGTTGTTAAGGTGTCATCGATGAAGGGTATTGTACATTTCAAGAAAAGAGGAAAAGTTGAGTCCTCGCTTCATTAGTCCATTCAAAATTTTGGGTAAAGTGGGAGATATAGCATATCGGCTTGCACGACCTTTTCAGTTGTCGGGTATACATGATGTCTTCCACGTGTCGATGTTAAGAAAGTATCATCTGGACCCTTCTCATGTCATTGAGTATGAGCCACTAGAGATACAAGAGAACATGAGTTATGTTGAGCAGCCGATCCAAATTCTCGACAGGAAGGAGAAAGTGCTAAGGTCTAAGACTATCCCACTAGTGAAGGTTCTCTGGCGACATCATAAGACAGAGGAGCTACCTAGGAGCTAGAGAGCCAAATGAGGGAGAGGTACCCTCACCTAGGTGATGGACCAGCTTGAATTTAGAGGACTAAATTCTTAAAAGGTGGGGAGAAATGTGAAACCCAAATTTTTCACACTGTGTTCATCATTTGGAATCATAAGACGGATGAATTGAGCATATGAATGTGAATGATGTAATGGAGGTATGAAAATACGAAACAAGATAAATAAGTAGCAGTAATTAAAATTGAAGGGATTTAAATCGTTGGACGAAAGATACGAGTTTAAAATGAGCAAAGATAGTGGATCTAAGCAGGGAAGTCAGTTTGATTTGGTCTTGAATACGTATAAGGGTAAAAAGGTTAAAAGACCTGAAATCCGGTATAAATTCAACGAGAAAATTTTGTTATAAATATGGATTTAGGAAATCTTGATCAATAAAGGAGAAACTATTGAATTTCGAATCTAATTGGTCAAGATACGAAAATATTACGATTAATCGTAATTTTTGCCCGAGACATTATACCAAAAATATGGAAAAAATTATACCGAAAAAATAAAATAAGACTGATAAATTCATTAAATTGATTTAAGGAATAAAATATGATTCTTTTTTATATTTTTGGGTATTTTATTATATTTTATTTGATTAAAATAAAATATAATATAATTTAAAAAAAAGAAAGAAAAAAAAAATAGAATCGCGAAGTCACGATTCTGCAAAAGAGAAGGAAACAGAAGATGCGCGAGGGAGCCGAGCTTTCCACCTACCTCACCGAACGGAGGCCATCGGAGAACTGACTAGGTGAGACAGCCGAGCCACCCGAGCTCACCGGTACCCACAGTTGAGGAGAAACGACGACCGCGCGAGAGAGAGAGGAGTAGAAACGCGAAAAAGAAAAAAAGGAAGCAGAGAGACGGAGAGACCGAGTAGCACCGACGATTCACCGGCGCCAAATGAGGCGCGACGACCACCAAAAAATGTTGCTTGGCACAACGCTACCCTCCAGCCACCGAAACGCGCCACACCGACGCCGGATTTGGACGGATCGAGGAGAGGAAGTCGCGAGGGAGAGACAAAGATTTCGACGGTTTCACCGGTGATTGACCCCAGCCGACCCTAACCGAACGTTCCCCTGCTCCAGGCGCACTGATTGGTGCTAGAAACGGCCCAAGAACCGATCGAAAAAGAGGTGAACGATGATGGGGAAGCCTAAACCGGTACGGATCAGTTCAGTGAGAGTGTACTATGCTGAACCGAACCGGACTGGTTCAGCCAAGAAAGAGAGAAAAAGGTAGAAAAAAAAGAAAAAAAAGAGAAAAAGGAAAATTTGGCGAAAAATTCGATGATGCAGTCGAGTTACAGGTAAGCCGATAAGCGGTCAAAATTGACCGATTTGATTTCTAAGAAATTTATTTAAATTATATTTGATCAAAAATTTACTCGAAATTAAATATAAAATTATGCAGTTCGAGGATAAATCGCGTACATGAGCCTGATTGAACTCCGATTTACGCACCATCGCATAATTTCGGGTAAGTAAAGCTCATTTACGACAATTTATGTAATTATCGCATATTAAAGATTTATTTTACGAGTTACGGATTAAATTCTGCATTTAGTGAATTATATTGAGATTTTTAATTAAATTGTCGTAAATAATATACAGGCTATTCAAAGAGTCTAGAAAAAGACCTAATAAGTACTAATAGGCCTAGTGAGCCCAATAGGCCTTGATGAAAAAATTAATAAGTGGAAACGGGCTTAAAACGAATTAAGGCCCATTAAGGTGCAATCGGGTCCAATAAGACGAAAAAATTGTCCCAATTAGCTAAATCGACTGTAGTAAATATGAGAAAAATATTTATTGAGTTAAATTGACTAAATAAATAATTATATGCAGCTTCGAGACTGGATTAGGAGCAGGTTAGACTGGACGAACCTCCGACAAAGAGATTTAGCTATGTACTCAACGGGATTCGAAGTAAGGGATATAATTTAGAGTAGCGTTAATGCTCCTGCATCCTTACCTACGGTTTATGAATATGAATTGAATGAGATTTTGTGAAATGGATTTCCAATTGTCTTCAAACCGAAGCTAAAACCATTTCTCGAGTTTTCAGTATGTTTTCTATATATGAGATACATTTTTACAACATACATGTTTATAAAAGTGATTTTTCACTTCTGAGACGAAAGCATAGTGTTTTCATGTGAGATTAAGGTTAAAGTCCTGATATGTCCCGATATGTTTTATGAAAGCATAGTGTTTGATTAGAAGGAGCTTAATATGAGACAACGGAGATGGATAGAGCTCCTTAAGGACTAGGACAGCGAGATTTTATACCATCCTGGTAAGGCAAACGTGGTAGCCGACGGCCTGAGTAGAAAGGGTATGGTGTCCTACATAATGATTAAAGAGTAAGACTTATTGTAACAGTGCGCCGAACTCAGGATCAGTATGGATGAGATTGAGCATGGATACATGGCTAGCTACGGATTGAACCCAGTATACTAGACTAGATTAGAGCTGGATAGCGAAACGATCAGAGGTTACTGGATATGGTTAGCCAGGCAGAGAAGAGATCGCAGTCTGAGTTTATGGTCAGTGATGATGGATTACTAAGGTACCAAGGCCGTATTTGTGTGCCACATGATGACACCTTGAGACAGAGCATTCTGAAGGATTCTCATTGTTCTAGATTCACCTTGCTCCTGATTTAGTGGAACAAGCATCCAAGGGTGTTTAGCTCATATCTAACAGATTGAGGACCGCACAGAAAAGTTATACCGATGTGTGCAGACGTCCTCTTAAATTTTAGGTTGGGGACTCCTTATTTGTTAAGGTGTCATCGATGAAGGTATTGTACATTTCAAGAAAAGAGGAAAAGTTAAGTCCTCGCTTCATTGGTCCATTCAAAATTTTAGGTAAAGTGAGAGATATAGCATATCGGCTTGCACGACCTTCTCAGTTGTCGGGTATACATGATGTCTTCCACTTGTCGATGCTAAGGAAGTATCATCTGGACCCTTCTCATGTCATTGAGTATGAGCCACTTGAGATACAGGAGGATATGAGTTATGTTGAGCAGCTGATCCGGATTCTCGATAGGAAGGAGAAAGTGCTAAGGTCTAAGACTATCCCACTAGTGAAGATTCTCTGGCGACATCACAAGACAAAGGAAGCTACTGGGGAGCTAGAGAGCCAAATGAGGGAGAAGTACCCTCACCTGGTTGATGGATCAGCTTGAATTCAGAGGACTGAATTCTTAAAAGGTGGGGAGAAATGTGAAACCCAAATTTTTCCCACTATGTTCATCATTTGGAATCATAAGACGGATGAATTGAGCATATGAACGTGAATGATGTAGTGGAGGTATGAAAATACGAAACAGGATAAATGAGGAGCAGTAATTTAAATTAAAGGGATTGAAATCGTTGGACGAAAGATACGAGTTTAAAATGAGCAAAGATAGTGGATCGAAGAAGGGAAGTCAATTTGAGTTGGTCCCGGATACGTACAAGGGTAAAAAGGTTAAAAGACCTGAAATCCAGTATAAATTCAACGAGAAAATTTCGTTATAAGTATGGATTTAGGAAATCTTTATCACTAAAGGAGAAACAATTGAATTCCGAGTCCAATTGGTCAAAATACGAAAATATTACGATAAATCGTAATTTTTGCAGAGACATTATACCGAAAGTAACGGAAAAATTATACCGAAAAAATAAAATAAGACTGATAAATTCATTAAATTGATTTAAGGAATAAAATATGATTTTTTTTATATTTTGGGTATTTTATTATATTTTATCTAATTAAAATAAAATATAATATAATTAAAAAAAGAAAGAAAAAAAAAGAAACAGAATCGCAAAATCGTGATTCTGCAAAGAAGAAGGAAACCGAAGACGCGCGAGGGAGCCAAGCCTTCCCCTTACCTCACCGAACGGAGGTGATGTGACGACTACGCCCACTCTAAGTGACCTAAACGTTTTATCCGCAAGTGCATGGGTCGTACAAGTAATAATGAGATTTGAGTCCCGGAATATCATCCCACAAAGAAGTTTAATAGCCTAATTAAGTACCGGTTAATCTTACCCTAAGTATATTCTAGCAAATTATGAATTTTTCAGTGGGTGATTTACTAAGTCTAAAATTAAAAAGTACCCAAAACAATAAAAAATATAAACTAAAGAAAATAAAACCGAGCTAAAATTACTTACAGACCTCCAAGAAATTAAAAGCAAATACCTACAAAAGATAATTAAAACAGTTAAAATTAATTAACACAATTAGAAATGCAAATATGAAAATAAGAACCAAAATTAATTAAACTAAAATTAAACAAACTTAAAATAAAATATGTATGTAATAAAACTACTTAATAAAAATGCAAATTAAGCTAACCTAAAATCTAATAAAATAAAACTTCTATTAACCTAAAAAAATTCTTAAATCAAACTAAGAAATTAATTACCAACAAAATGATCCTAAATTAAATCTAACTCTAACTAATCGCTAACACAAAATTTAAATAAATCATACGAAATATTTTTGGATTTTTCAATTTAAAATGAAAACTTAAAATGCATAAAATAATAGTCCTCTAATTTAATCTTAAATATAACATCTAATTCCTAAATCCTAATATAGTCACAAATTAGCTACTAATAAAATTAAACTAAACTTTCAACTAATAAACTAAGAAAATTAAACTAATATGCAAAGAAATATATACCTAGACTAACAAACAATAAAATGTAAAAGCACCATTTAACAAAACAATATAAAAGCATAAAATAATAATTTGTATCGACTCTAAGGGCCAAATGTGGCCTTGCTCGTTTTGCAATATAACCAACTACCCTGAGTACCAGTACACATTTCTTCAATTCCTGCATATTTTGTCCAGCTCCCATTCTCGATTCTGTCATGTATCTGTATATTACTGCTGTCACCATTCTGCTCTGCGTTGCCATTGCCACAATTGCCCAGCTGCTGTCCAGGTACTGCACGCGACCTCTACAATGTCCATCTCCTGCTTTCGGTACCTGCTCTCGATTCCATTCCCTGCAACACAGCACATCCTCCCTTATCGCATCTGCCCCTAGTACCAGCCTTGCTTCAGCACCGGTTCATCACCTACGTCACGTCTACAGTAAATCCAAATACAAGACGTAAGCAGCACTCACGCCTCCAACTTTCTTCTTCCTCAACTAAAACACGATTTATTGTTGTAGTATCTATGTTTTTGCAAGCTTCAATCCTGTTGGCTGCGAGTCAGAAGCTTCGATTTCAGCTCTCCAGCTTCATGCATAATATCATTCTTGCAGCAATCAGCAACTCACCCTGCCCTGAATCTGCAACAGCACACAGCAGCTCACACACCTGAAACTCTCAGCAACTAGAGACGAGACAGAACAAGAAGACAGGGGTTGGACCCGATCGTGATTTGCACAAACTCTGCAACCTTCAGCTAAAAACTATCAATATCTACACAACCACTCAGTATTGGTGATGGATTCCATCATTTAACAACTTGAAACAGAAAGCCAAAACAGGATTAAAACTGAATAACAGTACATAATGACAATGAACAGTACATTAATATTGAAACAGAGCCAAACAGAGGAAGATGAGGGATAAAGAATCAGTAAAACTAACCATTATAAATCTTAAGAAATGAAAGAGCTGAAGCTAAAAAAGAAAATGAAAACAGTGAAATGAAAACGGAAGATGCAAGATGGGATGAAATAGGGGTTGAAGACACGGTTTCCTGTTGTAATCTCAAGCATCGATCAGCAGCAAACTACCATTAAGAACCACACCCACCAATTATTCTTCCAAGCAGCAGTTAGCACGTATGAACTATACACAGGATGCGTGAAGTTGCACATAAAATCGAAAGCAAATAAAAAAATACAACAAGCAGTAACGAGCAAGAATGAGCTAGATGCACTCTACTAACCTCTTGCATAGCCATAATACACCAACAAATAACTAACCTCTCGGCACTACCCAGAAATGCAAACTCGAGAGTTTGAGAAGGAGAAAAAAAATTAAATAAATAAAACTAATCGATGAGAGGGAGCTTTGCATGAAAAATAAATTGATAAAAACTTAACATAGACAAAAAAGAACTTGTGAAACCAAGACTACAAAACATAATGGATGGAAATTAACGTGAAATACTAAGAAAAAGAAAATGGAAAAAATAAGCTTCTCATAGAATATAACACTTAAAGGTTGACATCAACAGTAGATTAGAAAAATGGTAGCTGAAAAAAAAAACTATTCCGAAAGCCTAAAAACAAGGAAAAATAAAACTAACTTAAGCTACCTTAAATTCTACCCTAGACTACTTAGTTTTTTTTTTTTTCAATTGCCATCATGTTCTATTTATACACACACTTAAGGGTACAATGGTAATTTTCCATCCTAGATGAGTTGGCATTGTTTGGCCACTTGTCTGCATTTTATTTGCTGCAGAGTAGATATTTCCACATCATCCATCTTCTAGTACACTTAGCTGTGCGATATGGCCCGGTGGGTGTCTTCCAGAGGGTTGGTACGGTGTCCATCAATCTTCTTGTTTCGAAGCGAATAAAAAACTAACACCTGGCATCCCACGTGTCCAGACGACTGGTGACTCGATCTACAAATTGGAAGTGGTTCAGTTTCCTTTAGCCCGTTTTCAGCCCATTTTTTACTGAAACGACTGAGTTTAATCTGGATTTAATTTACATGCACATTAAAGAATTTTAATTAAATAAAGGGGATAATTAATAAAATAAATTGGAGATTTAAATAATTAATTAGGAAATTAAGCCCAAATAATTCTATTAAAAAATAGAATTATCACAACCCCAAACTTGAGTTTTTGCTTATCCTCAAGCAAAATAAAATTCTTGCAGGAATGACAAGTGCCAACATAATAATTTTTTCAATATTATACTCAAAGAAAAAGTACAGACTATGATCTCAAAGACTCACAATTACAAGTCCAACATTCAAAATCATTCAATCATAAGTCCTAACCCAAATTGGACTCCTCGTGTGTGTGAAAATGTCAAAGCCACTACTCAGTGCATTACCCGGATCAGATTATGCAAACACAGTGAATGCAAAGTCAATGACATGTGATCATTCCCATAAGTTTGCTTTTCACTTCTCTCTCCACTAATGTAGTCACACTTAACCAAAGATCAATAGGACTTCATTAAGCTTGTAATGTAAGGCTAGGGCTAAGGTATGATAAAGTCGATTTAGGTTTAATTACCCCTTAACATGCATTACTTCTAGGATCTTTAATGTAAGAGCTCAAATTTATTTCCTCCAAACTTATTTATTTCACTAAACTTTTATTCTATTTTTGTATTTTTCTTCTTTCTTCTTTTTTTTCTTTTTCCTTCATTTTTTTTCAATATATACTTCTTCACTATCACTTAATACGCATATGTACATGGCTCACAATATATCCCAATGACTTTTCATGCTTTCGGGGTAAGGGATAGGAACAGAGTATTTAAGCTACGAAAAAAGTTTACAGGAGTATTTACAGAGAAAAGCTTATTTGGCCCAGATGGGTGACTGGGGGTAAAATATGTACAAGGATGGCTAGAAAGGCTCAAACGATCCAAAGATGGCCTAAATCATTTCTCTAATTAAGTGTGATCTAATATTTCACCTCGAGATCAGATCAAACAAATTCAAGAATATGATGCACAAAATCAATTGAACAAATGCAATCTTATGTCCACATAAGCTTTCTCTAAATAAATATACAGATTCATGACATGACATGTGCATAAGATGAGGCAATAACAATTAGAATTAAGACAAATTCAAGAATTCAACTTCATGCTTTTCCTATAATCATACTTCTCATTTAATCAAAGTCGGACTAGATCATGGGGTCATATCATCAGAATATGGGAAAACTACATGTTAAGCACTAAATCATCCCAAAATCCAACAATGTAAGCTCATATTTTCGAAAAAATTTTGAAACTTTTTTCTTAGATTTTCGAAAAAATTTTGAAAAGTTTTCCAATTTTGCCCAAAATTGCTCAAGTGATATCTCCTCCCCCAAACTTAAAGTGCAAAGTGTCCTCAATGTTCAGATAATATAAGAATTTAAGCTCAGGAACAGAGTACTCCCCTTTCTGATGATGATGAAGAACAACTGAAACTTGATTGAAAACGTAAAACTAGAAATGAAATCTGTAAAATAAACAAAGAAAGAAAAAGCAAAAAAAAAAAAAAAGAATTGTACAAAAAGTAAAAAGAGAGGTAAAGCCACTTCAAATGCAGCTGAAGAAAACAACACTTAGCAGCAGGGCGAAGAGCAGGAGGGTCAGCCAAAGTGGTGACAGAATGTTGACAGTTAACTCCTCCTTAGCTCTATCTACTTATCTCATTCTCTCAGATTTTGTTATGCTCAAGCCTTATATCCTACTCAACATCCATCTTAAAACACTCTTGAGAGTCATCAAGGAGCTTCAAAGCTTTGAAAACATGAAATGTTACCTCATGATTTAGGACTCTTATAGTCAATTCCCCCTTTTGTACATCAATTAAAGTTCTGCCAGTCGCTAGGAAAGGTCTGCCTAGTATAATGGGGCTTCTCTGTCTTCCTCCATGTCCAACACGATAAAATTTGTAGGAAAAATAAATTTGTCCACCTTTACTAAAACATCCTTAATGACCCCCTTCAGATATTTAATGGATCTATCAGCTAGCTGAAGGGTCACTGTGGTAGGTTTGGCATCCCCTATTCCTAACCTTTGGTAAATAGACTAGGGCATCAGATTGATACTGGCTCCTAAATCACACAGGGCTTTAGTAAAGAACTAATTTCCAATAGTGCAGGGTATGGTAAAACTCTTGGGATCTTTAAGCTTGGAGGGTAATTTTCTCTGGATAATTGCACTATATTCCTCAGTTAAGGCCACTGTCTCATAATCTTCCAACCTTCTTTTCCTAGAGAGGATATCTTTCAAAAACTTCACGTAACTTGGCATTTGCTCTAAAGCATCTACGAAAGGAATGTTGATGTGAAGTTTCTTAAAAACCTCAAGAAATTTGATGAATTGTTGGTCAAGCTTTTGGTTTTGAAACCTCTGAGGAAAAGGTACTGGTGGTCTAACTGAAAGGGATGTAATGGTAACATGTGTAGCATCAGAGGACGAGGAAGGCTGTGAAGAAGAAGAAGGTATAAATGAAGAAGCACCTAACTTGGATTCATTTGCAGCCTGATCCTGATGTTCCTGTTCTTTTTGAGCTGCCTCTTTAGACTCTCAGGATTCTACCACTGTGGGCTCAACATGGTTGGACTTAATTTATGGATCATCTAGCTCTCTGCCACTCCTAAGGGTGATGGATTTAACATGTTCCTTACCCTCCCTTTGGCTAACAGGATTAGCTTTAGTGTTACTAGGAAAGGTCCCTTGTAGACGTTGGCTAAAAGCATTGGCTATTTGTTCAACCTGAACTTCTAAATTCTTGATTGAGGCGACTTGATTTTGCAGGATCGTTGTGAACATTTCCTCAAGTGAGGGCTTCTTCTCAGCTGTTGCTGTATGTAAATGTTGTGGCTGCATAGGTTATGGTGGTGGTGGTAGTTGATGAAAGTGATGTGGATGATGCTTAAATTGAGGTGGGGATGGTTATATGGAAATTGATGTTGTGGTGGTACATGAACCAGCGGAGCTTGAAAACCCGGGGGTCCTACAGGTCTAGAATTAGAAGATTGCCTTGGATTTGGCTCTAGGAAAAGTTAAGATGGTTCTTCCACCCTGGATTGTAGGTGTTTAACAAAAGGTTGTTCTGTTGCTTTTGATATGGGGCAATGTACTGAACCGATTCTAAGTTAAGTGGACACCTATCTACAGAGTGTGTACCACTACACAGATTTCAGGAAAGAAAAAGGCTTTGGACAGAATACACAGGATTAGGACTGATGGAAGGATTATACTGGGTACTAAGTGACTACCTTCTTCGTAAGGTTAGCAATTTGAGAGGTCAAGGTAGACAGCGTGTCAAGCTCATAGATACCCACCGACTTCTTAGGCAGCTGCCTCTCCGAGGACTATAGATAATTGTTAGTACCCATCTTGTCTAACAACTCGTAAGCTTCCTCATCTGTTTTGCACATTAAAGCTCCACCTGCTGCAGCGTCAACGATGGTCCTATTTTGGCTTGTAAGTCTGGTGTAGAAAGTCTGGACTTGCAGCCATAAAGGTAGGTCATGATGAGGGTACTTCCTAAGAAGCTATCGTTCCCATGCTTTGTAAAGAGATTCAGAATCAAATTGGGCAAAGGAAGATATGTCACTAAGGAGTTTGGCCATTTTAGAGGGAGGGAAAAATTTAGCTAAAAATTGATGGGCTAACTCGTTGCAAGTAGAAATAGATCCTGGAGGCAAGGAGGTTAACCAGTATCGCACCCTATCCTTGAGTGAGAAGGGGAATAATCTAAGCCTAAGTGCATCATCAGATAATCCATTATGCTAGAAGGTGTTACACAGATCCAGGAATGGGTCGTCATGCGAAAGCCCATTGAACTGTAGCGAGGTTTGGATCATCTGAAGAATTGTAGGCTTAGTTTTGTTCGTAGGGACAGCTGGTGGCTTAATGCCGGTATAATATCCTCCAATCGTCGGTACTACATAATCTCCAACGGTCCTAATTTCTCTATTATCTGTCATGGTGTTTTACATCGGAGCTATAAATTTCCTTGAATCCTTTCTGATTTTCATAAGAGTTCGTTCAATTTCAGGATCTAAAGGAAAGTAATCAAAACTCTTGGCTATACGCATACAAACATCTAAAAGTCCTTAGAATTTTTTTTAAGTTTTTAATTTTTCATTTTTTTAGAGAAAATGAACTAATCTAGATTAAAACTCTAAATATTTACAACCTAAGTATTTACAAGCTAGAATTACACCTAAGCATAATTTCATTGATATCAATTATTGGCAAATAACCTTCCCCGGCAACGACGCCAAAAACTTAATGTGACGACTACATCTACTCTAAGTGACCTAGACGTTCAATCCGCAAGTGCACGAGTCGTACAAATAATAATGGGATTTGAGTCTCGGATTATCGTCCCACAGAGAAGTTTAATAGCCTAATTAAGTACCGGTTAATCTTATCCTATGTATATTCTAGCAAATTATGAATTTTCCAATGGGTGATCTACTAAGTCTAAAATTAAAAAGTACCGAAAACAATAAAAAAATATAAACTAAATTAAATAAAATCGAGCTAAAATTACTTACAGAGCTCTAAGAAATGAAAAGCAAATACCTACAAAAGATAATTAAAATAGTTAAAATTAATTAACACAATTAGAAATGCAAATATGAAAATAAGAACCAAAATTAATTAAACTAAAATTAAACAAACTTAAAATAAAATATGCATGTAACTAAACTACCTAATAAAAATGCAAATTAAGCTAACCTAAAATCTAATAAAATAAAACTTCTATTACCTTAAAGAAATTCTTAAATCAAACTAAGAAATTAATTACCTACAAAATGATCCTATATTAAATCTAACTCTAACTAATCACTAACACAAAATCTAAATAATGCATGAGAAATATTTTTGGATTTTTCAATTTAAAATGAAAACTTAAAATGCACGAAATAATAGTCCTCTAATTTAATCCTAAATGTAACATCTAATTCTTAAATCCTAATATAGACACAAATTAGCTAGTAATAAAATTAAACTAATATGCAAATTAATATATACCTAGACTAACAAAAAATAAAAAGTAAAAACACCAGTAAACAAAACAATATAAAAGCAGAAAATAATAATTTGTATCAATTCTAAGGGCCGAACGTGGCCTTGCTCGGTTTGCAATATAACCAACTGCCCTGATTACTAGTACACATTTCTTCAATTCCTACCTATTTTGTCCAGCTCTTGTTCTCGGTTCTATCCTGCATCTGTATATTACTGCTGTCACCATTCTGTTCTGCGTTGTCATTGCCACAACTGCCCAGTTGCTGTCCAGGTGCTGCACGCGACCTCTGCAATGTCTATCTCCTGCTTTCGGTACCTGCTCTTGGTTCCATTCCCTGCAACACAGCACATCCTCCCTTATCGCGTCTACCCCCAGTACCAGCCTTGCTTTAGCACCGGTTCATCACCTACTTCACGTCAACAATAAATCCAAATATAGGACATAAGCAGCACTCACGCCTCCTACTTTCTTCTTCCTGAACTAAAAAACGGTTTGTTGTTGTAGTATCCATGTTTCTGCAAGCTTCAATCCTACTGGTTGCAAGTCAGTAGCTTCAGTTTCAGCTCTCCATCTCCATGCATAATATCATTCTTGCAGCAATCAGTAACTCACCCTGCCCCGAATCTGCAACAACACACAGCAGCTCACACACCTCAAACACTCGACAATTGGAGACGAGACAAAACAATAAGACTGGAGCTGGACCCGATCGTGATTTGCACAAACTCTGCACCCTTCAGCTGCAAACTATCAATATCTACACAACCACTCAGCATTGGTGATAGATTCCAGCATTTAAAAACTTGAAACAGAAAGCCAAAACGGGATTAAAACTGAATAACAACACATAATGATAATGATCAGTACATTAATATTGAAACAGAGCCAAACAGAAGAAAATGAGGGATAAAGAATCAGTAAAACTAACTATTATAAATCTTAAGAAATGCAAGAATTGGAGTAAAAAAGAATGAAAACAGTGAAATGAAAACGGAAGATGCAAGATGGGATGAAATAGGGGTTGAGGACACGGTTTTCGGCTGTAATCTCAAGAATCGGTCAGCAGCAAACTAACATTAAGAACCACAGCCACCAGTCATTCTTCCAAGCAGCAGTTTGCATGTATGAACAATACACAGGATGCGTGAAGGTGCACACAAAGCCGAAAGCAAATAAAAAATACAACAAGCATAACGAGCAAGAATGAGCTAGATGCACTCTACTAGCCTCCTGCATAGCCATGATACACCAACAAACAACCAACCGCTCGGCACTACCTAGAAATACAAACCCGAGAGTTTGAGAAGGAGAAAAAAATTAAATAAATAAAACTAATCGGTGAGAGGGAGCTTTACATGAAAAATAAATTGATAAAAACTTAACATAGACAAAAAAGAACTTGTGAAACCGAGACTACAAAACATAATGGATGGAAATTAACGTGAAATACTAAGAAAAAGAAAATGGAAAAATAAAGGTTCTCATAGAATATAACACTTAAAGGTTGACATCAACAGTAGATTAGAAAAATGGTAGCTAAAAAAAAAAACTATTCGGAAAGCTTAATAACAAGGAAAAATAAAACTAACTAAAGCTACCTTAAATTCTACCTTAGACTACTTAGTTTTTTTTTTTTTTTCAATTGCCATCATGTTGTATTTATACACACACTTAGGGGTACAATGGTAATTTTTCATCCTAGATGAGTTGGCATTGTTTAGCCACTTGTCTTCATTTTATTTACTGCAGAGTAGATATTTTCACATCATCCGTCTTCTAGTACACTTAGCTGTACGATGTGGCCCGGTGGGTGTCTTCTAGAGGGTTGGCACGATGTCTGTCGATCTTCTCCTTTCAGAGCGAATAAAATACTAACACTCGGCATCCCACGTATCCAGACGACTGATGACTCGGTCTGCAAATTGGAAGTGGTCCAATTTCCTTTAGCCCGTTTTTAGCCCATTTTTTACTGAAACGACTGAGTTTCATCTGGATTTAATTTACCTACACATTAAAGAATTTTAATTAAATAAAAGGGATAATTAATAAAATAAATTGGGGAATTAAATAATTAATTAGGAAATTAAGCACAAATAATTCTATTTAAAATAGAATTATCACACCCCCAAACTTGAGCTTTTGCTTGTCTCCAAGCAAAACAAAATTCTTTCAGGAATGACAATACCAACATAATAATTTCCCAAATATTATCCTCAAAGAAAAAGTACAGACTATGATCTCAAAGACTCACAATTACAAGTCCAACATTCAGAATCATTCAATCATAAGTCCTAACCCAAATTGGACTCCTCGTGTATGTGTGAAAATATCAAAACCACTACTTAATACATTGCCCGGATCAGATTATGCAAACACAGTGAATGCAAATTCAATGGCAAGTGATCATTCTCATAAGTTTGCTTTTCACTTCTCTCTCCACTAATGTAGTCACACTTAACCAAAGATCAATAGGACTTCATTAAGCTTGTAATGTAAGGCTGGGGCTAAGGTATGATAAAGTCGATTTAGGCTTAATTACCCCTTAACATGCATTACTTCTAGGATCTTCAATGTAAGAGCTCAAATTTATTTACCCAAACTTATTTATTTCACTAAACTTTTTATTCTATTTTTGTATTTTTCTTCTTTCTTCTTTTCTTTTTCTTTTTCCTTCATTTTTGTTTTCAATATATACTCCTTCACTATCACTTAGTACCCATATGTTCATAGCTCACAATATATCCCAATGACTTTTCATGCTTTCGGGGTAAGGGATAGAAACAGAGTATTTAAGCTACGAAAAATTTTTGCAGGAGTATTTATAGAGAAAAGCTTATTTGGCCCAGATGGGTGACTAGGGGTAAAATATGTACAAGGATGGCTAGAAAGGCTCAAACGATCCAAAGATGGCCTAAATCATTTCTCTACTTAAGTGTGATCTAATATTTTACCTCGAGATCAGATCAAACAAATTCTAGAATATGATGCACAAAATCAACTGAACAAATGCAATCTTATGTCCACATAAGCTTTCTCTAAATAAATATACAGATTCATGACATGACATGAGCATAAGATGAGGCAATCACAATCAGAATTAAGACAAATTCAAGAATTCAACTTCATACTTTTCCTATAATCATGCTTCTCTTGCAATCAAAGTCAGACTAAATTATGGGGTCATATCATCGGAATATGGAAAAACTACATATTAAGCACTAAATCATCTCAAAATCCAACAATGTAAGCTCGTATTTTTGAAAAAATTTTGAAAATTTTTTCTCAGATTTTTGAAAACATTTTGAAAATTTTTCCAATTTTGCCCAAAATTGCTCGAGTGATATCCCCTCCCCCAAACTTAAAGTGCACAGTGTCCTCAGTGTGTAGATAATATAAGAATTTAAGCTCAGGAATAGAGTACTCTCCTTTCTGATGATGATGACGAACAACTGAAACTTGATTGAAAACATAAAACTAGAAATGAAATCTACAAATTAAACAAAGAAAGAAAAAGAAAAAAAAAAGAATTGTACAAAAAGTAAAAAGAGAGAAAAAGCCACTTCAAATGCGGCTGAAGAAAACAACACTTAGTAGCAGGGTGAAGAGTAGGAGGGTCAGCCAAAGTGGTGATAGAATGTTGACAGTTAACTCCTCCTTAGCTCTATCTACTTCCCTCATTCTCTCAGATTTCTTATCCTCAAGCCTTATAGCCTCCTCAACATCCATCTTAAAATACTCTTGAGAGTCATCAGGGAGCTTCAAAGGTTTGAAAACATGAAATGTTACCTCTTGATTTAGGACTCTCATAGTCAATTCCCCCTTTTGTATATCAATTAAAGTTCTACCAGTCGCTAGGAAAGGTCGGCCTTGTATAATGGGGACTTCCCTGTCTTCCTCCATGTCCAACATGATAAAATCCATAGGGAAAATAAATTTGTCCACCTTTACTAAAACATCCTCAATGACCCCTTTCGGATATTTAATGGATCTATCAGCTAGCTGACGGGTCACTATGGTAGGTTTGGCATCCCTTATTCCTAACTTTTGGTAAATAGACCAGGGCATCAGATTGATACTGGCTCATAAATCACACAGGGCTCTACCAGAACTGATTTCCAATAGTGCAGGGTATGGTAAAACTCTTGGGATCTTTGAGTTTGGGGGGTAATTTCCTCTGGATAATTGCACTATATTCTTCAGTTAAGGCCACATTCTCATAATCTTTCAATCTTCTTTTCCTAGAGAGGATATCCTTTAAAAACTTCACATAACTTGGCATTGCTCTAAAGCATCTGTGAAAGGAATGTTGATGTGAAATTTCTTAAAAACCTCAAGACATTTGTGAATTGTTGGTCAAGCTTTTGGTTTTGAAACCTCTGAGGAAAAGATATTAGTGGTCTAACTGTAAGGGATGTAGTGGTAACATGTGTAGCATCAGAGGATTAGGAAGGTTGTGAAGAAGAAGAAGGTATAGATGAAGAAGCACCTAACTTGGATTCCTTTACAACCTGATCCTGATGTTCCTGTTCTTTATGAGCTGTCTCTTTAGACCCTAAGGATTCTATCACTGTGGGCTCAATAGGATTGGACTTAACTTGTGGATCATCTAGCTCTCTGCCACTCCTAAGGGTAATGGATTTAACATGTTCCTTACCCTCCCTTTGCCTAATAGGATTAGCTTCAGTGTTACTAGGAAGGGTCCCTAGTAGATGTTAGCTAAGAACATTGGCTATTTGTCTAACCTGAACTTCTAAATTCTTGATTGAGGCAGCTTGATTTTGCAGGATCATTGTGAACATTTCCTCAAGCGAGGGCTTCTTCTCAGCTGCTGGTGCATGTAAATGTTGTGGCTGCATAGGTTGTGGTGGTGGTGGTGGTTGATGGAAGTGAGGTGGATGATGTTGAAATTGCGATGGGGATGGTTGATGAGGCGGATCATATGGAAATTGATGTTGTGGTGGTACATGAACTAGTGGAGCTTGAAAACTAGGGGGTCCTATAGGTCTAGAATTAGAAGATTGCCCTTGGTCTTGGCTCCAGGAAAAGTTAGGATGGTTCTTCCACCATGGATTGTAGGTGTTTGACAAGGGGTTGTTCTGTTACTTCTGAGATGGGGCAATATACTGAACCGATTCTAAGTTAAGCGGACACCTATCTACAAAGTGTGTTCCACTACACAGATTACAGGAAAGAAAAAGACTTTGGATAGAATACACAGGATTAGGACTGATGGAAGGATTATGCTGGGTATTGAGTGACTCTACCTTCTTCGTAAGGTTAGCAATTTGAGAGGTCAAGGTAGACAACGTGTCGAGCTCATAGATACCCACCGACTTCTTAGGCAGCTGCTTCTTCAAGGACCATAGATAATTATTAGCAGCCATCTTGTCTAACAACTCGTAAGCTTCCTCATATGTTTTGCACATTAAAGCTCCACCCGCAGCGGCGTCAACGATGGTCCTATTTTGGCTTTTAAGTCTGTTATAGAAAGTCTGGTCTTACAGCCATAAAGGTAGGCCATGATGAGGGCACTTCCAAAGAAGCTCCTTAGATCATTCCCATGCTTCGTAAAGAGATTTAGAATCAAATTGGGAAAAGGAAGATATGTTACTATAGAGTTTGGCCATTTTAGAGGGAGGGAAAAACTTTGCTAAAAATTGATGGGCTAACTTGTCCCAAGTAGAAATAGATCCTGGAGGGAAGGAAGTTAACTAGTGTCGAGCCCTATCCCTGAGTGAGAAGGGGAATAATCTAATCGTAAGCGCATCATCAGATAATCCATTGTGCTTGAAGGTGTTGCACAGATCCGGGAATGGGTCGTCATGCGAAAGCCCATTGAACTATACCGAGGTTTGGATCATCTGAAGAATTGCAGGCTTAATTTTGAAATTGTTCGCAGGGAAAGCTGGTGGCCTAATGGCTGTATAATATCCTCCAATCGTTGGCACTGCATAATCTCCAACGGTCCTAATTTCTCTATTATCTATCATGGTGTTTTGCAGCGGAGCTATAAATTTCATAGAATCCTTTCTGATTTTCCTAGGAGTTCGTTCAATTTCAGGATCTAAAAGAAAGTAATCAAAACTCTTAGCTCTACGCATACAAACATCTAAAAGTCCTTAGAATTTTTTTTTAAAGTTTAATTTTTCATTTTTTTAGAGAAAATTAACTAATCTAGATTAAAACTCTAAATATTTACAATCTAAATATTTACAAGCTAGAATTACACCTAAGCATAGTTTCACCGATATCAATTACTGGCAAATAACCTTCCCCGGTAACGGCGCCAACAACTTGATGTGACAACTACGCCTACTCTAAGTGACCTTGACGTTCTATCCGCAAGTGCACGGGTCGTACAAGTAATAATGAGTTTTGAGTCCCGAATTATTGTCTCACAGAGAAGTTTAATAGCCTAATTAAGTACCGGTTAATCTTACCTTAAGTATATTCTAGCAAATTATGAATTTTTCAGTGGGTGATCTACTAAGTCTAAAATTAAAAAGTACCAAAAATAATAAAAATTATAAACTAAAGAAAATAAAACTGAGCTAAAATTACTTACAGAGCTCCAAGAAATTAAAAGCAAATACCTACAAAAGATAATTAAAACAGTTAAAATTAATTAATACAATTAGAAATGCAAATATGAAAATAAGAACCAAAATTAATTAAACTAAAATTTAACAAACTTAAAATAAAATATGCATGTAATTAAACTATTTAATAAAAATTCAAATTAAGCTAACCTAAAATCTAATAAAATAAAACTTACTATTAACCTAAAGAAATTCTTAAATCAAACTAAGAAATTAATTACCTACAAAATGATCCTAAATTAAATCTAACTCTAACTAATCACTAACACAAAATTTAAATAATGCGTAAGAAATATTTTTGGATTTTTCAATTTAAAATGAAAACTTAAAATGCATAAAATAATAGTCCTCTAATTTAATCCTAAGTGTAACATCTAATTCCTAAATCCTAATATAGTCACAAATTAGCTACTAATAAAATTAAACTAAACTTTAAACTAATAAACTAAGAAAATTAAACTAATATGCAAATTAATATATACCTAGACTAACAAACAACAAAATGTAAAAGCACCATTTAACAAAACAATATAAAAGCAAAAAATAATAATTTGTATCAATTCTAAGGGCCAAACGTGGCCTTGCTCGGTTTGTAAAATATCCAACTGCCCCGAGTACCAGTACACATTTCTTCAATTCCTGCCTATTCTATCCAGCTCCTATTCTCGGTTCTGTCCTGCATCTGTATATTACTGTTGTCACCATTCTGTTCTGCGTTGCCATTGCCACAACTGCCCAGCTACTGTCCAGGTGCTGAACGCGACCTCTGCAATGTCCATCTCTTGCTTTCGGTACCTGCTCTCGGTTCCATTACCTGCAACACAACACATCCTCCCTTATCGCATCTGCCCCCAATACCAGCCTTGCTTCAGCACCGGTTCATCACCTACTTCACGTCTACAGTAAATCCAAATACAGGACGTAAGCAGCACTCACGCCTCCTACTTTCTTCTTCCTCAACTACAGCACGATTTATTGTTGTAGTATCCATGTTTCTGCAAGCTTCAATCCTATTGGCTGCAAGTCAGTAGCTTCGGTTTCAGCTCTCCAGCTTCATGCATAATGTCATTCTTGCAGGAATCAGCAGCTCACCCAGCTCCGAATCTACAATAGCACTCAACAGCTCACACACCTGAAACTCTCGGCAACTAGAGACGAGATAGAATAAGAAGACAGGGGCTGGACCCGATCATGATTTGCACAAATTCTGCACCCTTCAGCTGCAAACTATCAACATCTACATAACCACTCAGTATTAGTGATGGATTCTAGCATTTAACAACTTCAAACAGAAAGCCAAAACGGGATTAAAACTGAATAACAGCACATAATGACAATGAATAGTACATTAATATTGAAACAGAGCTAAATAGAGGAAAATGAGGGATAAAGAATCAGTAAAACTAACCATTATAAATCATAAGAAATGGAAGAACTGAAGCTAAAAAAAATGAAAATAGTGAAATGAAAACGAAAGATGCAAGATGGGATGAAATAAGGGTTGAGGACACGGTTTTCGACTATAATCTCAGGCATCGGTCAGCAACAAACTAACATTAAGAACCACACCCACCAGTCATTCTTCCAAGCAGCAGTTAGCACATATAAACTCTACACAGGATGCGTGAAGGTGCACACAAAACCAAAAGCAAATAAAAAAATACAACAAGCTCTAACGAGCAAGAATGAGCTAAATGCACTCTACTAGCCTCCTGCATAGCCATGATACACCAACAAATAACCAACCTCTCAGAACTACTGATAATTCTATATTTTTTAGAATTATTTGTGCTTAATTTCCTATTTAATTATTTAAATCTCCAATTTATTTTATTAATTATCCCCTTTATTTAATTAAAATTTTCATATTTACAGATAAATTAAATCCGGATGAATTTTGAATATTTCGATAGAAAATGGACTGAAATTTGGCTAAAATCGAGATTGGACCATGCAGACAACATGAGTCATGCCACCTAGCACATCCAATTGGACAAGAAAACAGATGACATGAAAATATTTTTTTTAAGGAGCCAATGGTGTGAAGACAAGTGGCCAAACAATGCCAACTCATCTAAGATGAAAAAATTACAATTTTACCCCTAAGTGTGTGTATAATTAGGAAAGGATGGCAATTGAAAAACTAAGTTAGGAGCAGTGTTAGTGTAGAGGTAATTTTAGTGTAGAACTAGTTAGATTAGTGTAGGTAAAATAATTTCTAATTTTATTTTGATTGTTTTTAAACTTTCCCATTAATGTTAGCACTTTCCTTATTTTTCACTGTTCATTTCATTTTGATGTTCTTCTCTTGATATTTTCTATTTTATGGCAACCAATATCATATTCTCGATTCTGTTAAATCTAGTTCTTTTATTTTTTTCAAGTTTTATTTACATAACTTTTAATTCCTAGTTGCTGCTCTCGGATTCCTAGTTCATTGCTTTTTTTTTCACCTTGCTTGTTACCATGGGCTGAATGAGCCATTTGCCACTGACTTGCGGCTCGACAAGGTTGAGGCAAAGAATGCTTTCTGAAGCGTGGAAACCATAGCAGTAGTTTATGTTGCTGGGGTGGACCAGAGGAGTACCTTACTACTGCTGCGAATTTTGTTTTATTTTTAGTCTGGTTACTGCATTTGTTGTTGTTTGCTGCAGCCAAGGTTGGTGCTTCCAGATTGGGTTCCTGCGCGACTACTTGGATGAACACTGTTGCTGTGAACTATGTGCTAATTATCCCTGTTGGTGCTTTGGCAGTAAGTAGAATGTGCAGGAGTAGAAAGGAGAAGCACGAGCTGCTAAATGTGGCAAGCAAAGCGTGGCAGTGAACAAGACTAACCACCTTCCTCTGTTCAGCCTTGTTTCATGTTTATTTTATTGTTCATTGTCTTTATGAGCTTTTATTCTGCACTGACGTAGAGTTTGGACGTAGGGTATTGTTGCTGTAAAACTGATCCACTGCTAAAGGACGTATGAGCATAGGAGCTACATGGACAGCGGAAGTGGTGGCCGATCCTGCTCGGGCATGTGCTGCTTGGGCTGAGGCAACTCATGGTTGCTGCTGAAGACACGAATTAAGAAAGATGAAGTAGTCTGTAGATTGCATCTATTTGTGCAGGAGCAGTTACGAGGATCTGAGTGAAATAGGTAGCAGATAGCAGAGGACAGACCGAGAGCAGGAGCTGGACATTGCCACAGAGAAGAAGAAGCAGGAGCAGGACGTGTAGAGCAGGTCTGGGTAGGCTGGCGTATTGGAGCTTGGTTGTTGATGAATGAAATGTGATGTGTTGAGTGCAAGAAATGAAGAAGTGCACAAAACCAAGAGCAGAGTTGGTGAGGATAGCAGACCAGAACAGTACCGAGAGTAAGCTGGACACGCTTGGACAGACCGAAGCAAAATAAAAATGAAGGAGCATGTACATTACCATTTACACAAGAAATCGAGGCAGCTGGCAAAACTGACTAAGGCCACATTTGGCTATTTTCCTCCTTACAAGTTGATGTTTATTGCACTTATATTAGTTTGATTGCTCCTTTTATTAGTTGTCAATTTAGATTAGTTCTAGTGTTTTAGTTTGTTAATTTAATTTTTAGTCTTAATTTTTAGTTAATAGTTAATTTTATATTTTATGTTTTAGGATTTAAAGTCAGTTAAGTGTTTTAAGGGTTAAATTGAGAATTAAGTTAGATTAAATTTGTTACATGCATTAGTTAGAATCTTATTGTTAAATTAGTAATTAGATATAATTAGGAGTAATTTAGAAATAATATTTTAGACAATTAGACTTGTAGTTATTTTCTTAATTTTTCTAGGATTTTATTTCTTTAAATCTTAAGTTAGTTTAAATTGCATTTTTGATTAAGTAGTTTAATTGCATTTTAAGATTGTTCAATTTTAGCTTAATTAATTTTGCTTCTTTATTTTAGCAATTTATTTTTAATTGCGTTAATTAGTTTTAACTGTTTTAATTATTTTTATAGGTTTTTGCTTTTAATTGCTTGGAGAACTGTAAGTAAATTTTGCTCGGTTTTATTTAGTTCTTATTATTTTATTACTTTCCAGTAATTTTAATTTTAGACTTAGTAGATCACCCACTTAAACTTCACAATTTGCTAGAATATACTTAGGGTAAGATTAACCAGTAGTTAATTAGGCTAACCAACTTCTCTGATGTAAGACTCGATTTTAGTTAAAAACACAAAATGAGTATTCGCGTAGGAAAGTCGGGTTAAATTAATCCCGAACATGTGCAAAGGCAAAACGATCAAAAGACCGAAAGTCGAAATAAATTCGATAAGAAAATTTAATTAAAAATAATGGATTTGAGAATCTTGATCAATAACGAAGAAATAATTAAATTTCGGGTTAAATTGATCATGATATGAAATTATTGGAATTAATCAAAATTTTCACTCGGGATAATATCCCGAAAAGACGGAGAAAATATACCGAAAAAGTGAAAAAATAGATTAAATAAATTAATTAGAATTAAATAATAATTTTCTTAGATATTTTTGCCAAAAAATAATATTTAATTGAATATAATAATAAAAAAATAATAATAAATTAATTAAATAAATGAAACTGAAAAAAAAAACTGAAACAGAATCGCGAAATGCGATTTTGTAAACTGAGAAGCAAAGAACAGACACGACTGAGGCAGTCAGTCTCCACCACCGATAGCCTCTGGTGACCCAGACGCCAGATGAGAGAAGCAAACGAGCCACCGACGACCCTCCAGGCGACGGAACCACCTCCAATGACGTCGGAATCCGATGAAATCGAAGGAGAGAGAACCCGAGGGAGAAAAGGAGATCGGCGGCAACCGGTGCCGATCTAGCCCCAACCGACCCCAGCTGAGGCTTCCCCAGGCCCAGGCGACGCGATCGATGGTGGCCACGACTGGCGAAACTGACAGACGGCGCCGAAATCGACGGAAAGAGGGAGAACCACCGATGCCGAGTGAGAACAGTCGGATCGGCCAGTTTTCGGCGGCCTTGGACGAAATCGAGGCCAGATTCGAGAATCGGACGACCTCGCGGAGCTGCTGGCAGTGGAAGCTGACGAAGAACCAGTCGGTGAGGCCCTGAACCGACCGAACTGGAGTGAATCGGACTGAACCGGACCGGTCTGAATCGGGTTGAACCGGACTGAACCGGTTCAGCCAAGAAAGAAGGAAAAAAAGAGAAAAAGAAAAAAAAAAGGGAAGAATTTTCGGGGATACACCGGACTTCGGGTAAGTTGATACGAGGTCAAAAGTGACCGATTTGAATTCTGAGAAATTTATTTAAATTATATTTAAACGAAAAGTAACCCGGAATTAAATATTAATTGTGTAGTTTAACGACAAAGCCCAAACGAGAGCTGATTGAGCTCCGATTTTTGTACCCCGCATCATATTGGGTAAGTATATTTTAATACGATAATATGTGCCTTTAATACAGAGTTTCGATTATTTTATGAAATTTATGGATTAATTCTATATAAAAAAAGAATATTTATCGGAATTACAACATAATTATCGTAAATAATATACGGGCTATCCAATAAGTTTGAAACGAAGCCCGATGATTATTGGTAAGCTGAATGAGCCTAGTAAACCCGAAAAAGGGATTTAATAAGTAAAAACGGGCTGAAAATGGGTCGAGGCCCATTAAGGTGCAATTGGGCCCAATAAAGTAAAACGGGCCCAGTACGTTAGATTCGATCAGTAAATGTGATATAATGATAAAAATAAGTGAATTAACTTAAAATATGTGGTTATATGCAGCTTCGTAGACTTGGTTGACGCGCAATTGGACTGAGAGATCGGATATTATCGAGACGAGATAAGTTTACACGTAAATCGAGGTAAAGAAATTTTATAGGTGCATAGAGATTTCTATACGTATTTTTGAGGGGATTTGCAGGGCCTAGAATTTCTTTAAGTATCTAGAAATGAAATAATAATTTTTACGAAAATCGGGGCACAGGTGAATAAAGGAAAAAGACGATTTTACCCCTGGGAGTAAAATTTACAAAAAGGGTAGTAAGACAGATAAATTGCATGATTTCATGTTCTTAATGTTTTATATGAATGTATTGCTTTGATTTTATCAAATATGCACATAGGTTGGCTATTGATTTTATGAATTATACGAAAGGGTATCGGTTTGTACCGGTTACGATTTTAAAAGATGTTTTATCAAGATTGAGCCACCTATCATATTTACACGAGTAAAAAGAGTGCTAGAGTCTTACTCACACTCAAGTTTGCTGATTTATTACTCATGAAAAAGTCGTACTAGAGCATTGCTCGTACGAGAAATTTGTGTGTGCACAAAATCGTGCTGGAGCTTCGCTCGCACTAGACGTGAGTTGACATGCATATAGTCGTGCGGAAGCCTCCTGTAGACTATGTGTCGCAGAGAGTTGAGATGCTCGCACGTATACTTTGAGATATGGGTTAGTTATCGACATAGTATTAGGGTGGATAAGACCTACGACAGGCACCCCCAGACTATGATATGGGTCCACGGAGTACGATGTACCGTGTATGTCACACGAAGTACGTTGTACCGTGCAGTCATGATGACTCGATGATGTTACTTGATATTCTGGCGGGTAGGATTTGACCCCACCTCCCGTTGCAGTTGTGATGCCCCGCACACCGGGATCCGTGTAGCTTGGGATCACAGGGACAAAGTATGGCCATAGTCCTTGATTTTCATACAGTAACCTACATGCCTCACATGATATCATACGGTCTGAATAGACCAGGACGAACCCGAGGGAGGGGTAATGTCCCGATTTATGTTTTTAAATGAGATGCGATTTAAATGAATCAAGGTATTCCCGTGAGATGGGTTTGACCTTGATGAGGTTGTTTTATGATGAAACAAATGAGTCTTAAAGTGATGAGTTTGTAATGAAACAAATAAGTTTTAATATGACGAGCATGAGATGTCATACATGATGATTTTCCATGTTTGATTTATATATTGATTTCATGATTTCTCTTATATGATATATACATACATGTGGCATCGTTTTAGTCATACCTCATGCTCCAAATGTAAATGATTTTATATCATGACATTATCAGCATGTAGATAGTATAGTTATCTACCTGCTTACATTATTGCCTTACTGAGCTGTTTATGCTCACCCTTTCATTTTTCACCCACAGGGTATATTCAGTAGAAGAGAACGACAGTAGTCATATCCGCTACTTCTTATTAAGACCAGGTATACACATTTGTATAATTTTTGTATTTGAACATATAAAGGCACAGTACTGTCTATGGATGTAATATTGGGGATGTATTTAGTTTAAATAAATTGATATGTAAATGAAATATAAAAATGGAATGGTAAATAGGTGAGAGGTGACTAACACCGAATCATAGCCTAACTGTTTAGTAGTGTAACTGTTCACGATGGGTAAGGAAATTAAAAACCAAAAAATTTACTCTGATTTTTAGGTAATTTGGGTCGTGACAGAAAAGATGGTATCAGAGAAGAGTTGGCCTGATATGAGTCAGTGTTAGTGGTTAAGTAAATTTATATCCCCATGTAATATGAATTGTTTAGATACAATTGTGTATATCAAGATGGAACTGTAGCTAAGAATTTAGTTTCAAATGCACGAATCTAGTTTTTATAACTGATAGCCACAATGGTAGAGGGGCGAGTACACATGCTCGAGGCCATAGAGATTGGCCTGAGAGTCGAATGAGTCGTCACATGAGACTCAAGATGAGAGTGAAGTGGAATGTAGAAAATATTTCAGAGTTGTTTACTCAGTCTATACAGGTAGTTGAGGATAGGCAGGGTAAAGCCTAAACAGATGCCTCAAACTATAGAGATTTTCACACCCCTCCGGTATATAGCGAAGTAAAGAAACAAATAGTTACTGAGGACTGGGTAAATGAGATAGCGAAGTTGTATGAATGTTTTGGTGTATGTCGACCAAGAAAGTGACTTTTAAATACGTTTATGTTAGAGGGCGAGGCGAAACATTGGTGAAAGTCCGCTCGACCCATCTGAAGAGTTAGACGTCCAAAGTCGACATGAGAAATATTTCTGGATGTATTTTGATGACAGAATATTTCAGACACTACTTAAAGGGAAATCACAGGTAAAATTTTTTACATTAACCCAGAGGCACTGGTTGATTGACGAGTATGAAATCTCAGTTTATATCCCTGGGCAAATATAACCTGACATCATGGGCAGTGAGAGTCAAAAAGCTCAAAAGTTCATGGAAGGACTCAAATTATCGATTAGAGTCTGATTGGCTCACTACTTATGTCGAGGCAGTGTGCAGAATACAGTTGCGTGAATAATATCATGTGTTGCACGCCTCTGAGATTGGGAAAGGTAGTAAGGGCCGAAATAGAGACTGAAGAGAATAGAGAATGACAGAGATGTCAGAGCGGGAAAGAGACCAGTTGGTAAGAGATTAGAGTTGATGAGTCACGGGGTAAGATGATTGGTAAGGCCCCAGTGTATCCAATTTCAACACTTTTGAGGGGTATTGTGATTGGAGAACCCCGACCTGTTACGAACCAGTGTAGCAGTGTAAGAAGAATTAGCAGTGTAGGATGTGTGGTAGATATCGCGAAAGTAAGGCCTACACCTACACTTTATTGACTAGAATAGGCATTAAGTATGATAAAACGGACTAATTAATTAATGATTGCTCAGAGTTGGGTAAGACTGCCCTATAGAAGAGCAAAGAGAGAGAGAAAATCCTGTTGATATCTCTACACCAAAAAGGGAGGCCACAGCCAAAGAGAAAGGGAAAATAGACTATTGGATGAGGGCGAGTGTATGCCTTGGACCAGGATATTACTGATGTTGCATATGATGTGGTGAAAGATACCACACTAGTTGAGAGTAGTGAAGTAATTATTTTAATTAATCCTGGTGCCACGTATTTAGTCATACTGCCTTCATTTGTATATAAGTTAGTAAAAGACGTGAATGCCTACATCCGTGGGCACAATGCTGATAGTTAGTACCCCAATGGAGGAAGGTTAACTAACGAAATAATTATGAAGAGATTTTAAGTTGAAAATGGGGGAAAAAGTATATATCAGCCGATTTTATTCAATGGATTACGAATAATTTAAAGTAATATTTGAGAATAGAGTGGTCGGCTGCAAGCTATGATGTTCAGAGTTCTATTCTAAGATAGTGCTGTTTTACCCCTGGAAAGTATACGGTAAGTTTTGACAAGTAATAAAAGGGGAGTAGCGATTGAAATTAAAGGAGCAAATGATTGTACTCACGGAATGAGTAATGACAGAGTTTTGTTATAAGTGATATACGAAAAGAGATAGACTGGAATAAGAGGTGTATGTAAGGTAAGAATATCTATGATAAGTGAAGTAATTAGGATTAAAGCAATTAGTAGCGAATATGAATTGTGACCACATGGACAGATATGTAAAGTAATTGTGGTCAAGTCTGAGGGTTAATAAAGGTATTTCAAAATACCTCACTGCCTGAAGACTTGACAGCGTCTAAAAGTATACACAACCTATAAATTAAAATCGACAGTCGTAATATATACATTTAAAATTAGGGTACTTTTACGTGTACGATAAAGAAATATAGAATTCGATTAATCAAGAAGGTTTAAAAAAAATTTATAAAAGCCGTTAAAAAGGAAATGACGCAGGTTAGTAGCTTCAACGGAAGCGATTTTGAAAGGAATATTATACGTTATGCGCACATAGGTCAAAGATATGAGTGATTGAAATGTTCAGTGGAAGTCAACTACGACAAGTTATTTAAACTTTACCTAGACCGATTTGTTATCATCCATATTGATGATATTTTTGGTGTATTTAAAGTCCAAGGAAATTATAAGCAACAATTGGAGATTGTTCTTACAAATGATTTGTTGAGAGTTCTCGGAATGGATTACTTTGTTGACACGTTTAACTTAGAAAAAGTTGTATTTGAATGGGATGATAGACGTAACAGGAGTTTTGGTGTATTGAAGTAGTAAACTGACCATCGCATTTATTCTCACCATACCCAACAGATTAAGAGGTTTCTCATGAGTCTATGGATACCTCAAAATAATGAATGAGCTGTGTATTGATGCAAAAAGGGAAGATAGTCGATTATGGATCCAAACAACTCAAGGATCATGAAAGGATTATCTAACCCATGATTTAAAGTTGATAGCGATAGTGGTTGTATTGAGTATATGACACTACTATGTATACGATGAGAAATTTCAGGTATGCACTGATCATAAAAGCTCCGAGGATCTGTTTTTACAAAAAGAGTCAGATATGAGAATAAAGAGGGTTAGAGCTTCTGAGGGATTATGATTGTGAAAATTGTACCCCCAGGAAAGGCTAATGTAATGGCTGATGCCTTGAGCAGAAAGAGCCTTGGGATGGTACCAGATATGATGGTCAGGGAGTGTGAGCTGCTCGAGCAGTTGCGAGCCTCAATAGTGATGTGATCCCTTCTGATGATGACAGTGATTGTATGACAGCTAGCCTGAGATTAGAATCGGATTTGAGTGACCGAATTTGACAGGTTTAGCGTGATGATCGGCATGATGTCGACAGTATGGGTCAGATTCAGAGGGGTACAGTGACAGAGTTCACAAAGAGAGATAATGGCTTACTGAGGTTCAGAGACAGTATAAGTGCTCCCCAGGACCATAGTTGATGAGGTAGTGATATTGTCAGAAGCTCACTCTTCGGGAGATACAGTACATCCGAGAAGTAATAAATATATCAAAATCTTATAAAAGGGAATTGGTGGTCAGATATGAAAGAGATATGGTAGAGATTGTGGAAAAGTGTCTCGTATGTCAGCAGTGTAAGGTAGAGCAAAAAAAGTTGCAGGGTTATTGGAGTTTCTGCCTATATCGACACGAAAATGGAAACAAGTTACCATGAATTTCGTGATGGGTTATAGAAGATTCGAATGAATCACGAGACTATCTGGGTGATAGTCGATAGATTGACTAAGTCTACCCACCTTCTGATTATGAAATCCCCATATACTCTGAGTGTGTAGGCGAATTTATGTGTATAGAAAATTGTGGAACACCAAATATTTTTCCAATGAGCATTGTATCATATAGGGATTCCCGCTTCACTTCTTACTTCGGGGAACGATTTTAAGGAAGCTATGGGAGCCCAACTGAGTGTTAGCACAGCTTTCCATCCTCAGACAGATGGTCAGTCAGAGAGGACTGTACAGGTTCTGGAGGATATGATGAGAGCATGTGCCATTTATCTGATAAGCTCTTAGGATGATCAGTTGTTACTAATCAGATTCGCCAATAATGACAGTTTTCACTCGAGTATCGGGATGATTTCAAATGAGGCATTGTATGGTCGTAAGGAATTATTTCCCTGATTTGTATAAGAAAAAGTGGGTAACAGATAGAGAATTGTTACTGAATTGGTAAGACTAACCTCTGAGGATGTTCAGCTAATTGTGAAGGATTAAGAACACCTCAGAGCAGATAGAAAAGCTATGTTGACAAGAGATAGAAACCGTTGGAATTCACAAAGGGTGAATTTGTATTGTTGAAAGTTTCTTGTCCTAAGGGAATAAGGATGTAACGAAATCCGGAAAGAGATTGGACAAAATGGGAGACAAGGCCTGTAGGTTGGCATTACCACCTGAATTAGCAGGTATCCACAATGTGTCCTATCTTATGATGCTTCGAAAATACTGTCCGGATCCAACGTATGTGATCAGGTACGAGCTTCAACAGTTTAGCTCAATGAAAGTATAACGTATGATTGAAAAAATTGATTCGGATATTAGATGGAAGGAGAAAGTGTTGAGGTTTAAGATGATCTCCCAAATTAAAGTATGTTGGTAGTATTACACTCCGAGAAAGTCACAAGGGAATTAAAAAGTATGATACGATGGCATATCCGGAGTTGTTTATGGATCCAATTAACTTGGTTCTAATTTGGAGGACCAAATTTCTTAAGTGGGGGAGATTATGTAAGACCCGATTTTAGTTAAAAACACGAAATGAGTATTCGCGAAGGAAAGTCGGGTTAAATTAATCCCGAACACGTGTAAAGGTAAAACGGTCAAAAGACCGAAAGCCGAAATAAATTCGATAAGAAAATTTAATTAAAAATAATGGATTTGAGAATCTTGATCAATAACGAAGAAATAATTAAATTTCGGGTTAAATTGATCAAGATATGAAATTATTGGAATTAATCAAAATTTTCGCTCGGGACAATATCCCGAAAAGACGGAGAAAATATACCGAAAAAGTGGAAAAATGGATTAAATAAATTAAATAAATTAAATAAATTAATTAGAATTAAATAATAATTTTCTTAGATATTTTTGCCAAATAATAATATTTAATTGAATATAATAATAATAAAATAATAATAAATTAATTTAAAAAATGAAACTGAAAAAAAAAACTGAAACAGAATCGCGAAATGTGATTCTGTAAACTGAGAAGCGAAGAACAGACACGATCGAGGCAGTCGGTCTCCACCACCGACAGCCTCCGGTGACCCAGACGCCAGATGAGAGAAGCAAACGAGCCACCGACGACCCTCCAGGCGACGGAACGACCTCCAACGACGTCGAAATCCGACGAAATCGAAGGAGAGAGAACCCGAGGGAGAAAAGGAGATCGACGGCAACCGACGTCGATCTAGCCCCAACCTACCCCAGCCAAGGCTTCCCCAGGCCCAGGCGACGTGATCGGTGGTGGCCACTGCTGGCGAAATCAACGGACGGCGCCGGAATCGACGGAAAGAGGGAGAACCACTGATGCCGAGGGAGAACAGCCGGACCGGCCACTTTTCGGCGGCCTTGGACGAAACTGAGGCCAGATTCGAGAATCGGACAACCTCACGGAGCTGTTAGCGGTGGAAGCCGATGAAGAACCGGTCGGTGAGGCCCTAAACCGGCCGAACCGGAGTGAACCGGACCGATTTGAATCGGGTTAAATCGGACTGAACCGGTTCAGCCAAGAAAGAAGGGAAAAAAAGGAGAAAAAGAAAAAAAGGGAAGAATTTTTGGGGATACACCGAACTTCGGGTAAGTCGATACGAGGTTAAAAGTGATCGATTTGAATTCTGAGAAATTTATTTAAATTATATTTAATCGAAAAGTAACCCGAAATTAAATATTAATTGTACAGTTTTACGACAAAACCCAAACGAGAGCCAATTGAGCTCCGATTTTCGTACCCTGCATCATATTGGGTAAGTATATTTTAATACGATAATATGTGTCCTTTAATATAGAGTTTCGATTATTTTACGAAATTTATGGATTAATTTTGTATAAAAAGGAATATTTATCGGAATTGCAACATAATTATCGTAAATAGTATACGAGCTATCCAATAAGTTTGGAACGAAGCCCGATGATTATTGGTAAGCTGAATCAGCCCAGTAAACCCGAAGAAGGGATTTAGTAAGTAAAAATTGGCTGAAAATGGGTCGAGGCCCATTAAGGTGCAATTGGGCCCAATAGAGTAAAACGGGTCAGTACGTTAGATTCGATCAGTAAATGTGATATACTGATAAGAATAAGTGAATTAACCCAAAATATGTGGTTATATGCAGCTTCGTAGACTTGGTTGATGTGCAGTTGGATTGAGAGATCGGATATTATTGAGACGAGATAAGTTTGCACGTAAATCGAGGTAAGGGAATTTTGTAGGTGCATAGAGATTTCTATACGTATTTTTGAGGGGATTTGCAAGGCCTAGAATTTCTTTAAGTATCTAGAAATGAAATAATAATTTTTGCGAAAATCGGGGCATAGGTGAATAAAGGAAAAAGATGATTTTGCCCCTGGGAGTAAAATTTACAAAAAGGGTAGTAAGGCAAATAAATTGCATGATTTCATGTTCTTAATGTTTTATATGAATGTATTGCTTTGATTTAAGCAAATATGCATATAGGTTGGCTGTTGATTTTATGAATTATACCAAAGGGTACCGGTTTGTACCGATTACGATTTTAAAAGATGTTTTATCAAGATTGAGCCACCTATCGTATTTACACGAGTAAAAAGAGTGCTAGAGTCTTACTCGCACTCAAGTTTACTGATTTATTACTCATGAAAAGCCGTACCGGAGCATTGCTCGTACGAGAAACTTGTGTGTGCACAAAATCGTGCTGAAGCTTCGCTCGCACGAGATTTTAGATATCATGATATGCATAGCATGGTGCTGGAGCTTCGCTCGCACTAGACGTGAGTTGACATGCATATAGTCGTGCGGAAGCCTCCTGTAGACTGTGTGTCGCAGAGAGTTGAGATGCTTTCACGTATACTTTGAGACATGGGTTGGTTATCGACATAGTATTAGGGTGGATAAGACCTACGGCAGGCACCCCCAGACTATGATATCGGTCCACGGAGTACGATGTATCGTGTATGTCACATGAAGTATGTTGTACCGTGCAGTCATGATGACTCGATGATGTTACTTGATATTCTGGCGGGTAGGATTTTACCCCACCTCCCGTTGTAGTTGTGATGCCCTGCACACCGGGATCCATGTAGCTTGGGATCACAGGGACAAAGTATGGCCATAGTCCTTGATTTTCATACAGTAACCTACATGCCTCACATGATTTCATACGGTCTGAATAGACCAAGACGAACCCGAGGGAGGGGTAATGTCCCGATTTATGTTTTTAAATGAGATGCGATTTAAATGAATCAAGGTATTCCCGTGAGATGGGTTTGACCTTGATGAGGTTGTTTTATGATGAAACAAATGAGTCTTAAAGTAATGAGTTTGTAATGAAACAAATAAGTTTTAATATGACGAGCATGAGATGTCATACATGATGATTTTCCATGTTTGATTTATATATTGATTTCCTGATTTCTCTTATATGATATATACATACATGTGACATCGTTTTAGTCATACCTCATGCTCCAAATGTAAACGATTTTATATCATGACATTATCAGCACGTAGATAGTATAGTTATCTACCTGCTTACATTATTGCCTTACTGAGCTGTTTATGCTCACCCTTTCATTTTTCACCCACAGGGTATATTCAGTAGAAGAGAACGATAGTAGTCATATCCGCTGCTTCTTATTAAGACCAGGTATACACATTTGTATAATTTTGTATCTGAACATATAGAGGCACAGTACTGTCTATGGATGTAATATTGGGGATGTATTTAGTTTAAATAAATTGATATGTAAATAAAATATAAAAATAGAATGGTAAATAGGTGAGAGGTGACTAACACCGAATCATAGCCTAACTGTTTAGTAGTGTAACTGTTCACGACGGGTAAGGAAATTAAAAAGCGAAAAATTTACTCTGATTTTTAGGTAATTTGGGTCGTGACATTTGAGGGACGATAACTCGGGACTCAAATCCCATTATTACTTGTACGACCCGTGCACTTGTAGACAACACCTTTAGGGTGTATCAACTACCCAGAAATGCAAACCCGAGAGTTTGAGAAGGAGAAAAAAAATTAAATAAATAAAACTAATCGGTGAGAGGGAGATTTGCATGAAAAATAAATTGATAAAAACTTAACATAGAAAAAAAAGAACTTGTGAAACCGAGACTACAAAACATAATGGATGGAAATTAACATGAAATACTAAGAAAAAGAAAATGGAAAAATCAAGCTTCTCATAAAATATAACACTTAAAGGTTGACATCAGCAGTAGATTAGAAAAATGGTAGCTAAAAAAAAAAAAAAAAACTATTCGGAAAGCTTAAAAACAAGGAAAAATAAAACTAACTAAAGCTACCTTAAATTCTACCCTAGACTACTTAGTTTTTTTTTCAATTACCATCATGTTCTATTTATACACACACTTAAGGATACCATGGTAATTTTTCATCCTAGATGAGTTGGCATTTTTTGGCCACTTGCCTTCATTTTATTTGCTACAGAGTAGATATTTCCACATCATCCGTCTTCTAGTACACTTTACTGTGCGATGTGGCCCAGTGGGTGTCTTCTAGAGGGTTGGCATGGTGTCCGTCGATCTTATCGTTTCAAAGCGAATAAAATACTAACACCTGACATCCCACGTGTCCAGACGACTGGTGACTCGGTCTGCAAATTGGAAGTGGTCCAGTTTCCTTTAGCCCGTTTTCAGCCCATTTTTTACTGAAACGACTGAGTTTCATTTGGATTTAATTTACCTGCACATTAAAAAATTTTAATTAAATAAAGAGGATGATAAATAAAATAAATTGGGGATTTAAATAATTAATTTGGAAATTAAGCACAAATAATTCTTTTAAAAATAGAATTATCAGGAGGCCACTGGAGAACTGACCAGGCGAGATAGTCGAGCCACCTGAGCTCGTTGGCACCGACAGCTGAGGAGAAATGATGACCGCGCGAGAGAGAGAGGAATAGAAACACGGAGAAGAAGAAACGAAGCAGAGAGACCGAGAGACCGACGAGCACCGACGATTCACCGGTGCCAAACGAGGCCCGACGACCACCGAAAAACGTTGCTCGGCGCCGCGTAACCCTCCTACCATCAGAACGCGCCGGACCAACGCTGGATTTCGACAGATCGAGGAGAGGAAGCCGCGAGGGAGAGAAGAAGATTCTAGCAGTTCCATCGACAATTAACCCCAGCCGACCCTTGCCAAATGTTCCCTTGCTCCAGGCGCATTGATTGGCACCAGAAACAGCTCGGGAACAGGGCGAAAAAGAGGTGAACGGTGATGGGGAAGCCTGAATTGGTACAGACCGGTTCAGTGAGAGTGCACTGTGCTAAACCAGACCGGATTGGTTCAACCAAGAAAGAGAGGAAAAAGGGAGAAAAAGAAAGAAAAAAAAAGGAAAATTTGGGGAAAAATTTGGTTATGCAGTCGAGCTACAGGTAAGCCGGTAAGCGGTCAAAATTGATCGATTTGATTTTCGAGAAATTTCTTTAAATTATATTGATAAAAAATTTACCCGAAATTAAATATAAAATTATGCAGTTCGATGATAAATCGCGTACGTGAGCCCGATCGAACTCCTATTTGTGCACCATCGCATAATCTCGGGTAAGTAAAGCTCATTTACGACAATTTATGTAATTATCGTGTATTAAAGATTTATTTTACGAGTTACAGATTAAATTTCGCATTTAGTGGATTATATTGAGATTTTTAATTAAATTGTCGTAAATGATATACGGGCTATTCAAAGAGTCTAGAAAAAGGTCCAGTAAGTACTGATGGGCCTAGTGAGCCCAATAGGCCTTGATGAAAGAATTAATAAGTGGAAACAGGCTTAAAACGAATTAAGGCTCATCAAGGTGCAATCGGGTCTAATAACAGAAAAAAATTGGCCCAATTAGCTAAATCAACTGTAGTAAATAAGAGAAAAATATTTATTGAGTTAAATTGACTTAATAAATAATTATATGCAGCTCCAAGACTAGATTAGGAGCAGGTCGGACTGGACGAACCTTCGATAGAGAGATTTAGCTACGTACTCGACGGGATTCGAGGTAAGGGATATAATTTAGAGTAGCATTAATGCTCCTCCATCCTTGCCTACGGTTTATGAATATGAATTGAATGAGATTTTGTGAAATGGATTTCCAATTGTCTTCAAACCGAAGCTAAAACCATTTCCCAAGTTTTCAGCATGTTTTCTATATATGAGTACATTTTTACAACATACATGTTTATAAAAGTGATTTTTCACTTTTGAGATGAAAGCATAGTATTTTCATGAGAAATTAGGGTTAAAGTCCCGATATGTTTTATGAATAGTATTTCCATTATACGGGTATGAGTCCCAAAAAATGACTATGATAACTATGCTTTCCATGTTTACACAGGCTAGAGTCCCGTAATGATTTATGAAAACCATGTTTTCTATGAGAAACGGGTTAGAGTCCTGTAATGATTTTGAGAATTGGGTTAAAGTCCCGTAATGGTTTTCAGTACATGGGTATGAGGCTTGAAATGATTTTGATAAAATGGGTAAGAGGCCCAAAATGATTTTCGTGGGGTAAAAAGGCATGATATGATGATAGTCCGATGATCTGGGGTCGATCTCGCATACATATGGTAGCGTATGGAGACGATCTAGGATCTACCCAGCCGACGGCCAGGGAACGGGCAGGCTTTGACTTGATATGAGAAATATGCGTATAGTCCACACTTGGTGATGCACGTGAGTTTGTGCGTATAGTCCCCATTTAGTGGTGCACGAAGATAGGGCAGCGTACGACCCAGATCCAGTCCTACGGCTCCCCTGTACAATGGCCATATGTACCTATGATGAACGTCCTACAGGACATGATGTATGATGTCCTTCGGGACTAGTATATGATTATGCATGGCTCTATGATAAATTGATGGAATGATATATATATATATATATATATATATATATATGTTTTCGTACATGTCATGCTACTTGTTTTATGATTTGCTATTGAGTACAGATTTTCTATGATGAAATTTTAAAGGTAGCAATGAGTATGTTTTATGAATTGTGGATGTGATAGCATGATTTCACTTTTTAAAGTGACAGTGTGATATGATTCACGTATTTTGAGCTTTTGAGATGCTTTATGTATGTTTATACTATACGCTATGATTTCAGCATGATACGTTTTACGAAAATGATCTATATGTGTAAACCGATGATTTTTAAGCATGTTTTTACTGCTTTAATGAAATGTAAGCATCTCTACTACATTGCATAACTATGCTGATTTGTAAAATTATGAGTTTTACCATGTTTTGAGTATTTAAAGCTATTTTAAATGTATTTCTTACTGATTCTAAAAAACTCACCCCCTCTCCTCTCCATCTCCCAAATTATCTACAGCGAGCCTACTGCACATACGAGACTGTGGTCGTTGACAAGATAGTCTGACCTTTCATCAGATACTTTCATAGCCTTGAGGTACAGTCTTACTTGTATTCCAGACATGTGATACAGAATAGACACTATTGTATATAATAGTTGGGATGTAATAGTTGTAAATGATTATCTATATACAGAGTTTTAATTATGCAGAATGTATGTGATGTAATAAGATCCTGAAAATGAAAAAGGTTTTAAATCTAGACATGGGACAAGAAAACAACTTAGTTAATGAATAAAAAGTTTAAATTAGCCCCATTTTTCCACGCTTCCGGGGCGTGACATCAGCCTCTACGGGATCCTTTCTCCCAATGAATGCGAGTGGATTCATTTTCAAAAATTTTCTCAGTCGGATCATACTTCGATCATTGGGCTGAGTGGCAGGAGGCACCGGGTCCATCTGTACTGAAGGCGAGGGAGGTCCTTGTGGTGGTGTAGGAGTAGTACCCGAGGCATTAACTTCAAAATGTTGCGTGAATAGCGCTGCCATCTACTTAAAACCCTGCCGTACATCTTGCTCAATCCGGTTAAATTGAGAGTTAAGAGTCTCTGGTTGTGGGGCAGGTGGCGGAGGTGGCTCTACCTGTCTCCTCGAACGACCTCGTTGTCCATTCATTTTTCAATCTCAATACGTTTCCTGCATGTACACATCAAACTTAATTGAAATTTCAATCTTTAATTTTTATTTCATGACCAGATTTATACAGACACTTGGGATGTATCCTATTTCACTTAACTGACACTGACAGTACTGTTAGGTTAATATATTTTGAAATGACAAAACAGTAATTCAATAATGGATATTATAAATCAAGAAATGTTTAAAACATGTTAAGAGGGATAATTAGATCATATTGAGATACAAGTCATTGCCAGAAACTGGGTGTTAAAGGATAAGAGATCGATCTCATGAGATGAGAGATCGATCTCCTGGGTTTTCAAGAATGAGAGATCGATCTCATGAGAATATGAGATCAATCTGATTAAGGGTTAAAGAGTTAAAAAAACATGTATGGGATGTTAAGGAAGAAGAGATCGATCTATAAGGGTTATGAGATCGATCTTTAACTTATAGAATGCCTATGAGATCGATCTGGTCGAGGAAGAGATCGATCTCCTCTAAAGGCAAAGGTTAAAGGTCTTAGATCGATCTGTAGATCGATCTATGTTCGAACAGAGAGTTTATGAGATCGATCTCATATGGATAGAGATTGATCTCCTCAAAGACAGAGAGTTTATAAGATTGATCTCATATGGATAGAGATAAAATCTCCTCAAAGACAAAGAGTTTATGAGATCGATCTAGGGTGATTAGAGATCGATCTCCACTCTACGAGAATGCTTGCTAGATCAATTTGGAGATTGATCTTACTTCAAATAGAGAGTTTATGAGATCGATCTAATGGTTCGACAGATCAATCTTCACTAACATCTTACAAATTATAAGATCTATCTCTACGAATATGAGATCGATCTCCTTGCTTTGAGTTGCTTTGAAATTGTAGGAATTTGAATTAGAAGATCAATCTGGCCGTGATGGAAGATCAATCTAATACTCTACTGAAGGTTCCCAACGGCTCTCTCTGTAAAATCTTTAACGGGAAAAACTGCATTAAATGCTTCACCCACCATCCTGCTGTATAAAACCAAGCATTGAAGACACTAGGGTGATAAGAAATAGAGCTGGAAATTCTGAATATTCTCAAGAGATCATTCCCCATTATTCCTTTTGTCTTCAACATCATATTTATTGTATTGTCTTTAATAGCTTGAGTTGAAGTTATTCTTCCTACCCATAAAAGAGAGTTCTCATTTGTATTCATTCTTAATCCAAAAGAAAATAGGAGAGTTCCTCTGTGAGAGAATTGTGTAAGAGGTGAATATTTATCTTTGTAAAAAGGGTAGAGAGGTTATTCCTTAACCTTGAAAAGGAGGCTGTATCAACTATTGTGATAGTGAAAGAAAACTCTTGACAAGAAGGTCAAGAAGAGAGGATGTAAGCAAGCGATTGGCCGAACCTCTATAAATTGCTGAGTTTGCTGCTTCTCTCTCTTATCTCCTTTACTTTGTTGCACTATAGTCTATTGCTTATTATTTGATTACTTACAATTAAATTTAAAAGAGTTTAAATTTAGCATTTAGACTAGAAAACCGATTCACCCCCTCTTGGTTGAGCCAACAATTGATATCAGAGCTAGGACTCTTTGATCATTAAGGAATAATCTCTTAAGAGTTAAAATGATCTAATGGCTCATAGCAATGTAGCAATAAGTCTAGCAGGAGAAGGGCACTCTACAGTTAGGCCTCCCATGTTTAATGGTGAACATTATGTATATTGGAAAACTAGAATGATACTTTTCATTCAAACTAATGATTATGAGGTATGAAGGATTATTACTAAAGGTCCTCAAATCCAACTAAGAAGGTAGAGGGAAGAGATATCCCCAAAGAAGAAGATGAGTGGGATTCTAATGATATCAAATGCGCTCAGTTAAATACAAAGGCCATGCACACCTTATTTTGTGCATTAGGGCCCAATGAGTATAATAGAGTCTCCGGTTGTGATAATGCCAAACAAATTTGGGATAAATTGGCAATTACACATGAAGGCACAACTCAAGTCAAGAAGACTAAGGTAGGAATGCTTACTCATGACTATGAGTTATTTAGGATGAAAGAAGGAGAGTCAATTAGTGACATGTTCACTAGATTTACTGATGTAATAAATAGACTAAAGTCTTTAGGCAAAATCTACTCCAATATAGAAATGGTTAAGAAAATCCTGAATAGCTTACTAAAATCTTAGGAAGCTAAGGTAACAGCTATTGAAGAGTCTAAAGACCCCCACACACTATCGTTAGATGAATTGATAGGGTCATTGCTCACATATGAAATGAAATTGAGGAGAAATGAAGAGCCACCCAAGAAAGTAGGAGTAGCTCTAAAATCCACCACTCAAGAGGATTTGAAAGAAGATAAAAATGAGAGTGGTAATGAAGAAGATTTTAAAATGGCAATGTTTGCTAAGAGATTTAATAAATTTATGAGAATGAGAGCAAATGGTGGTAGTAGGAGAAACTACAAGAAAGAACAAGACAAAGAAGATTTAGGTAGAAAAGATAGAGATACTATTGTTTGCTATGAATGCAAAAAACCTAGACACCTTAAATTTAATTGCCCTATTCTAAAAAGATCAAGTGATAGGAAGCACAAAAAGAAGGCGATGATGGCAACATGGAGCGATAGTGACAGCTCCTATGAGGATTCAGATGAAGATATTGCCAATCTATACTTCATGGCACTTGAAGATGAGAAGGTAACTTCTAATCCCAATGAGTATTCTTTTAATGAATTACAAGATGCATTTAATGATCTTGCAATAGAATATGAGTGCATGAATTTGAAGTATAAAAAATTGATTTCTAAACTAAAGAAAGAAAATGAATTAATCCTAAATGATAAAATAGAATGTGAAGAGAAATTAGAAAGTACAAATCTAGAAATCCATGACCTAAAGGAAAAGAATAGTATCTTACATAATTCTTTTACTAGATTTTACATGGGTCAACAAAAACTAGATCACATCTAGAGACTCAAAGGGCTTTCTTTGATAGAAATGGGTTAGGATATGATGGCAAAAGTAGAGAAACTCATCTAAAAAATTTCTTAGCTAGAAAGAATATGCATAAATCCTCTACTACTTGCTCACATTGTAATAAAAAAGGACATACATCATATAGATGCAATATGAAAATGACCACATTTAGAGGAAAGATAGTTAGAAGAGTATGTGTTCCAAAAGATGTGGTAAATTCAGAAGATATTGATGTAATATTAAAATAGATCCCAAAAGGATTAAAAATCTTAATTACTAACTCCAAAGGACCTAAGAAAACTTGGGTACCTAAAATAAAAGTTTGAATGTTGATTGTAGGAGGTTGAACATTGCTATAAGGCAAAAACAAACGAAGCTTGGTACTTGGATAGTGGATGCTCAAGACACATGATCGGTGATAGAAGCCACTTCAACTCATTCAAATCAAAGGTTGGTGGAGAAGTCACATTTGGGGATAACTCCAAAGGCCAAGTTGAAGGAAGTGGAACCATTGGTAATAATTCTTTCTCCATAGAAAAAGTTTTACTTGTTAGAGAACTAAAACATAATTTGCTTAGCATTAGTCAACTTTGTGACAAATGTTACAAAGTAATTTTTGATAGCTTGAATTGCCATGTAATAGATTCTAAATCAAATAAAGTTCTCTTTCTAGGACATAGACAAGGTAACATATACATTGTATATCTAAATAAACTTAGAAATGAAAATGTATGCCTTATGGTAGATAAAGAAAAAGAACCTTGGTTGTGGCATAGGAGACTAGGTCATGCTAGTATGCATGTATTATCTAAGCTAGCTAGAAAAGACCTTGTTATAGGATTACCTAAGTTGTCCTTTGACTATGACAAAATTTGTGAAGCTTGTGTCTAGGGAAAACATAAAAGGACATCATTTAAACCTAAAAATAGTGTGTCAACCACTAAACCTCTTCAACTACTTCACCTAGATCTATTTGGGCCAACTAGAACTACAAGCCTAGGTGGAAAGCATTATGGGTTTGTGATTGTAGATGATTTTACTAGATTTACTTGGGTATTTTTCTTAAGAGTAAAGAATGAAGCTTTAGAAAAATTCATTATCTATTCAAAAGTAGCCCAAAATGAAAAAGGTTACACTATAACTAGTATTAGAAGTGATCATGGCAAGGAATTTGAAAATATTGGTTTTGATGAATATTGCAATGATCAAGGGATTAGTCATAACTTTTCAACCCCTAGGACACCACAACAAAATGGGGTAGTTGAGAGAAGAAATAGAACATTAGAAGAAATGGCTAGAATAATGTTGTGTGAAAATAATTTACCTAAATATTTTTGGGCTGAAGCCATAAACACCTCATGCTACATTATAAATAGAGCCATGATTAGACCAATCCTAAAGAAAACTCCTTATGAGCTTTACAAGGGAAATAAGCCAAATATTAGCTATTTCCATCTTTTTGGTTGTAGATGCTTTGTCTTAAATAATGGGAAAGACAACTTAGGAAAATTTGATGCTAAAAGTGATGAAGGAATCTTTTTAGGCTATTCTTTAAATTCAAAGGCATATAGAGTGTACAACAAAAGAACTTTGATGGTAGAAGAATCAATACATGTAATATTTGATGAGTCAAACGATGCATCTAAAGTTTCTACCAACGATGAGGATATTGAAATATTTAATGAAACTTTGAAGGAATCCTCAAGGATAGAAGATAACCTACTAGAAAATCTAGACATTAATAAAAAAGAAGAAGAAGAAGAAGAACTAGAAATACTAGAAAGAGAATCTAGAGCACCAAGAGAACTAGGATATGCCAAAGATTGTGAAATTGTAGGTGATCTAAATCTTGGAGTTAGAACTAGGTCTTCTCTAAGAAATGTATGTCAATATATAGCCTTTGTATCACAAATTGAACCAAAGAATGTCAATGAAGCTTTAGATGACAACAATTGGTTTTTAGCCATGCAAGAAGAACTAAATCAATTTGAAAGAAGTAAAGTATGGAATTTAGTCCCTAGACCTAGTGATCATTCTATAATTGGAACTAAATGGATTTTCAAGAATAAGATGGATGAAAATAGTGTGATCATAAGAAACAAGGCTAGGCTAGTTGCACAAGGTTATAGGCAAGAGGAAGGAATAGACTATGATGAAACCTATGCATCGGTAGCTAGATTAGAAGCAATAAGGATGCAATTTGCTTTTGCATGCTACAAAAATTTCAAATTATATCAAATGGATGTAAAAAGTGCATTTCTAAATGGTTTCATCAATGAGGAAGTTTATGCAGAGCAACCCCCCGGTTTTGAAAGTTCTGAATTTCCTGAACATGTTTACAAACTTTCTAAAGCACTTTACAATTTGAAACAAGCTCCTAGAGCCTAGTATGAAAGACTTTCAAAGTTTTTGATAGAAAAGAGATTTTCAAGAGGAAAAGTAGATACAACCTTGTTTATCAAAAATAAGAATAAAGATTTACTAGTTGTTCAAGTATATGTAGATGACATCATTTTTGGATCAACTAATGAATCTCTATGTCAAGAGTTTGCTAAGATCATGCAAGGTGTATTTGAAATGAGCATGATGGGAGAGCTCACCTATTTCTTGGGACTTCAAGTAAAGCAAACTAAGGATGGAATCTTCATCAATCAAGCTAAGTACACCAAGGATTTGCTCAAACGATTTGGAATGGATAACTGCAAACCTCAAGCAACTCCAATTGGCACCAACATCAAGCTTGATAAAGATGAAAGTGGTAAGTGTGTAGACACTAAGCTATATAGGTCTATGATTGGTTCATTGCTTTATCTTATTGCAAGTAGACCTGATATTTTGTTTAGTGTATGTTTATGTTCTAGATTTCAATTCTCTCCTAGAGTGTCACACTTACTAGCTACAAAAAGAATTTTTAGGTACCTTAAAGATACACATTCACTAGGACTATGGTACCCTAAAGATTCCACCTTTGCTCTTCATGCATATTCTGATGTAGATTTTGGAGGTTGTAAAATAGATAGAAAAAGAACTTCAGGAACATGCCAATTCTTAGGGAATAGATTAATATCATGATTCTCTAAGAAACAAAATAGTGTAGCACAATCCACAACTAAGGCAGAATATATAGTAGCTGGTAGTTGTAGTGTTCAAGTGTTGTGTTAAGCAATAAATGAGAGATTATGGTGTAGACATGAAGCAAGTTTTCATCAAGTGTGATAATACCAGTGCCATTAATCTCTCTAAAAATCCAATCCAACACTCTAGAACTAAACATATTGAGATTACGCATCATTTCCTTAGAGATCATGTACAAAAAAGAGATATAGTTCTAGAATATATTGATACATTGCATCAAATAACTGATATTTTCACCAAACCTCTTGGTAGAGATAGATTTTGTGTTCTTAGAGGTAAATTAGGACTTATGTATGCTCCTTAAGGATTATTGCCTTCAAAACTTTAATTTCAAACTCATTTTCAACTGATTTTACAACTCATTTTCTGGGCAAAGGGTACGAGAGATCGATCTTTTCACAATATAGATCGATCTAGCATGCTCCAAATTGGCCTAAAGCAGTAAGGTTCTGTTAAGAAGATCGATCTTCTATCCCATAAGATCGATCTCCTTAAGCTTCTGTATTTTACAGATCGATCTCTGCATTTGGCAGATCGATCTTCTTCAGCCTCTATATTTTGCAGATCGATCTCTGCATTGGGCAGATCGATCTTCTTGAGCTTTTGTATATTGTAGATTGATCTCATAAAACAACAGATCGATCTCTTTAAGTAGAAGATCGATCTGGTACCTCGACAGATCGATCTCCTTAGCCCTGGCTATAAATACTGCTTCAAAATCCCCAAATTTCAAAAATTCCAAATTCAAAATTCCTAACCCTCGTCGCTCACCCTCTTCCGATTTCTCTCACAGATCGATCTCTGGTAAGGTTTTAGTTAAATCTACTTCATTATTCTTCATCTTAGAACCTAAATTATGGATTTTCTTTTAAAAATTTCTTGGTTTCGTCGATTAATCTTCAATAGGGTTTCTAGTGAACTGTTTCATTGCTTAGGACTCTGTTAGAGAACAATCTAGAACTATATTAGGCTATCTTTGACTGATTTTATAATGCCTCGCATTAAGAGAGCTGCAAACAAAGACTCCAGACCCTCCTCTTCATAGCCACCTAATGTCTCTTCATCTTCTGTCACAACCTTCAGCAAGTGTTTTCAAACACCTGCAAAAAAAGAAGAGATATGAAGAATACTTTTCTACAATGCCCATTAAACACTGGAGAACTATTGATTTTTCATTACTTTTCCACATTGACTTTCCTTAGTTGACAAAAATGGAAGAATTTGGTTGGCTTCCATTTCTCAAAATAAACACCCCTGCTCCTCCGAATATTATTAGGGCATTTTTCTCAAACACTAAACTTATCTATGACCTTGATGACACCTGTAAAATTCTAGGTTTTAAAACTTTCGTCATGGCCAAAACTATCACGACCCTCCATGACTTAACCAAAAACCACTATAAATTTTTTACATTTTTAACTTACCTTTCCTCTCTTCAATGGTTGGGCTGTAATTCGATGTTAGTTTCCTCGCATACCATATCATCCATTATCATACATACATGTCAATATATTGTTACTGACTGTAACTTCTTTTTATAATACATGTGAGATTATATAAAAGCTAATACAAATACATTCCCCATACCATATATCGTATACATCACTGTGCTGTTTCTATGTTTAGATACATAACCGTACAAAATATGTATACTTGTCGATCGATAGGAAATAACAGCGGACAACGAGAATACTATCCCTCAAATGCTCTCACTCTACTGCTGATGCTCTATAGAGAGATGTAAAAGAAAGGGGGTGAGCATACAACGCGTTCAGTAAGGAAATCAGACAAGCAAGTAGACATCTACACTATCTACTCAAAATAATGCTATACCTCGAAAACATTATTTCCTTAACTCACTTTAAAAGCATGACTTTAAATATATATATATGTACTTGTACAGATTAAATCCCATGTACAGAAATCATGCTTGCTTTCTCAAATGTAGGCATGTAGTGCAAAATAATGCATCTTTATAATATCACAATGCCTTTATATAAATCATGCCATGTATAGTTAAATCACAGTAAATATGGCATTTAAAATCATTCACATCACAACAACCGGATTCCGACCCATCCCTCAGGTGTAAACCCCATGAATTTTCTACGTTTAATTAGATTATATTTTAATGGAAGTGTGGATGTTCGTTGTAGGACTTGAGAATATAGGAGCCGAGAAACCCGTGAATGACCGAAAACCTGAAGATACAAGAAGTAATAAGGCGAATGCAAGTACGGACGGATTAGAAATTTTAATTTGTTAATTGAAAATTGTTGATGTAAACACTTGTATCGAAAATTTATGAAGAATGATGGAATCCCGATACTATTTTATTTTCAGAATAAGGAAAATCTCATGGAAGACATGATATTATGTCTTTAAATAAATTATACAAGAAAATGTATGTGTAAAGACATACATAAGCGAAAATGTATATATATATATATATATATATATATAAATATATATAAATATATATATATATATATATATATACACACACATACATAATAGACATTTAAATAAAAGGAAGGGTATATGTATACATAGGTATAATATATATATATACTAGACAATTTAAAATGGAAGAATGATGATATATATATATATATATGACAAATATATATATATATATGTATATGTATTGTAATGTATAATGTATAAGACATTTAAAATAAAATGGAAACAAAAAAAAACATATATATAATAATAATAATAATAATAATAATAATAATAATAATAATAATAATAACAATACAAATACATAACAAATAATACCTACATACTAATATAATATATATATATACATTAAACTAATATATATATATATATTATGGCATGTACGGAATTGGCTTTTCTAAGCCAATTTCGTCTGCCACTATTCTAAATTGAAAAGGAAAATAAAAAACAGAGGAGTGTTGGGCGGTAACCGAAAGGAAAAGAGAAGAGGAAGGAGAAGAAAAGAGGGAGGAAAGAAAGAGAGGCCTAGCCGGGAGAGGAAGGAAACCAGGAAAAGAAAAGAAGCTGGTGCTGGCCGAGGAAGAAAGAAAGAAAACCAGGAAATGAGAGGAAGAAGAAGGAAAAAGGGGGGAGAGTGGGTTGATCGGTTGAGAGAGAGGAGGAAAAGAAACAGAATCGGGGTTGAGGAGACAACAGCTGATCGAGAAGAAGAAACCGAAGCTATTGGGAGCAGAACAGGGGTGTGTGACTGGTCCGAAGCTGTTGGGAACAGGAGCTGGACAGAGTAGCTTGAAGCAGTAGCAACCAGGAAGTGATGATAACAGGGGGAAAATGAAGCTAGGAATCGGGAATTGAGGGAGACTGAAGGCAGCACTGAGAGCAGGAAAATCTGGAAACAGAATCGGGATTGAAGGGATAGCAGAACAGGGGCTGGAAATGGAGGCTGTAACCGAGACCAAACAGGAGAAACCGTGAGGGAGAAAGGGCTGGAACCGAGGGAGAAAGGGAGGAAGAAGAAGAGCAATCGGGATAGTGAGCAGCTGGGCTAACCGAGAGGGAAGAAAGGAAAAAGAAAGAAAAGAAAGAAAAAAAAAAGAAGAAAAGGAAGAAAGAAAAGGTAAAATACATGTATGTATAATGTATATTGATGGGCATGTATATATATGTATTGTATGTGTATAGCATGTTAGTTATCGATTAAATTAGACAAAAAATGGAAAAATGAGAGGTAGGCAAAAATATATATATGTGATATTGAATAATGGAAACAAGTGATAATATATATATATATATATATATGTATTTATGTGAATATATATATATATATACATATAGGTGTGTATAATGAAAGGGTATGTTAGTATATGTACATATGTTTGATAATGAATAAGGGAAGCCAAGGATAAAATAAATATGTGTATATACTTAGGTGTATATACATACAGGAATATATGAAAAATGTGTATATACTTGGGTGTACATACAAATAAGTATAAAATAAATGTTTGTTAGTATATGTACTTACAAAGAATGGATACATGTGATAAGGAAAAATGAAAAACAATGATATATATATAGGTGCATATACGTATGGATGTACATAGGATGAATGTGTGCTAGTATATGAGATAGGGAAATATGAAAAACAAATAAAAGTATATATATGTATATACAAAGAATGTATATATGTGAGATAGGAAAACATGAAAACAATAAAAGTATATATATATATATATATATACATATAGGAGTGTATATATATAAATATATATGTATGCGTGTATACATGAGGATGTATATAATAAAGGTATATGTTAATACTTGTAGGAGCAAAAATATAAATAGTGAAGAAATATATAAACATGCGTGTCGGTCTAAGGATATACAATAATACGTACACACGCAGTAGCAACGATAAATTATGGTTTTAACGCAATTCGCATGAATAGGGTGCTAAGTTTACAATTTCGGTGTAGGTAATTGTAGAAGGGATTAAAGGAGGTACTAGGAGACGTCACCATTCGAGCACGGAGATTTCGATAGATCGAGGTAAGGGGATATAATTTAAAACGGTAATAGATACTTTCCGAACCTTGATAAAGAAAGCTTGCAAAGACATGAAGTATGATTTTCATGCATGTTTCTAAATTATATTTATGATCAAGACTATGCTTTCTGTATTTGTGCTTTTGAATTCTGAAATAATCTTTCGAACAAGATGATTTTTAATTCGATGTTTTCGTATATGAGAAATATAATATGTTTTGAGACTAAGGGCCATTTATGTTGTATGCTAACGCATGTCAACTTCGCCTGTGTGGCGTCTGAAACTTTGCCCCTGTGGTTCTAAAACGCTGTATGACCTTGATTCCGTCTACAGCCTCGCCGTGGCCATAGGTTCTGAATTTCGCCTTCGGGTTCTGTCTCGCCGTGGCGATAGGTTTTGAATTTTGCCTTCGGGTTCTGTCTCGCTGTGGCCATAGGTTCTGAATTCCCTCTACGGAGGATGACTTGGTTAATTGCCGCATGATAATTAGATGGGCCGATGTAGTCTCGATTTGAAAATTAAACTCTGTTTTCAGAATGTGATTCTATATTATGTGATTTGACATGTCACGACCCAAATTACCTAAAAATCCCTACAAATTTTTCACATTTTCATTTCCTCACCCGTCGTGAACAGTTACACTTCTAAACAGTTGGGCTATGATTCGGTGTTAGTAACCTCTCACCTATTTACCATTCCATTTTCATATTCACATTCACATATCAATTTATTTAAACAAAATACATCCCCAATATTAAATCCTTATACAGTACTGTGCATCTATTTGTTCAGATACAAAAATTATATAAATGTGTATACCTGATCTTAATAAGAAGCAGCGGATAACCGAGATGCGAGACTATTGTCGCTCTCTTCTACTGAATATACCCTGTGGGGTGGAAAATGAAAGGGTGAGCGAAACGTGCTCAGTAAGGCAATAATGTAAGCAGGTAGATAACTATACTATCTACGTGCTGATAATGTCATGATGTAAAAATCGTTTACTTTCGGAGCATGAGGTAAGATTAAAACAATGCCACATGTATGTATATATCATATACAAGAAATCATGAAATCGACATATCAAGCACACATGGAAAATCATCATGTATGACATCTCATGCTCGTCACATTAAAACTCATTTATTTCATCATAAACTCTTCCCTTTAAAACTCATTTGTTTAATCACAAAACTCATCACTTTGAAACTTATTTGTTTCATCATAAATTCATCACATTTAAAACTCATTTGTTTCATTATAAAACAACTTCATCAAGGTCAAACCCATCTCTCGGGAATACCTTGATTCATCAAATCACATCTCTTTTAAAAACATAAATCGGGACTACCCCTCCATCGGGTTTGTCCTGGTCTATCCAGACCGTATGATATCATGTGAGGCATGTAGGTTACTGTATGAAAAATCGAGGACTATAGCCATACTATGTCCCTGTGATCCCAGGCACACGGATCCCGGTGTGCGGGGTATCACAACTGCAACGGGAGGTGGGGTCAAGTCCTACCCGCCAGAATATCGAGTAACATCGTAGAGTCATCATGACTGCACGGTACAGCGTACTCCGTGTGACATACACGGTACATCGTACTCCGTGGACCCATATCATAGTCTGGAGGTGCCTGCCGTAGGTCTTATCCAGCCCAATACTATGTCGATAACCAACCCATGTCTCAAAGTATATGTGCGAGCATCTCAACTCTCTGTGACACACAGTCTACAGGAGGCTTCCGCACGACTATATGCATGTCAACTCGCGTCTAGTGCGTTTATGTGAGCATCCTGCTGCCCGCCCCACACCAGGTCACAGGCTTACGGAGCTCCAGCACCACGCTATGCATATCATGATATCTAAAATCTCGTGCGAGCGAAGCTTCAGCACGGTTTTGTGCACACACAAATTTCTCGTACGAGCAATGCTCCAGTACGGCTTTTCATGAGAATAAATCAGTAAACTTGAGTGCGAGAAAGACTCTAGCACTCATTTAGTCACGTAAATACGATAGGTGGCTCACTTTTAATAAAACATCTTTTAAAATAGTAACCGGTACAAACCGGTACCCTTTCGTAAAATTCACGAAATCAACAGCCCACCTATGTGTATATTTGCTTAAATCAAAGCAATATAATCATATAAAACATTAAAATCATGAAATTCATGCAATTTCATAGCCTTACTCCCTTTTTGAAATTTTCCTAACTGGGGGCAAAATAGTCATTTTCTTTTATTTATCTAAGCCCCGGTTCTCGTAAAAATTATTACTTTATTTCTAGATGTTTTAATAAATTTCTAAGCCCTGTAAATCCCCTCTCAAAATACGCATAATTATCTCTATGCACCTACAAAATTCCCTTACCTCGATTCTCGTCGAGTCTGACCTTTCCTTTTCCACTGCTGTCACGTCGCGCAGTCCGATCTGCTCCCAATCAAACCTCCGAAACTACGTAATAATATTCCTCAGGTCAGATATTATACAACTTAATTGTATTTAATACTTTCTGGGCTTAATTTAAATCATTGGGCTCATTTATCCCTATTGGGCCCGATTGCACTTTAATGGGCCTCGACCCATTTTCAGCCCGTTTATACTGTTTAAATCCCTTCTTCTGGTTTACTGGGCTCATTCAGCTTACCAATAATTATCGGGCTTCGTTCCAAACTCATTGGATAGCCCGTATACCATTTACGGTAATTACATTGTAATTCCGATTAATATTCCTTTTATACAGAATTAATCCGTAAATTCTGTAAAATAATTGAAACTCTGTATTAAAGGACTCTAATTGTCGGAATTAAAATGTACTTACCCAGTATGATGCGGGATACGAAAATCGGAGCTCAATCGGCTCTCGTTCGGGCTTTATCGTCGAACTGCACAATTATTATATTTAATCCCGGGTTACTCTTCGATTAAATATAATTTAAATAAATTTCTTGAAAATCAATTCGATCACTTTTGACCTCATATTGACTTACCCGAAGTCCGGTGTATCCCCGAAAATCCTTTCCCTTTTTCCTTTTCCTCTTTTTCTCCTTTTTTTCCCTTCTTTCTTGGCTGAACCGGTTCAGTCCGGTTCAGACCCGGTTCAGCCCGGTCTGGTTCAGCCGGTTCAACCCGGTTCACCCCTTTGCTGAACCGGTCCGTACCGGTTCAAACCATTCCACCGCCGTTCACGGCGTTTTCGGCCGGTTCTCGGCTCGGTTCTCGCGCCATTCGACTCGTCTGCACTGGGGGAGTGTTCGGCTGGGGTCGGGGTTGACCGAATCACGCCGGTGGCCGTCGGATTCGTCTTCTCCCTCCGCGGCACTCTCCCTCTCGATCCGTCGGATTTCGGTGGTTTCGTCGGCCAATACCGGTCTCAAAAGAATCGGCTCCTCCTCCTGAACTCGTCGGTACCCACCGTTCGCCCCCAGCTGCCGTGGATAACCGGTACCGACTCCGTTTTCCCCGCGGTCTTCTCTTCCTCCGTTCGGCGATTTCCGGCCTCCTGACGGCGCGTCACCGGTGCCATTGGCTTCGCCGGCCTCTCCTCTTGCTGCTCGGCCCTTCGTCGGAGGGTGACGATCGCCGGTGGACGTGGGTCGGACGGCCACGCGCAGTCCCCCTCTGTTTCTCTCTTCTCTTTCTCTCTCCCCGAAAACATTTCAGATTTCTTTTTTTTTTTTTTGAATTATCATTATTATTTAACAATTTATTTTATTATTAAAATATTCATTAAAATAGTCTAAAAAATCTGAAAATATCTACAAAATTAATATTTTATTCCAAACAATTTAACTTAATTTAATTTATTTTATTTATTATATTTTTAACCATTTTTCGGGTATAATTTCTCCGTATTTTCGGGACATTGTCCCGGGTAACTTTTCGGTATTTCTAAAAATTTCGGATCTTGATCAGTTTGACTCAAAATTATATAATTTCCTCATTATTGATCAAGATATTCTAAATCCTTATTTTAAATTAAATTTTCTTATCGAATTTATCCCGACTTTCGGTCTTTTGACCGTTTTGCCCTTGCGCGTGTTCGGGATTAATTTAATCAAACTTTCCTTCACGAACACTCATTCATTTTATGATTTGAATTCTTATTTTCAGTCCGAATCACATTCTTCTAAATTTGTGAACATTTTTCTACCTCATAAAATTTACGATTTAATTTCGGGTCTTACAAATCTCCCCCACTTAAGGAATTTGGTCCTCCAAATTAGAACCAAGTCATATGAGTCCATATACAACTCCGGGTACATCGTACTCTTAAATGCTTATGTGACCTTCTCTGGAGTGTATTACTACCAAAGGATTTTAATTAGGGAGATCGTCTTAAACCTCAATACTTACTCTTTCCTGTTTAATGCCCGAATCAACTTATCAATATACTCATATTTTCATTAAACTGAACTTTTGGAGTTCATACCCTATCACCTCTGCTGGATCTGGATAGTATTGCCGAAGCATCAAAAGCTGAGACATTGTGGGTGCCTGTTAATTCAGGTGATAACACCAACCTACAGGTCTTATCTCCCACTTGTCCAATCTCTTAAAATATTCCATCCAGCGCAACTCAATTTACCTTCTTCCAAAAGTTCGCTATGTCCTTATTCTCTTAGGACAAGAAACATTTCAGTCATACTAATTCACCAAGGGTGAATTCCAATACTTGTCTATCTGCTCTGAGGTATTCTTAATCTCTCACTCTTAATTAAAACACCCTCAGAGACCTATTATCCAAGGTCAAAAGTAATTCTATCTGTCACCCACTTTTTCTTATCCAATTTGGGGTACAACCCCTACAACCATACACTACTTCATATCTTATTATCCCGATACTCAACTGCCAACTGTCGTTATTGGCAACTTCAATTAGAAATCAACTGATCATTCCAAGAGCTTATAAAATCAATGGCACACGCTTTCATCGGATCCTCCAGAACTTGTACAGTCCTCTCTTACTGACCATCTGTCTGAGGATGGAAAGCTGTGCTAATACTCAGTCGAGTTCCCATAGCTTCCTGAAAAATATTCCCTGAAGTAAGAAGTGAAGTGGGAATCCTTACATGTTACCATGCTCACTGGAATGCTACTTCATGTTCCATAATCTTCCTTACACATAAATCCTCATATACACTCTGAGTATCTGGGGAGTTCATAACCAGAAGGTGGGTAGACTTAGAAAGTCTGTCGACTATCATCCAAATAGTCTCCTGATTTATCCGGGTCCTCTATAACCCATCACGACATTCATGGAGTCTTGCTCTCGTTTTTCCGTGCTGTGTCAATATAGGTAGGTGCTGCAATAACTCTGCAGACTTTTAATACTCTACCTTATTCTGTTGACATACTAGGCACTTTTCTACAATCTCTACCATGTCTCTTTTCACATCTGACCACCAATACCCTTTTTTCAAAGAATTCAATATATATATTCATTACTTTCCGTATGCACTGTATATCCCGAAGAGTGAGCTTCTGTCAATATTAATATCCCATCAACTGTGGTCCTGGGGAGCACTTATACTGTCTCTGAACCTCTGTAAATCATTATCATACTTTGTGAACTCTGTCACTATACCCTTCTGAATCTGACCCACACTATCGACATCATGCCGATCATCTCGCTAAGCCTGTCAAATCCGGGCACTCTCATCCGGTTCTAGTCTCAGGCTAGCTGTCACACAATCACCGTCATCATCAGAAGGGGCCACATCAATACTGAGGCTCACAGCTGCTCTAGCAGCTCACGCTCCCTGACCATCATATGTGGTACCATCCCGAGGCTCTTTCTACTCAAGACATCAGTCATCACATTAGCCTTTCCTGGGTGGTACAATTTTCACCATCAAAATCTCTCAGAAGCTCTAACCCACTATGTACTCTCATATTCGCCTTTTTCTGTGAAAACAGATACGTGGGGCTTTATGATCAGTGCATATCCATAATTTCTCAACGTGTACATAATAGTACTATATCCTCGGTACAAGTACTACTGCTGTCAATTTTAAATCATGGGTATCTTCCCATTATACATCAATACACAGCTCCTTCATAATTTCGAGGTATCTATACTCACTGGGAACCTCTTGAGCTGTTGGGTATGATGAAATTAATCACGGTGGTCAGTTCATACTTCATTACACCGAAATTCACGTCACATCTATCATCTTATTTATCATCTCATTCAAAGACCACGTTTTCTTAGTTAAACGTGTCAACCAAGTAGACCATATTGAGAACTCGCAACAATCCATCTGTAAAAGCCATCTTCAATTATTGCTTATAATTTGCCCTAGACTTTAACTACACCCAGCATATCACCGATACTGCTGTTTACAATTCGGTCCAATCCTTGACTTATTTACGCATAAGCGTATAAGATCCTTCTCAACCGCTTACGTTTTCAGGTACTAACCTGCGTCACTTCCTTTTCTTATATTGACGGCTCCTACTAAATTTTTCTATGTTAGTCTTTATGATTGTCGAATTTTTAATATTCCTATCGTCTTCGTGAAAGTATCCTAATGCATGAAGGTATTTATTATGACGATCGATTTCACGTTATCGGTTATATATATATATATCTAGACGCTGTCAAGTCTTCAGGCGGGGAGGTATTTTGAAATACCTTTATTAACCTTTAGACTTAACCACAATTACGTTATATCTCAGTCTATGTGGTTACAATTTATATTCGCTACTAATTGCTCTAATCCTAATGACTTCATATTTTAAGGATGTTATTACCTAGCATTCGCCTCTTACTCCAATACATCTTGTATTTAGGATCTATCTTATCTCAAAGATTTTCTCCTTCGTATATCAATCATGACGAAACTCTTGTCTTTATTTATTTCGTGAGTATAATCCTTTACTCCTTTAATTTCAACTGTTACACCCCTGTTTTTAACTTAAAATCTCAATATCCATATTCCGTTTATTAATCCTCCTCTATTGGGGTACTCATTTATCAGTATTATGCCCAATGATGTAGGCATTCATGCCTTTTACTCACTTATATGCGAATGAAGGCGGTATGAATAAATGTGTGGCACCAGGATTAACGATCATATGTGCTTCATTATTCATAACCAGTGTGGTATCTTACACCACATTCATGAAACATCAATAGTGTCCTGGTCCAAGACATTCTCTCGCCTTCGTCCAACAACCTACTTTCCTTTTTCTTTTCGGCTATGGCCTCCCTTTTTACGTTGCAGCTATACCAACGAAATTTTTTCTCTGTCTCTTTACCTTTCTGTGGGGCGATCTCACCCAACTCTGTGCAACCAAAATCAATGGTCCATCTTACCGTACTTAACGACCATTTTCATCGATACCGTGTAGGTATAGACCCTCCTTCCGTGGTATCTACCACACATCCTACACTGCTTACACTGCTCACTCTGCTTACACTGCTACACTGCTTCGTAGCAGGTCGGGGTTTTCCAATCACAATGCCCCTCAAAAGTGCTACAATTGGATGCACTGGGGCCTTACCAATTATCTTACTCCATGACTCGTCAAATCAGATCTTTTTACCAATTACCATTTTCCCATTTTATCATCTTTGTCATTTCTCGATTCTCCTTTTTGTCTCTATTTTAGCCCTTACTACCTTTCCCAATCTCAGAGGTGTGCAACTCATGTTCTTATCTACCCAACTGTAAATCTGCGCACTGCCTCGATATAGGTAATATCTCAGGGGCCAATCGGACTCAAATTGAAAAGTTGAGCCATTTCATGAACTTTTAGACATCTCGACTGTCACTTTTCATGTGTCGAGGTAATATCTGCCAAGAATATAACTGGGTTTCATACTCATAATCAATTTAGTATTCCTGGGCAGTGTAAGAAATTTTTCCTTTAAATCATGTCCGGGATATCCTATCACCGGAATACATCCAATAAGATTTCTCATCTTAACTTTGGATGTTTAACACTTAAGATGGGTCGAGCGGGTTTCAATCAATGTTCCGCTGCGCCCTCTGATCTCATTCATAATCTGAGCAATTATCTCCTCAAAATAATTCTCATACTCCGCTTCAATCTCGCGAAGCGTGTCTCAATACTATCCGATCACTCTGTCGGACTCTGAGAGGTATGCTCAACATTAGCCTCTATTTCAATCTCATCTCGATTCTCATGGGTCAACTCAGCACGACTTAGCAGACTCAGGTCTACCTCTACGACCTCTGCCTCGTGCACTATCTCATCTTGAGTCTCATATCATGACTCATTTGATTCTCAGACCGATCTCTACGGTCTCGAGCATGTGTACTCGCCACTCTACCATAGCGGCTATCAGTTATAAAAACTATATTTTTGCATTCGAAACAAAATTCTTAGTTGCAGTTCCATCTTGATATACACAATTGTATCTAAACAATGCACAGTACATGGGGATGTAATTTACTTAACCACTAACACCGACTCATATCAGGCCAACTCTGCTCTGACACCATTAAATTTGTCACGACCCAAATTACCTAAAAATTCGTACAAATTTTTCGCATTTTCATTTCCTCACCCGTCGTGAACAGTTACACTTCTAAACAGTTGGGCTATGATTCGGTGTTAGTAACCTCTCACCTATTTACCATTCCATTTTCATATTCACATTCACATATCAATTTATTTAAACAAAATACATCCCCAATATTAAATCCTTATACAGTACTGTGCATCTATTTGTTCAGATACAAAAATTATATAAATGTGTATACCTGATCTTAATAAGAAGCAGCGGATAACCGAGATGCGAGACTATTGTCGCTCTCTTCTACTGAATATACCCTGTGGGGTGGAAAATGAAAGGGTGAGCGAAACGTGCTCAGTAAGGCAATAATGTAAGCAGGTAGATAACTATACTATCTACGTGCTGATAATGTCATGATGTAAAAATCGTTTACTTTCGGAGCATGAGGTAAGATTAAAACAATGCCACATGTATGTATATATCATATACAAGAAATCATGAAATCGACATATCAAGCACACATGGAAAATCATCATGTATGACATCTCATGCTCGTCACATTAAAACTCATTTATTTCATCATAAACTCTTCCCTTTAAAACTCATTTGTTTAATCACAAAACTCATCACTTTGAAACTTATTTGTTTCATCATAAATTCATCACATTTAAAACTCATTTGTTTCATTATAAAACAACTTCATCAAGGTCAAACCCATCTCTCGGGAATACCTTGATTCATCAAATCACATCTCTTTTAAAAATATAAATCGGGACTACCCCTCCATCGGGTTTGTCCTGGTCTATCCAGACCGTATGATATCATGTGAGGCATGTAGGTTACTGTATGAAAAATCGAGGACTATGGCCATACTATGTCCCTGTGATCCCAGGCACACGGATCCCGGTGTGCGGGGTATCACAACTGCAACGGGAGGTGGGGTCAAGTCCTACCCGCCAGAATATCGAGTAACATCGTAGAGTCATCATGACTGCACGGTACAGCGTACTCCGTGTGACATACACGGTACATCGTACTCCGTGGACCCATATCATAGTCTGGGGGTGCCTGCCGTAGGTCTTATCCAGCCCAATACTATGTCGATAACCAACCCATGTCTCAAAGTATATGTGCGAGCATCTCAACTCTCTGTGACACACAGTCTACAGGAGGCTTCCGCACGACTATATGCATGTCAACTCGCGTCTAGTGCGTTTATGTGAGCATCCTGCTGCCCGCCCCACACCAGGTCACAGGCTTACGGAGCTCCAGCACCACGCTATGCATATCATGATATCTAAAATCTCGTGCGAGCGAAGCTTCAGCACGGTTTTGTGCACACACAAATTTCTCGTACGAGCAATGCTCCAGTACGGCTTTTCATGAGAATAAATCAGTAAACTTGAGTGCGAGAAAGACTCTAGCACTCATTTAGTCACGTAAATACGATAGGTGGCTCACTTTTAATAAAACATCTTTTAAAATAGTAACCGGTACAAACCGGTACCCTTTCGTAAAATTCACGAAATCAACAGCCCACCTATGTGTATATTTGCTTAAATCAAAGCAATATAATCATATAAAACATTAAAATCATGAAATTCATGCAATTTCATAGCCTTACTCCCTTTTTGAAATTTTCCTAACTGGGGGCAAAATAGTCATTTTCTTTTATTTATCTAAGCCCCGGTTCTCGTAAAAATTATTACTTTATTTCTAGATGTTTTAATAAATTTCTAAGCCCTGTAAATCCCCTCTCAAAATACGCATAATTATCTCTATGCACCTACAAAATTCCCTTACCTCGATTCTCGTCGAGTCTGACCTTTCCTTTTCCACTGCTGTCACGTCGCGCAGTCCGATCTGCTCCCAATCAAACCTCCGAAACTACGTAATAATATTCCTCAGGTCAGATATTATACAACTTAATTGTATTTAATACTTTCTGGGCTTAATTTAAATCATTGGGCTCATTTATCCCTATTGGGCCCGATTGCACTTTAATGGGCCTCGACCCATTTTCAGCCCGTTTATACTGTTTAAATCCCTTCTTCTGGTTTACTGGGCTCATTCAGCTTACCAATAATTATCGGGCTTCGTTCCAAACTCATTGGATAGCCCGTATACCATTTACGGTAATTACATTGTAATTCCGATTAATATTCCTTTTATACAGAATTAATCCGTAAATTCTGTAAAATAATTGAAACTCTGTATTAAAGGACTCTAATTGTCGGAATTAAAATGTACTTACCCAGTATGATGCGGGATACGAAAATCGGAGCTCAATCGGCTCTCGTTCGGGCTTTATCGTCGAACTGCACAATTATTATATTTAATCCCGGGTTACTCTTCGATTAAATATAATTTAAATAAATTTCTTGAAAATCAATTCGATCACTTTTGACCTCATATTGACTTACCCGAAGTCCGGTGTATCCCCGAAAATCCTTTCCCTTTTTCCTTTTCCTCTTTTTCTCCTTTTTTTCCCTTCTTTCTTGGCTGAACCGGTTCAGTCCGGTTCAGACCCGGTTCAGCCCGGTCTGGTTCAGCCGGTTCAACCCGGTTCACCCCTTTGCTGAACCGGTCCGTACCGGTTCAAACCATTCCACCGCCGTTCACGGCGTTTTCGGCCGGTTCTCGGCTCGGTTCTCGCGCCATTCGACTCGTCTGCACTGGGGGAGTGTTCGGCTGGGGTCGGGGTTGACCGAATCACGCCGGTGGCCGTCGGATTCGTCTTCTCCCTCCGCGGCACTCTCCCTCTCGATCCGTCGGATTTCGGTGGTTTCGTCGGCCAATACCGGTCTCAAAAGAATCGGCTCCTCCTCCTGAACTCGTCGGTACCCACCGTTCGCCCCCAGCTGCCGTGGATAACCGGTACCGACTCCGTTTTCCCCGCGGTCTTCTCTTCCTCCGTTCGGCGATTTCCGGCCTCCTGACGGCGCGTCACCGGTGCCATTGGCTTCGCCGGCCTCTCCTCTTGCTGCTCGGCCCTTCGTCGGAGGGTGACGATCGCCGGTGGACGTGGGTCGGACGGCCACGCGCAGTCCCCCTCTGTTTCTCTCTTCTCTTTCTCTCTCCCCGAAAACATTTCAGATTTCTTTTTTTTTTTTTTGAATTATCATTATTATTTAACAATTTATTTTATTATTAAAATATTCATTAAAATAGTCTAAAAAATCTGAAAATATCTACAAAATTAATATTTTATTCCAAACAATTTAACTTAATTTAATTTATTTTATTTATTATATTTTTAACCATTTTTCGGGTATAATTTCTCCGTATTTTCGGGACATTGTCCCGGGTAACTTTTCGGTATTTCTAAAAATTTCGGATCTTGATCAGTTTGACTCAAAATTATATAATTTCCTCATTATTGATCAAGATATTCTAAATCCTTATTTTAAATTAAATTTTCTTATCGAATTTATCCCGACTTTCGGTCTTTTGACCGTTTTGCCCTTGCGCGTGTTCGGGATTAATTTAATCAAACTTTCCTTCACGAACACTCATTCATTTTATGATTTGAATTCTTATTTTCAGTCCGAATCACATTCTTCTAAATTTGTGAACATTTTTCTACCTCATAAAATTTACGATTTAATTTCGGGTCTTACAAATCTCCCCCACTTAAGGAATTTGGTCCTCCAAATTAGAACCAAGTCATATGAGTCCATATACAACTCCGGGTACATCGTACTCTTAAATGCTTATGTGACCTTCTCTGGAGTGTATTACTACCAAAGGATTTTAATTAGGGAGATCGTCTTAAACCTCAATACTTACTCTTTCCTGTTTAATGCCCGAATCAACTTATCAATATACTCATATTTTCATTAAACTGAACTTTTGGAGTTCATACCCTATCACCTCTGCTGGATCTGGATAGTATTGCCGAAGCATCAAAAGCTGAGACATTGTGGGTGCCTGTTAATTCAGGTGATAACACCAACCTACAGGTCTTATCTCCCACTTGTCCAATCTCTTAAAATATTCCATCCAGCGCAACTCAATTTACCTTCTTCCAAAAGTTCGCTATGTCCTTATTCTCTTAGGACAAGAAACATTTCAGTCATACTAATTCACCAAGGGTGAATTCCAATACTTGTCTATCTGCTCTGAGGTATTCTTAATCTCTCACTCTTAATTAAAACACCCTCAGAGACCTATTATCCAAGGTCAAAAGTAATTCTATCTGTCACCCACTTTTTCTTATCCAATTTGGGGTACAACCCCTACAACCATACACTACTTCATATCTTATTATCCCGATACTCAACTGCCAACTGTCGTTATTGGCAACTTCAATTAGAAATCAACTGATCATTCCAAGAGCTTATAAAATCAATGGCACACGCTTTCATCGGATCCTCCAGAACTTGTACAGTCCTCTCTTACTGACCATCTGTCTGAGGATGGAAAGCTGTGCTAATACTCAGTCGAGTTCCCATAGCTTCCTGAAAAATATTCCCTGAAGTAAGAAGTGAAGTGGGAATCCTTACATGTTACCATGCTCACTGGAATGCTACTTCATGTTCCATAATCTTCCTTACACATAAATCCTCATATACACTCTGAGTATCTGGGGAGTTCATAACCAGAAGGTGGGTAGACTTAGAAAGTCTGTCGACTATCATCCAAATAGTCTCCTGATTTATCCGGGTCCTCTATAACCCATCACGACATTCATGGAGTCTTGCTCTCGTTTTTCCGTGCTGTGTCAATATAGGTAGGTGCTGCAATAACTCTGCAGACTTTTAATACTCTACCTTATTCTGTTGACATACTAGGCACTTTTCTACAATCTCTACCATGTCTCTTTTCACATCTGACCACCAATACCCTTTTTTCAAAGAATTCAATATATATATTCATTACTTTCCGTATGCACTGTATATCCCGAAGAGTGAGCTTCTGTCAATATTAATATCCCATCAACTGTGGTCCTGGGGAGCACTTATACTGTCTCTGAACCTCTGTAAATCATTATCATACTTTGTGAACTCTGTCACTATACCCTTCTGAATCTGACCCACACTATCGACATCATGCCGATCATCTCGCTAAGCCTGTCAAATCCGGGCACTCTCATCCGGTTCTAGTCTCAGGCTAGCTGTCACACAATCACCGTCATCATCAGAAGGGGCCACATCAATACTGAGGCTCACAGCTGCTCTAGCAGCTCACGCTCCCTGACCATCATATGTGGTACCATCCCGAGGCTCTTTCTACTCAAGACATCAGTCATCACATTAGCCTTTCCTGGGTGGTACAATTTTCACCATCAAAATCTCTCAGAAGCTCTAACCCACTATGTACTCTCATATTCGCCTTTTTCTGTGAAAACAGATACGTGGGGCTTTATGATCAGTGCATATCCATAATTTCTCAACGTGTACATAATAGTACTATATCCTCGGTACAAGTACTACTGCTGTCAATTTTAAATCATGGGTATCTTCCCATTATACATCAATACACAGCTCCTTCATAATTTCGAGGTATCTATACTCACTGGGAACCTCTTGAGCTGTTGGGTATGATGAAATTAATCACGGTGGTCAGTTCATACTTCATTACACCGAAATTCACGTCACATCTATCATCTTATTTATCATCTCATTCAAAGACCACGTTTTCTTAGTTAAACGTGTCAACCAAGTAGACCATATTGAGAACTCGCAACAATCCATCTGTAAAAGCCATCTTCAATTATTGCTTATAATTTGCCCTAGACTTTAACTACACCCAGCATATCACCGATACTGCTGTTTACAATTCGGTCCAATCCTTGACTTATTTACGCATAAGCGTATAAGATCCTTCTCAACCGCTTACGTTTTCAGGTACTAACCTGCGTCACTTCCTTTTCTTATATTGACGGCTCCTACTAAATTTTTCTATGTTAGTCTTTATGATTGTCGAATTTTTAATATTCCTATCGTCTTCGTGAAAGTATCCTAATGCATGAAGGTATTTATTATGACGATCGATTTCACGTTATCGGTTATATATATATATATCTAGACGCTGTCAAGTCTTCAGGCGGGGAGGTATTTTGAAATACCTTTATTAACCTTTAGACTTAACCACAATTACGTTATATCTCAGTCTATGTGGTTACAATTTATATTCGCTACTAATTGCTCTAATCCTAATGACTTCATATTTTAAGGATGTTATTACCTAGCATTCGCCTCTTACTCCAATACATCTTGTATTTAGGATCTATCTTATCTCAAAGATTTTCTCCTTCGTATATCAATCATGACGAAACTCTTGTCTTTATTTATTTCGTGAGTATAATCCTTTACTCCTTTAATTTCAACTGTTACACCCCTGTTTTTAACTTAAAATCTCAATATCCATATTCCGTTTATTAATCCTCCTCTATTGGGGTACTCATTTATCAGTATTATGCCCAATGATGTAGGCATTCATGCCTTTTACTCACTTATATGCGAATGAAGGCGGTATGAATAAATGTGTGGCACCAGGATTAACGATCATATGTGCTTCATTATTCATAACCAGTGTGGTATCTTACACCACATTCATGAAACATCAATAGTGTCCTGGTCCAAGACATTCTCTCGCCTTCGTCCAACAACCTACTTTCCTTTTTCTTTTCGGCTATGGCCTCCCTTTTTACGTTGCAGCTATACCAACGAAATTTTTTCTCTGTCTCTTTACCTTTCTGTGGGGCGATCTCACCCAACTCTGTGCAACCAAAATCAATGGTCCATCTTACCGTACTTAACGACCATTTTCATCGATACCGTGTAGGTATAGACCCTCCTTCCGTGGTATCTACCACACATCCTACACTGCTTACACTGCTCACTCTGCTTACACTGCTACACTGCTTCGTAGCAGGTCGGGGTTTTCCAATCACAATGCCCCTCAAAAGTGCTACAATTGGATGCACTGGGGCCTTACCAATTATCTTACTCCATGACTCGTCAAATCAGATCTTTTTACCAATTACCATTTTCCCATTTTATCATCTTTGTCATTTCTCGATTCTCCTTTTTGTCTCTATTTTAGCCCTTACTACCTTTCCCAATCTCAGAGGTGTGCAACTCATGTTCTTATCTACCCAACTGTAAATCTGCGCACTGCCTCGATATAGGTAATATCTCAGGGGCCAATCGGACTCAAATTGAAAAGTTGAGCCATTTCATGAACTTTTAGACATCTCGACTGTCACTTTTCATGTGTCGAGGTAATATCTGCCAAGAATATAACTGGGTTTCATACTCATAATCAATTTAGTATTCCTGGGCAGTGTAAGAAATTTTTCCTTTAAATCATGTCCGGGATATCCTATCACCGGAATACATCCAATAAGATTTCTCATCTTAACTTTGGATGTTTAACACTTAAGATGGGTCGAGCGGGTTTCAATCAATGTTCCGCTGCGCCCTCTGATCTCATTCATAATCTGAGCAATTATCTCCTCAAAATAATTCTCATACTCCGCTTCAATCTCGCGAAGCGTGTCTCAATACTATCCGATCACTCTGTCGGACTCTGAGAGGTATGCTCAACATTAGCCTCTATTTCAATCTCATCTCGATTCTCATGGGTCAACTCAGCACGACTTAGCAGACTCAGGTCTACCTCTACGACCTCTGCCTCGTGCACTATCTCATCTTGAGTCTCATATCATGACTCATTTGATTCTCAGACCGATCTCTACGGTCTCGAGCATGTGTACTCGCCACTCTACCATAGCGGCTATCAGTTATAAAAACTATATTTTTGCATTCGAAACAAAATTCTTAGTTGCAGTTCCATCTTGATATACACAATTGTATCTAAACAATGCACAGTACATGGGGATGTAATTTACTTAACCACTAACACCGACTCATATCAGGCCAACTCTGCTCTGACACCATTAAATTTGTCACGACCCAAATTACCTAAAAATTCGTACAAATTTTTCGCATTTTCATTTCCTCACCCGTCGTGAACAGTTACACTTCTAAACAGTTGGGCTATGATTCGGTGTTAGTAACCTCTCACCTATTTACCATTCCATTTTCATATTCACATTCACATATCAATTTATTTAAACAAAATACATCCCCAATATTAAATCCTTATACAGTACTGTGCATCTATTTGTTCAGATACAAAAATTATATAAATGTGTATACCTGATCTTAATAAGAAGCAGCGGATAACCGAGATGCGAGACTATTGTCGCTCTCTTCTACTGAATATACCCTGTGGGGTGGAAAATGAAAGGGTGAGCGAAACGTGCTCAGTAAGGCAATAATGTAAGCAGGTAGATAACTATACTATCTACGTGCTGATAATGTCATGATGTAAAAATCGTTTACTTTCGGAGCATGAGGTAAGATTAAAACAATGCCACATGTATGTATATATCATATACAAGAAATCATGAAATCGACATATCAAGCACACATGGAAAATCATCATGTATGACATCTCATGCTCGTCACATTAAAACTCATTTATTTCATCATAAACTCTTCCCTTTAAAACTCATTTGTTTAATCACAAAACTCATCACTTTGAAACTTATTTGTTTCATCATAAATTCATCACATTTAAAACTCATTTGTTTCATTATAAAACAACTTCATCAAGGTCAAACCCATCTCTCGGGAATACCTTGATTCATCAAATCACATCTCTTTTAAAAATATAAATCGGGACTACCCCTCCATCGGGTTTGTCCTGGTCTATCCAGACCGTATGATATCATGTGAGGCATGTAGGTTACTGTATGAAAAATCGAGGACTATGGCCATACTATGTCCCTGTGATCCCAGGCACACGGATCCCGGTGTGCGGGGTATCACAACTGCAACGGGAGGTGGGGTCAAGTCCTACCCGCCAGAATATCGAGTAACATCGTAGAGTCATCATGACTGCACGGTACAGCGTACTCCGTGTGACATACACGGTACATCGTACTCCGTGGACCCATATCATAGTCTGGGGGTGCCTGCCGTAGGTCTTATCCAGCCCAATACTATGTCGATAACCAACCCATGTCTCAAAGTATATGTGCGAGCATCTCAACTCTCTGTGACACACAGTCTACAGGAGGCTTCCGCACGACTATATGCATGTCAACTCGCGTCTAGTGCGTTTATGTGAGCATCCTGCTGCCCGCCCCACACCAGGTCACAGGCTTACGGAGCTCCAGCACCACGCTATGCATATCATGATATCTAAAATCTCGTGCGACCGAAGCTTCAGCACGGTTTTGTGCACACACAAATTTTTTGTACGAGCAATGCTCCAGTACGGCTTTTCATGAGAATAAATCAGTAAACTTGAGTGCGAGAAAGACTCTAGCACTCATTTAGTCACGTAAATACGATAGGTGGCTCACTTTTAATAAAACATCTTTTAAAATAGTAACCGGTACAAACCGGTACCCTTTCGTAAAATTCACGAAATCAACAGCCCACCTATGTGTATATTTGCTTAAATCAAAGCAATATAATCATATAAAACATTAAAATCATGAAATTCATGCAATTTCATAGCCTTACTACCCTTTTTGAAATTTTCCTAACTGGGGGCAAAATAGTCATTTTCTTTTATTTATCTAAGCCCCGGTTCTCGTAAAAATTATTACTTTATTTCTAGATGTTTTAATAAATTTCTAAGCCCTGTAAATCCCCTCTCAAAGTACGCATAATTATCTCTATGCACCTACAAAATTCCCTTACCTCGATTCTCGTCGAGTCTGACCATTCCTTTTCCACTGCTGTCACGTCGCGCAGTCCGATCTGCTCCCAATCAAACCTCCGAAACTGCATAATAATATTCCTCAGGTCAGATATTATACAACTTAATTGTATTTAATACTTTCTGGGCTTAATTTAAATCATTGGGCCCATTTATCCCTATTGGGCCCGATTGCACTTTAATGGGCCTCGACCCATTTTCAGCCCGTTTATACTGTTTAAATCCCTTCTTCTGGTTTACTGGGCTCATTCAGCTTACCAATAATTATCGGGCTTCGTTCCAAACTCATTGGATAGCCCGTATACCATTTACGGTAATTACGTTGTAATTCCGATTAATATTCCTTTTATACAGAATTAATCCGTAAATTCTGTAAAATAATTGAAACTCTGTATTAAAGGACTCTAATTGTCGGAATTAAAATGTACTTACCCAGTATGATGCGGGATACGAAAATCGGAGCTCAATCGGCTCTCGTTCGGGCTTTATCGTCGAACTGCACAATTATTATATTTAATCCCGGGTTACTCTTCGATTAAATATAATTTAAATAAATTTCTTGGAAATCAATTCGGTCACTTTTAACCTCATATTGACTTACCCGAAGTCCGGTGTATCCCCGAAAATCCTTTCCCTTTTTCCTTTTCCTCTTTTTCTCCTTTTTTTCCCTTCTTTCTTGGCTGAACCGGTTCAGACCCGGTTCAGCCCGGTCCGGTTCAGCGGGTTCAACCCGGTTCACCCCTTTGCTGAACCGGTCCGTACCGGTTCAAACCATTCCACCGCCGTTCACGGCGTTTCTGGCCGGTTCTCGACTCGGTTCTCGCGCCATTCGACTCGTCTGCACTGGGGGAGTGTTCGGCTGGGGTCGGGGTTGACCGAATCACGCCGATGGCTGCCGGATTCATCTTCTCCCTCCGCGGCACTCTCCCTCTCGATCCGCCAGATTCCGGTGGTTTCGCCGGCCAATACCGATCTCAAAAGAACCGCCTCCTCCTCCTGAACTCGTCGGTACCCACCGTTCGCCCCCAGCTGCCGTGGATAACCGGTACCGACTCCGTTTTCCCTGCGGTCTTCTCTTCCTCCGTTCGGCGATTTCCGGCCTCCTGACGGCGCGTCACCGGTGCCATTGGCTTCGCCGGCCTCTCCTCTTGCTGCTCGGCCCTTCGTCGGAGGGTGACGATCGCCGGTGGACGTGGGTCGGACGGCCACGCGCAGTCCCCCTCTGTTTCTCTCTTCTCTTTCTCTCTCCCCGAAAACATTTCAGATTTCTTTTTTTTTTTTTGAATTATCATTATTATTTAACAATTTATTTTATTATTAAAATATTCATTAAAATAGTCTAAAAAATCTGAAAATATCTACAAAATTAATATTTTATTCCAAACAATTTAACTTAATTTAATTTATTTTATTTATTATATTTTTAACCATTTTTCGGGTATAATTTCTCCGTATTTTCGGGACATTGTCCCGGGTAACTTTTCGGTATTTCTAAAAATTTCGGATCTTGATCAGTTTGACTCAAAATTATATAATTTCCTCATTATTGATCAAGATATTCTAAATCCTTATTTTAAATTAAATTTTCTTATCGAATTTATCCCGACTTTCGATCTTTTGACCGTTTTGCCCTTGCGCGTGTTCGGGATTAATTTAATCAAACTTTCCTTCACGAACACTCATTCATTTTATGATTTGAATTCTTATTTTCAGTCCGAATCACATTCTTCTAAATTTGTGAACATTTTTCTACCTCATAAAATTTACGATTTAATTTCGGGTCTTACATGACATATATTCCTGTTTTTAGAATTCTGATTATACGACCAGTTTACGTAATATCTGCTAAGTTCACGTGTTTAAAGAATTACGTTTTGAATCTCGATGTTTCTGATTTTTCTTAATCTTTGAATGTCATTTATATTAGTTTTCAGAAAGTATCATTATACGTACTATTGTGTTCTCTACATATTTGAATTGCTAGGATCGTTTTAAATACATCTTCTTACTGGGCTTTTTCCCGAAAGCTCACCCCTCTACCTCTCAGATTAATTGCAGTGATCCGTAGGCACTACCTTCCGCGTACATGACGTAGGCTGGTGGGGAGAGTTACCCTAGGCTACTTTTTGTACACGCAGAAATGTATACATTTACATTCCTGTACCGGACATAATTGTATGCACAGACACACATATTAGAAATGTCAGTTGGGATGTAATTTTGTAAGGAACGATGTAAACATTATTATTTTGGGATAATGTTTTGAGATAATATTTTGAGATGACTAGTATTAAATTGAAATAGATGTATTGAGTGGTAAAGATGAATTTGGAAAGTATGCTTGGTAGTTGTGGATATCTAGGATTACCAAAAATAACTGATTTGTAGGTGGGTAGGCTCATATGTAAGTTGTTGTGCTGCCGAAATTTCTATCGGCCGTATAAGTTAAAATATGGAAATTAATTACAATTACGAGTAATGAATTAGGAAAAGTGTTTTGACACTGCACAGGAATACAACATAAGTGAATAAGAGAATAAGTGGGTAAATTAAATTCAAAAAAAAAAAATTTCCCCCGATTTTCAAGGGTCAAGGGTCGTTACATCAAGTCTATTTGTAAATAACGCAGTCAATCAGGTGATATATCATATGAGACTCTGTGGTGAAATGCAATAGTATCCTAGACTATGGCCATATCTGAGAATGGTGATCCCAGGTAACACAGATCTCGTTGTGCGGGGCATCACTGCTGTAACGGGAGGGGGGTCAGTCCATCACAACCGCCAGCTATATCCTCCTCAACTCCACAACAGCACATGGTATAGTGTACTCTATGCCATTCGCACAGTACAACGTACTCCGTGGACCCTACATTACAGTCAGGGTGGCTGTTATAGGTCTTAGCCTTCAAACCATGGAATATCATACCACGTCTCTAAATCCACATGCGAACCTCTCATAGTGTGACACTCAGTCTACACGAGGAAATCAAGCATGGTTTTCAACATGTCTTATATATCACATAAAATACAATGAATGCCTTTGACGTGACTCATAGTCAACACTCCGCTCAAACACTGTTTCACATCACAAACTCAAACTCTAGTGTGAGTAAACCTCCAGCAACTAGGTCATGCATAGTTCATGTTTCAAATCAAGTACGAGCAATAGCTCCAGTACTATGCTATGCACAAAATCATCAAATCAAGTACGAGAAATAACTCTAGTATTATGTCATGTACAAATCATGAAGAATCAAGTACGAGCAACGCTCTAGCACTCTGTCATGTATCTCATGTAAAATTCGAGTACGAGCTAATCGCTCCAGCACTCTCTCATGCATATATCATATAAAACTATGTACGAGTAATAACTCCAGCATTCTATCATGCATATCATGGAAATCTAGTGCGAATCACAATCCAGCACTAATATATGTGGAAAATATATGAAATCAAGTGCGAGCTGTGCTCTAGCACAATTTATTCTCACATAATATGATAGATGGCTCTTTAAAAAGGGATGATTTTCAAAACATCAAAATCAGCACTATAAAGTGTGCTTAATTCACATCAACCTTAAAATCATTAGCTCATCTACTTATTCTTCTACTAACCAGTAGTAAAACACTCAAAATAGTGGTTTTCATGCTTTTTACAACTTTTCACAAAGTTGACTTTTTTTCCTAACTAAGGGTAAAATCGTAATTTGCCACTATCGAGTCACAATAATTATTATTCACTTTCTCAGGCCCTCAGAGTTTTTAAGTGAATATAAAAGAAGACGAAAATACGTGCAGGTATCTGATAATTCTATTTTTAATAGAATTATTTGTGCTTAAATTCTTAATTTTTTATTTAATCCCCATATTATTTTATCAATAATCCCCTTTATTTAATTAAAATTTTTTAATGTACAGATAAATTAAATCCGGAAGAAAGTCAGTCGTTTTAGACGAAATTGGGCTGAAAACGAGCAAAAGGAGATTGGACCACTTTAAATTTTGCAGACCGAGTCATCAGTCATCTGGACACGCTTGATGCCAGGTGTCCGATTTTTATTTGCTCGGAAACGATAAGATCGAAAGACACTGTGCCAACCTCCTGGAAGACATACGCCGGGCCACATCGCACAGCTAATTGGACAAAAAGACTGATGACGTGGAAATATCTACTCTGCAACAAATCAAATGAAGACAAGTGGCCAAACAATGCCAACTTATCTAGGATAAAAATTTACCATTGTACCCCTATGTTTGTGTATAAATAGAACATGATGGCAATTGAAAAATCAAGTAGTTTAGAAGTAGGGAAGTAGAAGTAGAAGTAGAAGTAGGAGTAGGTAATTTAGGGTAGAATAGTTTTAGGGTATTTTGAGGATTTATTTTCCTTGTCTTTTCCTTTTCTGTTAGCCATTTCCTTAAATTGTTTTTTCTAATCATTTCTTGTTCTTCATTACAATTTGTTAAATTTCCTTTTCAATGAAAACTCATTCTCATTCTCATTTTCATGCTCTCGGTTTTCCCTTAAGCATTGTTATGTTTCCTTAGTTTTATTTTCATAGCTTATTGTCTAGTAGATTCATTATCGATTTCATACTTTTTTCATGTTTGAAGCAATCCTTAATTTTTTTTTTTTAGCTCTCGGTGTGAGCTCCCTTGATGTATTCGGTAGCACTTTCTTCCCTTGATCATCCCTTTTGGTTTTGATGCTTTGATGTGGGTTGATGCTTAGCATTTATTCTCATCAATGGCAATATGGAACCTTGGTTGGAGAAAGGGAATGAAGCAATCTGAGACTGGTTTCACGTTACTTTGCTATTCAGTCATCTACAATCTCATTTTAATGTTCTGTTGTTAACTATTGCTTCCTCCTATTCGGTTTATTGTTGGTATCCTTGAAAGGTTCGGTTTTTGCTTCATTAATGGAACTATGTCTATGCTGCCCGTCTACTGCATATTAATGCTATCCTCTGTTATTTTCTACTGATTACATTGATGCCTCTCGGTTTTGCATTTGTTTACCATTGCACTTCATGTCTTTCCTTTATTTAGTTAAGTATTTCTACCTTGCTTTTTGTTACCAATTGTCACCATTCATTGTAGAACATAGCATGAGTTCACTATGGCAGCAAATCGGTGATTAACTTCCTCTCTGTTCAGCTCTGTTTTCATTAATGCATACTGTTCATGTTCAGTCTTCACTTTCATTCTGCAATAACCAAGTATTTGATAACTATAGATTTTCGTTGGTGTCATTTTTACCATCACCGAGCTGCTGTGAAGGACGTTGTGCACACAGAGGCAGGTTGCGGCTGGAATAGTTAGGGGTGCAGAAGTTGTGCAACACATTTCGGCTCCAGCCTTTGTTGCCGTTAGCTGCTGTTTTTCTTTTACCTGACTGTAGTGATGCGTGAAGCAGATGATGGACAAGCAGAACTAGCACAGTGAATAGGAAGCAGCTGGGTGAGAATTCTGGCACACAGCTGATGCAGCCTGTACTGAGCAAGGAATTGCATTTGTGCAGAACAGTAGAGAATGAAACTGCGCTGCAGAGGACGAGTGTTGCTGGAGTTTAGTTGTCTGTTTATGCGGGTACTAGTTGAAGATAGTGACAGGAGTTTGCAGCAAGGCTGGAGCAATCTGCTGTTAGCAGAGGAGGTCGTGTGATGCAGAAGCAGATGGCCAGAGCAGAGATCTCGGTGCAGAGGACGTGGGCAGCACTGGAAAGAAGAGAATGAACAGTGCTGACTTACGGGACCATTTTGGCAATATTGCCTAAGGCCATGTTTGGCATATGTATAAAGTAGTGGTTAATTCATTTTGCATGCATTTTTAGTTAGTTAGTTTATTAGTTAATTTAGTTAGTTTCTCAAATGCATTTATTTCCTTTGTTTCATTAGTTTAATTTAGATTTAAGTATGTTACTAAGTAATTTCCATTCTAGCATTAGGGATTTGCTTAATATTAATTTAGATAAGCTCATTTTATGTATTTTAAGTTTTGGCGAAAATTCCAAAAATATGTTTCATGCATTAGCTAGATTTTAGTGTTAATTTAGTATTTAGATATATCTAGGAGTAATTTTAGATTCATTAGTTTAGATATTTAGATTTATGATTATTTTTCTTAATTTTCTAGGATTTTATTTTATTAGATCTTAGGTTAGTTTAAATTGCAATTTTTATTAATTAATTTGCATGCACATTTTACTTTAAGTTTGTTTAAATTTTAGTTTAATAAATTTTATTCCCTTATTTTTATATTTGCATTTTAATTGCATTAATTCATTTTTAACTGTTTTAATTTTCTTTTGTAGGTTATTTGCTTTTAATTGCTCGGAGTACTGTAAGTAAATTTTGCTCGGTTCTATTTCCTTTAGTTCTTATTATTTTATTACTTTCCAGTATTTTTAATTAGCCTTAGTAGGTCATCCTCTTTAATTTCATAATTTGCTAGGATATACTGAGGGTAAGATTAACCAGTAGTTAATTAGGCTAATCAACTTCTCTGTGGGACGATAATTTCGGGACTCAAATCCCATTATTACTTGGACGACCCGTGCACTTGCGGATAATACCCTTAGGGAGTTGTCAAGTTTTTGGCGCCGTTGCCGGGGAAGTCTTAATTAGCCATTAATTAATATTGATGAAATTATGCTTAGGTGTAATTCTAGCTTGTAAATATTTATGTTGTAAATATTTAGAGCCTTCGCTTAAGATAGTTAAATTTTCTCTTAATTAATTAAAAAAATTAAAATTAAAAAAAAAACTTAAAAAAATTTAAGGACTTTAAGATGTTTGTATGCGTAGAGCCGGGAGTTACGATAGCTTTCCTCTAGATCCTGAAATTGAAAGAACCTTAGGAAAATTTGAAAGGACTCTAGGAAATTTATAACTCCGCTGCAAAACATCATGGCAGAAAATAGGGAAATTAGGACAGTCGGAGATTATGCAATGCCGACGATTGGATGGTATTATTCCTGCATTAGGCCACCAGCTGTCCATGCAAACAATTTTGAAATTAAGTCTTCCACCCTTCAGATGATCCAGTCCTCTTTACAGTTCAGTGGGCTCCCTCATGATGACCCACATGCTCATCTTGGACAATTCTTGGACTTGTGCAACACCTTCAAACATAATGGATTATCGGATGATGCGCTTAGACTTAGATTATTCCCCTTTTCACTTAGGGATAGGGCAAGACACTGGTTAACCTCCCTGCCTCCAGGATCCATTTTTACATGGGACGAGTTAACCCATCAATTCCTATCTAAGTTTTTCCCTCCCTCTAAAATGGCCTAACTCCGTAGTAATATATCTTCCTTTGCTCAGTACGACTCTGAAACTCTTTACGAAGCATGGGAACGATATAAGGAGCTTCTTAGGAAGTGCCCTCACCATGGCCTACCTTTTGTGGTTGCAAGTCCAGACCTTCTATTACGAACTTACAAGCCAAAATAAGACCATTGTTGACGCTGCATCGGGTGGAGCCCTGATGTGCAAAACAGAGGAGGAAGCTTACGAGCTGTTAGAAAAGATGGCGGCTAACAACTATCTATGGTCCTCGGAGAGGCAAATGCTAAAGAAGTCGGCGAGTATTTATGAGCTCGACACACTGTCTACCTTGACCTCTCAAATCGCTAATCTTACGGAGAAGGTAGAGTTGCTCAGTACCCAGCATAATCCTTCTACCAGTCCTAATCTGATGTATTCTGTCCAAAGTCCTTTTCTTTCATGCGAGCTGTGTAGTGGTACCCACTTTGTAGATAGGTGTCCGCTAAACTTAGAATCGGTTCAGTATGTTACCCCTTCTTAAACGCAACAGAACAACCCTTTTTCAAACACCTATAATCCAAGGTGGAGGAACCATCCTAACTTCTCATAGAGCCAAAACCAATGGCAAACTTCTAACTCCATATCTGTAGTTTTCAAGCTCCACCGGTTCAGGTACCACCATAGCCGTAATTTCCACACCATCCACATCATCCATCCCCACCTCAATTTCAGCATCATCCACCTCACTTCCATCAACCACCACCACTACCACTTATGCAGCCCCAACTCTACCATGCACCAGTAGCTGAGAAGAAGCCTACATTAGAGGAGATGTTCTCAACGATCCTGCAAAATCAAGCTGCTTCAATTAAGAACTTAGAGGTTCAGGTGGGACAAATAGCTAGTGCTCTTAGCCAACGTCCTCAAGGGATCCTTCCTAGTAATACTGAAGTTAATCTTGTTAAGCAAAGGGAGGGAAAGGAACATGTTAGATCTATCACCCTTAGGAGTGGCAGAGAGCTAGAGGAGCCACAAGTTAAATCCCAACCTGAACAACACATAGTTGAAGAATTCATAAGTTCTAAAGAAGAAGCTCAAAAAGAGCAAGAACCTAAAGATCGGGCTGCCAAGGAAACAAAGGTAGACGCTTCTTCATCTATACCTTCTTCTTCTTCATTGCCTTCCTCGTCCTCTGATTCTACACAGGTTCCCACTACATTGCCTCTAGTTAGACCATCAGTACCTTTTTCTCAGAGGTTTCAAAACCAGAAGCTTGACCAACAATTCACCAAATTTCTTGAGGTTTTTAAGAAACTTCACATCAACATTCCTTTCGCAGATGCCTTAGAGCAAATGTCAAGTTATGTGAAGTTTCTAAAGGATATCCTCTTGAGGAAGAGAAGATTGGAAGATTATGAGACGGTGGCCTTAACTGGGGAATGTACTGCAATTATCCAGAGAAAATTACCCCCCAAGCTCAAGGATCCCAGGAGTTTTACCATACCCTGCACTATTGGAAATCTATTCTTTGGTAGAGCCCTATGTGATTTAGGAGCTAGTATCAATCTAATGCCTTTATCTATCTATCAGAAGTTAGGAATAGGGGACGTCAAGCCCACTACAATGACACTTCAGCTAGTAGATCGATCCATTAAATATCCAAAGAGGGTCATTGAGGATGTCTTAGTAAAGGTGGACAAGTTTATTTTCTCTGCAGATTTTATTGTACTAGATATGGAGGAAGACAGGGAAGTCCCCATTATTTTAGGCAGACCTTTCCTAGCTACTGGTAGGATGATAATTGATATGCAAAAGGGGGAGTTGACTATGAGAGTGCAAGATCAGGAAGTGAAGTTTAATGTTTTCAAACCTTTGAAGCTCCCTGATGACTCTCAAGAGTGTTTTAAGATGGAGATTAATGAGGATATACGACTGAAACACACATGAAATTTGAAAGAAGGAGGGAAGTAGATAGGGCTCAGGATGATTTAATTGTTAACATTCTGTCACCACTTTGGATGACCCTCCTACTATTCGCCCTGCTGCTGAGTGTTGTCTTCTTCAGGTGCATTTGAAGTGGTTGTGTTTTCATTTTCACTTTGTATATAGTTCTTTTTCTTTTTCTTTTCTGTTGTTTCTTTCTTTGTTTGTGTTGCAGGTTTCTTTTCTAGTATTATGCTTTCAATCAAGCTTCAGTTGTTCATCATCATCAGAAAGGGGAGTACTTTGTTCCTGAACTTCAATTATTTTATTATCTGCACACTGAGGATACTGTGCACTTCAAGTTTGGGGGAGGGGATATCACTTGAGTGTTTTTCAAAAATTTGAGCAAAATTGAAAATTTTTTCAAATTTTTTAAAAAAATCTGAGCTTAAATTATTTGATTTGGGATGATTTAGTGCTTAGCATGTAGTTTTCCCATATTCCGATGATATGACCCCATGATATAGTCTGACTATGATTGACTGAGAAGAATGATTATAGGAAAAGCATGAAGTTGAGTTCTTGAATTTGTCTTAATTCTGATTGTGATTTCCTCTTTTTAAGCACATGTCATGTCATGAATCTATATATGTATTTAGAGAAAGCTTATGTGGACATAGGATTGCATTTGTTCAGTTGATTTTGTGCATCATATTCTAGAATTTGCTTGATCTGATCTCGAGGCGAAATATTAGATCACACTTAATTAGAGAGATGATTTAGGCCATCTTTGGATCGTTTAAGCGTTTCTAGCCATCCCTGTACATATTTTATCCCTAGTCACCCATCTGGGCCAAATAAGCTTTTCTCTGTAAATACACCTGCTCAATTTTTCGTAGCTTAAATACGTTGTTCCTATCCCTTACCCCGAAAGTACGAAAAGTCATTGGATATATTGTGAGCTTCGTACATAATGGGTATCTGGTGATAGTGAAAATTCAAAAAAAAAAAATGTGAAGAAAAGGAAAAAGAAGAAAGAAGAAGAAAAAAAAATACAAAAATAGAATAAAAAGTTTAGTGAAATAAATAAGTTTGGGGGAAAATAATTTGAGCTCTTACATTAAGATCCTAGAAGTAATGCATGTTAAGGGGTAATTAAACCTAAATCGAATTTATCATACCTTAACCCTAGCCTGACATTGCAAGCTTAATGAAGTCCTATTGATCTTTAATTAAGTGTGACTACATTAGTGGAGAGATTAGTGAAAAGCAAACTTATGGGAATGATCACTTGTCATTGACTTTGTATTCACTATGTTTGCATAATCTGATCCGGATAATGTACTTTGAAGTGGCTCTGACATTTTTCACACACATACGAGGAGTCCAATTTGGGTTAGGACTTATGATTGAATAATTCTAAGTGCTGGACTTATAATTGTGAGTCTTTGATTTCATCATCTGTACTTTTTCTTTGAGGATAATATTGGGGAAATTATTATGTTTTATACTTATCATTTCTAAATTATTTTGTTTTGCTTGAGGACAAGCAAAAACTCAAGTTTGGGGGTGTGATAATTCTATTTTTAATAGAATTATTTGTGCTTACATTCTTAATTATTTATTTAATCCCCATATTATTTTATCAATAATCCTCTTTATTTAATTAAAATTCTTTAATGTGCAGATAAATTAAATCCAGATGAAACTCAGTCGTTTCAGACGAAATTGGGCTGAAAACGAGCAAAAGGAGATTGGACCACTTCAAATTTTGCAGACCGAGTCATCAGTCGTCTGGACATGCGTGATGCCAGGTGTCCGATTTTTATTTGCTTGGAAACGATAAGATCAAAGGATACTGTGCCAACCTCCTCGAAGACACACGTCGGGCCACATTGCACAGCTAATTGGACAAAAAGACTGATGACGTGGAAATATCTACTCTGCAACAAATCAAATGAAGACAAGTGGTCAAACAATGCCAACTCATCTAGGATGAAAGTTTACCATTGTACCCCTATGTTTGTGTATAAATAGAACATGATGGCAATTGAAAAATTAAGTAGTTTAGAAGTAGGGAAGTAGAAGTAGAAGTAGAAGTAGGAGTAGGTAATTTAGGGTAGAATAGTTTTAGGGTATTTTGAGGATTTATTTTCCTTGTCTTTTCCTTTTCTGTTAGCCATTTCCTTAAATTGTTTTTTCTAATCATTTCTTGTTCTTCATTACAATTTGTTAAATTTCCTTTTCAATGAAAACTCATTCTCATTCTCATTTTCATGCTCTCGGTTTTCCCTTAAGCATTGTTATGTTTCCTTAGTTTTATTTTCATAGCTTATTGTCTAGTAGATTCATTATCGATTTCATACTTTTTTCATGTTTGAAGCAATCCTTAATTTTTTTTTTTTTTAGCTCTCGGTGTGAGCTCCCTTGATGTATTCGGTAGCACTTTCTTCCCTTGATCATCCCTTTTGGTTTTGATGCTTTGATGTGGGTTGATGCTTAGCATTTATTCTCATCAATGGCAATATGGAACCTTGGTTGGAGAAAGGGAATGAAGCAATCTGAGACTGGTTTCACGTTACTTTGCTATTCAGTCATCTACAATCTCATTTTAATGTTCTGTTGTTAACTATTGCTTCCTCCTATTCGGTTTATTGTTGGTATCCTTGAAAGGTTCGATTTTTGCTTCATTAATGGAACTATGTCTATGCTGCCCGTCTACTGCATATTAATGCTATCTCTGTTATTTTCTACTGATTACATTGATGCCTCTCGGTTTTGCATTTGTTTACCACTGCACTTCATGTCTTTCCTTTATTTAGTTAAGTATTTCTACCTTGCTTTTTGTTACCAATTGTCACCATTCATTGTAGAACATAGCATGAGTTCATTATGGCAGCAAATCGGTGATTAACTTCCTCTCTGTTCAGCTCTGTTTTCATTAATGCATACTGTTCATGTTCAGTCTTCACTTTCATTCTGCAATAACCAAGTATTTGATAACTATAGATTTTCGTTGGTGTCATTTTTCCCATCACCGAGCTGCTGTGAAGGACGTTGTGCACACAAAGGCAGGTTGCGGCTGGAATAGTTAGGGGTACAGAAGTTGTGCAACACATTTCGGCTCTAGCCTTTGTTGCCGTTAGCTGCTGTTTTTCTTTTACCATACTGTAGTGATGTGTGAAGCAAATGATGGACAAGCAGAACCAGCACAGTGAATAGGAAGCAGCTGAGTGAGAATTCTGGAACACAGTTGATGCAGCGTGTACTGAGCAAGGAATTGCATTTGTGCAGAACAGCAGAGAATGAAACTGCACTGCAGATGACGATTGTTGCTGGAGTTTAGTTGTCTGTTTATGCGGGTACTAGTTGAAGATAGTGACAGGAGTTTGCAGCAAGGCTGGAGCAATCTGCTGTTAGCAGAGGAGGTCGTGTGATGCAGAAGCAGATGGCCAGAGCAGAGATCTTGGTGCAGAGGACGTGGGCAGCACTGGAAAGAAGAGAATGAACAATGCTGACTTACGGGACCACTTTGGCAAAATTGCCTAAGGCCATGTTTGGCATATGTATAAAGTAATGGTTAATTCAATTTGCGTGCATTTTTAGTTAGTTAGTTTATTAGTTAGTTTAGTTAGTTTCTCAAATGCATTTATTTCCTTTGTTTCATTAGTTTAATTTAGATTTAAGTAGGTTACTAAGTAATTTCCATTCTAGCATTAGGGATTTGCTTAATATTAATTTAGATAAGGTCATTTTATGCATTTTAAGTTTTAGCGAAAATTCCAAAAATATGTTTCATGCATTAGCTAGATTTTAGTGTTAATTTAGTATTTAGATATATCTAGGAGTAATTTTAGATTCATTAGTTTAGATATTTAGATTTATGATTATTTTTCTTAATTTTCTAGGATTTTATTTTATTAGATCTTAGGTTAGTTTAAATTGCAATTTTTATTAATTAATTTGCATGCACATTTTACTTTAAGTTTGTTTAAATTTTAGTTTCATAAATTTTATTCCCTTATTTTATATTCGCATTTTAATTGCATTAATTCATTTTTAACTGTTTTAATTTTCTTTTATAGGTTATTTGCTTTTAATTGCTCGGAGTACTGTAAGTAAATTTTGCTCGGTTCTATTTCCTTTAGTTCTTATTATTTTATTTCTTTCCAGTATTTTTAATTAGTCTTAGTAGATCACCCTCTTTAATTTCATAATTTGCTAGGATATACTGAGGGTAAGATTAACCGGTAGTTAATAAGGCTAATCAACTTCTCTGTGGGACGATAATTTCGGGATTCAAATCTCATTATTACTTGGACGACCCGTGCACTTGCGGATAATACCCTTAGGGAGTTGTCAATATCTCTAACTACTTACAAAAGTCCCTTACTTGCAATCACTCGAGAAATTATACTTTCTCAACGCTGCTCGATCCAGCAGTCCGATTTGCTCCTCCAATAATTTCTGGAGCTGCATATAACCATTTATCTAGTTAATTATACTTTTCCTACTGTATTTCACATTAAATACAGTCTATTTCCCTTAATGGGCTTTAATAAACCTTAATGGGCCTAACTATGCCTTAAGCCCATGTCCATTTTACTATTCATTTTCGTTGGGCCTATTGGGCTTGTGGGGCCCACCAACTCTTATTAGGCTTATCATAGACCCATTACATCACATTTTGCCTAAAATAATTGGGCTTGGCCCATTGTATCTCTCGGCCACATGCCATGGCCGAGAGCACCCCAAGCCGTCGGTCACACCATGGCATGCCGTCCATGTCCATTTCCTTAGCCAATTCACTTAGGCATTTTCACAAACACTTAGTTGGCAATGTTCTTAAGCATCACATATTTCATTTAGACATTTTATCAAACACCTTGATTTCCAACTTAATACATGTATTAATTAATCAAATTGATTAATTCTAAGTATACCATAATCATTAACACATGTACATTAACTCATTTATGCCTTAATATCATATGGGCATTCATCAATATTTCACTAATCACTCTCGGCCTAACCATGATCATAGTGATTTCATATGTTTCAATGCTTAAAACATATATCAATATACTTAAAATCATTCATACATTGATATATATGAATTTGAAAGCTTGAAAATATACCTAGTATTTGTGTTTACACTTGGCCGAAACTTTAGAGCCTCACGGTTTGCACACTATGGCTTCTTGATAGCTAGTTCCAACATATGTTACTCTCCTATCAATTTGGAACAACTTTCATGAAGAATGCAAGTTCCAAATATGCCTAAATCCTAGTGATTTCTAGTGAGAGAGAGCTTGGATAAATGTATTTCAATGGTTTCCTTGTGTAGCCAAGAATGGTATGGTGAAGATGACAATGGTGTGGCTGATTTTATAAGCCAATTACTTAGCCATTAAGCCTTACTTTTCAGCCATTAAAATTGACTTCCTAAGGTTTAGTTATGAGTCACCTAATGAATCATCTAATGACTCATAGTTAGCTTTAACTATGGTTAGATATTTAATCCTCATGGGCTTTACAATTGGGCATCTCGGTTTGGGCTTTCTTAATGGGCTTTTGGGATAAAATTTTACTATACCTCGGGCCTTTTATTATCTTAATATTTGGCCTATCAATCGGTCCAACAATTCGGTCTAAGGGACCTAAGAATTTCGATCTACGTTTAGTATACCTTAATAGACTTTAAATTCTTCACTTTAGGCCCATTACGTTTTTAACCATTAAATTAAATCTGGAATCCTTCCGTATAAATTTTCCTTACTTTCGGGGATGATTATCTTGTATTCTAACCAAGATTATTTTTTCCTAATTTTTTTCTCCATACTTAGGTTAATTTTTAACCATGGTTAGTCAACTATGGTAAAAGTCCACTTTTCTTAACTATAGTTGACTTTTTCCTTAATCATTGACCAAGTTGATTTTTTCTCAAAATTTTGAAAGTGTCATATCTTATGTCTTACACTCTCGTCTTACGTTTTGGCCATTTTCGGTAGGTAAATACACCCGAAACACCTTAAATACCTTAACTCACTAAAAAGGTCCATTTTACCCTTTTTAGCTTTTACTCTCATTCTCTGTGTTCGAAACTAAATCAAACTGACTTTCCTTCATAAGCACTCTATATTTTCTCATTTTAAGTTCTTATTTTCAATTAGAATGATTCATATCCACTTGGTTTAGCTAGTGACTCTTATAGCTCACATTAGGCTTTTATGTAGCTTATGCGTGATAAATCATTTCACATACTCTTTAAATCTAGTAAATATTCTTCTTATGATTTAACTATAATAAGAGAGTGTTCATACACATAGGAATCATAAGGAACATGCTACATAAAATACGGGTCTGACAAAAACGATTTCCGTCAACACCACCCTCTTAGCCCGAGTGTTTGAAATTGAAGATGAGGGTTTGTCTGATGAGGAAGAGGAAGTACCACTTTAATTCAACCCACCCGGAGATAAGGCTAGTGACCTACCCATGCACCCTAAGTTACTACACCTAATCATATCTTGGAACCTCCGACCTTTTGGTACCCGACACTCTGCCATCAAAAAACTAGATCGTTTTTGGCTCCATCATCTTCATACTTCTCAAAGCCAAAAATCAAACCTAGTCCACTTCATCTACGAGGATTGGCTAAAGATCGTGCGGGGTCAAGCCTCAATAATACTCTTCCCTCAACCCCTCGCATTCTTGCTACAAAAACTCAGGGTTGACTGTTCTTGTGAGACTGGTGAAGTGCCATCTATAAAAAGTGTTATGAATATCAGCTCTCTTCATCATAAGGGGTACTACAAAGACTTCCACGGTCAGTAGCGGAAGAAAAGCGAAATCCCTCATGAGGCAACCATGGAAGAGGACATTTCAGCTGAGCCTACAGCACCGTCCACTAAGGTTCTTCCTACGTCTACTGCTCAGTCTACTGCACCAGCTGATGCCGTTACGTCCATGATAATGGATTTTTGGCAACACTTTGATATAATGATGGAGACGTTTGCATAACACTTCACACGTTTTGAGAACCGTCTTGACACAATTGAGGCAGCGCAGCAAGCTATGTTCGATGAGCTTCAAACGACTCGCGTTCAAATTGAAGACCTTGCTGATCGTTTTCCTGCACCATCCTCTTAGGAAATGATTTTTTTTTAGATTCTCTTTGCTGTGTCTTGAACTATGTTTTGTGATATATGAACATTTATCTTTATATATTTTGAAATGACAGAATTATGATTCAGTTTTATGCTTCATAGTTTGTTGATATATGCTTTGTGATAAATGGTTTTATGCCTTGGTAATATTAATATGACAAAAAGAGGGAGAAGAGAACATGTTAAGGGGAGTATAAATTAAGGGGGAGTTTTTGAACTAAGGGGGAGTTTTTGAAACTGGAAAATTAGATGCATATGGAAAGGGGGAGACTAAACATGTTTATAAACTTAGTTTATTGAATAAGTTTTGTCATATCAAAAAGTGGGAGATTGTTAGGTTAATAAATTTTGAAATGACAAAACAGTAATTCAATAATGGATATTATAAATCAAGAAATGTTTAAAACATGTTAAGAGGGTTGATTAGATCATATTGAGATACAAGTCATTACCAGAAACTGGGTGTTAAAGGATGAGAGATCGATCTCATGAGAATATGAGATCGATCTGATTAAGGGTTAAAGACTTAAAAAACATGTATGGGATGTTAAGGAAGAAGAGATCGATCTCTACGGGTTATGAGATCGATCTTTAATTTACGGAATGCCTATGAGATCGATCTGGTCGAGGAAGAGATCGATCTCCTCTAAAGGCAAAGGTTAAAGGTCTTAGATCGATCTATGTTCAAACAGAGAGTTTATGAGATCGATCTCATATGGATAGAGATCGATCTCCTCAAAGACAGAGAGTTTATAAGATCGATCTCATATGGATAGAGATCGATCTCCTCAAAGACAGAGAGTTTATGAGATCGATCTAGGGTGATTAAGGATCGATCTCCACTCTACGAGAATGCTTGCTAGATCGATCTTACTTCAAACAGAGAGTTTATGAGATCGATCTGATGGTTCGACAGATCGATCTTCACTAACATTTTACAGATTATAAAATCGATCTCTACAAATATGAGATCGATCTCCTTGCTTTGAGTTGCTTTGTAATTGCAGGAATTTGAATTAAAAGATCGATCTGGTCGTGATGGAAGATCGATCTGATACTCTACTGGAGGTTCCCAATGGCTCTCTCTGTAAAATCTTCAATGGGAAAAACTGCATTAAATGCTTCACCTACCATCTTGCTGTATAAAACTAAGCATTGAAGACATTAGGGTGATAAGAAATAGAGCTAGAAATTCTAAATATTCTCAAGAGATCATTCCTCATTATTCCTTTTGTCTTCAAAATCATATTTATTGTATTGTCTTTAATAGCTTGAGTTGAAGTTATTCTTCTTACCCACAAAAGAGAGTTCTCATTTGTATTCACTCCTAATCTAAAAGAAAAGAGCAGAGTTCCTTTGTGAGAGAATTGTGTAAGAGGTGAATATTTATCTTTGTAAAAAGGGTAGAGAGGTTATTCCTTAACCTTGAAAAGGAGGTTGTATCAACTATTGTGATAGTGAAAGAAAACTCTTGACAAGAAGGTCAAGAAGAGAGGACGTAGGCAAGCGATTGGCCGAACCTCTATAAATTGCTGAGTTTGCTGCTTCTCTCTCTTATCTCCTTTACTTTGTTGCACTATAGTCTATTGCTTATTATTTGATTACTTGCAATTAAATTTAAAAGAGTTTAAATTTAGCATTTAGACTAGAAAACCGATTCACCCCCCTCTCGGTTGAGCCAACAAGTACTAAACACCCTAGGCTCTGATACCAAATAAACTCTATGATGCCCCGGAAGCACGAAAAACATGGCAAATTTAAAACTTATTTACATCAATATACAATTCTAGGTGCATTCCTGTGCAGTGTCATGCATCATCATATATACATTATAAAACTTTCACCTCAGGATCTCATAATCTAATATTCATATATCATAGCGTATACAATCCTCAATACAAATTTAATTAATCCTAATACATCTCATACATCACCGTTCATCAAGTGTCTATAAATACAACTTTAGTCTAGGTACATGAAATGTTAAAGTATACCTCAAAATACAATATACGGCTTGAAGCTCAAGTCCTCCACTAGCCACTACTCTGTACGTCATAGGAAACTCTCTTCACTTAAAGAAATCTAGGGGGATATAAAAAATAGGGTGAGCTTTTAAATTGCTCAATAAGGGGGTAAGGTACTCATTAATAAAATCATTAATTGCACAGCACAATCATTTTGTTTTGTAGGTTAAACTCAATTAGCTCAATAGAAAACGTAGCATGAACTCATTAAACATCATTATCATCTCATTTCTCTAAGATCATGCAGAAACATGAGAGTAAATGGCTCAGTTCTAAAACCATAGTTACAAGCATGTGGAAATCAGGATGCGATAATGGGTTTTCTCGTAAGGACGTCATAGAAATCATCTCAGTAGTAATGCACGGGGCAAAGCCACGAAACACACTCACATGTGTAAAACAGAGACTATGCAAATAAACTCATATAAAAACATTCTTCATGACACATCAAAATAATCTTCTCTAGGTGCGCATCCCAGGCATCCTCAAAAGAGGGAATGTTGACAATATGGTTGTGTACATGGTATATTGGTCCTACGTGTTACCAGAACAAGGCCCGGACTTACATGCTACCAGAGCAAGGCCTCTCCTCATGCACACTATTGGTTTTACATGCTACCAAAGCAAGGCCACCCAGCGCTACCAAAGCAGGGGTCATCTCACGTTACCAGAACAAAGGCATCTCTCGCTACCAAAGCGGAGGAATATCAAACTTACATGCTACCAGAGCAAGGCTTGGACTTACATGCTACCAAAGCAAGGCCCGATGTGCTATCACATGACACGCCTAAGTCTCAATAACATCTATTATCATATAAAATCATTTTACCTTCACGTAGAGCTCATAATGGTTCCTCTCATAAAACTTATTCGAAAATCTTTTTTGTACTCATGACAAAACATGTCAAAATCGAGCTCAAACAGGTAAAACCACGCACACATTTCTCAAATCTCAGTATGCCTTAACGTAGAGCCCAAATCCCTTTTCACTTTTAAACTCAAACAGTTTGTAAAATAATTTCACACTTTGTTTACAACTCATGAAAATTAGGCCCCGTCCGGCTATAAAATCATGTGTAATAATTCAATCACAACTCGTAAAAACATGTTTATTTCTCAAATAACATTTCATGCTACAAATATCATCATAAATCACATACACAAATGAGTTTAAGTTTTCCCTTACCTCGTTACACCTCGTATAGTGTAATCGTTTCCCCCGAACGACAAACTAGCCTCGCATTCCTCTCTGAAACTCTCAGGCTATCCCAACGATGTAAAAACATCATCAACATGTCATCACATTGTCTCAAATCTTAACATCGAGCATAATTGCTCACATACTCAAAATTTCTCAATACCTCAATAATTCTAACAATCCTAACCATTTTCAGCGATTCATCACAACATCTACAGCCACAATCGTAGAAATCTACTTCAAAATCAAGGGTTAAAGCTTAGAAATTTACCCAAAACTTGTGGAGTGCTCAATTCATGCCTCAGCTCAAATTGTCCTTCGATTTTCAAGTATGTTGTTCCCCTTACGATGAGGAATAACTTTCCCTCTTGCCACTACCTCTGATTCGAACGAAAATGGGCATTTTGGAGGAGAGAGAAAGTTAGGGATTCGACCAAAATGGGGGTTTTTGGTTTTTGGAGAGAGAAAAGATGAATTCTAGTAAAAATACAGGGGTCTTTATATAGGCAGAGGGCAGGAGATAGATCTGCTCCTGTAGGAGATTGATCTGCCTTTGAATTTGGGAATGTTTTAGGTAATTTTTATGCCTACCAGATCGATCTGTCGTGGGGCAAGATCCGTGGGGCAAGATCGATCTCATAATCTTGAGGAGATCGATCTGCTCCTTGTGAGGAGATCAATCTGATTTTTACAGAAACATTTGGAGATCGATCTGATCTTGTAGGAGATGGATCTCTTTAAGGCAGAATCACAAGGAGATAGATCTGCTTCCATTGGAGATCGATCTGCTCATTTAAAATTTTCATTCCTTGTCACTTTGGCCTACTAGATCGATCTCCCTTCTCCAAGATCAATCTGGCCTCATAGTTTCACACTATGGTTGTACACTTGGCATAAAATCTCCATATATAATTGCCATAGTTTGCTCCATTGATTATTTCTCCTTCAATACTCATTCATCATTTAGAAATTTCATTCCTTACCACTCAATTTATGAGTACATCGCATTTAACTCAATCAATTACACTCATGTTCACATTACATAATTACATGTGTATAAAATCCTCAGGTCTCACATAGACTTATAATTGTGAATATTTCATATCAGAGTTTGTACTTTTTCTTTGGGGATAATATTGGAGAAATCAATATGTTTAGTATTTGTCAATTCCTACATATGTTTTGTTTTGCTTGAGGACAAGCAAAAACTTAAGTTTGGGGGTGTGATAATTCTATTAAAATAGAGTTATTTATACTTAATTCTGAATTAATTATTTTAATCCTCATATTATTTTATTAATTATCCCCTCATTTTAATTAAAATTCTCATGTTTGCAGATAAATTAAATTCAGATGAGCTTCAGTCATTTCGATAGAAAATGGACTGAAAATGGACTTAAAAGGACACATTGGCCACCACATGCCACATCGCACATCCAAGTGGACAAGAAGACAAATGACATGGAAATATCTTCTCTAAAGTGAATGGAGTGAAGACAAGTGGCCAAATAATGTCAACTCATCTAGGATTAGAAATTACCTTTGTACCCTCAATTTGTGTATAAATAGAATATGATGAGACAATTGAAAACCAAGTAGAAAGTAGGGTAAGTAGAGTAGAGTAGAAGTAATTCTAGGGTAGTTTTTAGAAGGATTTTTTTTAGAATAGATTTATTTTAAAAGTTTTTATTAGGTTTTATTTCCCTAGTTTCTTCAAGCTTTCCCGTTGGTTTAATTTTTTTTTTTAGCAGTCACAATTGTTCTTGATTTCACTTGGTTAGTGTTTATGGCACATTTAAGATTTCTTTAATATGAACAATTTTCATTTGACATTTTTGTTAATCTCGGTTTCCCTTTTTATTTTATGATGGTTTTCTTCTGTATGGTTGTTCCTTTATGTTCCTACGTTGATGGCTGGTATCAGTAACTATTGTGCTCAACCTGTTGCTCTTAGTTATTTTACATGTTCCATTTGTTTTAAGTTTCATCCTTCCATCATCGGTGGCTGAGCAGAGGAAGAAACAAGCTGTGGCCACTGGAAACTTGTGTTTTTCTGTTTTACGACTTTCTCTAGTTTTGGTTTAATTTTCAAATGTTAGCTTTCAGTATTTTCTAATTTTCTTGGTTTTGACTTTGTTTGCTGGCGTTGCCGTGTGGTGCCGAGGAGCTAAAGTTGCTGGCTGTTTCTCGAATGTCCTACCCACTTGTGTGCGGTGTTGGGCAATCTGGATAGTTGCAAATGTGCCGAGGATCACCACCTAGTCTCTCCTTATTTTCAACCTTAAACCTTTCTTTTGATTCTTCAAGTTTTGTTTTAGTTGCTACTGTATTTTTCTTAGTCATTTCTATTTTGGTTCAATTTTTTTTTTTTTTTGTATTCCAAGTTATTTCATAGCACTATTTCCTTTCTTTGCACTAACATTTCTATTTTCTAGATTCTTATTGTGCCATTTCCTGCATCCTTCTCGGTTCTGGCTGCAATACTATTCCTCTATGTTGTAGCTTACTGTCGGAGTCGAGTCTTTGCAGAATGCTGTGCGTTTGAGTCATGAGCTATTGTGAAGTTTGCTCGAGCATCAGATGTGGCTGTTGAAACTGGCTCGAAGCAGGAAACATGGTTGCTGAAGCTGGCGGGGCTACTGCCATTCGATGCAATACAGCAGCATGAGTCTATGGTTGCAGTGAACAGAAGCCACATTCATCCTTTGTTCAACTTTGTTTAAAGTTTAAGTTACTGTTCATTTTAGCTTCTATCTTATTGTTGCATTATTCTATTTGTTGTTGATGTATCGATTTTCTGCTAGTCTTCTTTTTAGTTGTTGTGCAGTTGTTGGATGGCAGTAGCTGGTGACAGGTCTGGTTTGCACTGGACAGAAGAAGAGGACGCATGACTGGCACATCGTTGGCTGGGAAGCAAGACATGGCCAGCTGATGGCTGAGTGCACGGCCAGTCTTTCCCTTACTCTTATTTTCTTTCATGCTTTCTTTAATGTTTCAAAGTTTCTTTTAATGTTCCTTTAAATTTCATTTTCTTTCGTTTAGCAAGTTTAAGAAATTTTTCTGCACTATTTTATTCCTCAACTTGTTCTGCCATTCCCAATTTAATTCATCTTTGCCTTTAGAATCATTGCAGTGGCTGCCATTGTTGAACCGGAAGCGTGGAATGCTCTATTCTCAGAGTAGCTGGCAACCCACGATTGTTGTATGCTGAAAGACTGATCCATGTTGAACGGCTGCCGAACAAGGTGAGTGGAGCAGTTGCTTGTGTTGCTCGGTTCTGCTGCATGAAAAGTAGGTCAGACAAAGGTGGTACTGCAGAATAGATGCACGACAGATGATATGCATGATTGGCTGGGTAGTACAGTGTAGGACGTGGTGACAGAAGCAGCACCGGCATTACTAGACGTGTGTTGCTAGAGTGTAACTGACTGCTTCTGTTGGATACTGAACTAAAGTAGGAGCTTGTGTGTGTGTGTCTGACTGCAGTGACCAGTAAAACGCTGTAGTTGGTGATGCAAATGGCCTATCCTTAATCAAAGGCAGGAATATGTCGTAGGGTACAGAGCACAGTACAAGTGCACGAGACAAGTTGTTGATTGATAGACAGAACAAGGCTACGTTTGGCACTATTGATATTTTACAATTTGATTATCTTGCTTTCATACTAGTTGCTAAATGTTATTTCTTTTACTCTTGTTTGTTAGCTTAGGTAAAGTTAGATTTTTGAATTAATTTGCATGTTATCTAAATTTTCTTTGTCGTTCAGTTTAAAACTTAATTTTAATTATGTTAATAGTTAATTTTTTAATACAATAGGATTTAAGTGTAGTGCTCATGTGTTGCATTTAAAATTAGATTAAGGGTAGAATTATTTTATGCAATTTTAATTAGTTAGTTTTCAGTTTAAACTTTAAAAATCTAAAAATATTTATTTTTCATGCATTATTTAGATTTTATTATTTATCTAGACAATGTATTAGGTTAGTAATTAGCTATAGTTATATTTAATTTAGAATCACCATTTTAGACATTTAGATTTATAGTTATATTTAGGAATTTCCTTAAATTAATAGGATTTTATTTCATTAGATCATAGGATAGTAGATTAAGGGTAGAATTATTTTATGCAATTTTAGTTAGTTAGTTTTCAGTTTAAACTTTAAAAATCTAAAAATATTTATTTTTCATGCATTATTTAGATTTTATTATTTATCTAGGCAATGTATTAGGTTAGTAATTAGCTATAGTTATATTTACTTTAGAATCACCATTTTAGACATTTAGATTTATAGTTATATTTAGGAATTTCCTTAAATTAATAGGATTTTATTTCATTAGATCATAGGATAGATTATTTTGCCTTAAATTAAATACATGCAATTTTTAGTTTTGTAGTATAATATTCTAGTGCTATTTATTTTATTTTATTTTTACATTCTCTTATTTTTGCATTTTAGTCTATTTGCACTAATTAATTTTAGTTTCAGTATTGTTCTTTTTTCAGGTTATTGCTTTTATTTGCTTAGAACTCTGTTAGTAATCGTTGCTCTATTTTTATTTATTTTAACTTTATTGTTTTTCAGTACTTTTTAAATTAAACTTTATAGATCACACGTGCAATTTTCATAATTTGTTAGGATATACTTAGGGTAAGGTTAACCTGTACTTAATTAGGCTAATTAGATTCTATGTGGGACGATAATCCGGGACTCAATTCTCATTATTACTTGTACGACCAGTGCACTTGCGGTTTAGACGTCTAGGTTACTTAGGACGGACGTGTCAGTTGTAGACATGTGATCTATACATTGATGTATATTATATGTTTTATGTGTATTGCAATGAGAATGAAAATGGTATTGAGTTGGGAAAGGATTCTAAAATCAACTGGATTACGAATATGAACTGTGTTTAAACTTTGCAGGTGGGTTAGGTCCAATGGCAGCCGTTATGCTGTCGAAATTTTTATAAATAAATTTTGTTAAGTATATGACACTAATAGAAATGCAACTTAGATTAAAAGGATAAAATAAATAAATAAATAAAATAGCTCGTTTTTTGTGCTTCCGGGGCATTACAGTTGGTACAAGGGAGAGAGAGGGCGCAACTTAGAGAGAAAAGAGAAAAGGAGAAGCGAGAGACAAAGTTGATACAAGGGAGAGAGAGGGCGCAACTACTAACGTGTCGTTCAGGCCGAGGTTGGGGAGAAAGAGGGAGTGCCATTGTAGAGAGAGAGAAATCGCCGACGTGTCATGTAAACGCCGTAAATTTTCTGTATTTAATTAAACAATAAAATTATATGAAAATACGTTATAAGAATGTATTTACATATTGCATATAGTGTTGCAAATATATATAAATACCTATGTGGTAAGTAAATGAAATGAGGTGAAATAATGCACATGGGTATCTAAGATAGTATATACATGTGTATGTACATTATAAAAGAGAAAGAGTATAGAAATATAAATACAACATGATGAAATAAATAAATGATATATATATATATATATATATCTATTATAATGATAATATATATATATATATAGGAGTACGGAATTTGCTTCCAAAGGAAGCCAATTCCCTCATTTTGATTTTCAAAGGCAGAGACTTCTCTGCTGTAGCGGGAAACAACAAAAGGAGAAAAAATAATACAAAAATAGAAGAAAGGGAGAAGAGAGAAATAAAAAATGAAATGAAAAGAAAGAAATGCGGAGGAAACGAGCACTGATTTTTGGGAACCGAAAACAGATAGGAGGAGAAGGAGAAAATCGAGAAGTGAGTGGGCAGTCTTCCTTCTTGGCATCAGAACGAAACAACAAACACCACTGCATTCCTTTAAGTTGTTCTAACAGCAACTAAAGAATCTTCTCGATAAGGCAGAACTGAAGCCAGAACAGGGCCTTTTCTCGGCCTTCTTGAAGACAGAGGAGACTTGGTAGAGGTGGAGGCGTGATCAGGAGGGGCGATAGTTGTATGCTTGGAAACAGCACAGCTGAAGGAATGAAGAAGTAAGGAGACTCACTAGGGAAGAAGAAAAAGGAAGCCGAGAGTTGGTGCCCCTCGGGTTTAGGGGTAAGGAAAATGATTGCAAAACAATGGTATGAACCCAGAGAGAAGAGGCCATGTCACTCTTAGTAAATCTGGTGGGATGAAGAAAACGTGCATGGGAATTGTTGAAGGCCACCACTCGTGACTATCCCATATTCATTCGGTTACAGTGAGCCTCGGCTTTGGTTTTGGAGACGAATAAGTGGCAAAGGCAATAGGAAATTGGCAACAGCTTTTCGTGTTGGCCTATTTAAAGGTGTGGTTAAAACCTGATTAAATAAGAAATGAAGCTGCTGTATGGCATGATTGGTTGTCGAAAACAGGGGAAGTAGAAGGGCATCGGAGTTGGCAGTGATGTGAGGATGAGGTTCGAGGTGATGGCGATGGTGATGATAGCCGAGCTTAGTAGCACAAGCTTATAACCTAAATGGGGGCAATACGGTGATAGGATAATGGTTCTACTCATGCTGTCGGGTTCATTGTGGCCAAACTCTGGCCTGCCCGCTCTAAGCCTGGAGTTGATCCCCGAGACTTGAGCGAAAGCTGTGGGCCTCGTGGTTCCTAGAGTGAAGGGTACTGCGTGAGGCTGGTTTCATAGAGCAGCGAAGACCTTATGCTCCTTGCAGTGGAGAGAAATAGAAGTGTAGAAGAGAAAGAAACTAAATGGGAACAGAGGTTCGGCTGGAAGATTGGTGTTGGAAACGGTAGAAGAAGGTGGTGAGGCCGAGAGGAGACGAAACAGAGGAAGAAGAAATGAATGAACAGTGCCTGGAACCGAAACCAAAGAAGAAAAAAAAGAAAGAAGGAAAATGGAGGGAAACCGAAAAGGATTCAAAAAAAAGAGAAAAAAAAAGAGGTTATTATTATTATTATATATATATATATCTAAATATATATAAGGATATATGTATATATAAATAGAACCACATGGAAAATAGAATAAGAGGCATCGAGGAAATCGAGAAAACCCGAGGGAAAGGTGATCGAAAATATTTATTCAAAATTTTCGATGAAAATAAGTTGGAAGGGCCAAGCTCACCGACTCACTACATCGAGACAATCAAGGATTACGGACAGACATCAAGGTAAGGAATTTATGCAAGTTTTAGATATAACTGTAAGTATTTTATGATTTCTAGTGTATTTTCCCTAGGTAAGCAAGGTTACGATTGTGACGCATTGTAGGTAATTTAAATAAATAGGATACTAAGAAATACAAATTTCAATATAGGAGAATCGTAGAAGGATTTAAGGGAGATACTTGGAAGCATCACTACTCGAACTTGAAATTTTCGATAATCGAGGTAAGGGGTACAATTTAACTTGGTTCTGATAATGAATCCTTATTTCATTGATAAAAATATTTTATGAAGCAGCATTATGTTTTGAAATGATTTATAACTGCTTTCATACTTATGGAAAGGTTTACGAAACATGATTTCGTTTTAAGAAATGTTCATAAGTACGTTTATGTTTATGATATGAATTTTCTAAAGCACGAAAATGCATGGAAATTTTATGATGATTTGAAAACTCTATATTTATGCTTTGAAAGGAACTTTTGGTATTTTCAAAAGTATTTATGTAAAAAAAGAAAAAGAATTTTGAGACTATAGGCTTCATGCATGGTTACTTCTCGTGGTGTTCCGACTCCACCACTTGAGTGTCGGTACATAGGGCCCCTGTAGCTCTTGACTCTACCTGTGTGGTAGATGTCTTGCTACTGGTGGTTTATGATGATGATGTTTTGGTAGTATCTCGTACCCGCGCAGCACGCATGAATGTTTCCTGCACGACGAGTGCCATTGGTACCCGTGCCCTAGCTACGTGCTAGTATATGATAAGAAATAAGAAGATCTACCCATGTTTATGATTATGATTGCTGTACGACCTTGATCCACTTTACAACCCCCTTACCATGGCCATAGGTATGATGACTTTCTACGGAGAATGACACGTATCGCATGACTTAGTTATAGCCTAGTCTCCACGATTATGAATGAATGACGAATATGATTATGAACATGTTTATGATGATGAATGAATGACCATGTTTTTACGAGATTTTGGCGAAATGTTTAAGAATGATTACGTTTTATGAAACGTTTACGAATGATGATGATTTTATGAAATCACCCATGAATAATAAAAATTTTATGAAGTAGTTAAGCATGTATTCGATTTAAAGAAACTCATACTTCATAATTTCTTTTGATAACTATGCACGAAATGAAAGTTTACATATCTTCTAAATATTAGTTTCTAAAAGAAACTTATGACCAGTTTTTCTGAAGCAAAGTTTATTTCATGAATGATTTCTGGCATGCTTTTACATATCAGGACTGCTTTAAAAGTATTTTCTTACTGGGCTTTTTCCCGAATGCTCACCCCTTTCACCTCTTAGATTTTTACAGTGAATTACATTTAATAAATGCTACGTAGACGACGTAGGCTGACGGATATGAGCTTCCCCAGACTACCTTTTGTACATGCATGAGGTATACCTTCTTATCTCTTTACCAGACCATTTGTATGCACAGACATCTATTGAAAGTAATGTGTCGGGATGGAATCTGTATAAGGATAAATGAAATGAAATATTTTTAAGGATTGATACTAAACATGAATACAGCCTAAGTGAATAAATGATTAAGTTGTAAGCCGAAGTTTCAAAAAAAAAATTCTCGAATTTTTATAGGTCACGGGTCATTACATGTCATTCAGACAGAGGAGGAACGTGGCACAGCGGTGGCGCACGTTTGTGTCCAACTTTTATTCTTTAAGATTCCTCTTGGTATCATGATTCTGGAGCCATGAATCGGATTATAAATGCCATAGAAAATTTGAATTTTGGATCTGAGTTGGAATCAATATTGCATGTGTTGGTCACTCTTCTGTTCTTTTTAACTTCTATTCTAAGAAGCTGTTTGGATCTTATCGTAAATCGTGAACAGTCCTAATAGGATAAAAAAAATTTCTGTAAAATTATTGTCATAACAATTTCGTCTGAGTACTCTATCGTCAGACGATTTGGAAAACACAAATGAAGTCACCATCAACTTTTTTTATTAGGCGTGAGGCCACCTAAAAACGTTTATTTTTTTAACAAAATCTTAAAATTAATTAAATTTTATTTAAAAGAAAATTTTTGGTTAGCAGAAACAAAGTTTAGGTTCAAGAGTTCGGTTATGCACGAGGAAGAATTAACACCCCCACATCGCCCGTTTAAAACCAATATTATTTAATCTTGTATTATCCTTTAATTTTAATGAAATAGTCTTAATTAAATATTTAAAAAGAATTCTTTTTTATTATACTTTTTTGAAAATCTTTTTATTTTTTCTTTATTTTTAGAAAATTGAAATATATTTTTTCAGGAATAAATGAATTTTTTTTTGTATTGAAAATTATATCGAAGTACACAAATATTTCTAGTAGTGTTTCAGATAATTTTCTCACTTGCAGGTTTCTTAAGAATCGCTACTTGCGATTTCTATAGAATCTCATCTTCAGAAGATTCACACTTATTTCAAAATTTTATAATTGCATATGTTGCAACTACATAATACATTATGCATATGACAAGTTCATTCTTTTATTATTATTATTTTTAAACTCTATTATCATTTTTTATTTTAAATAAGGATTTATTTTATCGAACAATTAAATTAAATATTTCAATATTTAGTGAATTTTTCTCACCTAGAGATCAATTAAATTAAAATTCTCATCATTAGAAGTAAATTTATATTTTTATTAATTTATTTACTTACCTTTTTTCAGATTAATTTGCTTCATAAAATTATAGAAGAAATTTTTACATCGAAACAAAATTACTTAAATATTTCAATACACTAGAAACATTCAAATATTTTTATTCGATCCTAAAGATTACGAAAAAATCACTACTTGTGATTTCTATGAAATTATATCATCGGAAATAAAATTTACATTTTATTTATTTATTTATTTTTATTTTTAAATTAATTCATTTCATAAAATTGTGGAAGAAAGTTTTTACATTGAAACAAAATCACTTAAATATTTCAATACGTTAATAATGTTTAAGAATTTTTATTTGATCTTAAAGACTATCGAAGAATCACTACTTGTGATTTCTAGGAAATCTAATCATCGAATTTTTTTTTTTAATAATTCATATTCTATAAATTTTATAAAATTTTCTTTTATATGATATTTAAAAACATTAACATTTTATTTCAAATTTGATCATGTTAAAAATCATTGAATGATAAATAATAAGAGTAAAATGAAACAAAATTAAAAAAAAAAAAGACCCTTTTCTTTTGCAAAAGAATCAATAAACATAAAATATATTTACATTCAATAAACATACAAAATACTAAAAAATAATAATGTAATATTACATATATATATTTATTTATATAAGGCTTACCTTAATGAAAATGGTTGAAACAATGTCGTTTCAAATGGGCCTTCTTCTTCCTTCCGGTTCTCTTCTCTGTTCAACGATGGTGCAATGACACAAAGCAGCCCCCTAGATCAGCGATGTACAGCAGATAGTAGCAATGGAGCAGGGATTGAAGCTTGGCGAGGTGATGCAACTGGCACTGCAACCGGCAGCCGGTGCTGGTGCAAAGATGGTGGCAATGAGGAGCAGGCAGAATGCAGCGGCAGCAGGGAACGAGGGTGGCAGTAGCGGAACAGGACCAGCAGGTGGCAGCAACGCAGGAGGAAACACAACAGAAAAGAGACAGCCCGTTGCAGCAAGGGGAGCGGCAAGGTAGCAGCACCGATGGTGCACAGGGAAATGGCGAAGATGATGGCAACGAAGCGGCAACCAGTAGGGAAGATGATGCTTTGCAGGGACACAAGGGAATATACAACAACAACGGTGGTAGGGCATTAATGCCTGGATGAGGTGCAGTGGGGCTACAACTAGGAGGATGGTGTAAGTGCAGATCGCGATGTAGGCAACTGTAATGGTGGCACGCAACAGAAAAAAGCTTGATGCAGGCAGTAATGGCACACGATGCAAGAAGCAAAACAGTAAAAAAAAAAATTGAAAATTACAAACTCCAGGTTTTTTTTTTTTTTTTCCTTTCTCTTACTCCTCTGTATCCATCTCCTCCTCCTCTTGGCTTTTATAGCCATTCTTAAACTTGAACAGAAGGAAAGGGACAATATTCCCTTCATTTAAGCTCTAAAATCATGGCAACCCATAAGGATTTTCTTACGTTTTACTTTTGACAGATTTATTATTAAATTCCTTCCCCATTTTGTTTTCAATATCTTTTATTTAAGGCTACATAATTAACCTTAGACAACCCTTTATTTGCATGTGAGTGTGCATGGGATAGGGTTTGCGTAGGTGTTGCATGGTGTGTGCATAGGAGAGGTTTTTAGGTTTTGAATGGTTTAGGGTTTGATCAAAGTTGACATATTTTTTATTTAATTTTTATTCATTTATTGATTTTTATTTTTTTATATTTTTATTTTTCCTTATGTTTTTTATTCTTAATTTAAAAAAATTGTTCGGACAAAATTAGGTGTTTACAACTGCCTCTCTTCACACATTGCTTACAATCAAGTATAAAGCAAAGACAATAGACAACTATTTTATCCAAATTCATCATGCCAACATATTTCTTCTCTTCTTCTGGTTTAAAGATTATGGAATGAATGCAAAATAAACTTTTCTAGTCTCTTCTATCATAAGACTAAGAATGATACAAAAATAAAATTTCTTATTCTCTTTTTCTATAAGATTAAGGAATATATGCAAATTGAAATTTTCTATTCCTTTCTATCATAAGACTAAGGAAATAATGTAGAATTATATTTCCTATAAGATTAAGGAAGGAAAAATGAACTTTCTTAATCTCTTCTATCATAAGATTTAGGAAATAAAGCGGAATTGAAATTTCCCAATCTTCTTCTTCTATAAAATTAAGGAATGAATTAAAATGAAATCTCTTAATCTTCATCGCCTGTAAAGGTTAAGAAAACAATGAAAATGAATTTTCCTAGTCTCTTTTATCGTAAGACTAAGAATGATGCAAATTAAAATTTCCTAGTCTTTTCTATCATACGACTAATGAATGATGCAAATTGAAATTTCCTAGTGTTTTCTATTATAAAACTAAGGAATGCAAAATGGATTTTCTTAATCTCTCATATCATAAGATTAAGGAATGAATGCAAATCGAAATTTTCTAATCTTTTCTATCATAACATTAAGGAACGCATGCAAATTGAAATTTTCTAGTCTTTTCTATCACAAGACTAAGGAATGCAAAGTGAATTTTCCTAATCTCTTCTATAAAAATCTCATGTACATGGTTTTTCTATAAATAAAGCCTTAGACAATTAAAATTAAAAACGTGATTATGGGTGGATTGATTTAAGTATAAATATTAGACTAACATTATACGTATACTATTTGGACTTGTATATTTAAATGTATACAACATTTTATTTATTTATTTAAAAATTCATGTGTAGATATAAATATATTTATATATATATATATATATTCAAGGAATATAAATATACACATGCAAGATTAGGAATGAATGAACACATGTATATATGTAAGTGTATACATATATATATGTGTACATATATAAATACATGTATAGGTATATGTATACATATGTAAACAAATATACATATGCATATATATAAGCATAGGCCCGTAGCACATAGCCATCATGCCGAGATGCCCTCATGTAGCAGATGTGTGCATAAGGAAACCAGTTGAAGGAAATGGTGAAATACAAGGGAAAATAACAGGCATGGCAGTAGAAAACAAGTGGCAGAATCGGAGAAGGAAATAGAACAAATGAAGCTTAAGGACCGAAAAACAAATGCCTATAAGGGAAGAGGAAAACATAGAACTTACTGGTAGCTTGGGTGTACATCGAGTTAGGAAGGAAGAGAGAAATTGAGAGGCTACGACAAAACAACTCCTCGAGAATGCATAAACCAACTTATACATATAAATATATGCATGCTGGTACAACAGACATGGTGGTAATAGAAGACACATTAGAAAATGGACTGTGGCAATGGTGATCGATGAGTGAGGCAGATAGGAAAGAATGAAGGAAACACAAAGGAAGGGATGTGTATACACCTATCAATATATATATATATAGGTTACTGAAACACTAGGGAGGAAGGCTCCAAAATGGTAGTGTTGCAGCAATAAAAAAAGAAAAAAAGAAAAAGAAACATAGCAGTAGGCAGAAAGGGTGAGCATGAGGGGGGTAGTTCGTAGGAGACTGAAACACAAAAGATGGCCGAAAACGTGTGGGAAAGACCTTAGTTGCATGTAACCGGCTAGGATGGAAGGTTGAGGTACACTTACATATACAAGTTCCTAATGATGCACATATGTATACAATATATATGTGCATACTGGAAACAGAACAGGGAACGACAACAGATGCGAAAGCGAGAGAGGAAGGAAAATTTGAGAAACAGATAAGGAAGACATCGGTTTAGAATAGGAGTGAGCCAAGAGAGGGGGCTGATCAGGGTAGCAGGAGAACAGAGTAGGAACTGAAAACAAAGGAGGTTAGCAGGAGTAGGTACGTGGAGGCTGGGAACAGTGTGGAAAAGCAGAGAAGGGTGTTGAGGCTAGAGGCTAGAGGCTAGAAAATTATGTTATGCTAATGATGATGTGTGATGGAAGGTGTGGTTGAGAGAGTGGAGGAAGGCTGGAAGCCGACAGTGGCCGCAACAAAGGGGAAACAAGGGACTACCGCAAGGAAACTTTGGCTGTTGGAGGAGAGGAACACGAGACGGGCTGAAAAGGAGAGGAAACCGAGAGCAGGGAAGGCAGTGAACCGAAGCAGGAGAAATGAGTAAAGTGCAAAAGCAAGATTGAATGAAGGAAACTATTTGAGGAATTCGAAACAATAATACTGAAGATAAGTAGATGAGGACAGGGGAGACTCCTCGATAATGATGGTTCCGGTGGAAGCTTGGAACGGAGCCAGCTGTGGGGAGAAAGACGAGTGAGACATGATGATGGTGACTACGGAGGGTTGCGGTGCTGAGAAGGATCGAAGTGCACCGATGAAGACAATGAACAATAGATATGTACAACGAAGAAGAAAGAAGAAGAGAGAGGCGCGAGAGATTTAAACTATGCGAAAAAAAAGAAGATTATATATATATGTATGTAAAGCTATACATGTATATATATATATATATATATATATATATATATATTAGGTTATAGAAGAAAGAATCTAAGGTTGAAGAGAGTGCAAAGAAAATTGTGAAGAGCCCAGGGAAAAATAGTGCAAAAATATTGGTTTGATATTTCTGGAGGGCTAAACCGATTTAAGTAGACCCGAGAACCCGTACCATTGAGGTATCAAAAATTTTCGACAAGACACCGAGGTAAGGAAAATTCTCGTTGCTACTAGAGTTAAATATATGTAATTTTTGTGCGTTTGTAGTTATAAAATTGTTAGACAAAATTCTCTAGTTACCGGAATATAGAGACCCAAGGTCGAATTTGCGTTTTAGAATTTAAGGGAATTTTAAACTCCGTAGATCGACCCAAATACCGATATAGATTTACTTGATTAAATTAAACAAAATCCCGATAAATATAATTATTGATTTTAGATCAAAAACCCCCAGTTTTGACTACTCTATATCGAGTACATGAATTTTAACCAAAAAATGGCTAATCAGCATCTTTTGAATGGTTTTGTGGAAACGAAATTTATTTTTATTTAAGAAAATGATCTGTTATAAAGAGATTCTAATAAGATGTGCTTGAGTGTGTGATGACTGTGTGTCACACGGTCCGACTCACATTGTACTAAGACAAAAGCTATGATTAAATCATGATGCATTCTGTATGTTCTGTTATCTTTGGTCCATGGAGTACGATATACCATGCAACACGCATGTGAGTACGATGTACCGTGTCTTTGATTCTGGTCTTCAGACATTTTGATTTTTGAGCCGATCAGGTAGCCGACCACTCCCATGGCAATTGACATCCTGGCACATCTGATCAGTGATTACCAGGAGTCACTAACATTGGCTAATAGTCCTTCTGATATCTGATATAGTATGTACTGTCTTGACTCGTCTATTTGAAATATTATTTTGAATTGTCTGTATGAACTGAGATATTTGGAAATCTGTTTATTTTGCTACTGGAAGCTCTGAAATTTCTGTATTTACCACGGTAGCTAATTTTACTACCGATATATGTTCTGTTTCTGAAATCTATTTTTGGTATTTGTGAATTTGTCGAACTATTTATGTACTCTGTGAAAATGTTTCAAATTTGGCATATATATATATATATATATCTTTCTTAGGTAGTGTATTTATCTACCTGTTATGAGGTTTTTCTTACTAAGTTTGTTAAGCTCACCCCCTTTATTTTCCTCCACAGAGCCTCGTTAGTAGCGGAGACAGTCTTTATAAGTTGTTTATTTTGCAGAGCCATTCGTCAGAAAAACTTTCTTCTGCGCTAAAGATATACACAGTATAGACATTTATTTTGTATCAACATTTTGAATGTGCAGTAATGTATACAAAATGTGTCTGGGGAATGTGAACGAGAATATTTTTGTAAAAGAACTACAGTGCCGATTAATTGAAGAAGTAGTTATCGTTATCATTGTTTTAAATTATTATCAAGAAAATTAAATTATATAGACGAATTTATGGATTTTAATATGTTATCGGCTCGTAGCCCAACCAAATGTGTGCAATTTGGGTTGTTACAGAAGTTGGTATCAAAGCCCGGTTGGCCTGATATGAGTCGATGATTGGAGTAAGAGAAAAGTAGGAAAGTTCAGATCCCCTGCATTACTGTACATTGTTTTGATACAAACGGGTATACTTGACTGTGTTTTGCTAAGAATTGCTACTGAATGCAGGAAAACGATTAGTTATGGCTGGTGGACGACGAGGTCAACCGAAGGGACGATGAGGCAGGTCATCTCAAGGCTAAGAGGAGAGGCTTGAAGTATCGGTGACCCCACTGCTGAACAGCTCGCTCGTGACCCTATTGAGAGCTCCGAGACCAGAATTACTAGTTTGGAACGGGGCATGGAGTCTATATTGAACTTGATCGGGCAAGTGATGGGCAAGCTGGATAATCCACCAGGCACTGCTACTCAAACTGCACCAACTGCACCAACAGTTGCGCCAAACATACCTGTGCCCGCCTAGACAGCGCCGATGCCGCCAGCGGAAGAACCTTCTACTACACTACCACAGACCCCGCTTATAGCAAAATCACCGACACTAGTGGCTCCCCAGAGGCATAGTAATGAATCGGGATATGATTGTGAATTGGATAGACTGAGGTAATTTCAAGAGTTTAAGCCTTCGTCTTTCAATGGGGTTAAGAAACCAGTAGTTGCAGAAGACTGGATAAATGAGATGGAAAAGCTCTATGGATTCTTCTGATGTACATATACCGGGAAGGTGGCTTTTGCAGCTTTTGTATTGAAAGGAGAAGCTGAACACTGGTGGAAGTCTACCGGATTAATCCTGAGAGCATGACATGGGGTGATTTCATGGGATTTATTTCTTGACGCTTTCCAGAGGAGGTACATTCCGGATACTGCCCAAAAGAGGTTATAGATAGAGTTTTCGAACTTGACTCAAGGGAATAAGTCCGTGGACGAGTATGAGCCGAAGTTCACCTCTCTTGAGAAATATAATTCAGACAGTATGGATAATGATGCAAAGAAAGTCCCGAAGTTCATAGAAGGACTGAGGCCTTCAATTCGAGCCCGACTAGCTCTGTTAGACCTCAGTACTTATGAGGAAATGGTTCACCTGGCCCAGTTGTACGAACAGGATTATGAGATGCATGCCTCCGAGTTTAGCAAAATGGGCAAAGATAAAGATCAGGATCGAAAAAGGTTAGATGGAGACAGGAGTGGCCGAGAGGGTAGGAGGCCATTGTTTAAGCGACAGAGGCACTATGAGGAGTTGCGAGGTAAGACTATTAGGGCTCTCATCTATCAGGCCTCAGTACCTACTAAGGGAATTGTAATCGAAAGACCCCAGCCTAATGTAGATATGTGTAGACATTATGGGGGAAATCATGGTAACAGGCTCTGCTATAGGATGATAGGGGTCTGTTTTAGATGTGGTATGATGAGACACATGGTCAGAGACTGTTCAAAAAATGTTGACACAGTCCCACAGAGGTATACAAAACAGAATAGAGCACCTGCTACATCCTCCACTCCAAAGAGGAAGGCAACAGGGGAAGAAAAAGGTAAACAGGTTATGGACAGGGGCGAGTATACACTCTAGAGCGGGAGGCGATAGAAACTAATGCACCAGTTGAAGTATTTAAATGTACCATTTTGATTTTTTATATTAAGGTACTAGTTTTATTTGATTCTAGTGCAACTCATTTATATCGCCAATGTTTGCATGTAAACTGATCTCATACGTACAACCTAAACCATTAGGAAGGGTGCTAACGATTAGGACACCAATGAAAGATAGTCAAATGACAGAGAAACTATATAAAGATTTTAAACTTAAAATAGGAGACCAGAACATGTTAGCAGACCTGATCCTATTAAATATGTATGATTTTGATGTGATATTGGGTATGGATTAGTTAACAACAAATAGGGTTAACCTTATCGTCATAATAGGACAGTGACATTCTTGCCAAAAAACTATGTTATAAGTTTTCGTGATAAGTAGTGGAAAGAGAATTTATAATTAAATGGAAAAATTTTACTAACTATATGAATGATAATTTTGAAGGTTACATTGCGTATGTAATTGATACGGATAAGGCAAGTCTGGAATTGGGTGAGATCCCCATAGTCAGGGAGTTTCCCGATATATTCTCGGACGATTTACTAGGGCTACCTCCAGATAGGGAGATGGAGTTTTGTATCGATCTGATGCCTGATACTGACCCGATATCTAAACCGCCTTACAGAATGGCTCTAATGGAGCTAGAAAAGTTAAGGAAGCAATTACAAGAGTTGCTAGATAAGGGGTTCATCAGACTGAGTGTTTCACCATGGGGTGCATCAGTATTATTTGTGAAAAAGAAATATGGGAGTATCAGGGTGTGTATTGATTACAGATTGCTCAACAAGGCAACCATCAAGAACAAATACCCTTTACCTCGTATCGATGATCTGTTGGACCAATTGTGATGATCACGGATCTTTTTCAAGATTGATTTGAGGTCAGGATACCATCAGTTGAAGATCAGGAGTGAGGATGTACCCAAGACAGCTTTCAGAACCCAATCCGAACATTATGAGTTTTTGGTTATGCCTTTCGGGTTGACGAATGCTCCTGTAGCTTTCATGGCACTGATGAATGAAGTGCTTAAGCCGTACCTAGAAAGATTTGTTATAGTTTTCATTAATGATATTTTGGTGTATTTCAAGTCTAGAGAAGAACATGAGTAGCATTTGAGAGTGGTTCTCCAAACCCTCAGGGAAAAGAAGTTGTATGCCAAGCTCAGCAAATGTGATTTATGGTTGAATCATATAATATTTCTAGGTCACATTGTGTTTAAAGACGGGGTGTCTGTAGATCCGTCTAAGGTGGAGGCTATAGTGCAATGGGAAGGACCCAATACTGTTACTGAGATTCAGAGTTTCTTGGGTTTAGCTGGGTATTACAGAAGATTTGTAGAAGGTTTCACTAAGTTAGCTGCTCCTCTGACACGATTTATTATGAAGAATGTTAAGTTCGAGTGGAGTGATGCATGTGAAAGAAGTTTCCAAGAGTTGAAACACAGACTCACCACTGCACCCATATTGACTATCTCGGTTAGTTCAAGAGGATTCTCGATGTATACGGATGCATTTAGTCAAGGTCTGGGATGTGTATTGATGTAAAATGAAAAGGTAGTGGCTTATGGTTCCTGTCAGTTAAGAGACCATGAGAGGAACTATCCGACTCATGATTTGGAATTGGCAGCTGTAGTGTTTGCACTGAAAATATGGCGCCAATATATGTATGGAGAGAAGTTTCAGATCTTCACAGACTATAAAAGCCTCAAGTATTTATTTTCACAGAAATAGTTGAACATGAGGCAGAGGAGATGGATAAAGCTTCTGAAGGACTATGACTGTGAGATCCTATACCACCCGAGGAAGGAAAATTTGGTAGCAAATGCCTTAATTAGAAAGAATAGCTGGATGATATCATACATGATGATTCGGGAACACGAACTATTAGAATAGTTTGCGAACCTCAACTTGAACATTGAACCATCTGACACTGCCGGTTGTGGTGTGATAACTAGCCTGAGAATAGAACCAGACTTGATTAATATAATCTGATAGGCTCAACGTGCTGATAAGTACTGTGTAGATATGGCCGATCAGATCCAGTTAGTCACTGTGACAGATTTTGAAGTTAGGCTCGATGGTCTATTGAGGTTCAAAAGTAGAGCTTGTGTTCCCGATGATGCACAATTGAAGAAACTGATATTGACAAAAGCTCATTCCTCAAGGTATACATTACACCCGAGAAGTAATAAGATGTATCAGAATTTACGAATAGTGTACTAGTGGTCAAGGATGAAAAATGATGTGGTCGAATTTGTAGCTCGGTGTCTTGTGTGTCAGTAAATTAAGGTAGAACATAAAAAACTTATAGGGTTGTTATAGCCTTTACCGATACCCACATGAAAATATGAGCATGTTACTATGGATTTCATTATGGGGTTTCTAAGGACCCGGATGAACCATGATGCGATTTTGGTAATTGTTGATAGATTGACAAAGTCTGCTCACTTCCTAGCTATTAAGTCCACTGATACTTTGAGTGCACTAGCAGGTCTATATGTACGGGAGAGTGGAAGACTACATGGTGTACTAGTGAATGTTATATCTGGAAAGGATTCTCGGTTCACTTCACATTTCTGGGAATATTTCCAAGAAGCCATGGGAACCCAACTAAATTTTAGCATAGCTTTTCATTTTCAAACAAATGGGCAGTCGGAGAAAACCATTCAGACATTGGAGGATATGTTGAGATCTTGTGCTCAAGATTTTAAATGCTCTTTAGATGACCATTTACCACTAGCTGAGTTTGCGTACAATAACAGTTATCACTCAAGTATCGAAATGACACCCTATAAAGCACTGTACGGTCAAAGGTGTCAGTAGCCAATCGGATGGGAATAAGTGGGTGAAAGGAAGATATTTGCTCCCGATTCGATTAAGCAAGCTTCTGAGGATGTTCAATTAATTTGTGAGAGCTTGAAAATAGCTCAGAGAAGACAAAAGAGCTATGCTGACCAAAGACGAAGACCCTTGGAATTTTCAGTCGGAGATTCGATTTTTTGAAAGTTTCTTCATCCAAGGGTATAATGAGATTTGTAAAGAAAGGGAAATTGAGTCCTCGCTATATTGGGCCTTTCGAAATCTTAGATCGAGTGGGAGACAAGGCTTACAGGTTAGCGTTACCGCCAGAATTATCAAGTATCCACAATGTCTTCCACATTTCGATGCTTCAAAAGTATCATTCGGATCCGACACATGTGATAAAATATGAGCCACTAGAGTTGAAGGAGGATATAACCTATGTGAAAAAGCCGATTCGGATCTTGGACAGAAAAGAAAAGACATTGCGGTCTAAGACGATTTCTTTGGTCAAGGTCTTATGGCAATATCATACTTCGAAGGAGGCCACTTCGGAGTTAGAGAGCTTAATGCGAGAGAAATACCCAAGCTTGTTTGAAAATTGATGTAACCTTAAATTTGGGGACCAAATTTTCTAAGGTGGGAAGAATGTAAATATCGAAAAATCTCATGTACATGATTTTTCTATAAATAATGCCTTAGGCAATTAAAATTAAACATGCGATTATAGGTGCGTTGATTTAAGTATAAATATTAGCTAACATTATATTTATACTACATGGACTTGTATATTTAAATGTATACAACCTTTTATTTATTTCTTCAAAATTCATGTTTAGACATATATATATGTGTGCATGGAATATAAATATACACATGTAAGAATAGGATTGAATGAACACATGTATATATGTAAGTGTATATATATGTGTGTGTGTGTGTGTGTGTGTGTGTGTATACATAGATAAATACATGGATAGGTATATGTATACATATGTAAACAAATATACATATCCATATATATAAGCATATGCCTGTAGCACACAGCCATCATGCCGAGATGCCCCCCATGTAGCAGATGTGTGCAGAAGGAAACCAGTTGAAGGAAATGGTGAAATGCAAGGGAAAATAATAGGCATGGCAGTAGAAAACAAGTGGCAGAATCAGCTAAGGAAGTAGAACAAAGGAAGCTTAAGGATCAAAAAACAAAGGTCTATAAGGGAAGAGGAAAACAGAGAACTTACTGGTAGCTTGGGTGTACATCAAGTTAGGAAGGAAGAGAGAAATTGAGAGGCTACGACATAGCTACTCCTTGAGAATGCATAAACTAACTTATACATATAAATATATGCATGCTGGTACAACAGATAGGGTGGTAATAGAAGACATAGTAGAAAATGGACTGTGGTAGTGGTGCTCGGTGAGTGAGGGAGATAGGAAAGAGATGAAGGAAACATGAAGGAAGGGACGTGTATGCACCTATCAATATATATATATAGGTTACTGAAATAGCAGGGAGGAAGGCTCCAAAATGGTACATTTGTATACAATATATATTTATATATATGTGCATACTAGAAACAGAACAGGGAACAACAACAGATGCGAAAGCGAGAAAGGAAGGAAAATCTGAGAAATGAAGAAAGAAGATCGAGATTTAGAATAGGAGGAGTGAGCCAAGAGAAGAGGTTGATCGGGGTAGCAGAAGAATAGAGTAGGAACTGAAAACAGAGGAGGTTGGCAGGATTGGGTACGTGGAGGCTGGGATCGGTGTGGAAAGGCCGAGAAAGGTGTTGAGGCTTAAGGCTAGAGGCTAGAAGCTAGAAAACTATGGTACACTAATGATGATGTGTGACAGAAGGCGCGATTGAGAGAGTGAAGGAAGGCTAGAAGCCGATGGTGGCCGAAACAGAGGGGAGGAAAGGGACTGCCACAAGGAAACTTTAGCTGTTCGAGGAGAGGAACACGAGACGGGCTAAAAACTAGAGGAAGTCAAGAGCAGGGAAGGTAGTGAGCCGAATTAGGAGTAATGAGCAAAGTGCATAAGGAAGATTAAATGAAGGAAACTGTTTGAGGAATTTGAAACAGTAAGACTAAAGTTAAGCAGAGGAGGACAAGAGAGACTCCTTGGTAATAGTGGTTTCGGTGGAAGCTTGGAACGGATTCGGCTATAGGGAGGAAGTCGAGTGAGACACGATGATCGTGACTACGGAGGGTTGCAGTACCGAGAAGGATTGAAATGCACTGTTGAAAATGATGAATAGTAGACGTGTATAGTGAAGAAGAAAGAAGAAGAGAAAGGTGCGGGAGATTTAAACCGTGTGAAAAAGAAAAAGAAAACAGAAGATTATATATGTATATATGTAAAGATATACATGTATATATGTATATATATGTATATATAAATTAAGGAATAGAAGAAAGAATCTAAGGTAAAAGAGAGTACAAAGAAAATTGTGAAGAGCCCGAGGAAAAACAGTCCGAAAATGTTGGTTCGATATTTCTGGAGTGCTAAATCGATTTAAACAGCCCAAGAACCTGTACCACTGAGGTATCGAAAATTTTCGGCAAGACACCGAGGTAAGAAAAATTCTTGTTGCTGCTAGAGTTAAATATATGTAATTTCTATGCGTTTGTAGTTATAAAATTGTTAGGCTAAATTTCCTAGTTACCGGAATATAGAGAACCCAAGGTCGAATTTACGTTTTTGAATTTAAGGGAATTTTAAACTTCGTAGATCGACCCAACTACCGATATAGATTTACTTGATTAAATTAGACAAAATCATAGTAGATATAATTATTGATTTTAGATCGAAAACCCTAGTTTTTGACTACTTTGTATCAAGTACGTGAATTTTAACAAAAAAATGGCTAATCAGCCTCTTTTGAACGATTTTATGAAAAAAGAATTTATTTTGATTTAAGGAAATGATCTATTATAAAGAGACTCTGATGAGATGTGCTTGAGTGTGTGATGACCGTGTGTCGCACGGTTCGACTCGCACTATATTGAGACAAAGGCTATGATTAAATCATGTTGCATTCTGTCTGTTCTGTTATCAGTGGTCCACGGAGTACGATGTACCGTACAACACGTATGCGAGTACGATGTACCGTGTCTCTGATTCTAGTCTTCAGACATTCTGATTTCTGAGCCGATCGGGTAGCTGACCATTGCCACGGCAATTAACATCCAAGCACACCTGATTAGTGATTGCCCGGAGTCACCGACATTGGCCAATAGTCCATCGGATATCTGATATAGCATGTTGGCCAATAGTCCATCGGATATCTGATATAGCATGTACTGCTTTGTCTTGTCTATTTGAATTATTTTTATGAATTGTCTGCATGAATTGAGATATCTGGAAATCCGTTTATTTTGCTAGTGGAAGTTCTGAAATTCCTGTATTTACCACAGTAGCTAATTTTACTACCGATATATGTTCTATTTCTGAAATCTATTTTTGGTATTTATGAATTTTCCGAACTATTTATATACTCTCTGAAAATGCTCCGGATTTGGCAAATATATATATATCTTAGGTAGTATATTTATCTACCTACTATGAGGTTTTTCTGTGACAGTCCAGAAGCGCGAAAAATAGGGCTAATTTAAATTTTTTCTTAAATCAAAACATCCTACTCAAGGTGCATTCCTGTACAGTGCCAGTCAACCTCTTCAACCAAATATCCCGAGGATCATTCAAACATCCACAATCTCTTAACCAATTAATATTATATCAAAAGAAATCCACTTGTTATACACATACCATTCTGATTACATCCCAACATCACTTAAATAGAAGTGTCTGTATTACATAATTGTTTGGGTTACAAAATGAATTGAATTATACCTTTCGTGTGTACAAGTAATAGCCTGCGGAGAGTCTTGTCCACCAACCTATGTTACATATGCAGCAGGTACTATCACTCATTGTAAGTAATATGTGGGGGGAGGAAAAAGAGGGAGCAAATATACTTTGCCGGTTTGAGCTCCGTTTTGTGATTTGAGTTTTATCTCATTTCATAAACACGTCATATCTCAAAATAATTATGGAGACTAGGCATAGTATAAACGTCATGAGTGCAATCATCAACATCACATCATCCACAAGGAGGGCATCTCTCGTTACCAAAATGGAGGTATCTCACATTACCAAAACGGAGGCATGATAAGACCCGGGCCTAGCAAAGCCTCGGTGTCAATCAAAGTGGAGGTATCCACCAATGTGTAAGTTTCATAACAAGCTTTTAGTCTCAAATTAAAACATCCCACTATTCTGCAGAAAATAGTTTCGCCTTCACATAGAGCTCATGATAGTTTTGCTTTTAGATCTCTTTTAAATAAAAAAGATATATTTGCTCATAAATAACTCAAGTCACAAAACGGAGCTCAAACCGGCAAAACATGCACTCAAATCATAAATCTCAAATCAAACACTTTTCTCACTAACTATGCTCATTTGTAAACTCATTTTATGTAAAAAAAGCATTTTCATCAGTAAGGAAACACATATGCACAAAAGGTTGCATCCCTTACCTTTTGCACCTTAGGTGGTGCAATATTCCAGTCTCACGGACTAGCTCTGACTCACAAGTCAAATTCTCGAGCTATCCAAATGACGTCAAAACATCAATAAGTGCTCATTATACTGCTACTTCACACTTCTATTCTTGTATTTTCTCAAACACCCTAGGTGTACACTTCCTTAACTCCATCAAGTTCCATTAACTAATTTCACCAAATCATCTCATAATCACACATACAACATCTCCACCACTATAGTATAATCATTTCACCATTAAGTCAACTATAGTTCATTTTCTCACACTAAATTCATTTTTTACTATAGTTGGTTCATCATGCTCTAAGTGGTTTCAACCAACAATTCATACACCAATCAACTGATAATTCTATTTTTCATAGAATTATTTGTGCTTAATTTCTTAATTATTTATTTAAATCTCCAATTTATTTTATTAACTATCCCCTTATTTTATTGAAATTCTTTAATGTGCAGGTAAATTAAATTCAGATGAAATTTAGTCGTTCCAGACGAAATTGGGCTGAAAACGGGCTAAAGGAGACTAGACCACTTCCAATTTGCAGACTGAGTCATCAGTCGACTGGACACGTGTGATGTCAGGTGTCCGTATTTTATTTGCTCCTAAACGATAAGATCGAAGGACACCGTGCCAACCCTCTGGAAGATACACACCGAGCCATATCGCACAGCTAATTGGATAAAAAGACTAATGACGTGGAAATATCTACTCTGCAGCAAATCAAATGAAGACAAGTGACCAAACAATACCAACTTATCTAGGATGAAAATTTACCATTGTACCCATATGTTTATGTATAAATAGAACATGATGGCAATTGAAGTAGGGAGTAGAAGTAGAGAGTAGTAGGTAGCTAGGTTAGGAGTAGTGTAGAGTAATTTAGGAGTAGTTGTAATTTAGGGTAGAATAGCTTTTAGGGTAACTTTAAGTTTGTTTTTAAATTTTTCTGAATAGTTTTCTTTTAACAAGCTTTTCTACTGTTCATGGCAATTTACTTTATGAAGAGTTTATTTCATTTGCTTGTTTATTTTGTAGTTCACATTAGTAGCAAATTTTAGTTCCTGTGAATTGGATTTAATGAAGTTTTGTGAATGAAAAGTTTATTCAGTTTCAAAAGCTCTATTTTTATTGTTCGATTTTCTTTTTCTTTTTTTTTAATGTTCATGCAATCGCCTGCCTTGCTGATTTGCCTAAGCACGTTGCTTCCATTCTTGCCTTGTTCTGGTGTAGTGATGCAGGTTCAATGCCGTGTACTGCTCCTGCATTATTGGCACAGTGGAACATCGGTAAGCCAAGCGAATAAAATGAAGCTAAGCGTGACCTCTGGAGCTTGCATTTCGCTATGTTATGGTTTCCTCTAGTTCGGTTTCATCTTTAGCTACTGAGTTTTTTTCTTTTTTCTTTCTTTTTCGCTTTAAGTTTAATGACTTTTACTGCATTGTAGTTTCTGTTTCATTATCTACTTCCATTCACTGCATTATGTTAACACCTCACTTCTCTACATTTTAAAATATTAGCTTTCGGTTACTAGGTTAGCATCTAAGTGGATTTGTTTTGCATTTGCTCATCTGTTCATTTTCTTTTTCTACTTTTCTTTTGCTTGCTGGTATTAATGAGAAGTAAGAAGCAGTCTTTGCTAAGGTGAGGAGCAAGTAGATTATTCTAAGAGCTGCAGTTGGGTATTGTGCTAAGCTTTCGGAGAAGACAGGAAATTAGCATCCTCTGTTCTGCCCTGTTATGTTGATATGGTACTATTCATGAGCTTCATTTATTCCCTCGGTGTGCTTTGCTCTTGGGACGTGTAGAATGTGAAGAGCAGATGGCTAGGAGCTGGATACAGTAGGAACCAGGGAAGGTACTGCAACAGACCGAGAGTACAGGACCCGTGCAGCAAAAATGGAGCTGGAAGCATGAGCAAGTGCAACAGGATGGAGCTGAAAGCAGGAGCAAGTGCAGCAGACAGCACAGTTGAGAGCACCTGGACAAGCCGAGAGGAATGTGCTGTAATAGAGGAATGGACACACCTGGGCAGAGGACAAGCGTGGAGATGGTGCAACGTTACAAAGCAGACAGTACAGGCCGAAAATGGGGAATACCAGCTGGAAAGGACATAACCGAGAGCAAGAACAGACATTACATGGACAAACTGGATGTAGCAATAGCTGGTGCCGAGGACAACGTCTGCAGATCGAGAGCACACCTGTAGCAGAGGATAACCCGTGAGCAGCTGGAAATGCAATGGAGAAGAACGTGTACAGTGTACACTTGAATCAGGACCACTCCTTTAATTTAAGATTAAGGCCTTGTTTGGCCACATCCTTTCCTTTTTAATTTATTAGTTATTGCATTTATATTTTTATTGCTTTTATTAGTTATTAATTAGGTTAGTTGTTAGTTGATAATTGTAGGTTAATTCTAGTGTTTTAGTTTGTTAATTTAATTTTTAATCTTAGTTTTTATTTAATAGTTAATTTTATATTTTATGTTTTGGGACTTTATTTTAGTTTAGTTACATTTATAGTTAATTTAGATTAATTATGTTTCATGCATTTTAGGTTAGTTTAATTTGCAATAATTTAAATTCATGCATTTTTATTTTGAGTTATTTAAAGTTTAGTTTAATTAAATTTTATTGCTTTATTTTCATATTTGCATTTTATTTTAGTTGCGTTAATTCATTTTAACTGTTTTAATTTTCTTTTGTAGGTTCTTGCTTTTTATTGCTTGGAGCTTTGTAAGTAATTTTAGCTCGGTTTTATTTTCTTTATTTTATAGTTGTTATTATTTTCAGTACTTTAATTTTAGCCATGTAGACCACCCATCAGAACTTCATAATTTGCTAGAATATACTTAGGGTAACATTAACCAGTAGTTAATTAGGCTGATCAACTTCTCTGTGGGACGATAATCCAGGACTCAAATCCCATTATTACTTGTACAACCCTTGCACTTGCTGATAATACCCTTAGGGCGTGCCAAGTTTTTGGCGCTGTTACCGGAGAAGTTTTAATTAGTCGTTAATTAATATCGTTGAAATTATGCTTAGGTGTAATTCTAGCTTGTAAGTATTTAGATTGTAAATATTCAATCTAGATTAGTTAATTGAAAAATTAAAATAAAAAATTGAAAAACTTAAAAAAAATTTCAAAGAACTTTTCGATGATTGCATGCGTAGAGCCAGAAGTTTTGATTGCTTTCCTCTAGATTCTAAAATCGAACGCACTCTTTAAAAAATTCGATAGGACTCTAGGACATTATTAGCTCCGTTGCAAAACATCATGGCAAAAAATAGGAAAATTAGGGCAGTCGGAGATTAAGCAGTGCCGACGATTGGAGGATATTATTTCGGCATTAGGCCACCAGCTTTCCATGCAAACAATTTTGAAATTAAGCCTTCCATCCTCCAGATGAACCACACTTCATTGCAGTTCAGTGGGCTTCCGCACGATGACCCACATGCTCACCTTGGGCAATTCCTGGACTTGTGCAACACGTTCAAACATAATGGATTATCTGATGATGTGCTTAGACTTAGATTATTCCCCTTCTCACTTAGGAATAGGGCGAGACACTGGTTAACCTCCTTGCCTCCAGGATCCATTTCTACATGGGACGAGTTAACCCATCAATTTTTATCTAAGTTTTTCCCTCCCTCTAAAATGGCCCAACTTCGTAGTAATATATCTTCCTTTGCCCAGTATGACTCTGAATCTCTTTACGAAGCATGGGAATGATATAAGGAGCTTCTTAGGAAGTGGCCTCACTATGGCCTACCTTTGTGGTTGCAAGTCCATACCTTCTACAATGGACTTACAAGCCCAAATAGGACCATTGTTGACGCTGCGGCGGGTGGAGCGCTAATGTGTAAAACAGAGGAGGAAGCTTAGAGTTGTTAGAAAAGATGGTAGCTAACAACTATCTATGGTCCTCAGAGAGGCAATTGCCAAAGAAGTCGACGAGTATTTATGAGCTCGACACACTGTCTACCTTAACCTCTCAAATAGCTAATCTTACAAAAAAGGTAGAGTCACTCAGTACCCAGCATAATCCTTCTACCAGTTCTAATCCGATTTATTCTGTCCAAAGTCCTTTCCCTTCATGCGATCTGTGTAGTAGTACACACTCTGTGGATAGGTGTCCACTTAACCTAGAATCGATTCAGTATGTTGCTCCATTTCAGAAGCAATAGAACAACCCCTTTTCAAACACCTACAACCCAGGGTGGAGGAACCATCCTAACTTCTCCTGGAGCCAAAACCAAGGGCAAACTTCCAGCTCTAGACTTATAGGACCCCTTAGTTTTCAAGTTCCATCGGTTCATGTACCACCACAGTCGCAATATCCATATCATCCACCTCATCAACTATCCCCACCTCAATTACAACATCATCCACCTCACTTCCATCAACCACCACCACCACCACCACCATAACCTATGCAGCCCCAACATTACCACGCACCAGCAGCTGAGAAGAAGCCCTCGCTTGAGGAAATGTTCATGACTATCCTGCAAAATCAAGCTGCCTCAATTAAGAACTTAGAAGTTCAGGTTGGATAAATAGCTAGTGCTCTTAGCCAACGTCCTCAAGGGACCCTTCCTAGTAACACTGAAGCTAATCCTGTTAGGCAAAGGGAGGGTAAAGAACATGTAAGATCCATCAGCCTTAGGAGCAGCAAAGAGCTAGATGAGCCACAAGTTAAGTCCCAATCTAAATAGCACATAGTTGAAGAATCTGTAAGTTCTAAAGAAGCAGCTCAGAAAGAGTAGGAACATCAGGATTAAGCTGCCAAGGAAATAAAGCTAGGCGCTTCTTCATCTATACCTTCTTCTTCTTCATTGCCTTCCTCATCCTCTGATGCTACACATGTTTCCACTACATTGCCTCTAGTTTGACCACCAGTACCTTTTCCTCAGAGGTTCCAAGATCAAAAGCTGGAACGACAATTTGCTAAATTCCTTGAGGTTTTTAAGAAGCTTCACATCAACATTCCTTTCGCAGATGCCTTAGAGCAAATGCCTTTATGTGAAGTTTCTAAAAGATATCCTCTTGAGGAAGAGAAGACTAGAAGATTATGAGACGGTGGCCTTAACTGAGGAATGTAGTACCATTATCCAGAGAAGATTACCCCCCAAGCTCAAGGATCCCGGGAGTTTTACCATACAATGCACTATTGGAAATTTATTCTTTGGTAGAGCCCTGTGTGATTTAGGAGCTAGTATAAATTTGATGCCTTTGTCTATCTATCAGAAGTTAGGAATAGGGGATGCCAAGCCCACCACAGTGACCTTCCAGTTAGCTGACCGATCAATTAAATATTCGAAGGGGGTCATTGAGGATGTGTTAGTAAAGGTGGACAAGTTTATTTTTCCTGCGAATTTTATCATTTTGGACATGGAGGAAGACAGGGAAGTCCCCATTCTACTAGGCAGACCTTTCTTAGCTACTGGTAGAACAGTAATTAATGTACAAAAGGGGAGTTAACGATGAGAGTCCAAGATAAGAAAGTAAAGTTTAATGTTTTCAAACCTTTAAAGTTCCCTAATGACTCTCAAAACTGTTTTAGGATGGAGGATATAAGGCTTGAGCATAAGAAATCCGAAAGAAGGAGGGAAGTAGATAGGGCTCAAGAGGATTTAACTGTTAACATTCTGTCACCACTTTGGCTGACCCTCCTACTCTTCGCCCTGCTGCTAAGTGTTGTTTTCTTCAGCTGTATTTGAAGTGGCTGTGATTTATTTTTTACCTTGTATATAGTTCTTTTTCTTTTTCTTTTCTGTTGTTTCTTTCTTTGTTTATTTTGCAGGTTTATTTTCTAGTTTTACGTTTTCAATCAAAGCTTCAGTTGTTCATCATCATCAGAAAGGGGAGTACTCTGTTCTTGAGCTTAAATTCTTATAGTATCTGCACACTTAGGACACTGTACACTTCAAGTTTGGGGGAGGGGATATCACTTGAGTATTTTTTGAAAATTTAAGCAAAATTGAAAAAAATTTCAAAATTTTTTCAAAAATCTGAGCTTAAACTGTTTGATTTTGGGATGATTTAGTGCTTAACATGTAGTTTTCCCATATTTCGATGATATGACCCCATGATTAAGTATGATTTTGATTGACTAAGAAGCATGATTATAGGAAAAGCATGAAGTTGAGTTCTTGAATTTGTCTTGATTCTGATTGTGATTTCCTCATTTTATGCGCATGTCATGTCATGAATCTGTATATTTATTTAGAGAAAGCTTATGTGGACATAGGATTGCATTTGTTCAGTTGATTTTGTGCATCATATTCTAGAATTTGTTTGATCTGATCTCGAGGTGAAATATTAGATCGCACTTAATTAGAGAGATGATTTAGGCCATCTTTGGATCGTTTGAGCCTTTCGAGCCATCCCTGTACATACTTTACTCCTAGTCACCCATCTAGGCCAAATAAGCTTTTCTCTGTAAATACACCTACATAAATTTCCTTAGCTTAAATACTTTGTTCCTATCCCTTACCCCGAAAGCATGAAAAGTCATTTGATATATTATGAGCTTTGTACATATGGGTATCTGGTGATAGTGAAAGTTCAAAAAAAAAAATTGCAAAAGAAGGAAAAAGAAAAAGAAAAGAAGAAATAAGAAAAATACAAAAATAGAATAAAATGTCTAGTGAAATAAATAAGTTTGGGGAAAATAATTTGAGCTCTTACATTAAAGGTCCTAGAAGTAATGCATGTTAAGGGGTAATTAACCCTAAATCGACTTTATCATTCCTTTACCCCAGCCTTACATTACAAGCTTAATGAAGTCCTATTGATCTTTGGTTAAGTGTGACTACATTAGTGGAGAGAGAAGTGAAAAGCAAACTTATGGGAATGATCACATGTCATCGACTTTGTATTCACTGTGTTTGCATAATCTAATCCAGATAATGTACTATGAAGTGACTTTGACATTTTTTACACTCTCACGAGGAGTCCAATTTGGGGTAGGACTTATGATTAAATGATTCTGAGTGTTGGACTTATAATTGTGATTCTTCGATTTCATAGTCTGTACTTTTTCTTTAAGGATAATGTTGGGGAAATTATTATGTTTTGTACTTATCATTCCTACAATTATTTTGTTTTGCTTGAGGATAAGAAAAAGCTCAAGTTTGGGGGTGAAAACTTACTTGAAGTTGGTGGATTGAAATCTTACCTAGCTTGACTTTTCTCTTTTTTTGCCAAATGTGGGGAGAGATTCTTTTTCTCCTTCAATCCTTTGATTCAACCTCTAGTTTTCAACTATATTGGTCTCCTTCTCTTAAGCAACAACTTTGCTCAAATGCATTTTTCTCAAATCTTTTTGGAAGGAGTTGAAAATCTAGAGTGAGAAAACTAGGTTATTGCTCAAACATGGAAGGTTTTCAATGTTCTGGGGAAGGAGGCTCGAATGGTCAGCTTTATATAGATTTCACATTATGAGATCGATCTCCAAGGGGTGGAGATCGATCTCCCCTTGCTTAAACTCCTCCAAAATCTCGACAATTGTGGGCAGGAGATCGATTTGCTTATAGCATGAGATCGATCTAGTTTAAGCAGAATGCTTTAGAGATCAATCTGCCATAGGGATGAGATCAATCTGCTCCTGGCCGAGGTAAATTGAGATCGTTCTCCCAGGAAAAGGATCGATCTCTTCAAGGCAGAGCCACTTTAGGATCAATCTTCTTGGGGAGGAGATCGATCTGCTCTTTATCAGGTGATCGATCTGGCTTGAATAAAGGATCGATCTTCTTGCCTAAAAAACCTTGGTGTTTTCATTTCGTAGTTATAAGATCGATCTAGCCTTCATCTGTAGGCTTCCTACTGTAGTTTTTCCCAGAATTGCAAGGGAATTGTTCCATTCAATTTGCTTCTATACTTATTTTACATTTCATTCATACTTACAGCTTAAAAACATCCATTACTTGTGATTCATATGTAATGCAACTCGTCTGTACATTCTGAAATCATACACATTATGTAGGAATTTATAGGTCTTACATTCCTCCCCTCCTTAAAAGAATTTGATCCTCTAAATTAGAACCAAGTCATTCCTCAAAAAGTCAAGGATACTTCTCTTTCATCAGGATCTCGAGCTCCTAAGTTGCCTTTTCTGTTGAGTGGTGCTTCCAAAAATCCTTTACCAACGTGATTCTCTTTGTTTGAAGTACCTTTTCTTTCCTGTCGAGAATCCAGACAGGTTCTTCTACATAACTCATGTCTCCCTAGATGTCTAGTGCTTCATACTTGATGACATGGGAGGGATCCAGATTATACTTCTTCAACATTGAGACGTGGAAGACATTATGAATTGTGGAAAGCTATGGGGGCAAATCTAATCGATAAGCGACATCTCCCACTCTCTCTAATACCTCAAACAGACAAATAAATTGGGGAATCAGCTTTCCCTTCTTCCTAAAATGCATGATACCTTTACTTGGAGACACTTTATGGAACACAAAATCTCCAGTTTGAAACTTAAGTGGATGTCTAAGTACATCTGTGTAACTCTTCTGTCGACTCTGAGCAGCCCGTAATCTATCACAAATCATCTTTACATTTTAAACTGCCTATTCAATGAGGTCGAGAACATTTAGCTTTTTGTCATCCACTTCTTCCCAATATATAGGGGATCTACACCTCCTACCATATAGAGCCTCATAAGGTGCCATACCAATACTCGCATGATAGCTATTGTTGTATGTAAACTCAGCAAGGGGCAGTTAATCATCCCATGATCCCTTAAAGTCCATCGTACACGCCCACAACATATTCTCCAAGGTCTGTATAGTCCGTTCGGACTGACCATCAATCTAAAGATGATAGGCGGTACTAAAATTCAACCGAGATCCCATGGCTCCCTGAAAATGAGTCCAAAATCTTGAGTTAAACCTAGAATCTCTATCTGATATTATACTCACTGGGGTTCTATGCAGTCGAGCTATCTCTCTAACATATAGCTCAGCTAAGGCACTCAAGGTGTCAGTGCTCTTGATGGCAAGGAAGTGGGCATTCTTAGTTAATTTGTCTACTATCACCAAAATTGCATTAAGGCCTCTTCGGGTCCTCGATAATCCTATGATAAAGTCCATGGCGATATGCTCCCATTTCCACTTAGGCACTGGTAAGGACTTAAGTAATCCTCCAGGCTTTTAATGCTCAACTTTTACTTATTGACACACCAAACACTTGGCCATAAATTCTGCCACTTCCTGTTTCATACCACTCCACCAGTACACCTTATGCAGATCCTGATACATCTTGGTACTACCTGGGTACATGGTGTAATGAGAATAGTGAGACTCCATCAATATTTGCTGCTTCAAGGTATCATTGCTTAGGACACAAATATGGCCCTTAAACCTCAATAATCCATCATCACTGACTGTAAAATCTGACTGTAATTTCTTCTTAGCTTGGCTAACCAAATCTAATAGCTTCTGATCACTTCTCTATCTAGTTCTAATTTGATCCAAAATACTGGGCTCTATCTGTAGGCTAGCCATAAATTCGATCTCTGCTTCCTCAACTCTTATCCTGAGATCGGTGAACTGTTTCAATAAATCACATTCCCTGATCATCATAACAGAAACCGTGCTCTTTCTCCTCAGGGCATCCCTAACTATGTTCGCCTTCCCCTGATGATATAAAATCTCGCACTCATAGTCCTTAAGAAGCTTCATCCATTGCCTTTGTCTCATATTAAGCTCCTTTTGGTTGAAGATTTACTTTAGACTCTTATGTTCAGTGAAGATCTGAAACCTTTCCCCATACAGGTAATGTCGCCATATCTTCAATGCAAACACCACTACGGCTAACTCCATATCATGCGTGGGGCAGTTTTACTCATGGTCCTTCAGCTAACGTGATCCATAAGTGACTACTCTTCCGTACTGCATGAGTACTCACCCCAAACCCAGATAGGAAGCATCACTGTATACTATGAAGCCTCCAGATCCACTCAGAATCGTTAAAATGGGTGTTGTAGTCAATCTCCTTTTAAACTCTTAGAAACTTTGCTCACACTGATTCGACCATATAAACGAATCGTCCTTGCGTGTAAGCTTAGTCAGAGGAGCTGTAATCTTAGAGAATCCCTCAACAAACCTCCTATAATATCCTGCAAGTCCCAGAAAGCTTCGAATCTCTTTAACTGTCCTCGATTTCTCCCAACTAAGTACAGCTTCTACCTTAGAGGGATCAACTGATACCCCGTTCTTAGACACAATATGACCAAGGAAAGCTATTCGATCTAGCCAAAACTCACTTTTACTGAGCTTTCCATACAACTGCTTGTCTTAGAGTATCTGAAGCATAATCCTCAAATGTTGTGCGTGCTCTTTTTAGGACCGAGAATATATAAGAATATCATCAATAAAGACTATCAGAAACTGATCTAGATAGTCTCGAAATACCTCATTCATCAAACTTATGAAAGCAGCAGGGGTATTCGTCAAACCAAAGGGCATCACTAAGAACTCGTAGTGGCCATATCTAGTTCTGAAGGTCGTTTTCAGAATATCTTCTTTCCTAATACTTAACTGGTGATAGCTCGATCTTAAATCAATCTTGAAAAAGACAGAAGCCCCTCTCAGCTGATCAAACAAGTTGTCTATTCTTGGTAGGGGGTATTTGTTCTTCATCGTAGCCTTATTCAGTAGTCCGTAGTCTATACACAATTTGAGGCTACCATTCTTTTTCCTCACAAACAAAATCAGAGCTCCCCATGGTGACACACTGGGTCTAATAAAACCCTGGTCAAGTAACTCTTGCAATTATTTCTTTAACTCTTCTAATTTAACCAACGCCATCCTATAGGGAGGTTTAGAGATTGGCTGGGTATCTGACACTAAATCGATAGTGAACTCTAGCTCTCTCTCCGGTGGTAAACTCGGTAACTCATCTGGGAACACATCTGAAAACTCGCATACTACCGGTATGTCCTCTATCCTCGAAGGTTCCCAACTGATGTCAGAGATGAGTGCGATGTAACCTTCACATCAATAATCTAATAAGTGTTTTTAGGAAATCATAATTATATCAATAAGATTCCTCACAATAATCTTCACACATTTTCATTCCTTAACATTCAAACGTACAATAAAATTTTCAGGTAGGGAAAAAGTTACAGTTTTAGTGTAGCAGTCTAGACTCACGCGATTGGCCACTAACCAATCCATCCCTAGAATCACATCAAAACCACACATATTTAGTAAAGCTAGATCTGCTAACATCACTTTATCTCCCACTTTAATCTCACACTTTCTACATACCATATCAGTTCTTTGCGACTCATGCATAGGTGTACTTACATGTAAAATATGAGCTAGGGGTTCAGGCTCTAAATTTAATTTACATGCAAAGTGTACAGAAATAAATGAATGCGTGGACCTTGGGTCAAACAACACATGATCCTCATGATTACAGATAAGAAGTGTACCTCGTATAGCCTTGGACAAGGTGTCTGTAGTCTCCTTATCCACAGCAAATGCATGCCCCTCAGTGACAGGTTTCTTTCCTTTATCAGCAGTCATGGCTCGTCTCTGGGGGATCACTCTTTGTGGCTGTTGTCGATGAGGCTCTTGAGGATGTGGTCTCTGTGGCTGCAGGCAATCCTTCACCCTATGACCTATGTCCCCGTGCCTAAAACATCCACGTAGTATCTGGAAACAAGTACCCTTATGCGGCCAACCACAGTCTCTATAGATCTTAGTGTCAAGTTTGGCACCTCGAGGGGTCTCCATAGTAATGGGAGGAACTCTAGGTCTATCAACTCCCCCTTTAGGTCCCTCAACCATTTGTCTGTTAAAATAACCCCTCCTGAAGTCAGTGTGGGAAGCTGCAAATCTCTTACCCTTCTCCCTGGTTATCACTTAGGACTCAGATTGGGACTGTATCAACTCTAGTCCCATCTCAACTTCCTGTGCCTGTCTCCGAGCATCATTAAACTCAGTGATGCAGAGCCCCATCAATCTATCTCGAATGGGTAGTCTCAGCCCAAAGACAAATCACTCTGTTTGACGCTCCTCATACTTGACAGTCTCCGGATCATATCTCAACAAATCAGTAAACTGGTTCTCATATTCGTCGACTGTCATGGTGTCCTATACTAGATTCAAAACATTTGCTTGCATCTTCCTCTAGGCAGCGCGAGGGATATACTGGGTCCTGAAGGCTAACTGAAAAGTCTCCCAACTAATGACTGGATGAATGGCAGTCAATATACTCTGGATGGTTTTCCACCAACATCGAGCCTGTTCCTCAAACATGTAGGGACCAATACTAACCCTCTCCGCATCAGTGCATCCCAGAAAGTCAAAGATTATCCTCATCTCTGTTAACCACTCTTCCACTTTACTGGTCCCTTTACCCCTTTAAATGTCGACGAATTCATCTTTAGAAAATCCTTTAATCGACCCTTACCTCCATCATTGGGCCTGGTTTGTGCTGGAGGCTAAGCGATGGGTGGCACTAGGTCAGTCTGTATATAAGGTGGGGGTGGATCCTGTGGTGGTGTAGGAGCCGGGGTAGGTGTGGTACCTGAGGCATTAGCCCCAAAATGCTGTGCAAATAGCACTGCCATCTGCTCAAACCCTTGTAGTACATCCTGCTCAAGCCGATTAATTCGAGAGTTAAGACTCTCCACCTGTGGTTCAGGTGGTGGAGGTGGTTATGCCTGCCTCCGGGGACGGCCTCGTTTCCCCCTCATATCTTAACTCTTATGTACCTACGCGTACATATTAAACATCGATTATAATTTTAACCATTGAATTCAATTCATAACCAGACAATTATAGACACTTGGGATGTAATCTATTTCCACTTAATCGACACTGATAGTACTAGGCAACCTTTGCTCTGATACCATTAAATCTGTTACAGCCCGGAAGCGCGAAAAATAGGACTAATTTAATTTTTTTCTTAAATCTAAACTTCCTACTCAATGTGTATTCTTGTACAGTGTCATCAACCTCTTCAACCAAATATCCTGAGGATCATTCAAACATCCACAATCTCTTAACCAATTAATATAATATCAAAAGAAATCCACTTGTTATACACATACCGTTCTGATTACATCCCAACATCACTTAAATAAAAGTGCCTATATTACATAATTGTCTGGGTTACAAAATGACTTAAATTATACCTCTCGTATGTATAAGCAATAGCCTGGGGAGAGTCTCGTCCACCAGCCTATGTCACGTACGTAGCAGGTACTATCACTCACTGTAAGTAATCTGTAGGGGTGAAAAAAGAGGGGGTGAGCTTTCAACTTCGCTCAGTAAGAAGTGCATATGAGCTTTAAAAAAAAATCATCATTAAAGCATAAGTGTAATAATGGCATAATTCACATGATTATAAATACGTGATTAAAATCACAGTTCATCAAAACATCTTTATCTCATTTTACAAACACGTCATATCTCAAAATAATTATGGAGACTAGGCATAGTGTAAACGTCATGAATGCAATCATCACATCACATCATCCTCAACGACGACATCTCACATTACCAAAACGGAGGCATGGTAAGACCCGGGCCTATCAAAGCCTCGACGTCAACCGAAGTGGAGGTATCCACCGATGTGTAAGTTTCATGACAAGCCTTTAGTCTCAAATTAAAACATGTCATTATTATGCAGAAAATAGTTTTGCCTTCACGTAGAGCTCATGATAGTTTTGCTTTTAAATCTCTTTTAAATAAAAAGATATATTTGCTCATAAATAACTCAAATCATAAAACTGAGCTCAAACCGGTAAAACATGCACTCAAGTGATAAATCTCAAATCAAACACTTTTCTCAAAAAGTATGCTCATTTGTAAACTCATTTTACATTACCAAAACATTTTCATCAGTAAGGAAATACATATGCACAAAAGGTTGCATCATTACCTCTTGCACCTTGGGTGGTGCAATATTCCCGTTTCACGGACTAGCTCCGACTCACAAGCCAAATTCCCGAGCTGTCCAAATAACGTCAAAACATCAATAATTGCTCATTATTCCACTACTTCACACTTCTATTCATGTATTTTCTCAAACACCCTAGGTGTACACTTTCTTAACTCCATCAAATTCCATTAACTAATTTCACCAAATCATCTCATAATCACATATACAACATCACAACCACTATAGTATAATCATTTCACCATTAAGTCAATTATAGTTCATTTTCTCAAATTAAACCCATTTTTGACTATAGCTGGTTCATCATGCTCTACGTAGTTTCAACCAACAATTCATACACCAATCAACCCATAATAATATCTAGATAAACATACTTGAAGTTGGTGTATTTAAATTTTACTTAGCTTGACTTTTCTATTTTTTGTCAAATGTGGGGAGAGATTCTTTTTCTCCTTCAATCCTTCGATTCAACCTCTAGTTTTGAACTATATTGCTCTCCTCCTCTTAGGCAACAACCTTGCTCAAATGCATTTTTCTCAATTCTCTTTGGAAGGTGTTGAAAATCTAGAGTGAGAAAGCTAGGTTATCAAACATGGAAGGTTTTCAGTGTTCAGGGAATGAGGCTCGAATGGTCGGGCTTTATATAGATTTCACATTATGAGATCGATCTCCAAGGGGTGGAGATCGATCTTCAAGGGGTGGAGATCGATCTCCCCTTGCTTAAACTCCTCCAAAATCTCGACAATTGCAGGCAGGAAATTGATCTGCTTATAGCATGAGATCGATCTGGTTTAAGCAGAATTCTTTAGAGATCGATCTGCTTCTGGCTGAGGCAAATTGAAATCATTCTCCCAGGAAAGAGATCGATCTCTTCCAGGTAGAGCCACTTTGGGATCGATCTTCTTGGGGAGGAGATCGAACTGCTCTTCATCAGAGGATTGATCTGGCTTGAATAAAGGATCGATCTTCTTGCCTAAGAAATCTTGGTGTTTTCATTTCGTAGTTACAAGATCGATCTTGTCACCGTATGAGATCGATCTAGCCTTCATCTGTAGGCTTCCTACTGCAGTTTTTCCTAGAATTTCAAGGAATTTGTTGTATTCAATTTGTTTCTATACTCATTTTACATTTCATTCATACTTAGAGCTTAAAAACATCAATTACTTGTGATTCATATGTAATGCAACTCGTCTATACATTCTGAAATCATACACATTACATAGGAATTTACAAGTCTTACATTTTCTTACTGAGCATGTAAGCTCACCCCCTTATTTTCCTTCATAGAGTCTCGTCAGTAGCGGAGACCGTCTTTATAAGTTGTTTATTTTGCACAGCCATTTGTCAAAAAAGCGTTCTTCTGTGTTAAAGGTATACCCAGTATAAACATTTATTTTTGTATCTACATTTTGAATGTGCAGTAATGTATACAAAATGTGTTTGGGGAATGTGAAAGAGAATATGTTTGTAAAAGAATTACAATGCTAATTAATTGAAGAAGTAGTTATCATTATTGTTGTTTTAAATTATTACCAAGAAAATTAAATTATATAGATGAATTTATGGATTTTGATATGTTATTGACTCGTAGCCCAACCAAATGTGTGTAATTTAGGTCGTTACATTTCTATCATACGACTAAGGAATGATGCGAATTGAAATTTCCTAGTGTTTTCTATCTTAAAACTAAGGAATGTAAAATGGATTTTCTTAATCTCTCATATCATAAGATTAAGGAATGAATGCAAATTGAAATTTTCTAATCTTTTCTATCATAACATTAAGGAACACATGAAAATTGAAATTTTCTAGTCTTTTCAATCACAAGACTAAGGAATGCAAATTGAATTTTCCTAATCTTTTCTATAATAAGATTAAGGATTGCAAAAATGAATTTTCTTAATCTCTTTTATAATAATATTAAGAAAAGAATGCAAATCAAAATTTCCTAGTCTTTTCTACAACAAAACTAAGGAATGCAAAAAGGATTTTCCTAATCTCTTCTATCAAAAGATTAAGGAATGAATCATGAATTTTCTAATCATAAGATTAAGGAATGAATGCAAATCCTAATTTCTTAGTTTTTTCTATCATAAGACTAAGGAATGCAAAAATTAATTTCCTAATCTTTTCCATCGTAAAAATAAGGAATGTAAAATGAATTTTCCTAATATTTTCTATCATAAGATTGAGGAATGAATACAAATTGAAATTTCATAGTCTTTTCTATCATAAAACTAAGGAATGCAAAATGAATTTTCTTAGTCTTTTCTATTGCAAGACTAAGGAATGAAAAATGAATTTTCCTAGTCTTTTTTATTATAAGATTAAGGAATGATCTTATCATATGCCAACTGAACTGAGCTCATCCTTATGAATGTATGCAACGCACGCAAATGCAATCTCAATTCTGGTAATAAGATTCTCAAGCTCATCTTGTCTTTTCTCAAATTCCATCTACCCAACTTTCCTTTAACTCTTAAATCCTTTGTATAATTTTTCATTGAATTTTGTCATCTTCCTGATTCAGCAATGCTTGGAGATCAACTTCAACGTGCTTTTAGATTTTCATATCCTTTATAAATTCTTCATGTATGTTTCTTTCTTTCCATTCAGCAATGCAAGAATTCTCAGAAAATATTTTTCTTAAAAATTTACCCAAAAGGTTACCAGCATTTATTTATTATCCTTCCAACTTAACCACCAATGTAATGTATTCATGCATCTTTTCAATTTATTGTATGGGTGAAGTAAATTCAAGATAATCATGAGGGAGATAAATATTCATTCTTAAAAAAGAACATGAAGTCATGAAGAACAAATCAATTGGAAAATTATCTAGGCAAGGGTTTTCAGTATCCATTTAATAAACATTTTAACAATTTCAATTAAGCCAATTAAAAATTCTTTTCCAAAAGTCCACTCCTGTAGGTATTTCCTTCATATAGGGTCTGTCAATCTTGCCTCAGTATTAAAACTTTTGGTGTTGATCTTTTCCCTAAGTCATCTTTTCAGGTTTTCAATTTAGATGCCACCCTTTTGATTCAAACCTCTTTTTTTTTTTTTTTTGAGTTTTCTATTTGAATCTTCCACCTCTTTCATTTCTTTTTTTCTTGATATAGATAAAAAAATGTCTACCAGAGCCTATTATTTGTTTATACATATTCTTTCTGTAACGACCTATTTTATTCGCACTTTTACTGATTGGGTTACGAGTCGATATCATATCAAAAGCCTAACGCCAGTACTAGATTTCATTTTTTTATTGGACAAAATTAAACAAAATTTAATCAGCATAATTGTTCTTTCATGTTCATAAATTCCCCAAACACTTTTCTCTATATATTACAGTAGTTGCAAAATATAGATACAATATAAATGTCTATGTCGGATATACCTTTAGTGCTTGTCACAACCCTTTTTATCCTTTTTATCCGAAAATCCCTATAAATTTTTTGTATTTTTTCCTTTCCCTTACCCGGTCTCGAACATTCATAACACTACACAGTTGGGCTGTGAATAAATACTAATCATCATTTACCATTCATTTCCAATAAATCAAAAGCCATGTCATACATTCAAAAGTTAAGTCGTACACTTATACAAGACATGTTTACCGACATTTACATCTGTGAGAGCCCCTAGTCTCCATAAGCGCAAGCCCACTGGCCCCCTGGGCTGACTAGGTCAATCACCGTTAATCTGTATTGTCCGCTTTTGGCACTGGGGGGCCTAGCCCATCTCCAGCCTATCACGGTTTTGCTCAACTGGGGGGCAAGCCCATCTCCTAAGATGACGCGCCCCCAGAGATTCGAACTTAGGACATCATGTCTGATTCGTCTCTGCTGGTACCATTGAGCTCGCATTTTAATGCGACAGCCCCTAGCCTCCATAGGCGCAAACCCACTGGCCCCTTAGGCCGACTAGGTCTCTTCACCATTTCCATGTATTGTCCGCTTTTGGCATTGGGGGCCTAGCCCATCTCCAGCCCATCACGGTTTTACTCAACTGGGGAGGGGGGGGGCAAGCCCATCTCCCAGGATGACGCGTCCCTAGAGATTCGAACTCAGGACATCATGCCTGATTTGTCTCTGCTGGTACCATGCAACGTCAATAAATCACCTCGTACGAGCAAAGCTCTAGTACGACATTATGCATAAAATCATAGAGAAATCACGTACGAGCATAGCTCCAGTACGATTATATGCATAACAAGGTCAAATCGAAATCCACGTACGAGTAGACGCTCCAATACGGTTTATAAAACCTCATCACAATTCAAATCATGTGCGAGCTACGCTCCAACACATATCATACATATGAAAACACTAAAATCTAGTTCGAGCGAGGCTTCAGCATGATTTTAACTCACATACACATGATAGGTGGCTCTATTTCAATGAAACATTCTCAAAATAATGTTTAGCACCTCATTTGTGCCTTTTCACAAAATCAAGGAATCACTGGCCAACCTATCTATCATTTTGCTTAAACCAAAGTAATGTGTTTTCATAAAAGCATCAAAACATGTGATTTATGCAATTATTAGCCTTACTATCCCATTTTTTTTTATGAAATCTACTTAAAAATCCAAATCATCCTCATCCGTAACCGTTCACGCAAATCATTTATTCATATTTAACAATCCAAGCAATTTCAAAGGCATATATATATTTATATATATATGCCCACAAAATATGAGCAGCTATCTCTATATACTCATAAAATTCCCTTACTTGGAATCGCGTCGCGTGATTCCACTTTCCTAGAGCTGCTTGATCGCGCGGTTCATTTCATCTCTAACGAACTCCTCGAAACTGCACGAGATTACATTTCACATCAATTTAGTCCCATATAGCACAACTCTTATGTTTACTATAGTTAACTTAACCTATAGTCTTCATTAACTCTTATGAGGTCTCATTTCCTCTTAAGTCCGTTTTTGATCACTTAATAGTTTCTCGAGAGTTTGTTAAACTCCTTTTGGTCCATTGATTCGTACTTAATCAATATTTAAGTTCATCGAGTCTCTAATCCATCATTTGCCTCACTATGACATTTTGTCAAACACTTCACATGCTTGTTCACTTAACTAAGCCAATCTAACAATGTAGCTTCATTCAACCTTCTAAAATCATACATATTACCTCATAAACACTTTAGCATACTCCATTTATCACCAATTCATCCATATCACAACTCTCACACTAGGCCCATTCTATTTTCTAAGTCATATTTGTTCCATTGCATTCTAGGTAGTTTCTATCATTAATATGCATCCCAATCAACTCCAAAATCAATAACTAAACAAATGAAATTGGGTTGGAGTGTTAGAAACTCACCTAGCTTGATTTTCTCCTTGCTCCAAATGGAAATGCACATTTGCTCCTTCAATCCAACCAAAGGAGATATTGATTCCAAACTATGCTATTCTTATCTTTAAGATGGACAACTTTGCTCTATTGGTCTTTCCTCAAATCTTAATGGAAATGAGGTGATTTTAGAGTGAGAAAGCTAGGTTTTGGATTGAAAACAGAAAGATTGAGTTGTTTCTCGTGAATTGTAGATCTAACTGCTCCATATTTATAGAATTAGCTTGATGAGATCGATCTGCATAGGGTGGAGATCGATCTGGCCTTGCTTAAATCCTTCAATTTCATGACATTTTAGGGTATGAGATCGATCTATCGAAGGTATAAGATCGGTCTCCTTCAGTGAATGAGATCAATCTACTTCAATGGAACAAGATCGATTTGTCGCAGGCAGAGAGATAAGGAGATCGATCTGGTCTTAAAGGGAGATCGATCTGCTCCAGCCCAAGAGTTAAAGAGATCGATCTGCTTGAGTGAGGGATCGATCCCTCTCTTCCAACATGCTTGATTCTGCACTCTCCAGGCCATGAGATTGATCTCTCCTTGCATGGGATCGATCTGGCCTTCATCCTACACCCTTTTTGCTGCAATTTCCTCATTCAACCTCATACTTAATCACTTCCACATTCATTTATCTTTCCATTAACACTTAGGACTTCAAAAACATTCATTTCTCATAATTCATATGTAATGTAACTTGTCTATACATCAATTAATCTTATACATTATATAGAAAATTAAGGGTCTTACAGTGCTGAAGAGTCATTGGCTGACACTTGACTGTGTAAATTTATTTGACTTACAAACACTCCCAGCTATTGGTGAGGCTTTGTGGAGTAAAATAAAGGGTGAACCCAACATGCTCAGTAAGAAAAATCAAGCGGCATGTAGATAAATACACTATATACAAAATATGGGCTTGAAGTAATACTATACAGTTAAGTGTAATACAGTGAAAATTTCCATTTTCTCACAATATCGGTAGCACACAGTTACTATTTTCTCACAGTATCGGTATCACAGAAAACATTACTGCAAAATATCAATTAAATCAAAATGCAGTAAAATAAAACTCATTTCATATCAGAATTTCACTTTATAAAAACTCAGTTCAGATAAATCAATAAGTGAGACGTGGTGAAATATTCATTATCAATAATCAATCAATAGGACAATTAGCCAATGTCAATGACTCCGGGCAGTCACTGATCAGGTGTGCCGGGATGTCAAGTGTCGTGGGAGTGGTTAGCTACCCAATCGGCTTACTCAATTCACTATTTCTCAATAACACGGTAGAGCGCACTCACGTGCACACAACACGGTACATCGTACTCCATAGACCTCGACATCATTCACATTTCCATATAATTTCATCATTCACATTTCCATGTAATACATCATCGCCCTCTTTGCCTCTAATCATGTGCGAGCAGATACGTGCAAGATCACATAGCAATACACGTCTATCAAGCATGATTTTATCAAATCACTTAAAATCACGTGCGAGCGGGTCCGTGCAAGATCACAAAACAATACACGATCGGCTGGCACGATTTTATCAAATCACTAAAAATCACGTGCGAGCGGGTCTGTGTAAGATCACACAGCAATACATGATCGACTGGCACGATTTTATCAAATCACTTAAAATCACATGCGAGCGGGTCCGTGCAAGATCACACAGCAATACACGACTGGCTGGCATAGTTTTGTCTTTAAAACATCTCAAAATCTCGTGCAGACAGCTCCGTGCAAGATCACACAACAATACACGTATGACTGTCACAGGTTTTATTTTTAAAATAGTTAAATTTCATTTTAGTGTGTAAAACAGATTAAAAAGGGCTGGTCTTGCCATTTTTTAGCTAAAAATCCATAAAACATAGTCTTGGGTGCAAATTTGAAATTTTAGATTTTTTCGGGGTAATTTTAAAAATACTCTAATATTTATTTAAATACACTAAATAGGCTATTTCGAAAAAATCTGGGCAGATTTCGAGGTTCCTTAAAACTTCTTTCTAAATTTCGGATAGTAAATTTTTTTTAGGGATTTTCTACGTTTAGGCGTATCAAAATTTCGTCCTAAGGTTTGCAATCTCCAAAAACACAACAAATATACACAGTATAATTTCGATGGTTCACAAGTAATTTTCTATAGCATAAATAAATATATTTCCTAAAATACGTATCTACAAAAATCATCAGAAAATACGTGCATTAATCTCTATAGCACACTGTAATTTTCCTTACAGTAAAATATTTCTTGAATTTATATCTACAAAAATCATCAAAAAATTCGTGCATTCATCTCTAATAGCACAACCCGATTTTCCTTAGATTGATGTCTGCACGTACTCCAGAATACTTCCGCATCTGGAGTCAGAGGACTTGGTCCACTTGGTTAATTTTGCCCCAGAGCTCTTTTCCCGGATTTCTCAATTTTCCTCATTGTGCCTTTTTCACTACTTCCAATTTATATATATATATATATTCTTTTTTTTTTTAATTTGGCGCTTCATGCCAAATTCCTCCATTTTCTCTTCTCTTCTCCTTCTTCTTCTTCTTCGCGGATCACCCTCGGCTTACTCTTCCCTCATCGTCGGTCACCTCTGTTCATCGCCACTTATCACCCCGAAGCTGCCACCATCCTCAACACCTTGGTTATAACTCTGGCCACCACCACCATCATCATCATCATCGCATCCCGTAAGCCTCTATTCTCCTCTATTCTTAGCTTTCCTTACTGTTTCCCTCCCACCAACCTCTCCCCCTTGGCACCTTCGTCCTCTCCATCTTTCCAGCACAACCATAAGCAGCCTTGGGTCTCGGCCATCATTACCATTGCCATCAACCCTCTTCCTCTCGGTCCCTTACTAGTTTCCTTCCTCTGTTTGGCCCTGCTATTTTTTTTCTCTATCTCTTGCAGAAAACCTCTTTCACCCCTTCATTCCTCGGCCTGACCTCCTTCACATCACCTCACCCCTTGCTGCCTTATGCCCCTTCCCTGTTTGCCTCTGTTCCTCTCTTCCTATACTATTCCTCTCGCCAGCCAACCTTTCCTCTCTTATTTTCATCTTATTTATAGCCATCCAGTGGGCAGAGATGTGGAGGGTCCAGGACTAGGCGCGTAGAGGTGCAGGACTGGGTGGCAGTGGCTTGGCGTGGGGCAGAGCCCTGGTGTAGGCCTGGGGTGCAGAGTGCGTAGGCGCTACAGAAGCTGAGGGCTGGCGGGCTGCAGGACGGTTGTGTGCCTGGGGTGCAAGGTGTAGGGCGCCTGGTGTGCAGGTTTGGCATGGAGTGGAGGGGCTAGTGCACGCAGGGTCCTGGGCACGCTAGAGCATGGCAGACTGGGCGCTAGGGTGTACGAGATGCAAATTTTGGCTACAAGGGCGCTGACACAGGGGCGCGCAGGGCGCTGGTCACTTGTCGTGTGAGCAGAGAGTACATAGGGTGCATACTATACAGGTGATTCTAGGCGTCTGGCGTGCGAGCAGGGGTTTACATTCTCCCCACCTTAAGAAATTTAGTCCCTAAATTTAAAAGTACCTTAGTTTTCAAACAACTGCGAATATTTCTCTCTATCACAACCCTCAATCCACTACAAATTTTTCATTTTTTGTTTATTATTTAATTCAATTCTTATTGTTAGTTCTTTACCTTTACCTTACTTGATCGTGAACAGCTACACCACCAACAGTTGGGCTGTGTATCGGGGTCAATCTCAACCAATCAAATCATTTCAATTTACAATTCATTTAAAACGTAAACACTTGTATTTCTAAATCAGAGTTGCTGTCTACATGTGTTTACAATCGTTTACATCCCTAAAAATTACATTCAAAGATATTATTGTGCTTTGACATGTCTAGATACAAAAACTATACAAATGTGTATACCTCGTGTGATGGGATGTAGCGGACACCAAAATCCATTCCTCAGTCGCTCTCTATCTACTGTAAGTGCTCTGTAAATGGGGAAAATAAGGGGGGTGAGCAAACCACACGCTTAGTAAGGCAATCATGCGAGCATGTAGATAACTGTACTATCTACGTGGTTATGATGCCATGCTTAAATCACACATTTACTTGTCATACTCCAAAACGTATGTTCATACTTGTGTTCATGACATGTAAAGCAATTCATGCTATTTAAATCAGTGCACAGTTCTTAAAACATAGCATGAAAAATTATCATGCGTAAAACGAAATCAAGGCATGGTAAATCACCATGCAAAGTGCACTTATAAAGCATTTCAAATCTTAGCACAAATTATCACAAAATTCACCATTCGTCAAGACTCAGCCCCTCCCATAGATTGTCCTGATCCACAAACACATCTCAAACATGGATTATCATAAAACGATAGACATGTGAGATAGGCAAATAATATAATAAGGGTAATAACTAGGACTATAGTCATATCCTCTATGATCCCAGGCTACATGGATCCTAGTGTGCGGGGTATCACCTCTATCTGCTTCCGCACGAGAGTTGGGTCACGTCTAACCCATCGGTCCATAGCAGAATATCCATCGTCCGAAGATGGCATATATATAACATCACACATGGTACAGCGTACTCCATGCTACTTGCACGATACAACATATTTCGTGGACCCATATCATCACAGCATATCCTGCCATATCTCAATAAGCACGTGAGAGCCTATTTAATCGGCGTGGCACACAGCCTACCCGAAGCTCCTAACACGGCTCCCAACATATCCTAAAATCACGTGCGAGTAATCTCTATCACGACAACAAGTATAGTGGACATCTAGTGCGAGCCTCTAGCACCATGTCAAAACTCGTATGAAAACTAGTGCAAGCTAGGCTCCAACACAGTGTCATAAAATCCGTGTAAAACTCTAGTGCGAGTATCGCTCCAGCACTAGTGCATGTATAAAACACGTCAAATCCCGTGCGAGCAACGCTCTAGCATGTTTCATTTCCACAAAACTCATGTAGGTGGCTCATTCTTTGCAAAGTATGGTTATAAAACCAAATCAAGCTATTTTTTGTGCAAATCATTTCAAATGCTAGCCAACCTACCAATAACAAGTTAAAAAGTAAATAAAAAGATTCAAAAGCATCATGCTCTTACTTTTCATGTATATTTATCAAAAACTCAATTCTTTGCCCTTCAAACAACCATTTCATCCTAAAACTCTTAAATATGTTGAGAAATCACCCATGCGCCCAAAAGGCGTACAGATATCCCTAGGGCTAACACAATTCCCTTACCTCAATTCTCTGAGAAGCAATTCCTTCTTCCTTTCCCGCTTTTCGCGATTTGGCTCAACTTGCTCCGGATATATCCTCGGGAGCTGCAAACATTCATCAATCATATGAGTCAATACCGATAACTCATGTTTATGACTTTAACTAGTCAGTATATCTCATTAAGCGTATTTCATCGAATTTTGGCCTATTATCTCATTTGGCCATCATTATGTCATTTCTAGTAAATTTAGCTAGCAACACACTTGGTAACTTATCAAACACTTTGCATAAATGTTTATCCATAATCTTCCATCATTTATGCATTCTCTACAACATCATTTATGCACATTTTTATCACTTGACTAATCTCACAATGTGGTTTATCCAATCATCTCAAAATCATGCATATCACCTCACTAACAACTTGATATAATCCTTTTTATCATCTAATCAATCACATTCTATTTTCTCACACTAAACCTATTTTAGGTTATGTTTGTTCCATTACATTCTAGGTACTTTCAATCATTAATACATACACCAATCAACTCACAACAATAACTAGATAAATATACTTAGAGTTGGTGTATTGGAAACTCACCTAGCTAGACTTTCATCTTTTCCAAATTTGAAGACTCTTTTGCTCCTTCAATCCAACAAATGAAATGTTGACACCAAGCTATGTTGTTCTTCTCCTCACAATGAACAACTTTGTTCTAATAGTTTTTTCCCAATTCTTTTTGGAATGAGGTGTATTCTAGTGAGAGAAAGCTTGGTATTTGGGTAAAAATGGAGGGGATATGGTTGATTTGTTGAAGAATGAAGTTGGCCGTCAAGTTTTTATAGATTAAGAGTGATGAGATCGATCCCCCAAGGTAGGAGATCGATCTTCCCGTGGTTTTAACTCTCAAATTTTCAGGTTTGCAATAGGGGAGATCGATCTGCTCATCGAAGAGAGATCGATCTTTGTTTGGCAGAAGCTTGAGGAGATTGATCTGCTCATGGGGAGGGATCGATCTGCTCTTAACATAATCAAATGGAGATCAATCTGCACTTAAGAGGGGATCGATCTCTGCTAGACAGAGGCAAATGCAGATCGATCTGCTCATTGGGGAGATCGATTTCGCCTTGGCAGATTCACTTGAAAATTGTTCTGCTTGCAAGGGATTGATCTGCCTTGAATAAGAGATTGATATGGCCTTCATTTAAGGCATCCCTACTGCATTTTTCCAGAATTGTCAAAGGTAAACTCCTATTTCATTACTCCAATACTCATTTTGCATTTTAATCTCACTTAGAGCATGGAAAGGCTCATTTCCTATGATTCACATACAATATGACTTGTGTGTATTGCTTGAATTCAGAAAGGATACGTAGAATTCACAGTCCATGCATTATCATTTTTTGTTTTCATTCCTAATCTTCAATCTGAATGCTTAAAGTTCTATTTGCTTGGTTTGTGGCCACTTCAGCCCTTATTTAACCTTTACTTGCATCATGACACTCATTCATTCCATTTGTAATTCATTCACATTTACATGATCTAAAAATCATCTGTCTTATAATTCCATTAACATATAACAAAGTTATACATACATGGGGTCTCACACTCTTGCATTAAGTTTTCTAATTCTCGCGTGGCCTCTTCTAACGTGTGATAATGCCATAAAACCTTGACCAATGGAATCATCTTAGATCGCAATGCTTTTTCCTATCTATCTAAAATCCAAATTGGTTTCTCCACGTACATCATGTCCTCCTTCAATTCTAACGACTCGTATTTAATTACATGTGTAGGATCCGGATGATACTTGCGTAGCATCGAAACGTGGAAGACGTTATGAATACTTGATAACTCCGATGGTAACGCCAATTTTAAGCTTTGTCTCCTACTCGGTTAAAGATTTCGAAAGGTCCAATATAACGAGGACTTAGTTTCCCTTTCTTCCCAAATCTCATTATGCCCTTGGATAGAGAGACTTTCAGAAACACCGAATCTCCTACTACAAATTCTAGGGGCTTCGTCTTTGGTCAGCGTAACTCTTCTGTCTGTTTTGAACTATCCTCAGCCTCTCACAAATCAACTGTACATCCTCGGAAGATCAGTTGACTAAATTAAGAATGAATATCTTTCTTTCACCCACTTCTTTCTATCCTATTGGCAAACGACACCTTCGACCATACAGCGCTTCGTATGGTGTCATTCTGATGCTTAAATGGTAACCGTTGTTATATGCAAACTCTGCTTAGTGGTAAATGGTTATCTCAGAAGCCTTTAAAATCTTGAGCACAAGCTTCCAACATCACCTCCAATGTTTAAATGGTCCTCTCCAATTTGTCCATCTGTTTGAGGATGAAAAGTCGTGCTAAAACTTAGTTGGGTTCCCATGGCTTCTAGGAAATGCTCCCAGAAGTGCTACGTCATGTGGTCTTACAACCCGCCGTACATACAGCTCTGCTAGCACACTTAAGGTATCCGTAGCCTTCATAGTTAGGAAGTGAGCGAACTTTATTAGTCTATCAACTACTACCCAAATCGCATTATGATTTCTATGGGTCTTTAGAAATTCCATGATGAAATCCATGGTGACATGCTCCTATTTTCATGTTGGTATCGGTAGGGGCTGTAACAACCTCGTAAATTTTCGATGCTCTACTTAAATCTGCTTACACAAGTCAGCGGCCACATATTCAGCCACGTCCTTTCTCATCCCTGACCACCAATACTCTTTTCGTAAATTTCGATTCATCTTATTACTTCCATGGTATAGGGTGTACCTCGAGGAGAGAGCTTCTGACACTATTAGTTTCCTCAATTGTTCATCATCGGGAATACAAATTTTGCCTTTGAATCTTAGTAGACCGTCGGAGCTAACTTCAAAATCTATCACAAAACCCAACTGGGTCCGACTAGCCACATATACGTAATACTTATCGTTATGCTGCTTGTTAAATTCTGTCAATTAAATCTAGTTCTAATATTAAGCTAGCTACCACGATATAAATGTTAGTATCAGTAGAGAACCACATCCAATTGAGGTTTACTAAATATTTCAATAACTCATGTCCCTGACCTATGTAGAAAATGTCATCTCGATATCACTTCTGCTCAAAGCACTAACCCTAGTCATTTTCCTTTCTCTTGTATTAGACGACCTTTGTGATATCTAATATTTAAACCTTCATGATAAGTAGAATTCTATAATTCTTCACCACACAAGAAATGGTATGCTGACTTTAAATATGAATATTACATCTGTAAACTCCAATTTATGGGTTATGGGTACTTCTAAACACTGCCAATTTTCTTAGGCAGAGAGGAAATCTGAAATACCCTTATTAGTCATCAGACCTGACCACATAACTAATTATAGGTATAGAGGTTCAAGGTTCAGACCCAATATAAAGTAGGATACCATAATTTATCGCAATTTCACATTTATCATTTAGTCACCACTCATTCTTCGTTCACCTCACTCGATCTGAATCATTTCACACACCCAAAATATTCACACGTTATGTACATCTCTCATTCCAATAATAATCCTGTATCCAGAATTTATCACACTTCAAAACTTGTTCTCATTTCATACATTAATTATAACAAAACCCTTTCCTTATTCTAATTAAGTCTCGCATAAGCATATACAATTTACAATCCTTAGATTCGTTACATGATTCATATTCCAAAGTCTTCTTGTACCTCAAACTTCAAATCATCTTAACAGTTTTGGTTTTTTCCCACTGCTCTACAATCTCTATTTTGGGAGGATCCAATTGACTCCTTTTCTTGACACATCGTAACCCCCAAAAAAAAAAAACTCTGGAACAATTAATGTACGTACACTCCAAAGTGGATCACTTGGTCTGATAATTCCCCTTATCATATAAATTTTATAATCGCCGTAATCACTTCTTCAGCTCTTTTAATTAAATTGAAGTCATTCAATATGGGGATTTTGAATAATGGGTTCGATACCAAGTACTAAATCACCTCAAAACTTCATCCTTTTATCTAGAGGTAACTCTAAGGGATCATCCAAACATGTATCTAAAAACTCTTTATCTACAGGGGTGTCTCTTTACTCCGAACATGCCCTATCTTTATCAATTATGTAAGCATGGTGACCTTTAAGTTCCATTTACACAGTTCGTTCTGTAGTTCTTTCTTCCAGTTACAAAGACTCTACTCTTTGTTAGATCTTTCTTTTGTCACTCTCTTCATCTTTCAATTTTCTTGGTAACCTTAAAGATATACATTTCGTATCATCACAGTTGTGCCTTACGCATTACTTCCTTAAAATAACGTCAAATGAAGCTTCCCTAGCTCGTATGGGGGTTTCAGTATCTCCTACGAGTTTTTGGATTTCCTTCATTTCACAACTCCACATACCAAATTATACTTCTCCAAAACCATGAATTTAGCTTCATATTCATTCTCGGACTCGTTACCTTATATTCGATTCGATCATTTCATCTATAATTGTCATTGTACTCTATCCAGGATATGTTGCCATCTAAAGACATCTAGAAACATATCCCATGTAACCCTATAATGTCGGGTCCTTAGTTTAGATTGAGGAGAACTTTCCATAAAGTTCGACTTCCCATTTCATTATCAATGCTACAAAACTACCTTCTTTATAGTAGTACACCTGAAGGATCCACATAACTTTTCCAATTCATTTATCCAGTTTCTATTATAACTGCATTCTTGATTCTAGTAAAATATTGGACTAACTTTCGAAATTATCTCAGTTTTTCTCTAAGTCACATTCATACCTTAATCATCATCATTATTATTGTGCTATTATCATTTGGTGAACAATGTCTTCATTGTTTCCATGTCCCGCTCAAATCTTATATAGCAAACTTCAGAATTTTCGGTTAAACTAAAAGGGTGTACATTCAAATGATGGCTCACTAAATCTCTCAATCCAATCTCTACGACCTCGAGAAACAATTCCTTTTCATCAGCTAATATGGCTGCAATACCAACTAGCCATAACTATTAGTTTTCCTACATTCAATGACTCAATTTCTCAATAAAACACAGTCAGGTATACCCGTTTGTATCTAAGCAATGTACAGTAATGCTGGGGATGTGAACTTTCCAAATTTTGTCTCACTCCTAATATCGACTCATCTCAGGTCAACCTTGCTCTGATACCACTTCTGTAACTACCCATTTTATTCACACTTTTACTGGTTGGGCTACGAGTCGATATCATATCAAAACCCTAACACTAGTACTAGATTTCATTTTTTTATCGGACAAATTTAAGCAAAATTTAATCATCATAATTGTTCTTTCATGTCCACAAACTCCCCAAAGACTTTTCTCTTTACATTACTATACTTGAAAAATATAGATACAATATAAATGCTTATGCTGAGTATACCTTTAGTGCTAAAGAGTCCTTTACTGACACTTGATTGTGTAAATTTATTTGACTTGCAAACACTCCCAGCAATCGATGAGGCTCTGTGGAGTAAAATAAGGGGTGAGCTCAACATGCTCAGTAAGAAAAATCAAACGGCTGGTTAATACACTATCTACAAAATATGGGCTTGAAGTAATACTATACAGTTTAGTGTAGTACATGAAAATTTTCATTTTCTCACAATATCGGTATCACACAATTACCATTTTCTCACAGTATCGGTATCACAGAAAACATTAATGCAAAATATCAATTAAATCAAAATGCAGTAAAATAAAACTCATTTCATATCGAAATTTCACTTCATCAAAACTCAGTTCAGATAAATTAATAAGTGAGACATGGCAGAATATTCATCATCAATAATCAATCAATAGGACAATTGGCTAATGTCAATGACTCGGGTAATCACTGATCATGTGTGCCAGGATGTCAAGTGTGTGGGAGTGGTCAGCTACCCAATCGGCTTACTCAATTCACTATTTCTCAATAACACAGTAGAGCGTACTCACGTGCACACAACACGACACATCGTACTTCATAGACCTCGACATCATTCACATTTCCATATAATTTCATCATTCACATTTCCATGTAATACATCATCACCCTCTTTTCCTCTAATCACATGCGAGACGATACATGCAAAATCACATAGCAATACACGTATATCAGGCACAATTTTATTAAATCACTTAAAATCACGAGCGAGTAGGTCCGTACTAGATCACACAGCAATACACGACCGACTGGCACAGTTTTATCAAATCACTTAAAATCACATGCGAGCGGGTTCGTGTAAGATCACACAGCAATACACGACTAGCTGGCACGATTTTATCAAATCACTTAAAATCACGTGCAATCGGGTCCGTGCAAGATCACACAGCATTACACGATTGGCTGGCATGATTTTGGCCTTAATAAATCTCAAAATCTTATGCAGACAGCTTCGTGCAAGATCACACAGCAATACACGTTTGACTGTCATGAGTTTTATTTTTAGAGTACTTAAATTTCGTTTTAGCGTGTAAAACAGATTAAAATGGGTTGGTCTTTCCCTTTTTTCAGCTAAATACCCATGAAACATAGTCTCGGGTACAAATCCAAAATTTTAGGTTTTTTCGCGATAATTTTAAAAATACTCTAATATTTATTTAAATACACTAAATAGGCTATTTTGAAAAATTGGGGCAGATTTCGAGGTTCTTTAAAACTTTTTTCTAAATTTCGAGCAGTAAAATTTTTCTAGGCATTTTCTACGTTCAGGCATATCAAAATTACGTCATAAGGTTTGCACTCTCCAAAAAACATAGCAAATATACGCTGTATAATTTCGACGGTTCACAGGTAGCTTTCTATAGCATAAATAAATATATTTCTTAAAATACGTATCTACAAAAATCATCAAAAAATATGTGCACTCATCTCTATAGCAGACTGTAATTTTCCTTACAGTAAAATATTTCTTAAATTTATATATACAAAAATCATCAGAAAATACGTGCCTTCATCTCTAATAGCACAACCTGATTTTTCTTACCTCGATATCCGCACATAATCTAGAATACTTCTGTGTCTGAAGTCAATGGACTCAGTCCACTTTGTTAATTTTGCCCTAAAGCTCTTTTCCCGGATTTCCCAATTTTTCGCCTTGTGCCTTTTTCAGTACCTCCAATTATATCTATATATATATATATATATATATATATATCCATTTAAATATTCTTTTTTTTTTTAATTTGGCACGAAGCACCAAATTCCTCCCTTTTCTCTTCTCTTCTCCTTCTTCTTCACGGATCACCCTCGGCTTACTCTTCCCTCATCGACGGTCGCCATTGTTCGTCGCCACTCATCTCCCCGAAGCTGCCACCATCCTCATCACCTTGGTTATAGCTCTGGCCACCATCATCATCATCATCATCATCGCCTCCTGCAAGCCTTTGTTCTCCTCTGTTCTTTGCTCTCCCTATTGTTTCCCTCTAATCAACCTCTCCCCCTCGGCATCTTCGTCCTCTCCATCTTTCTGACACCACCATCAGCAGCCTTGGGTCTCGGCCATTATTACCATCGCCATCACCTCTCTTCCTCTCGATCCCCTCCTGGTTTCCTTCCTCTGTTCGACCCCCTTATGTTTTCTCTCTCTCTCTTGCAGAAAACCTCTTTCACCCCTTCATTCCTCGGCCTGACCTCCTTCTCATCACCTCACCCCTTGCTGCCTTATGGCCCTCCCTTGTTTGCCTCTGTTCCTCTCTTCCTATACTGTTCCTCTCGCCAACCAACCTTTCCTCTCTCATTTTCGTCTTATTTATAGTCATTCAGTGGGCAGAGGTGTGAAAGGTGCAAGACTGGGCGCGCATGGGTGCAGGATTGGGTGGCAGTAGCCTGGCGTGGGGCAGATCCCTGGTGCAGGCCTGGGGTGCAGAGTGCGCAGGCGTTGCAGGAGCTAAGGGCTAGCAGGCTGCAGGACGGGTGCGCGCCTGGGGTGCAGGGTGCAGGACGCCTGGTCTGCAGGTTTGGCATGGAGTGGGGGGGACCTGGTGCGCGCAGGGTCCTGGGCACGCTGGAGCATGGCAGACTGGGCGCTGGGGTGTGCGTAGTGCAGCTTTTTGGCTGCAGAGGCCCGGACACAAGGGCGCACAGGGCGTTAGTCGCCTATCGTGCAAGCAGAGGGTGCATAGGGTGCGTACTGTACAGGTGATTCTGGACGTCTGGCATGCGAGCAGGGACAACGTGGGATGCGTAGGGGTCTGGGCATGCAGAGGCAGCAAGCACGCAGGGCATCTGGCCTGTGTGTCCTGCCCAAAACACCTCGTTTTGAATTTCCCTTTTTTAAACCTTCATTGAAATTTTTAATTTTAATTAACTTTAATTAAACGTGTATATATTTATACACATTGTTCGATCTTGTTATTTTTTATTTAAATTTTATTTATTATTTATTTTATCTGATTTAAATTTTATTTTTTTATTACCAATTTTTTTCATAAATCGAATTTGTAACAAAAATACAACCTAACCTAATCACACATTTTTGACAAAAATTAATTTAATTATTCGTACGTAAAATAAATTAAATTTAAATCAGATAACGTTCAATCCGAATTTTGGAAAAATTCGAGGGTTTACACTTTCATTCAACATGATCTACTTCTTTTTAACATGATCTATTTCCTTTCAGATCATTCTACTAATATCTTCATTGAACCTTCAAAAGATCATAATCTCATCGTACAAGTATCCAACCATTCAATACATAATTCTTCAATTCGAGCATTTACTTTTGATCAAAATGAGTTTTTAAAGGCACGTAATGTAGGCTTAAGTGATGATTTATGATGAAAGAATAAAATGGGCAAAAATGTGTTTAAGGCTTTATAGACCAAAGGACCACTTTCTTATTAAGTAAATTATTCTGGCATTTTGCCGTAGTCTATTCACTCAATTCTGTTTTCTTATCTTTCTTTTTTATTTCTTTTTTCCTTTGCAGTCAACCCTTTTCTTTTTTCACTTTTTTCCACAAAAATGAGGTTATTTCTTTTTCCTTTTCTTGCCCATTGATCCATCATGAATACTTTTGTATCCCATCCCACCCCCCTCCCCCCCCCCCCCCCAAAATCTTCCTCGTGATTTTTTTTTTTTTTTATTTCTTGCTCATAGTGTGGAGGGTGCTACTTGGTGGGGGTTACATCACGAAAAGAAACATAATAGGCTCAAAAGGGGTAATCAAAAGATAATTTTACTCACGCTTGAAGGATAGTGAAGAAGGCCATTTGTCATTTCAAATGTAAATGCTCTTGCCATCATTTATTGAACAAAGATAACCTTGTTAGGAAATTTTGCAAGAGATTCACCTTTTTCTTGTGCCATCTATCGGGTTAAGATTGGGAACAAATTTCTTTTTCTTGCTTAGACAAACCTTGGAAGATTAATAATCAATCAACAAAAATAGTCCTTTCATAATTGAATTCCAGATTTATTACCATTATTATCATAATGTTTATTATTTGGACATTTGTGAATGAAAGATATGGGCAATGGTAAATGAATATAGGGAATGAGACATTGATAAGATGAAAATGCATCACACTAGTCACTTTACTAAAAAGAAACTAAATAAAAGTTTACCTATACATAAAACTTTATTTCTTACTCATGGGCTTAAGCATTTTTCCAAAATCTTCAAACTTGCCTGACTTGAACTCTTCATGCCTCACAAGATGCCTCTTCTTTCATGATCTTAGCTTGGTTGGGAGTGTCGTATGAATGGACCTTAGGTATAGCTAGCTGTCTTTAAACCTTTATTTTGGAAAAATTTTGGAAAATTTTGGAAAATGCTTTGTTTAAAAGAAATGAATAAAGATGAATGAAAGGACAAAATTATACATATATATGAATAACATGGAATGATAAAACTTGTCAAGAAATCATGGAGGAGTGATGCATGGAAATGCTTTGGTAAAGAACTTATGATTCCTTGTTAGTGTCTCATGTGCCAACCAGAAGCAAACAGACATGATCAAACATGTATCTTACATAATAGGTGTTTTCTATTGCATAGGTTGACATGGCTCTACTCTACTGTTTGCCTTCTTAAGTTCACTATATGCATGGCTAAGATTTGTAAGGATCTAAAGGTTCCTAAATTGTTCCTCATTGACATTCTACACAAGATTAATAAGGCACCCTGATCCTCACCCATAAAAAGTTATAAACGAAAAAAAGGGTTCAATTTGAGTGGGAGTAATTCGATTACCATTGCAAAGGTTATCGCCTCACGAGAGCAAAGGTACTTTACTCCCTCCTAACATAGACAAACTCGGGTGTAAGGCTTATATATGCAAGTGAATATGTCTTGCACATGAAGTGATAAATCAAGATTAAAATACATCACGACATTAATGCAAATTATATGAATGAGAATGAAAAATTTTTCATTATCTGAGAACTCGATCACCAAATGATTTTGTAAACATAAAGGGAGTCACCACTAATATTTTTTTATTAGATATGATTAGGCACCTAAAAATGTTTATCTTTTTAACAAAATCTTATAATTAAATTAAGTTTTATTAAAAATAAAATTTTTTGTCTGTGAAAACAAAGTTTAGATTCAGGAGTTTGGTTACGCGCGTGGAAAGATTAGCACCCCCACAACGCCCATCTAAAAATAGTACTATTTAATCATGTATTACCTTTTAATTTAAATGAAATGGTCTTAATTAAATATTTTAAAAAGAATTCTTTTTTATTATTTTTTTTTGAAAGTCTTTTTTTTTTTAAATAAATTAAATTCTACTTTTTTAGGAATAAATGAAAATTTTTAGTATTGAAAATTATACTAAAGTACTACAATACTTCTAGTAGTATTTCAAGTAATTTTTTCAACTAGGGATTTCTTAAAAATTGCTACTAGCAATTTCTATAGAATCTTATCTTCGGATGTTCACACTTATTTTAAAATTTTATGAATGCATATGGTGTAAGTACATAATACATGATGCATATGGCAAGTTCGTTTTTATTATTATTATTATTATCTTTTTAAACTTTATTATCATTTTTATTTTAAATAAAGATTTATTTTATTTAAAAATTAAACTAAATATTCCAATACTTCAAGCACTATTTGGTAAAAAAAAAATTTCACCTAGAGATCAGTTAAAAATCACTACTTATGAATTCTGCACCATCTCATTATCGGAAGTAAATTTATATTTTTATTTAGGGGTCGTTTGGTATCGTTTCTTGTTTTCTATTTTGTGTTTTTTGTTTCTAAAATTTTTGTTTTTGTTTTAGTTTGTTTTGTTTTCGATTTTTAAAAACAAAAAACATGTTTGGTTAAAATTGTTACGTATTCAGAACAAATTTTTAAACTGATTTAGATACAATAATTCAATCACAAAATAAAATTTAAAAATTGAACAAAAATAATAATATATTTATTATATAATATTACGTACACTTTATTAAATTATAATATTTATAATATTTAATACTAATATAGAAAATCTACTTTTTATAATACTAAAATTTAATATTATTTAAATTTTATTATAATTAAATATAATATTAAATAAAATAATTACTTAAAAAATAATTCAATTAAAATAATAATAAATAAATTTTTAATATTAATTTTATTAGATAATAATGGAGATTAATAAAAATTTTAAATTTTATATATTAAATAATAATATGAATTAATAAATTATTACCTATATTTAATAATATTATTTACTTTAATTGAAATAATATTAAATTACTAAAAAAAATATATTTAACTAAGTAATTTAAAAAAATATATATTATTAAAACATATTATATTTAATATAAATAATTTTATTTAATGTCAAGTATTCACTTTTTAATAATATTAAATTATTTTATGTTAAGAGTGATATGTTTTAAATTTAATTAAAAATATATAATATTAAATAATAATATCATTTAATAAAATATTGATTAAATATATTATATAATAGCAATTAGCAATAATATTAATTATTAACATATCTAAATTATAATAAATTATATTATTTAAATTTATAATATATTCAATTAATTATTATACAAGTTTAAATTAAAAATATTATGATATTATAGTTTATGCTATTTCTTGTTATTTTTTACATTTTTCAATTTTTCTATTTTAAAATAAATCTATTAAAATTAAACTATTTTTTAATTAAATAATATTTTATATTAAACATTAATGTTATTTTTATTTTAAAAAATTAATTAATTTTATTTTATAATTTTATTATGAAAATATATTAATATTATATTAATATATAAATACTGTTCACTTATTTATGAACAGTAACAGAAATGAAAACATGTTTCCGAAAATAATGAAAATATCAAATTCTTGTTTCCAACAATTTTGAAAATTTTCATTTTCATTTTCATTTTTTTAAAACAGAAATCAATACCAAACATATTTTCTGTTTTTGTTTTCCAAAAAACTGAAAACAAAAACAGAAAACAAAAAATAAAAACAAAACCAAACGAGCCCTTACTTACTTGTTTTTAATTTTTTTAAATTAATTCACTTCATAAAATTTTAGAAGAAATTTTTACATCGAAACAAAATCAGTTAGATAAATATTCCATTACGCTTGTAACTTTAAAGGATTTTATTCGATCATAAGGATTATCAAATAATCACTACTTGTAATTTCTATGAAATCCTATCATCGGAAATAAAATTTATTTTTTAATTTATTTATTTTTATTATCAAATTAATTTATTTTATAAAATTATGAAGAAATTTTTACATTGAAACAAAATCACTTACTTCCGGTACATTGATAACATTGAAGGATTTTTATTCGATACTAAGGATTATCGAAGAATTAGGATTTTTAAAAAATCTCATCATCTAAAATTTCTTTTTTAAAATAATTCATATTTTATAAATTTTACAAAATTGTCTTTTATATGACATTTAAAAACATTTACATATTATTTCAAATTTGAACATGTTAAAAATCATTGAATGATAAATAATAATAGTAAAATGAAAAAAAATAAAAAAAGACCATTTTCTTCTGCAAACAAATCAATAAACATCAAATATATTTTCATTAAATAAACATACAAAATAGTAAAAAATAATAATAGCGGAATATAGATAGACATATATATATAAAAAGCTTACCTCAAGGAAAATGGTTGAAACAATGTCGCTATGGGTCTTCTTCTTCCTTTCGGTTCTCTTCTCTGTTCAACGATAGTGCAACGATACAAAGCACCCCAAGATCAGCGATGTACAGCAGACAGTAATAATGGGCAAGGATTGAAGCTTGGCGAGGAGATGCAACAGGCACAGCAACCAGCAGCGCAGGGCTGGTGCAACGACGGTGGCGATGAGGAACAGGCAGAATCAGCTGCAGCAGGGAACGAGGGTGGCAGTAGCGCAACAGGACCAGGAGGTGCCAGCTACGCAGGAGGCGGACACAGCAGAAAAGAGACAGACGGTTGCAGCAAGGGGATCGGCAAGGCAGCAACACCGATGTTGCACAGGGAAGTGGCGAAGATGATGGCAACGATGCAGCAACCAGCGGTGAAGATGATGCTTCGTAGGGATGCAAGGGAATATATAGCAACAATGGTGGTAGGGCAGCAACGCCTGGATGAGCTGCAGTCGGGCAACAGCTTGGACGATGGTGTAAGTGCAGGTCGCGATGTATGCAGGTGTAATGGTGGCACGCAACAGCTTGATGCAAGCAATAATGGCACACGATGCAAGAAGCAAAACAGTAAAAATAATAATAATAATAATAATAATAACTCCAGGATGTTTTCTTTTTTCTTTTTCTTTTTTCCTCCAACTCCCTCCGTGTCCTTCTCCTACTCCTCTTGGCTTTTATAGCCATTCCTAAACTTGAACAAAGGGAAATGGACAATATTCCTTTAATTTAAGCTTTAAAATTGATGGTAGTCGTGTCACCAGAATCCACGTGTACAACTATTCGTCAACCACTGAATGCCACGTGTCAGAACAAGAATAAGCCACGTGGCTATTTCGCGACAAAGTCGCTACGTGACACAGTTGCTTGTTGAACGACAGAGTGTTCGGGGCGATAGGCACTCTATCGCCTGGGATGTGTGCCGCACAGTAGACGCGACAGACTCCATCGCCTCTATTGCGACATAGGTCTCCCGCATTGCCCTCGCGGCAAAAGGTCTCCCGCACAGCCCGCTATAGAGGTCTTCCGCACAGACTGCGGCATAGTCTCCCGCACAGACTGCGGTAGAGGTCTCCCGCACAGTCTGCGGTAGAGGTCTCCAGCACAGCCTGCGGCATAGTCTCTCGCACAGCCCGCGATAGAGGTCTCCCGCACAGCCTGCGGCATAGTTCTCCTGCACAGCCCGCGGTAGAGGTCTCCCGCAAGCTGCTTTACCCGAAGCGCGACAGAGTGCTATATGACTCTGTCGCGGCCCAGACACGCGCCTGGGCCTCAGCTCGAACCGACTTGAAGAAACCTATAAATACATAGGTGAGCTCTCTGAAAAAGGGATCCGAAACCAAAAGACCAAAGAGAAGGGAAAAGCCTTAAACTCTCTGATTTAAGCAATACATTCTCTTCTTCATACATTCACAACTCCGATTACTTACTTAATCATCAGAGTGCGCGTGCAGGGACAAATCCCTGCCCCCTCTGATTCCTGTTGTTTTTGCAGGATATACGAAGAACACGTGGAACAAATTGCATCGACGTCACCCTTTTGTTGTTAGTGCAATCAGACTACGTGAAAGGTATACACTTGTTGCTGTCAGCTGGGCAACATCAAAAATCATGACATCCGTTAAGGATTTTCTTACCTTTTAATTTTGACCGATTTTCTTATCAAATTCCTTCCCCATTTTGTTTCCAATATCTTTTATTTAAACAACATAATCAACCTTACTCAACCCTTTATTTGCATGTGAGTGTGCATGAGATAAGTTTTACGTAGGTGTTGCATGGTGTGTGCATGGGAGACGTTTTTAGGTTTTGAATGGTCTAGGGTTTGATCAATGTTGACTTATTTCCTTAATGTATTTTTATTTATTTTTTATTTTTGTAAACACCATAAATTTTATATACTTGGTTTGGTCTATGATTAGCAATCAAATCATCAAGGTTAAAAATTTCGTTCCATCAGTTAAGGATTTAAATTAAAATTATATTTTTCTTATAGTGAGTGATGTTGCCTAGCTGACAGCAACAAGAATATACCTTTCACGTGGTCTGATTGCACTAACGATAAAAGGGTGACGTCGAAGCAATTTGTTCCACGTGTTCTTCGTATATCCTGCAAAAACAACAGGAATCAGAGGGGGTAGGGATTTGTCCCTGCACGCGCACTTCGATGATTAAGTAAGTAATCGGAGTTGTGAATGTATGAAGAAGAGAATGTATTGCTTAAATCAGAGAGTTTAAGGCTTTTCCCTTCTTTTTGATTTTTTTGGTTTCGGATCCCCTTTTCAGAGAGCTCACCTGTGTATTTATAGGTTTCTTCAAGTCGGTTCGAGCTGAGGCCCAGGCGCGTGTCTGGGTCGCGACAGAGTCATATAGCACTCTGTCGCGTTTCGGGTAAAGCAGCTTGCGGGAGACCTCTACCGCGGGCTGTGCAGGAGAACTATGCCGCAAGCTGTGCGGGAGACCTCTACCGCAGTCTGTGCGGGAGACTATGCCGCAGGCTGTGCTGGAGACCTCTACCGCAGACTGTGCGGAAGACCTCTACCGCAGTCTGTGCGGGAGACTATGCCGCAGTCTGTGCGGGAGACCTCTATCGCGGGCTGTGCGGGAGACCTTTTGCCTCGAGGGCAATGCGGGAGACCTATGTCGCAATAGAGGCGATGGAGTCTGTCGCGTCTACTGTGCGGCACGCATCCCAGGCGACAGAGTGCCTATCGCCCCGAACACTCTGTCGTTCAACAAGCAACTGTGTCGCGTAGCGACTCTGTCACGAAATAGCCACGTGGCTTATTCTTGTTCTGACACGTGGCATTCAGTGGTTGGCGAATAGTTGTACACGTGGATTCTGGTGACACGACCACCATCAATTGCTCCCCGCTCTTTGGTAGGAATTTTTCCTACGAAAGAGTGTCTGGGTCCGGATTTTTCTCGGGTCGGGTCGAATCTCCACGCGTGTGGCGACGCAGGCGAGCCGCTATATATACTGGGCCCCTGCTGTCCTCGTCGCTACTCAGTTCTCTCGTAAAAATACTCTACCGTATTTTTCTCTGTACACTCTGTCGCCCCTCTACCGCAACTCCATCGTAACTCTGCCACGCTCACAACACTGTGTCGCAGGTCTGTCGCGCCTTCTTGAGACTCTGTCGCGAGTTCTTCTCTTCTTCATTTTAGGTAATTTTATAGTACGTGGTTCCACTTTTTGGCTTCCGAACCCCTAAAATGGCTGGCCATGGTGTAGGAAAACAAATAGACCTAGGAGTAAAGTCGACTTTGAAGGAAGCCGACATCCAAGATCTAGTATCTAGGTTTCCCTTACCCGAGGGATACGCTTATAGACTTCCAACCCCCCAGGAGAGTGACATACGTCGTGTATCCAACGGGGTAGTCGTTTTTAGGGCAGCATTAGAGTTAGGACTCCGCTTCCCATTGTCCAACTTCAGGGCTTCCTTCCTTAGGACACACGGAGTATCCCCGGGACAGTTGCATCCTCATGCATGGATGCAATTAGTAGCGTTCACTGTGCACTGCCATTCAAGGGACGTCCCTCCATCCCTTCCTCTCTTAGATGTATTTTTCAGGTTTCGAAGGAGCCCCGGCTTAGTGCCTTACTCGCTTCAGCGGGTGTATCAGCCCGGTTTTGAGAACAGGTTGTTCGAGAAACCTGCTAACAAGCTTCATGGTTTTGAGACGGAGTGGCTTGTTGTAGAAGTGCCCGAGGGCCTGGATTTCCCCACCCGTTGGGAGAATAGGCGAGAAATCCCCAAAGGCCCCAGGATCTCCACACTTAGGGAGCAGTTATCTTCGGATGTCAACAAACTGCTAGTCCGTCATCCCATTAGCCTTGACAGCCTTTTATCAAATGAAAATTTGATATCAGCTGGCTGGGGTGTGGGTCCGGTCCCTGTTGCCGGACCCTCTGTTCCTTCATCCAATCCTCCGCCTTCGACTTCCCCCGAGTTGAATCCTGAACCTGTAAGGCCACAGGAGGATATAGGGAGTACCAACGTGGAGTCTAGTTCTGGCAGCGAACCTTTAGCCGACCTGACTGGCTGGGAAGGGTTCGGCTCCACTTTCATGGTGCTCCCTGATGACGATGCAATACATATAGAGTCCCTTCAGGAGCATCTCGATTCTCCTGACGGTAACTTTTATTTCTTTTTACTGCTTACTGTTTTTGATCATTTTTTGACCACTGATTTGTCTTCTTTTCCTTTTTTGCAGAAATGAGTCACTTCCGGCAATCGTTAGGTCGCCAGGTCTCTGAGGCTGGTCCTTCCAGCGCTCCTACCAGGAAGAGGCGTCGTTTAGCCGACGATGTCCCAAGTGAGGCACCGGTCCCCTCTCAGCCACCTCGTGCTCGACCCCTCCTGTTTCTAGGCAGGCGATGCCTCCCCCTCCTTCGGAACAGAGGGATCTCTCTCGGGATAGGGGGAGAGTTGCCTCATCTTCACGGGGGGCTTTCGGGTCATCCGGGTGATCACGTTCCGAGGAGCGTGCGGAATGCAATATCATTCCGTCGCAGCGGAAGAATCGAAGGCGCTTGTACATCGAAGGTTCGATGGGAAGCAGGCCAATACTACCGAGGATAGGCCCTACTGACGAGAGGTCCTACCCCGTGAACGGGGGGTTTATTATGAGAGGGGCCGAATTTCGAGTTTACCCCGGGGTCCGCGACAACGATACTTTGGACATTCCCGAGGTGGCTTCCCGAATTAGTTGGTCTTCCATCCTTCTTCGGGACGAGAAGAGGATATTCCAGAATTACCCGGAGGGGGAGGACTTAGCCGACATGGAGGCATCCTCTTCGTTTGACTCCTTTTTTTCACATTCTTTGAATCTAACTTTTTGCATTTCTTTGCAGTTGGCTCAACGAACTGTGGCCAACAATGCCCAGCACCGGGCTTATCGGGAGCGTGCCGATAGGAAAATCCGGGAGTTAAAGGACCAAGTTATGGAGTTACAAAACACCGTCAACAACTTGTCCAAACTTTCGGATTTAGTTCGAAGCTTGGAGGAACAGCTCGCAAAGGTTCATCAAGACCTTAATCATGCCAAGGGGGATCTCACTGTAGTGACGGCCCGGTCCGACGAATTCCACGAGGATCTTCAGGAGGCCCATGCCGAGCTGGATCGTATGCAGTCCAGCTACGGGTCCTTACTCACTCGGAATCAGGAGCTTGAGCAACGTGTTGCCGATTTAGAAGGTCAGGCTGCTCCTATTCTGACCCAGGTAGAGATCGACAGCATACGGGCCGAGGCCGTGAAGGAGTACCGTCTCTCCAAGGATTGCTTGAGGCGGAAGGAAGATTTCTCCAACCCTTATGTGAAGTACGGGTTCTACCTGGCCCGATCTTGGTTAGAAGCACATAGGGAAGGAGAGGAATTCCCCGAGCTTCAGTACACCAACGAGGCAATGCTATTTGAGGCCCCCGACTGGACTAAATATGAGCCTGAAGTCGAACCTGCAGACGAGTTATTCGAGAGGACCGCCCAAGATGACCTCGCCAACCTCACAGGTCCTTGGGAGCCCATGGTTTTGAACGGTGCTCCCGAGCCTATCGAGGCTCTTATTGATTTAGACGGCGAGGAGGGTCAGCAGTCCTTGGGAAGTGATGGTCCGTCTGCAGCTGATCCCCAGCTTCCTCCCGAAGAGTAGATAGCTATTTTTATTTTTTATATTTCTTTTCAAGTACTTTGTTGTTTTTTATTTTAACTTTGTACTTTTGTTGAATGTAATCGTAAATATCTGTTAAAGATCTGTTTGTAACGACTTTTGAATGAAATGAAATTAAGATTTTTGTTCATGCTTTGTATTGCATTACTTCTCTATTTATCATTTATCATTCTTTGTCTGTTTGTTTATTTTGCTTGAATGTATTCGTTCGAATGTATTCGCGTTTGCTTGAATATATTCGTTTGAATGTATTTGTGCATGCTCCCCAATTCTTGATAGAAAGGTATACTTTCAGAAAGAATTTTTTGTGTGAACGTATAATTGTTTAAGGCTTGATTACTGTGACGTGTATGCGTCTTTAGTTTTTATAGCCTTGATATTTTTATCGCCTGGCCACAGTGACGCATAGCGCCTCAGGCTCTTACGGCTTGTCTGAACTACGCCTGGCCATAGTGACGCATAGCGCCTCAGGCTCTTACGGCTCGTCTGAACTACGCCTGGCCACAGTGACGCATAGCGCCTCAGGCTCTTACGGCTGGTCTGAACTACGCCTGGCCACAGTGACGCATAGCGCCTCAGGCTCTTACGGCTTGTCTGAACTACGCCTGGCCACAGTGACGCATAGCGCCTCAGGCTCTTACGGCTCGTCTGAACTACGCCTGGCCACAGTGACGCATAGCGCCTCAGGCTCTTACGGCTCGTCTGAACTACGCCTGGCCACAGTGATGCATAGCGCCTCAGGCTCTTTCGGCTCGTCTGAACTACGCCTGGCCACAGTGACGCATAGCGCCTCAGGCTCTTACGGCTCGGTTGATTGTATACGCCTGGCCACAGTGACGCATAGCGCCTCAGGCTCTTACGGCTCATCTGAATACCTGTCACAAGATTTAGATGCATAGAAGTTGCAGATGTATAATAAAATGACATTCTGCGTGATGATTTGATAACAATATCTTGTGATGGTATAAACAAATGATAATACTGTTTGGGAAAGAAAATATAGCGATTAATTCAAATACAGCTTTAGGTGATTTGAATTCCATGTTTTCCCTATCTTCTTCCCTTGTAGAGTTTCCAGAACACAGGTGTTAGGTCCAATCTTGTATCTGATTCTGTATGGACCTTCCCAATTGGCTCTGAATTTCCCATCCTCCTTCAGGGCATTCGTGATCTGCGACTTTCTAAGCACTAGATCTCCCTCGGACATTGGCCTATCTCTCACCCGGCTATTGTAGTAGTTGGCCACCCTCTGATGATAGGATGCCAATCGAATAGCCGCGGTTTCTCTATGTTCGTCGAGTAGGTCCAAGCCTTCCCTTAGAGCTTGTGAGTTTTCTTCCTCTACTAAGAGTACCACTCGTGGTGATAACGCTCCAATTTCCACGGGGATCAGTGCTTCTGCGCCGTATACCAGGCTGAATGGCGTTTCTCTGGTTGACACACGACTGGTGGTACGATATGCCTATAGAACACTAGGCAATTCGTCCACCCATGCCCCTTTTGCTTTGTCTAGCCTGATCTTCAGCCCATGAAGAATAGTCCGATTACTGACTTCGGCCTGTCCATTAGCTTGAGGATATGACACTGAGGAGATCCTTAGCTGAATGTTGAGGCTCTTACAAAATTCACGAAAGGCGTTGCAATCAAATTGCTTTCCATGGTCGGCATTTAAGATGCGGGGAATTTCGAATCGACAGATAATGTCTTTCCACACCATTGCCTCCACTTTCTTTTCCGTGATTATGGCTAAAGGCTCTGCTTCAATCCACTTTGTAAAGTAATCGGTAGCCACTAGTAGGAACTTTCTTTGGCCCGTGGCTAAGGGGAAAGGTCCAAGGATGTCCAATCCCCACTGTGCAAAAGGAATTGGCTGTACTATGCCTTGAGAGGGAGTCACTGGGGCTGTTGTGATAGGCGCAAACCTCTGACATTTGTCACATCTGCGGGTTTGGTCCATCGCATCTTTCTTCAACGTTGGCCAGTAGAATCCCGATCGCAGTATTTTAGCAGCAAGAGCTCTCGCTCCTAAGTGTTCGCCGTAAATTCCTTCATGCACTTCAGCTAAAGCGTAGCTTGCTTGTTCCGGTCCCAAACATTTTAATAAGGGTGACGAATATCCCCTTTTGTACAGTTCTCCGTTGATGAGTGTGAACTTCGCCCCTTGTACTTTCAAGCGACGAGCCTCGTCCTTATCTTGGGGGAGTGTTCCTTCGGTGAGATACTGTTTGTATGGGGATCTCCAATCGTCTCCCACTTGAATGTCACACACTTCGACCTCTTCAATACTAGGTCGTTCGAGCCTCTCCACCTTCACTGTCCTTCCTTGTGTTTCGGTGGAAGAGGCTAACTTAGACAATGCATCAGCATGTGTGTTTGCGGACCGGTTGATTTGTATCAACTGAAAGCTTTTGAAAGTCTGGGCCAGAAGTTGGACTTTCTTCAAGTAAGGGACCAGCATCGGTTCCCGTACCTCGTACTCTCCACTGAATTGGTTCACCACCAATTGAGAATCACTGTGTGCTATCAAGTGGTGAACCTGTAGCTTCTTCGCTAACATCATCCCTGCTATCAGAGCTTCATACTCCGCTATGTTGTTCGAACTGGGGAATCTGAACCGTAGGGAGTATTCAAGGGATTTTCCTTCGGGTGATACCAGGACTATACCCGCTCCGCTTCCATTGGCACTTGATGCCCCGTCGACATGCAGCAACCATGGGTGAGCCTCCCCTTCACTGCTGTCACTTGGGATAGTGCATTCTACGATGAAGTCGGCCAGAGCTTGGCCTTTGATAGCCTGCCGTGGTTGGAATGTGATTTCGTATCCCCCAAACTCCACTGCCCATTTCACTAACTTTCCTGAGTGTTCAGGTTTCTGAAGGATCTGTCTTAACGGTTGATCTGTCAAGACGGTGATAGGGTGTGCTTGGAAATACGGGCGCAACTTTTGCGAGGCCATCAAAAGGGCTAATGCTAGCTTTTCGGCCAGCGGATAGCGGGTCTCTGGATCCAATAACACTTTACTCACGTAGTAGATGGGACGGTGCACCATTTCATCTTTCTTCAGTAGCACCGCACTGACGGCGAAATCACCGACTCCCAAATACATATAGAGTTGTTCTCCTTCCAGGGGCCTTGTTAATAAAGGCAACTGTTTCAAGTATTCCTTGAGGTCTTCAAAGGCTTTTTGACAATCTTCTATCCATTCGAAGTTTTTTCCCCCCCGTAGAGTTTTGAAGAACGGCAGACTCCTTTCTGCTGATTTTGACAAGAAACGATTCAGAGCTGCTATCCTGCCTGTCAATTTCTGGACTTCTCTTACGGTGGTTGGGGGTTTCATGTCAATGATCGCCTGTACCTTCTTAGGATTTGCCTCAATGCCCCTGTTAGTGATCATGAAGCCTAAGAACTTTCCTGATCTTACCCCGAATGAGCACTTTTCAGTGTTTAGCTTTATGTTGAATCTCCTCAATACTTCGAATACCCTGGACATTTGATCAGTATGAGACTCTCCTACGCGGCTCTTGATTATCATATCGTCCACGTAGGCTTCCATGGTATTTCCCAGAAGATCCTTGAACACTTTGCTCACCATTCGTTGATAGGTGGCTCCCGCGTTCTTTAGACCGAACGGCATTACCCGATAGCAATAGGTTCCGTCGTCGGTTATAAAGGAAGTCTTTTCTTCGTCTTCTGGGTGAAGCATGATTTGGTGATACCCGGAGAATGCATCCAAGAAACTGAGGATTTCGTAGCCGGATGTTTCATCTACTAGTCTGTCTATCCGAGGTAGGGGGTATGAATCTTTAAGGCAGGCTTTGTTCAAGTCGGTGAAATCCACACACATTCGCCACTTCCCGCTAGATTTCTTTACCATCACTACGTTGGCCAACCACTCAGGGTAGTAGACCTCTCGGATGAATCCGACGCCCAGGAGTTTACTCACTTCTTCAGTGATTGCTTTTTGTTGTTCCGGGGCGAAACTCCTCTTCTTCTGTTTGACGGGTCTGTGCCCGGGTATGATGTTAAGTTCATGGTAAATCACTTCGGGACTAATCCCGGGCATGTCTGTCGGGCTCCAGGCAAAAATATCCGAGTTTCTCCTCAGGCACTCGACTATGTCGTTCTTGAATTGTTCGCCCAGTTGAGTCCCGATGAAGGCCTTTTTTCCCCCATCTCCTTTGATTAGCTCAATGGGTTTTGTCTCCTCTACAGGCTGAGGTTTGGGCGGATCGTCTATGCACAAGGTTTCTTTCCTCTGTGCTACCTTGTTGGCAGTGGAAGCGAGATAACAAGTACGGGCACTCCTTTGGTTTCCTCGTACTTGCCCGACTCCGTTGGGAGTGGGGAACTTCATCAATATATAGCAAGAGGATATCACCGCCCTCATGTCGTTCAGCACCGGTCTACCCAAGATCATGTTGTAGGCAGCGGAGGTCGACCTGACTACCATGAACAATACTTTCCAGGTCACGTCTTTCGAGTGCTCTCCGAGAGTCACAGGCAACTCTATGGACCCGGCAACCTTCAGTCGCTCCCCCGTGAATCCGTATAGTGGCATCATAACGGGCTTTAACCTATCTTCGGATATGCTCATTTTTTCGAAGCAGTTCCAATAGATCAGGTTCACTGAGCTCCCGTTATCGACCAGGACTTTGCTCACCAGGTGTTTGGCCACTACCGTGGATATCACCATGGGGTCGTCATGGGGCATGACAATATCACCTTTGTCAGCTGGAGTGAACATGATGGGCTCTTCATCCGCCTGTTCCTCCATCACAACGTTAACCTGGTATGCTTGCCTTGCGTAGCTTTTGCGGGAAGTAGAAGAGCTTCCTGCACTTGAGTCCCCGCCTGCGATGACATTTATTGCGGGGGCTGTAGGTTCGTTGTTTGGCGGATTAGCACGGGGGATTGGCCTGACTGCTTCGTTTCTAGGCTTATCCCTTCTGTTGTCATTATTTGCCCCAGTCCGCGGACGATCATTCCTTTGGTCACGCGGAGGATAACGGGGTCTCTCACTTCTCCACAGGAAGCGGTTGATCTTCTCCTCTCTGGTCAGTCTTTCCAACTGGTCCATTAAATCTCTACACCTCTCTGTTGGGTGACCGTGAGCACAATGGAATTCACAGTAGGCTTTGGGGTTTCGTCCTACATCTCCAATTTTCTTCTTGGGGAATTTCAATAATCCTGCCCCTTCGATAGCTGCCAGTATCGCAGTACGAGGCTCGTTCAACCTGGTATAGCCTTCATACCTGAGCCTAGGGGCTTTGTCTACTCTCACAGATCTTGGGGAGTTTCTCTCGGGTGCATCTCTCTCTCTCTTCTTTCCTTCCTTTGCCTCCCTGGGCTGTATCATTTTCATCACTTCTTCTTGAGCTACATACTTGTTAGCCCTGGCAAAGAGGTCAAAAATTGTCATCGATTGATCGAGAGAGAGGGATTCTTGTAGCTTTTCAGAGCTCGTCCCTTGCATCATTGCAGCCAAGGCTACGCCTACCGGTAGATCTTCCACTTCCAAGGTTGCATCTCGAAAGCGGTCTACGAAGCTTTTCAAAGGTTCTTTATTCCTTTGTTTAAGCGTGAGTAGGTAGGTAGCGTCTTTCTTTCTCTGGCTGTGGATCATGAAGACTTTGAGGAATTCATTTCTCAACTCGTCAAAAGAGGAGATTGAACCTTCGCTCAACCCGTTGAACCACTTTAGAGCGTGCCCGGACAATGTGAGGGAAAAAGCCCTGCATATAATTTCGTCCTCCCACCCATGTAGCAGCATGAGGGACTCGTAACTCTGTATGTGGTCATAGGGGTCTGCTTTGCAGGTGTAAGTGGCCATGGAAGGCATTTTGAACTTCTTCGGCAAAGGTTTGTTCATGATCTCCAGGCTGAATGGGATCCTCCTCCTTTGGCCGTCATCTGGAGACACCAGTTTTTTCTTCTCGAGGATCCTTTGGACGACCTTCTCCACGTCCTCCGACCCTCGAGCTGAGCATGGCCTTGTCCCTTCGGGTCTAGAAGAGTCCAATTGATAAGCACCTCTTCCAGCACCGCCCACTCCAGGACTTGACATCTCGAGGCCTTCTCGTGGGTCAAAACCTCCCTGTCTCCGTTGCTCCCCAGCCCTATAGGCTCCTAGATCATGTTTCGACTCTACGGGAGATGAGCTACGGCAGGTGGGGGAACTCTGTCGCCTATGGGCTGCGGGGGAACTCTGTCGCCTAGAGGCCAGAGGAGAAGTCTGCCGCACATCGGGCAGAGGTGAACTCTACCGCCTATTAGCGGCGGGAGAGCACCGTCGCGTACGTGATGCGGGATACATCTGCCGCATGTAGTCCGCGGGAGAGTCTGTAGTCGTTGAGTCGCGGGGGGACTCTGCCGCACATTTGGCGAACTCTGCTGCTTATCGGACAGAGGGGGACTCTGCCGCCTAGCGGCCTGAGGGGAACTCTGCTGCTGTTGAGCCGCGGGTGAGCTCTGCCGCGCGTTAGCTGCTGGCGAACTCTGCCGCCTATATGCTGCGGGTGAGCTCTGCCGCGCGTTAGCTACTGGCGAACACTGTCGCCCGGGAACTATGGGTGAGCTCTGCCGCGCGTTTGCTGCTGACGAACTCTGTCGCCCGTGGTCCGCGGGGAAACTCCGTCTTGCTGGACTTGCAGTAGCATTATTTTGCGTTCCTGCCTATTGTCCAGCGTTTACCAGAGTAGAGGGCTGACCTCTCTCGTAGGTCCGCCGGGGTGTGCTTTGCCCTACTAACTGCTGTACTTCATGGGATAAGCTGAATTGGGGGAGAGCGTCTCTGAAGAAGCTCACCATAGCTTTCAAGGCAGTTGTAGTCTCCTCATTTTTGCACTTCTGGGTCTCAAATTCTTCTAGAGAAACCATGGCTTCTCCCTGACCCCTTTCACTATGTCTTCGTCTTTGTTCTGATCTGACAGGGGGACTCACAGAATTCTGCCCTCCTGTCACCTCCGCTGTAGAGGGTGTCCTCACCATTTTGATAGAGAATCTGGCTTTTTGTCAGAATTCCCACAGACGGCGGCAATTGATGTTGCCTAGCTGACAGCAACAAGAATATACCTTTCACGTGGTCTGATTGCACTAACGACAAAAGGGTGACGTCGAAGCAATTTGTTCCATGTGTTCTTCGTATATCCTGCAAAAACAACAGGAATCAGAGGGGGCAGAAATTTGTCCCTGCACGCGCACTCCGATGATTAAGTAAGTAATCGGAGTTGTGAATGTATGAAGAAGAGAATGTATTGCTTAAATCAGAGAGTTTAAGGCTTTTCCCTTCTTTTTGGTTTTTTTTGGTTTCGGATCCCCTTTTCAGAGAGCTCACCTGTGTATTTATAGGTTTCTTCAAGTCGGTTCGAGCTGAGGCCCAGGCGCGTGTCTGGGTCACGACAGAGTCATATAGCACTCTGTCGCGCTTCGGGTAAAGCAGCTTGTGGGAGACCTCTACCGCGGGCTGTGCAGGAGAACTATGCCGCAAGCTGTGCGGGAGACCTCTACCGCAGTCTGTGCGGGAGACTATGCCGTAGGCTGTGCGAAAGACCTCTACCGCAGACTGTGCGAAAGACCTCTACCGCAGTCTGTGCGGGAGACTATGCCGCAGTCTGTGCGGGAGACCTCTATCGCGGGCTGTGCGGGAGACCTTTTGCCGCGAGGGCAATGCGGGAGACCTATGTCGCAATAGAGGCGATGGAGTCTGTCGCATCTACTGTGCGGCACACATCCCAGGCGACAGAGTGCCTATCGCCCCGAACACTCTGTCGTTCAACAAGCAACTGTGTCGCCTAGCGACTCTGTCGCGAAATAGCCACGTGGCTTATTCTTGTTCTGACACGTGGCATTCTGTGGTTGGCGAATAGTTGTACACGTGGATTCTGGTGACATGACCACCATCAGTGAGATTTGGGAAAACTAATCTAATTAATTTAAATAAAATCTTTTGTATAAGTATCAATACTAAGACTAGACTCATTACATACATATTATATAAGAAACTTATCAAGTGCTAGGATATAAATAAATATATATATATATAGGTGTAACTGTATAAGAATATATATATATATATTTATAGGTACAAAAACTGGTTGAGGGAAGGATGGGTGTGTTTGGTGGATAAAAGGAAGAAAGGAAACTGTAGTGGATGGGGATTGAAAAAAAAAACACTTTGCTGGAAAATGAGGCACGATTGAAGCAGAGAAGGGAACTTTGAAATCTAAAAACCTGAGCCGAGTAAGTAAAGATTACCTACCTGCAGAGGGATGGTGGCCAAGGCTGAAGCAAACAGAAACGACAGCCAACGGTGGGAACAATGAACATATATATATATTATAAGTCATAGTGGGAGCAGGTAATAGGGGTAAGCCGCAACTATAAGAAAAAAAGGAAAATGGAAGCAATGGTTGCAGAGGAAGCAGGTAAGGGAGTTCTGAAAACTTGCAACAGAGAAGGAAAAGGGCTGATAATGGATGGTGGCGTTCGGTAATGAAAAGAAATAGAAGGGAAGGTGTACCTACACTGGACGTTAGGAAGGAAAAATAATATACTTATATATATGTTTCTAATAACGCATATATACATATACATACTGGAACAGAACGAGGAACGACATCAGAAAAAAGAAATAGCCGAGAGGTGATAGAGAGTAGAGAAAAAAAAGAGAAAAGAGCGAGGCAGAGGAAGCAAGGCACTTCCTCTGTTAAACCGAAACAGGAGAAAATAGGGGGAAATGGTGTGAAAGCCTTCAGGAGAGTAGTAGTGAAGTCCGAATGAGAGGCCAAGAAGGGTTAAAAGAGTGGAGGAAAATCTAGAGTGCTCGAGAGCTTAAGCATAGCTAGGCGATCAGAGAGGAAACGGGAGAAGGGATTGCGGTGGAGAGAAGAACCATGACAGAAGAAGGCTGAAGCAAGAAACAGAGGCAGACAGGGGAGGTTGGCAGAGGCCTATGCGTGGAGGCTGGAAACGGTGGAGGCACTGGTGGACGGTGACTATATGAGAACAGCACCAGCGGTAAGAGAGGAAGATGGCAGCGACGAGGAAGAGACGGTGATGATGATGAACAGTAACCTCGAGAAATCAACAAGTAATAATAAGAAGAAGAAGGAGGTAAAGAAAGAAAGAAAGAAAAGAAAAAGGTGGGAAAGGAAAAAGGAAATTAAAAAAAGAAAAATATTTATATATATAAGATTGTATATATTACAAAAATATTTGGATATAGGAAATAAGGCACAGAAAAAATTGGGAAACCCGAAGGAAAGATGTAAGACCCACTTTTGGTGATGTATTCTTTATGATTTATATGATGTACACATTTCCATATGTTAATAGAACCATAAGAAGAGCTTTTGCTTGAATAAAATTGCAAAGAGAATGAATGAATGTTCATGAATCCATATAAATGGCTAAATAAGGGCTAAAGTGGCTACCGACCAAACGAATGGAAAATATACCACTCCGACTGAATATAAGGACTTAAAAACACGAAATGATAATGTAAGGCCCGTGAATTCTATGTACCCTTTATGATTCCATGCTGTACACACAAGTTACATAATATGTGAATCATAACAAATTGACCTTTTTATGCTCTAAGTGTGATTAGAATGCAAAATGATTGGTGAAGTAATTAAATGCAATATTTCCTTTAAAATTTTAGAAAAAATAGCAGTTGGAATCCTGCCGATGAAGGCCAGATCGATCTCCATTCACGACAGGATCGGTCTGGTAATTCTAGAATGGAATCACAAAGGTTCTATAGGCAAACAGATTGATCTCGATGTGATTCTACATAGAGATGATCAATCCCTTCCCAAAAGTAGATCGATCTCCATGTGATTCTGCCTAGAAAGGATCGATTCATTCCCAATAGCAGATCGATCCCCTCCCAAGAATAGATCGATCCCTTCCCAAAGAACAGATCGATCCTACAGCTCATTCACGTAATACTTATGTAGTTCAACCAAAGGAAGATCGATCTCTCACGCTAGGAGATCGATCTCACAATACCATTTCTATTTAAAAGCCCGATAGTCGAGCCTTCTTCCCCAAAATATCAATTTCCTTTCCATTTTAGCAAGTGAACAAGTTCTTTCTCACTCTAAAATATCATCACCTTCTAAGCAGATTTAAGAAAGGTTGCTTTTAGTAAAGTTGTTCCTAGTGATGATGAGAACAACATAGTCAAAAACTAGTAGTTAAATCTCTGGATTGAAGGAGCAAGGTGTTTCCCCAACTTTGGCCAAAAGAGAAAGATTAAGCTAGGTGAGTTTTCAATACACCAACTTCAATTATGTTAATCTAGACATTTTTATGAGTTGATTGGTGTATATATGGTTGGCTGAAACATCCTTGAGCATGCTTAATAATCCATGACCAAATATGGGTTTAGTGAGAAAGTGAGTTATGGTTGATTTAATGATGAATTGATTTGTACTATGGTGTTGGTGATGTTATATGCATGATTTTGAGATGGTTTTATGAAATCAGTTTATGGAATTGGATGACGTTATGAAGTGTGCATATGAGGTGTTTGTGAAAATGCATGAATGAATGGAAAACTAAGATTAAAACATGCATGCCAAGTGCTTGATAAAATAACGAAGTGAGGTTGCTAGTCAAATTGATTAGGAATGGCGTGACGATGGCTAGCATTCGGCCATGGTGGCGTGATGGGTGTTTGGCCACCATGCCATGGTCGAATGTGATCATGGGCCAAGCTTGATGCAATCGACTCAATAAGATATATTGACTATGATGAAGTCAGAATAATGAGTTATCAGTGTTGACTGATCTGATTGATGAATATTTGCAACTCCCGATGATATATCCGGAGCCAACTAGACCCAATCACGAAAAGCGAGAAAGGAGGAAGAAACAGCTTCTGAATGATTTGAGGTAAGGGAATTTTGTTGGCTCTTAAAGATATCTATACGCGATTTCGGGCACATTTACAATTTCTTATAATGTCTGAAGGTCATAGAAAAGATATAGCATTTTAAGGGGTTCAGAATGGTAAATTATCATTTTTCCCTTGGGAAGGGCAAAATTGAGATTTTAAAAAAGATCATGAAAGGTAAGAACATGATGTTCTTTACTCTTTTACTACTTTTAGCATGTGTATAGGTATGCTGGCTATCATTTAAATGGTTTGCAAGAAAACAACTTGATTTGATTTTAAAAACTATTCTTTGCAAAAATTAGCCAACTACATGGTTTCTGTGGAAACAAAACATGCTAAAGCGCTGCTCGCATGAGATTTGACATTTTCATACATGCATTAGTGCTGGAGCTATGCTCATACTAGAGTTTTACATACATGAGTGCTGGAGCCTAGCTCGCACTAGTTTTCACATGGATTTTATGACATAGTGTTGGAGTGTTACTCGCACTAGGTGTTCACTACACATTTACAATCGTGCTAGAGCTTTGCTCGCATGTGATTTTATGACATGTTAGGAGTCATGCTAGGAGCTTCAGGTAGACTTTCTGTCACACTGATTAAATAGGCTCGCACATACATTTTGAGATGTAACATGATTCGATATGATGATATGGGTCCACAGAGTACGTTGTATTGTGCTTGGATTTATATATATATACCGTATTTAGACGAGGTAAAATCTGCTATGGACCGGTGGGTAGGACGTGACCCACCTCCCGTGCGGAAACAGATAGGCATGATAGCCCACACACTAGGATTCGTGTAGCTTGGGATCACAGAGGATAATGCCATAGTCCTAGATATTACCCTTATTATTTGCCTAATCTCACATCTCACTTGGTTTATGATGATTGTATGATTTAAATTATTTTGTGGGTCAGGACAGTCCAAGGAAGGGGCTAAGTCCTGACGAATGGTGATTTGGTACTAAATTGTGTCGAGCATGAACTATTTTAAGTGCACCTTGCATGATGATTTTTCATGTTTTATTTACCGACTTGTGCACTGATTTGAATAGCATGAACTATTTTAGGTGCACCTCGCATGATGATTTTTCATGCTTTATTTACCGACTTGTGCACTGAATTTGATTAGCATGAACTGTTTTAAGTGCACCTCGCATGATGATTTTTCATGCTTTATTTACCGACTTGTGCACTGATTTTAATAGCATGAACTGCTTTATATATCATGAACACGTGCATGAACTGATGTTTTTGGGTATGACGTGTAACTATGTGGTTTTATGCGTGGCATCATGATCATGTAGATAGTACAGTTATCTACTTGCTCACATGATTGCCTTACTGAACGTGTGGTTGCCAACCCCTTATTTTCCCCCTCTACAAAGCACTTTCAGTAGATTGAGGGCGATTGAGGATTTGATTTCGGTGTCCGCTGCATCCCATCATATAAAGGTTCACACATTTGTACAGTTTTGTATCTAGACATGCAATAACACAGTAATATTTTGAATGTAACATTTGGGGATGTAAAGAATTGTAAACACATGTAAAATCGCAACCCTGACTATGAAATGCAAGTATTTACGTTCAAATAAAATGTGAATTGAAATGGTATGGTTGGATGTGATTAACACCGATGCACAGCCCAACTGTTGGTGGTGAAGCTATTCACGATCAAATGAAGGTAAGAATAATGGATTAAAAAAATGGTAACGATTTTCAGTAAATTGAGGGTCGTGACAAAAGAGCTCCGGGGAAATTAACAGGGTAGACCGGACCCACTGACTCTAGTCACTAAGGCATTGAGGACTACGACCAGACACCGAGGTAAGGAAAATTATATGTGCTGCTAGAGATAGATTCACGTATTTTTCTTAGGATTTTTAGATATTGCATCCTAGGTCGAATATACAGTTATCAAAATTGTAAAAATATTAGATCGATTTTATGGTTATCGAAAAACTATGGAAAACCTTAGATCGATTTTATAGTATCAAAATTTTAGAAAAGCTTTAGTCTCAATTAAATGGGCCTATCTTTATCGAGATAAGTTTAGCTTAATTTATTTTAAATAATAAAGTTTTAATTATTGATTTAATCGAAATCCCCGATTGAATCACTATAGCCTATTTATTAATTAAAATTTTCTTACCAAATTTACACCGAATTTTGCTCTTTTGACCGTTTTACCCTTTTACACGTTCGGGACCAATTTAACTCGACTTTCCTTCTTGGACCTACTATAATTTCTCATTTACAATACGTATCTCTATTCGAACAATTGAAATCTCATAAATTTAATTTGAAATTACATAATTGTTCGTTTTCGGATTAATCGTACGTTCGACTACTTCATTCAGATTTATATGATCAAATCATCCGTCTTATGATTCCATTAACATATAACCATATCCATAAAATGTGTGAATCATAAGGAAATACGATAACAATCGGGTCTTACACATTTCTCGAGATATACCTTACACCCGAAAAGTAATAGGGTGTATCAGAATTTGCGGAATGTGTATTGGTAGTCAGGGATGTAGAAAGATGTGGCCGAGTTTGTGTCACGACCCCCTTTTTATCCTTTCCATTTAAAATCACCATAATTTTTTTCGCTTTTTCATTTCCTTACCCAGTCGTGAGCAACTCTCACCAATAACAGTTGGGCTATGAGTCAATACTAATTATCCTTTACAATTCATCTTTCAATTAATCAAGAGCGAGCACATACTTTTGAAAGTTTAAGTCATATACTTATACATGTTTGCTAACATTTACATCCCTCATATTACAATTCAAAATAATTACTGTGCTATTACATGTTTAGATACATAAAGATTTTCTGTATGTTTACCTCTTGGCAATGGAGAGCGACGGATATTCGGATACAACTCCTTAGTCCCTTAGTAGACTACCGTGTGCGCTCTGTAGAGGGGAAAAAATGATAGGGATGAGCAACCACACGTTCAGTAAGGCAATAGTGCAAGCATGGTAGATAACTACACTATCTACATGTTTATAATGTCATGCATAAAAATCATTAATATCCGGACCATGAGGAAATATTAAAAACTATGTCACATGTATATACATATATCATGTACTGAAAAACATGAAGATAGGCATGTAAACATGGAAAACCATCATGTAAAACTTCTCATGCTCATCGTAATAAAACTCATCATAATAAGGAAAACTCATCACAAAACCATCCCTCATAATTTAGCACTTTCTCAAAACATAGTAAAACTCATCACAAACAGTGATACAATCTCAAAAAAAAACATCCCACAAGGTCCGACCCCTCCCTCGGGTCTACCTTGGACAACACAATTCATGCTCAGTGTATAAAACCATGTGATATCATGTGAGACAGGTGGTCACTATATATATTGAGGACTATGTTGGCCAACTACATCATTATCATCCCAGACCATATGGATCCCGGAGTGCAGGGCATCATGCTAGAACAGAGGTGGGTTACTCCTACGCCAGAATTTTAAATCAACATCATAACCTTACAGTGCAGCGTACTCCATGTGATGTACACGGTACAACATACTCCGTGGACCCATATCATGATTGGGGGTGTCTTCCGTAGGTCTTATCTATCCCATGCCATGTATAACCTACTCAGTCTCAAGTGCACGTGCGAGCATCTCATCCATGTGACTAGCAGTCTACACGAGGCATCCAACACGACTCGTCCGACCATCTCATCCGTGTGACACAAAGTCTACACGAGGCATCCAGCACGACTCATTACATATCACAATGTGAAAAGCCTGTGCGAGCAGCTCCAGCACAGTTTCATGCATCATCAGCAAATACCCTCGTACGAGCAACGCTCTACTACGACTTTACGCATAAGAAATAATGAGGAAATCACATATGAGCATAGCTCCAGTCTGGTTATATGCATAAGAAAATCAATGGAAATCCACGTACGAGCAAAAGCTCCAGTACGGTTTATAAAACATCATAACTCAAAACAGGGTGCAAGCTAAGCTCCAACACATTTCATACGTATTAAAGACATCAAAATCCAATGTGAGCGAAGCTTTATCACGATTTAACTCGTATAAATCTGATAGGCAACTCCGTTTCAACAAAAAAACATTCTAAATCAAAATTAGCACCTGACTCGTGCTATATCATGAAATTATGAAATCAATAACCAATCTATCCATAAATTTGTTTAAACCAAAGCAATATATTTCATAAAAATATCAAAACATGATATTTATGCAATTATTAGCCTTATTATCCATTTTTGTAAGATTCATTTCAAAAACCAAATCATCTATATTTGTAGTCATTCACGCAAATCATTAATTCCTTTCTAGATAACCAACGTAATTTCAATACCTTATAATCATCCTCAAAATATATGCAGCTACCTCTAAATACTCACAAAATTCCCTTACCTCAATTCCCTTGAAAGCAACTCTTCCTTCCTTCCCCGCTTTTCGCGATTGGTGACACGTCCGTCCTAAGTTACCTAGACGTGTAAACCGCAAGTGCATGGGTCGCACAAGTAATAATGAGAATTGAGTCTCGAATTATCGTCTCACAGAGAATACAGTTAGCCTAATTAAGTACCGGTTAATTTTACACTAAGTATATCCTAGCAAATAATGAAAATTTAGAAGGTGATCTACAACTTTTAAATTGAAAATACTAGAAAACGGTAAAAATAATGAAAATTATAAAATAAATAAAATAGAGCGAAAATTACTTACAAAGCTCTTAGCAAATTAAAGCGATAACCTGCAAAAGAAAAAAATACTGAAACTAAAATTAATTAGTGCAAATAGACTAAGATGTAAGTATACGAAAATGTAAAATAAAATAAATAACACTAGAAAATTTTAATATGAAACTAAAATTGCATGTATTTAATTTAATGCAAAATAATCTAATCTATGGTCTTACTAAAATAACTAAATTAAAAATAAAATCTACTTTAAGTTATGCTTGAAAAATAATTAAATCCTATATATATGCAAGAAAATAATTAAAATTAAAATTCCAATTGCATAAAAAAAATTAATCTAAACTTAAAATCTAAAGCTCTTTAATCTAACAATCCTAATCATAAGCAATTTAACTAAACTAATGAAATATTACCTAAGCCAATTATAAAGTGTGCTAAATTAAAATACTTCTAAACTATCAATAATAAACTCTTAAGCCGTATGCAGGTAAAACTAAAAAACCAACTATCCATGCTCGGCCATGTACTGTTCTGCTAACATTCCTGCCATGCGTTTGCCTCCAGTACAACCTTGCCTTGCACGACCTGTGATCATGCTTCAGTCCCAGCTATTGCCAGCAGCCTTACAGCACAATTCTGCACTGACATTCTCTGTTGTCCTTTGCGTTGTACCCCTGCCATGTACCTGTACTGCACTGCTGCTCCCCAACCATGACCAGCTTCAGCCGAATCCAGCCAATGTTGCCACGCTCAGCAGACACCAATGCAGCCAAAGACACGACCCAACAAATAATGCAGGTGAAACACAAAAGGATACTAAGCAAGTGCATGTAAAAACAATATGTAGCATAAAAATCGTAATACAGCTACAACTCAACTTAACTATAATGCAAAAATAGGAAAACGTTGAAGCGAAATGTATTTGCAAGTAGTAGAGAAACAATGAGACCGAATAAGGGACTTAGCTAGGTGCAAAATGTAAAATATAAACTGACAAAGAAACTAGAAGATAGGAACAAAATCATAGTTTAAACAGAATCACAACAGAAAAATTAAAACTTTAAATACATTAATCTAACACTAACTAGAATCCTAGAGGAATCTAAAAGCCGTAAAACGAACACTGAAGAACTGCAGCACTAGAGTGGAATGAAGCAATGTAGCTGTTGTAACTAGCCCTTATTGCTCGAGTAGCTAGCTCCTGCTTTGGTCTCCAGCATGCATCAACTCTGCCTCAGCCCGTGCCACACAGCTTCTACACCCATAAAAAAAACTTCAGTTGCAACCTGCCTTTCTCTGTCCAACGTCCTTCGCAGCAGCTCAGTCTTAGTGAAAGAACACAACAACGAAAACCTGTAGCCAGCTAAAAAGAGATTAGTGCAGAATAAAAGCAACACAAAGAAAATGAACAGTAGAATAAACTTGAAACAGAGCAGAACAGAGGATGAATGTGGCCTTTGTCCACTGCAACCATGCACTCCAGCTTCTGTTCTGCACCGAATGGTATCAGTCCCTCCAGCTTAAGCACCGGCCAACAACTTCTTCAGCACGTTCGCAACTACCCACACTTGCCAAACACAGAACACAGGTGAGCAAAGCAATCGGGAAGCCACCAGGAACGTCTTCTGCCTCGGACCTCCACAATCAACCGCCTTTGCACTCCTTGCACCAGTAGCTATTCTGAAAACCAACAAAGAAATTAAACCTAAAATCGAATATGCATAACATAAGCTTAAAGTAAATCAATGGAGGAAAACTGTAAGGAAATGATTTTGAACAACTTTGCTATGTAATTTGAAACTAAAACAGAATTTAAAAGGCTTTTAAAGACGTGCAAGGAAGTAAAGAGTGGGGAAGAATGACTCTGTCACTCAGCCTCCTTCCTTCAAAACCATCGCGGACGACAGGATGAAACTAAAGAACTGAAAAATGTAATATAACCAGGGGCAACAGATTGAACACTATGGCTGCTGATACCAGCCATCAACGTAAGAACATAAATAAGTAACCAAAAAGAAGAAAACTAACATAAAATAAAGAGGTGAAACCGAGATTCAAAGAAAGGCCAAATGATATTGTTTTCATTGAAGAAATTTTAAGTATGCCATAAACAATAGTAAAATAGAATCTAGCAAAATCAAGAGGTAATGGTGGCTGCCACCAACCAACCTACGTGAAAAGCTAATGAAAACTAGAGAAAAATAAACCTAAAACCTAAGAATAAAACTTTAACCTAAAAATTCTAAAAACTATTCTAAAACTACTTCCTAAAAAATACTTTAAAACTACTTCTAAACTACTTTTAAAAACTACTTCCTAGAAACTACTTTCTAAAAAACTACTTGGTTTCCAATTGTCTCGTCATGTTCTATTTATACACAAAATTAGGGGTACAAATGTAATTTCAAATCCTAGATGAGTTAGCATATTTTGGCCACTTGTCTTCACTCCATTCGCTTTAGAGAATATATTTTCATGTCATTTGTTTTCTTGTCCGCTTAGATGTGCGATATGGCATGTTGTTGCCAATGTGTCCTTTTAAACCCATTTTTCAGTCCATTTTCTACCAAAATGACTGAAATTCATCCGATTTAATTTATCTGCAAACATGAAAATTTTAATTAAAATAAGGGGATAATTAATAAAATAATATAGGGATTAAAATAATTAATTCAAAAATTAAGTATAAATAATTCTATTTTAATAGAATTATCACACCCTCAAACTTGAGTTTTTGCTTGTCCTCAAGCAAAACAAAATAAATGTAAGAATTGATAAGTACAAACAAAATGATTTTCTCAATATTATCCTAAAAAAAGTACAAACTCTGATATCAAAGATTCACAATTATAAGTCTAACACTCAGAATCATTCAATCATAAGTCCTAACCTAAATTTGACTCCTCGTGTATGTGTGAAAATGTCAAAGCCACTCCACGGCACATTATCAGGATCAGATTATGCAAACACAGTAAATGCAAAGTCAATGACAAGTGATCATTCGCATAAGTTTGCTTTTCACTTCTCTCTCCACTTATGTAGTCACACTTAACCAAAGATCAATAGGACTTCATTCAGCTTGTAATGTAAGGCTAGGGCTAAGGTATAATAAAGTCGATTTAAGTTTAATTACCTCTTAAAATGCATTACTGCTAGGATCTTTGATGTAAGAGTTTCATATTTATTCCCCCAAACTTATTAAACTTTTTAATTCTATTTTTGTATTTTTCTTCTTCTTTTTTTTTAGAAACTTTTCAATTTCACTATCACCTATAACCCATATGTACATAGCTCAAAATATATCCTAGTGAAATTACACGCTTTCGAGGTAAGGGATAGGAAAAAAGTGTTTAAGCTAAGGAAAAATATGTAGGTGTAAAAACATAGAAAAGTTTATTTGGCCCAGATGGGTGACTAGTGGGTAAAATATGTAGAAGGACGGCTGAAAAGGCTCAAACGATCCAAAGATGACCTAAATCATTTCCCTAATTAAGTGTGATCTAATATTTCACCTCGAGATAAGATCAAACAAATTCTAGAATATGATGCACAAAATCAACTGAACAAAATGCAATCCTATGTCCACATAAGCTTTCTCTAAATAAGTATACAGATTCATGACATGACATGTGCATAAAATGAGCAAATCACAATCAGAATCAAGACAAATTCAAGAATTCAACTTCATGCTTTTCCTAAATCATGCTTCTTATTCAATCAAAATCAGACTAAATCATGGGGTTATATCATTGAAATATGGAAAAAATCAAATGCTAAGTACTAAATCATCCCAAAATCAAATAATGTAAGCTCATATTTTCGAAATTTTTTTTGTAATTTTGCTCAAAAATTTTCAAAATTGCTCAAGTGAATCCCCTTCCCCCAAACTTAAAGTGCACAATATCCTCAGTGTGCAGATAATATAAGAATTGAAGCTCAATAGTAGAATATTCTCCTATCTGATGATGAAGAATAGTGGAAGCTTGATGAGAGAGTGATACTGCAAGGGCTATCTACACAAGAAACAAAGAAAGAACCATAGAGAAGAGAAAAGAACTATACAAAAAGTGAAAAGAAGAATAAAACAACATAAAAGGAAATGAAGCTAAGTAGCAGGATCAGAAGTAGGAGGATCAGCTAAAGTGGTAACAGAGTGTTGACGGTCAAATCCTACCCCAAATTAGTGTTTAAGTCCTAATGATTTTTTTTCTTTTTTTTATTTTAAATTTTTTTATTTTTCTTCAAAGAGAGAAAATTAACTACTCTAAATTAATGCTCTAAATATTTACAACCTATATATGTACAAAACTAGAATTATACTTGTGAGACCCGAATTTTCATACAGTAAAACTCGGGTTTACACTAAACCAAACAAATGAGACCCGAATTATACTTATGATTAGAAAGTGAAACTAATACATTAGAAGTTGAAAAATTAGTAAAACTCGGGTTTACACTAAACCAAACAAATGAGCCTAGAAATGGAAATAAATTTGAAATAAACTCTAAAAATTCACGAAAATTATTCTGAGATAATAGGAAATTAGTATAAGGGATAATTTACATGAGGAATGAAAATTGAGTGGAGATATGGAGGTTTCGATGATCAAATGAATTTTTAAAGTAAACTGAAAACCTTAAGTTACATTGTTTGGTAATGACCAAGTTGTGTAAAATGGGCCCAATCGAGAATATTTTCTTAAACAAGTGTGCTCCAAATTTTTATGAGAGATACTAGAGACATAGTAGCACACTTGAGAAGTGAAAATTTGGAAGAAAATGGGCCAGAACTATTTTTCATGGATTTTCTAAAACTGATCAGTGGGCTGTCCCAACCCAATGAACTGGATATCCATCAGGAAAAGCCCAATTTCAACCCATCTACAGATCGGATTTAGACCCGACCTTTTGGAACATAAAACTAGACTTATATACCTTTTAGATGGGAGTCTCCCACGCACTCTCACCTCCCTCCCGAAAGTTTCGCAGGCGTTACTGTACCTCTCCCCTTCTTGAATTTTTTTTTACCCCTTTCCAAGTCGAATTGGACTCCAGCCAAGAAGGATGAAATCTTCCCCTTTCAATCATATATAACATATAAAAATATCCAGCCATAAAGGAGTTCATTTGCTAGGTGAAAACTTAGAGAGAAGAACAGGGGCAGAATCTACCATATTCCGTGGTGAGAGAAAGTTTGATTTTTGAAAGTTTTTAGTTGGTTTTTCTTGTAGTTTTTTATGATTCTAAGTTATATACATGTTTAATTACAGCTGAGGATTTGTTTGGAAGATCAAAAACTTGGTCAACTTTGGTCAAAGGTGAGAGAAACTTGATGGATGATGAAGATGATGAGATATGTTTATGTCTGATGATTCTTAAGGATTTTTAGTTAAGTAGAATTTAAAGAACTAATTTGTATGGAAGTGTATAGTACTAATCAGCATGCTTAAGTTGTGGAAATGATGAATTTTGGATGAATTCAAGATTGTTAACAGTTAAATTTATACAAAAAATTCGGTTTATAGCTTAATTTAGTGAAAAACCAAAAGGTGTGAGAATTGGTAAGAATTGGATGGATAAAGTGTGGATTATGGATGTGAATGGGTATTTAGGTTATTAAGATAGTGAATGTGAAGTTAGAATGATTAAATTGGATAAAATAACTTAAACCGGCATTTAAATCGGTAAAATCGAAAAAATAAGAAAAGTTGACAAAAATGTCAAAATTGGTCAACTCTTAAAAAGATAAATACATATTTGGATATGTTGAGATGAAATCAAACAATATTTGATAATTTAGTATCATTTTGGACAGCTCGAGAATTCGATACGCAAAACGAGATAAACTCGGATCCCGACAAAGTAACATTGTTTTAGCTCCATTGAGGTAAGGGATGCAATTTAAAATAGTACTAACCTCCTATATCTATTTATTGTTCATAAATGACTTGAAAATCATAGAAAGAAATCTGTTTGAAAACCATACTTTCTCGGTTTAAGTCCGAAAGGAATAATAAATCGTTTTTAGATACTGAAATCACGATTTTCACTTATTTTGTATAAATAAAATAGATATACATATTTTGTATGAATTATGACATGATTTGATTATTAAAGTTTCCATATGAAAGTAAGTAAGTATGAAAGTAAGGATTTTGAGACGACAGGCTACTATTAGTATATGTTGAGTGCATCATCATGCCTGCTACTTATGATGTCCTGGCTCCGCCACACGTAGTATTAGTTTAGATTCACCAGTGTAGTGCCTATTTCGCCTTAGTGGTGCTGTTTTCCACTACACATAGTGTCTATTTTCGAAGTATCTTGTGACTGCACAGTGTGTGCCACTGGTGCCTGTGCCCTAGCTGTGTGCTAGTGTGATTGAGATACTATATTAGAACCGTTGTACAACCCTGATTCAGTCTATAGCCGTTACCATGGCCATAAGTATTATTACCTCTACGGAGGATATGATATGTTGCATGGTAACTGTGTTGAAATAGCCTAGTCTCCATGTTTTGATGTATAATGTTTTAATGAAGAAAGTATGTATGATGTTTTAGTATATGAAAGTACGTACAACATTTTGATGAAGTATGATGTATTTTAAAGTAAGCATGTAAAATGATTTCCTAAGTATGTATGTACAGAAGTATGTTTATTCTGATTTTCTAATTGTTTTTAAAGGGCTAGAATTGTTTTAAATGTATACCTTACTGAGCTTTTCCCAAAAGCTCACCCCTTCTCTTCTCCCATTTCAAAGTACCTGCAGTGAGATTATTCAGCTATTTACAAGTACGTGAGTAGCTGGTGGATTCAGTGCCTCCCAGACTACTTCCAGTACTCGCTCAGGTATATCATCGGATATTTATTCCCAGACATGTATATTGTACAGATATTGGATTGTATATAAATACTTTTGGGATGTAATCAGTTGTTTTATGCATTATTATGTAAACATTTTGGGAAGTGAATGAAATGCCGCTGATACTGAGTATGGATATGGAAGTTGTAGTAGTAAAAATGTAGAGTTGAAAGTAATAAGTTTAAGAAATAAAATCAACTGCCTTGCGAATATAAATTGTGTTTACCAGCAGAGAGATAGGATATATTATAAAAGGTTATGCTGTCAAAATTTTTGGTAAAAATTAAATGGTTAAAAGAATAAGAAAAGAAAAAATGAAGTAACCTACACTGTACAGGAATGCAACCTAAGTAGAAAAATAAGATTTAAAGGAAAAAGTTAACCCCTATTTTCGTGCTTCCGGGGCGTTACAGTTAACACGATATCAGAGCAAGGGTTGTCTAGCACTGTCAGTGTCAGTATTTAATGTGTGATTACATCCCAAGTATCTGTACTTGTCTGGTTATAAATTGTATATACCTGTTATAGCTATAGCTAAAAAATATTGGTATTGGTCCAAGTAATACATAATCAGTTACCATGAGTGGTATAAGAGGTCGCCCAAGGAGGCAAGACCGACCCCCTTCACCTCCTCCCTCTCAGCCAGAGAGTCCCGATTCTCGGATAAGGAGATTGGACCAGAGTGTTCAGGGCATGAGAGAGGGGCTTAATGCCCTCACAGCTATGCTTGCTCAGCAGTTTGGGGCACATGCTTTAGATACTGGTGCTACTACGCCCGCACCTCCTCCTCTGCCTCCTCCTCCACAGGCCCCTCAGGCACATCTAGTAGTTCAGCCTCAGGTACAGATTGGGGTAAATGACAAAGATAAGGTTAGACTTTCTAAAGATGCACCCTCCAGAGTTTAAGGGTGTGAAGGAACCAATACGGGCTGAGGAATGGCTAGCAAACTTAGAAAGGATATTTGAGTGTTTAGAGTGTACAGATACAAATAGAGTTATAATGACTACCTATATGTTGACTGGACAGGCTGGTATTTAATGGAGAACCATTAGAACACATTTGAGGTCCCGACACCCACCTGGGTGACTTTCCTAGCTGCTTTCAAGAGTCAGTATGTACCGTCTGCTGCACAGTAGAGAATGTAGATAGAGTTTTTGGAGTTATCATAGGGCAGCATGATTGTTGATTATGACCCGGAGACAGTCAGAGATGAGCAGCGTCGCACGCGAAGGTTTCTGTCCGGGTTGCGACCAACCATTCAGGATAGACTCCTTAGTTTCCATATTACAGAATTCAGTGATGCACTAGAGCTTGCTCAGGATATTGAGAGAGGTCTCGATGTTACTCATACCCAGTACGAATTTCGAAGGAAGTCAAAGGGTAAAGGTAAGAGAGTAGAGATCTCCAGATCAAAATTGATGAGGGTCAGCCGAAGAGACTGAAGCTTGGCGAGGCTCCTATGAGGGCCGATAGGCCTGGGACTACTGCTATTACCCATGCAACCACTCGGAGTCATCTGTTACCTATGAGAAGTTGTAAGGACTGTGGTAAGATGCATAGTGGGCCATGTTAATGGCGAGCGGGTGCCTATTTTGGTTGCGGACAAATTGGACATCTGATTAAGGATTGTCTATCATTGTCGACCCCACAGCCTCAAGATCAGCCACCCTCACCTCCTGAGAGACAGATACAAGCTGTGCAGAGGCAAGCCCCCCAGAGACAGGCTACAATGAAAGAAAAGGGTAAGTAACCTATCACCCAAGGGTGAGTCTTCACGCTTGATCATGAGACAGCGTATACCTCATCTGATGTTATCAAAGGAAATCTTCTTATCAGTAATCATCGAGCTAATGTTTTGTTTGATCCTGGATCCACACACTCGTTCATTTCACCTCAGTTTGTAAGATGTCTGCATGTAAAATCTGAACCTTTTAGATTTTGTATGTCATATTAGTACTCCTATGCATGAGATACAAATGACTAATAGAGTGTGTAGGAACTGTGAAATCAAGGTAGGAGATAGGGTAATGAATGCAAATCTAATCTTACTAAATATGTTTGGTTTTGATGTAATATTAGGAATAGACTGGGTAGCTGCTAACAGAGTAAGCTTAGATTGTTATACTAAGACTATATCCTTCTCCCTACTTGATAAATTTGAAATATGTTTTGCAGTTAAGAAATGAAACATATGATGCTTTGAAATCTGAAATTCCATGAACTCTTTTGATGTTTTACTGTTGATGAAGTTTATATAGCCTTTGTTTCGGATTCGAGCCGAGAACATCTAAGTATACAGGATATACTAGTTGTTTGTGAGTTTTTGGATATATTTCCTGATGAGCTATCAAGATTACCACCGGAGAGAGAGCTGGAGTTTTTTATTGACTTAGTACTAGATACTCAGTCAATCTCTAATACTCGCCATAGAATGGCACCAGTTGAATTAGAGGAGCTGAAGAAGTAGTTGCAAGAATTGTTGGAGATAGGTTTTATTAGACCTAGTGTGTCACCTTGGGGAGCTCCGATTTTGTTTGTGCGAAAGAAGGATGGTAGCCTCTGGTTATGCATAGATTACCAATTGCTAAATAAGGCTACGGTAAAGAACAAGTACCCCTTGCCCAGAATCGATGATTTATTTGATCAGTTGAAAGGGGCTTCAGTATTCTCAAAGATTGATCTAAGGTTCGACTATCACTAGTTGAGAATCAGAAAAGAAGATGTGGCCAAAACAGCATTCAGAACCAGATATGGTCACTATGAGTTTTTGGTGATGCCCTTTGGCCTGACCAATGCCCTTACTGTTTTCATAAGTCTGATGAATGAAGTATTCCGAGATTATTTGGACTAATTTATGATTGTTTTTATTGATGATATATTGGTTTACTCTAAGTTTTGAAAGGAACATGAGCAGCATTTGAGGACAATGTTTCAGACTCTTCGAGAGAAACAGTTGTATGAAAAATTGAGTAAATGTGAATTCTGGCTGGAGCAGATAGCTTTCCTCAGTCACATTATATCCAAGGATGAGGTGTCAGTTAATCCGTCCAAGGTTGAGGCAGTACTCAAATGGGAACAGCCGAGGATTATAACGAAGATTCAAAGTTTTTTGGGACTGACGGAGTACTATCAGAGATTTGTAAAGGGATTCTGCAGAATAACAACTCCACTGACTAAGCTCACGCGTAAAGGAGTTCCTTTTGTTTGGTTAGAAGCTTATGAGCAGAATTTTCAGGAGCTCAAGCGGAGATTAACTACCGTGCCCGTCCTAACTATTTCGAGTGGTTTGGGAGGATTCACGGTATACTGTGATGCTTCTCACCAGGGTTTGGGATGTGTACTGATGCAAAATGGTCAAGTTATAGCTTATGGTTCTAGACAATTGAAGGACCATGAGCGAAACTATCCCACCCGTGATCTGAAGTTAGCCGTTGTGGTATTTTCTTTGAAGATTTGGTGGCACTACCTGCATGATGAGAAATTTCAGATCTTCACTGACCACAAGAGCTTAAAGTATATATTTGATCAGAAGGAGCTTAACATGAGATAGAGACGGTGGTTAGAGCTCCTTAAGGACTATGACGGCGAGATTATGTATCATCCGGATAAGGTGATTATGGTGGCAGATGCTCTCAGCAGGTTAAGATTAAGCATCAAAAGCCTGTAGGATTTCTTAAGCCCTTGCCAGTGCCTACGTGGAAATGGGAGCACATTACGATGGATTTTATTATGGGGTTACCCCGGACCCGAAGAGGTCATGACGCAATCTGGATAATAGTTGACAGATTGACTAAGAGTACTCATTTTCTCGCCATTAAGAGTATAGATTCTTTGAGTGCCTTGGCAGAACTGTATGTCAGAGAGGTAGCTCGTTTACATAGGGCTCCCGTGAGCATTACGTCTGATAGAGATTCCAGGTTTACCTCCAGATTTTGGACATATTTTCAGGAAGCTATGGGATCTAAGTTGAATCTCAACATCGCCTATCATCCTCAGACTGACGGTCAGTCTGAGTGGACTATTCAGACCTTGGAGGATATGTTGAGGGCGTGTGTAATGGATTTTAAGTGTTCGTGGGATGACCATTTGCCCCTAACAGAGTTCATATAATAACAGCTACCATACTAGTATCTGGATGGCACCTTATGAAGCTCTTTATGGCAGGAGATGTAGGTCCCCAATTGCTTGGGAAGAAGTTGGTGATCGAAAGATTATGTCTCCCGATTTAGTGGAACAAGCAGTGAAGGGTGTTCAGATTATTTGTGACAGACTCCGGGAAGCTCAGAGTCGACAGAAGAATTATGCTGATGTGCGTAGATGGTCACTGGAGTTTCAAGTTGGGGACTCTATGTTTCTGAAGGTCTCTTCGAGTAAAGGCATCATGCGTTTTGGAAAGAAAGGGAAGTTGAGTCTTCGTTTCATCGGTCCATTTAAGATACTTGAGAGAGTGAGAGATGTTGCTTATCGGTTAGCTTTACCTCCATAACTTTTTGGGATACATAACGTCTTCCATGTCTCATTGTTAAGGTGATACAATCTAGATCCCTCCCATGTCATTGAATATGAAGCTTTGGACATCCAGGGAGATATGAGCTATGTAGAAGAACCTATATGGATACTCGACAAGAAGGAAAGGGTACTTCAAACGAAGAAGATCTCATTGGTAAAGATTCTCTGGTAGGACCACTCCATGGAAGAAGTAACGTGGGAACTAGAGAGTCTTATGAGGGAGAAGTACCCTCGGTTGTTTAACGAACCGAGCTGAATTTGGAGGGCTAAATTCTTAAAAAGGAGGGGAGGAATGTGAGACCCAAATTTTCATGCTATTATTCATTTTAAGATAAATCACGAAGTTTAAGACATGTGTAAATGTTTATACAGGGCCCAGAAAGATCGAGATGCTCGAAATAGTGGCACAAAGCTCGAGGCATGTGTTTCGAGAAAAGATCTCGAATTTAAGAATTTTTCAATAAAGTGTGATTTTAAGTATGTTATGTTGATTAGAAAGTGAAACTAATACATTAGAAGTTGAAAAATTAGTAAAACTCGGGTTTACACTAAACCGAGCAAATAAGCCTAGAAATAGAAATAAATTTGAAATAAATTCTAGAAATTCACAAAAATTATTCCATGGCTATAGGAAATAAGTATAAGGCATAATTTACATGAGGAATGAAAATTGAGTGGAGATATGAAGGTTTCGGTGATCAAATGAATTTTTAAAGTAAACCGAAAACCTTAAGTTACATTGTTTGGTAATGACCAAGTTGTGTAAAATGGGCCCAATCGAGAATATTTTCATAAACAAGTGTGCTCCAAATTTTTATGAGAGATACTAGAGACATATTAGCACACTTGAGAAGTGGAAATTTGAAAGAAAATGGGCCAGAACTATTTTTCATGGATTTTCTAAAGCTGATCAATGGGCTACCCCAACCCAGTGAACTGGATACCCATCAGGAAAAGCCCAATTTTAACCCATCTACAGATCGAATTTAGACCCGGGCTTTTGGAAAATAAAACTAGACTTATATACCTTTTAGATGGCTCTAAAAACACCCTAAAAGAGTCTCCCATGCGCCCTCACCTCTTTCCCGAAAGTTCCATAGGCATTACTGTACCTATCCCCTTCTTGAATTTTTTCGACCCCTTTGCAAGCCGAATTGGACTCTGGCTAGGAAGGATGAAATCTTCCCCTTTAAATCCTATATAACATATAAAAAAATCCAGCCACAAAGGAGTTCATTTACTAGGTGAAAACTTAGAGAGAAGAACAGGGGCAGAATCTGCCCTGTTTCGAGGTGAGAGAAAGTTTGATTTTTGAAACTTTTTAGTTGGTTTTTCTTGTAGTTTTTGATGATTCTAAGCTATATACATGTTTGATTACAGTTGAGGATTTGTTTGGAAGATTAAAAACTTGGTCAACTGTGGTCAAAGGTGAGAGAAACTTGATGGATGATGAAGATGATGAGATATGTTTATGTTTAATGATTTTTAAGGATTTTTAGTTAAGTAAAATTTAAAGAACTAATTTATATGGAAGTGTATAGTCCTGATCAGCATGCTAAAGTTGTGGAAATGATGAATTTTGGATGAATTCAAGGTTGTTAACAGTTAAATTTATACCAAAAAAGTTTAGTTTATAGCTTAGTTTAGTGAAAAACCAAAAGGTGTGAGAATTGGATTGATAAAGTGTGGTTATGGATGTGAATGGGTATGTAGGTTATTAAGATAGTGAATGTGAAGTTAGAATGATTAAATTGGATAAAATAGCTTAAACAGACACTTAAATCGGTAAAATCGAAAAAATAGGAAAAATTGACAAAAATGTCAAAATTGGTCAACTCTTAAAACGATAAATATATATTTGGATATGTTGAGATGAAATCAAACAATATTTGATAATTTGGTATCATTTTGGGCAGCTAGGGAATCCGATATGCAAAACGAAACAAACCCGGACCCCGACAGAGTAACGTTGTTTTAGCTCTGTTGAGGTAAGGGATGCAATTTAAAATAGTACTAACCTCCTATATCTATTTATTGTTCATAAATGACATGAAAATTGTAGAAAGAAATATGTTTGAAAATCATACTTTCTCGGTTTAAGTCCGAAAGGAATAATAAACCGTTTTTAGATACTGAAATCACGGTTTTCACTTATTTTGTATAAATAAAATAGATATACATATTTTGTATAAATTATGACATGATTTGATGATTAAAGTTTCCATATGAAAGTAAGTAAGTAACTAAGTAAGTATGAAAGTAAGGATTTTGAGACGACGGGCTACTATGAGTATATGCTGAGTGCATAATCATGCGTGCTACTTGTGGTGTCCTTGCTCCGCCACACGTAGTATTAGTTTAGATTCACTAGTGTAGTGCATATTTCACCTTAGTGGTGTTGTTTTTCACTACACATGGTGTCTATTTTTGAAGTATCTTGTGACTGCACGGTGTGTGCCACTGGTGCCTGTGCCCTAGCTGTATGCTAGTGTGATTGAGATACTATATTAGAACCGTTGTATGACCCTGATCAAGTCTACAGCCCTTACCATGGCCATAGGTATTATTACCTCTACAGAGGATATGATATGTTGCATGATAACTATGTTGAAATAGTCTAGTCTCTATGTTTTGATGTATAATGTTTTAATGAAGAAAGTATATATGATGTTTTAGTATAAGAAAGTACGTACAACGTTTTGATGAAGTATGATGTATTTTAAAGTAAGCAAGTAAAATGGTTTCCTAAGTATGTATGTACGGAAGTATGTCTAAGTATGTATGTACGAAAGTATGTTTATTCTGATTTTCTAATTCTTTTTAAAGGGTTAGAATTGTTTTAAATGCATACCTTACTGAGCTTTTCCCAGAAGCTCACCCCTTCTCTTCTCCCATTTCAGAGTACCTGCAGTGAGATTATTCAGCTATTTGCAAGTACGTGAGTAGCTGTTGGATTCAGTGCCTCCTAGACTACTTTCAGTACTCACTCAGGTATATCATCGGATATTTATTCCCAGACATGTATATTGTACAGATACTGGATTGTCTATAAATACTTTTGGGATGTAATCAGTTGTTTTATGGATTATTATGTAAACGTTTTAGGAAGTGAATGAAATGTCGTTGATACTGATTATGGATATGGAAGTTGTAGTAGTAAAAATGTAGAGTTGAAAGTAATATGTTTAAGAAATAAAATCAACTGCCTTGCGAATATAAATTGCGTTTACCTGCAGGGGGATAGGATATATTATAAAAGGTTATGCTGCCGAAATTTTTGGTAAAAATTAAATGGTTAAAAGAATTAGTAAAGAAAGAAACGAAGTAACCTACATTGTACAGGAATGCAACCTAAGTAGAAAAATAAGATTTAAAGGAAAAAGTTAGCCTTTATTTTCGCGCTTCTGGGGTGTTACAATACCTAAGCACAATTTCACTGATATTAGTCAATGGCTAATTGTGATTCCCCGGCAATGTCGCCAAAAACTTGACACGCCCGTCCTAAGTTACCTAGACTTGTAAACCGCAAGTGCATGAGTCGCACAAGTAATAATGGAAATTGAGTCCCGGATTATCGTCCAACAGAGAGTACAGTTAGCCTAACTAAGTACCGGTTAATTTTACCCTAAGGGTGCGTTTGGTTCGAGGGAAAAAAAATTACCTTGGAAAACAAAATTACCTTTTATCCAGGAAAAAAATTTTAAGGGGTAAATTCTAGGAAAAAAAATAACTTTAGATCCAAAAAAAAAAAAATTTTGACTCAGGTAATCTAAAAATATTTCAGGATTCGAAGGTAATCATTTTACCCCAAATTTTCCCAAAATTGAGAACTGTAGGTAAAAAAAATGACTGATAAGGAGAAAAATAATCAAATCAAACGAGGGAATCAAATTACGGAAAAAAAAATTACGGGGGGAAAAAAAATCCCCCCAACCAAATGCATCCTAAGTATATCCTAGCAAATTATGAAAATTTAGAGGATGATCTATAAGTTTTAAATTGAAAATACTAGAAAACTGTAAAAATAATGAAAATTATAAAGTAAATAAAATAGAGCAAAAATTATTGTGAGATCTGAGAATTTTAGATATATTTGAATGATGTAATATGAACTTGAAGTGTAATTTATTGAGCTAAGTGAATTGGGGAATGATAATTGGAGATTTATGTGTTAAGTGTTTAAAATAAGTGTGAAGTTATGAGGACAGATCGATCTGGGAAAGGAGAGATCGATCTGGTGAGTTAAAAATGACAAGGAAGGAGGAATTTGAGGACCAGATCGATCTCCAATGGAAGAGGATCGATCTCCTTATGATTCTGTTTGAGAGAAGATCGATCTCATGAGGAAGAGATCGATCTCCAAATGATTTTGTTTGGGAGAAGATCGATCTCCTCAAGGAGCAGATCGATCTCATAAAGCCATAAAGAGATCGATCTCACCCCTCGACAGATCGATCTCCTAGGCATAAATTGCCCCAAATCGTCCCAAAAATTCAAATGCAGATCGATCTCATCAAGAGCCAGATCGATCTCCTACCCTCAGCCTATATAAGGAACTCATGTTTTTCTCCTGCAATCTCACTTTCTCTCTCTTCCAACCCCCATTTTCACCGAAACCTAGCTTTCTCACTCATCCAAAGCACCCATTTCCGTCCAAATCAGAGGTTGTGGCAAGAAGGAAAGTTGTTCCTCATCAAAGGGAGAACAACATACTTGGAAATCGAAAGACGGATCGAATCGAGGCAAGAGATAAGCTCTCCAGAAGTTTTGGGTAATTTCTAAACCCCGATCTTAATATCTGAGATGATTTTGATGATAATGGTTGTTGTCATTGCGTTGAAATAGATGAGAAATGATTAGGGATTGATAAAATTACAATGTGATTGGAGTGATAATGATATTTAGCAATTTAGGAATTTTGAGCTATAAATGGAGATTTAGACAATGTGGTGTATTAGCGTAGATATTGTGGCATAGGAAATATAGAATGTTGAGGTGTGGTGAACGAGAGTGTAGTTTGGGGTAGAGTTACGAGAATCAAGAGATTTGAGGTGTTATGAGCAATTATGCTCGATTTTGAGAATTGAGGTTAATGAGATAATTGAGTATTGATGTTTTAACATCGTTTGGACAGCTCGGGAGTTCTAGAGTGGAATGCGAGGCTAGTCCGTGATACGGGGGAAACGATTTCACTATACGAGGTGCAAAGAGGTAAAGAAAACTAAACCATTTGTGTATGTGATTTGCGAACTATTATAGCATGATTTGTGATTTATAAAACAAGCATGTTGAGTGTTGTGTTGTGATACAATTGCACATGATTTTTATAGCCGGTTGGAGCCCATTATTTTATGAGTTTATAAGCTGAGTGTGAAATTGCTTTATAAACCGTTGAATTTTTGTGTGAGTAATGAATTGGGCTCTACGTTAAGGCAATATCGAGATTTGATAAATGTGTGCGTGCTTTGCTGGTTGGAACTCGATTTTATTATGTTTTGTGTTGAGTACAAAACGATTTTCAAATGAGTTTTATGAGAGAAAAACCACTATGAGTTCTACATGAAGGCAAACCAGTCTTATGTGATAAGACTTAGGTGTGTAATTTTGAGTACACACCAGGCATTGCTCTGGTAGCATGTAAGCCCGATTCTTCTCTGTTCTGGTAACGTGAGAATAACCCATTCTGTGGCTATGCCAAGTATACTTGGTGGCCGTTGCCACGTGAGAAACCCTATTTGGTGGCCGTTGCCACGTGAGAACCCTATTTGGTGGTGGTTGCCATGTGAGAACCCTATTTGGTAGCCGTTGCCACGTGAGAAACCCTATTTGGTGGCCGTTGCCACGTGAGAACCCTATTTGGTGGCCGTTGCCACGTGAGAAACCCTAATTGGTGGCTGTTGCAACTCGAGAAACCCTATTCTGTGGCTGTGTCATGCGTGAATTTAAATCAGTGGCTATGCCACGTGTGCTTAGTGGCTGTGCCACGTGTGAATTTAAATCAGTGGCTATGCCACGTGTGTTTAGTGGTTGTGCCGCATGCATTATTATTATAGTGATTTTATCACGTTAATTGAGAAAGCGTTTATCGCATTATTTTCACATGCTTTGTTATTGCTCTAGACTGAGCCTTTTTACTTCATGTTTTCACATGATTTGATATATGAGAATGTCGTTTTGAGTACTTTCATGCTATGGTTTTCAAATGAGATTAATGAGTTTCACATACAAATAAATATTTTGTGATGTGCATTTTGGTTTATGAAATGAGTCCCTTACCCCCTTTACTGAGCGATTTAGAAGCTCACCCTGTTTTCTTTCCCCCAAGATCTCTTCAAGTGAAAAGGGTTTTCCTGCGACGTACGAAGTAGTGGCTAGTGGAGGACTTGAGCTCCAAGCCATATATTCTATTTTGAGGTATCTTTTATCTTTTCATGTACCCAGACAATTATCATAATTGCAGACACTTGATGTATAACATTGTGTGGGATGTATTAGGATTAATTAACTTGAGATCGATTAATGTATTTGATATGATATATAATTTCTAGTGATGAGATCCTGAGGTACGATAAATATGATAATGTATGACACTGCACAGGAATACACTCTTAATTGAGAATTGATGAGTAAAAAGTTTTAAAATTGCCCTATTTTTCGCGTTTCCAGGGCGTGACAGAGTTTTCTTGGTATCAGAGCTTAGGGTGTCTAGTACTGTCAGTGTCGGTTAAGTGAAATAGAATACATCCCAAGTGTCTGTAATAGTCTGGTCATGAACTGAAATTGAGGATTGAGATTTCAATCGATTCTGATATGTACGCGCAGGAGACGAGTTAAGATAGAGAATGAGTGGACGACGAGGTCGTTCGAGGAGGCAGGCAGAGTCCCCTCCGCCACCTGTCCCATAACCAAAGAGTCCTAATTCTCGATTTAATCGGATTGAGACCGATGTGAGGTAAGGTTTTGAGCAGATGGCAGCGTTATTCGTGCAACACTTTGGAGTTAATGCCTCGGGTACTACTCCTACACCACCACAAGGACCTCCCATATCCCCAGTACAGATGGACCCAGCGCCTCCCGTCACTCAGCCTGATGATAGAAGTATGGTCCGACTAAAAGATTTTTTGAAGATGAATCCACCCGCGTTTAGGGGAAAGAAGGATCCTACAGAGGCTGAGGAGTGGTTAACGGAGTTGAGAATTATATATGATTATCTGGGGTGCACCGATGCTGAGAGGGTCAGTATGAGTATCTATATGTTGAAGGGGAGAGCTCGAGATTGGTGGGGTACTACCCAAGGTATTCTGATGTCCTGTCAGGATGTGATTGGTTAGGAAGAGTTTCAGACAGCCTTTAGGACCCAATATATACCATGAGCCGCCCAGAGAAAGAAACAGGCCGAGTTTTTGAGTTTGGTACAGGGTGACATGTCTGTGGATGACTATGAGAGCCAATTCACCGCGCTATTGAGATATGACACAGAGACCTTTAAGAATGAAGAGCTCCGCACAGAGAAATTTGTGTATGGATTGAAGCTCATCATCAGAGATAGATTGATAGGGCTATGTATTATTGAGTTTGGAGATGCTCTGAGACGAGCACAAGAGATTGAAAGAGGATTTGAAATGGTACAATCCCAAAATGAGCTCAGAGCGGTGAATAGAGATAAGGGCAAGAGGCCAGTGATTTTCCAAATAGAGGCTCGGAGAGGTTCCTTCAGAAGAGGAAGGATTGAGGTGCAGAATGGCAGATTAGAGAGACCCAGAGGTTACCCTAACATTAGAGAGACCCCTCGAGATGTCAGGCCTGAGATAAGGTTTTGCAGAAATTGTGGCCGAATGCATGAGGGAAGTTGTACTGGGTCGATCCATGGATGTTTTAGGTGTGGAGACATGGGTCACATGGTGAAGGATTACCCTCAACCTCAGAAACCACATGTCTTGGAGCCCACTAGACAACAGCCTCAGAGAGTGAATCCCCAGGGACGGGCCACTACTGCAGAGAAAGGAAAGAGACATATTACCCAGGGACGTGTGTTTGCCCTAGATAAGGAGACCGATGACACTTCTGCAGAAACTATAAGAGGTACACTCTCTATCTGTAATCATAAGGCTCATGTGTTGATTGATTCAGGATCCACGCATTCGTTTATTTCTGAGCATTTTGCATGTAGATTAAACTTGAAGTTTGAACCTCTAGAATATATACTACATGTAAATACCCCTATGCGTGAATCCCAGAGAATTGAGTTAATCTATAGAGGATGTGAGATAAAGGTGGGAGATAGAGGGATGTTAGCAGATCTAATCATGTTGAATATACATGGGTTTGATGTAATTTTGGGGATGGATTGACTGGCAACCAATCGAGTGAGTTTAGACTGCTACACTAAGATTGTAACTTTCTCCCTACGATTGAGATATTGAGGAAATGAATATGTGGAATTCTAGTAAGTAATTTGATAATTTTAATATTATTTTTGGAGAATATTAAATATGATTGTTCATGTGAAAGTTATGAGACACTCATCTCAGACGATGAGCGAGAACATCCGAGGATTGAGGATATACCTGTGGTGTGTGAATTTTTGGATGTTTTCCCAGATGAATTGCTAGGTTTACCACCAAAGAGAGAGCTAGAGCTTACCATTGATTTGGTACCAGATACTCAGCCGATCTCTAAACCTCCCTACAGGATGGCATTAGTGGAACTTGAGGAATTGAAGAAACAACTACAGGAGTTATTGGATCAAGGGTTCATTAGGCCCAGTGTTTCACCATGGGGAGCACCGATTTTATTTGTCAAGAAGAAGGATGGTAGTCTCAGATTATGTGTAGACTACCGGCTGTTAAATAAAGCCACGGTGAAGAATAAATACCCAGGATTGATGATCTACTTGATCAGCTGAGAGGGGCATCAGTCTTTTCTAAGATTGATTTGAGATCGGGCTATCACCAATTGAGGATCAAGGAAGAAGATATTCCAAAGACGGCCTTCAGGATGAGGTATGGCCATTATGAATTTCTGGTGATGTCCTTTGAATTGACGAACACCCCTGCAGCATTTATGAGATTGATGAACGAGGTGTTCAGAGACTATCTGGATAAATTTGTGATAGTCTTTATTGATGATATCCTGGTATACTCTCAGTCGTATGAGGAGCATGCACAACATTTGTGGTTAGTACTACAGATACTCCGAGATAAGCAATTATATGGAAAGCTTAGTAAGTGTGAGTTTTGGCTGGATCGGATAGCTTTCCTTGTTCATATAGTCTCAGAGGAAGGAGTATCAGTGGACCCAAGCAAGGTGGAGGCTGTGCTTAATTGGGAGAGACCGAGGACAGTTACTGAGGTGCGAAGCTTCCTTGGTTTGGCAGGGTATTACAGAAGATTTGTGGAAGGATTTTCCCAGATTGCCGCCCCTTTGACTAAGCTCACGCGCAAAGAGACTCCATTTATATGGACTGATCAATGTGAGCTCAATTTTCAGGAATTAAAGAGGAGGTTGACAGCGGCACCTGTGTTAACTATTCCTGAGGGATCAGGAGGATTTTCGGTGTATAGTGATGCATCTCATCAAGGATTGGGGTGTGTGCTTATGCAGCACGGAAGAGTGGTTGCATATGGATCGCGATAGCTGAAAGACCATGAGCGGAATTACCCCACGCATGATTTGGAGTTAGCCGCTGTGGTATTTGCTTTGAAGATCTGGCGACACTACTTATATGGGGAAAGATTCCAGATCTTCACTGATCACAAGAGTTTGAGATATCTCTTTGATCAGAAAGAGTTAAACATGAGACAAAGGAGATGGATGGAACTCCTTAAGGATTATGACTGCGAAATTCTATATCATCCGGGCAAGGCGAATGTGGTTGCTGATGGCCTGAGCAGGAAGAGTATGATATCTGCTATGATGATCAGGGAATGGGATTTACTGGAGCAGTTTGTCGAACTTCGGATCAGAGTTAAGGAGATAGAGACTGAATTTTTGGCTAGCTTGCGAATAGAGCCCAGGATCATGGATCAGATTAGAACTGGACAGCGTAGTGATCAAAGATTGATAGATATGATTAGCCAAGCTGAACAGAGTTCGCAGTCGGATCTCACAGTCAGTGAGGATGGATTGTTGAGATTCAGAGGACGGATTTGTGTACCGGACGATGATACCCTGAAGAGACAGATACTGAGAGAATCCCACTGCTCGCGATACACCATGCACCCAGGGAGTACTAAGATGTACCAAGACTTGAGAAAGGTGTATTGGTGGAGTGGTATGAAGCGAGACGTGGCAGAGTATGTGGCCAGGTGTTTAGTATGCCAGCAAGTGAAAGCTGAGCATCGGAAGCCCGAAGGACTACTACAGCCCTTACCTGTACCTACATAGAAATGGGAGCATCTCACTATGGACTTTATTATGGGTTTACCGAGGACCCGAAGAGGTCGTGACGCTATATGGGTTATAGTGGATAGACTGACCAAGAGTGCCCACTTCCTTGCCATCAAGAGCACAGATACTGTGGATGCCTTAGCTGAACTGTATGTCAGCAAGATAGATAGATTACATGGGGCTCCAGTGAGTATTACTTCTGATAGAGATTCTCGGTTTACTTCTAGATTTTGGACCCAGTTTCAGGAGTCCATGGGATCTCGATTGAGTTTTAGTACCGCCTATCATCCTCAGACAGATGGTCAGTTAGAGAGGACTATTCAGACCCTGGAGGATATGTTGAGGGCGTGTACGATGGATTTTAAGGGATCATGGGATGATCACCTGCCCCTAGCAGAGTTTGCGTACAATAACAGCTATCATGCAAGTATTGGAATGGCACCCTTTGAGGCTCTATATGATAGGAGGTGTAGATCCCCTGTAGCTTGAGAAGAAGTCGGTGACAGAAAGATAAATGCTCCCGAGCTTGTTGAGCAAGCCGTACATAGTGTGAAACTCATATGTGAGAGGTTACGGGCTGCACAAAGTAGACAGAAAAGCTACGCGGATGTGCGTAGATGGCCACTCGAGTTTAAGGTTGGTGATGCAGTATTTCTGAAAATATCACCGAGTAAGGGTATCATGCGAATTGGGAAGAAAGGAAAATTGAGTCCTCAATACATAGGACCATTCGAGATTCTTGAGAGAGTGGGAGAGGTAGCTTACAAGTTAGCATTACCCCCACAGATGTCCGGAATACACAATGTTTTTCATGTGTCTATGTTGAGAAAGTACCACCCGAACCCTTCTCATGTTATAGAGTATGATGAGATGGACATACAGGAGGACATGAGCTACACTGAGGAACCCGTCCGGATTCTCGATAGAAAGGAGAAGGTACTGAGAACCAAGAGCATCCCATTAGTGAAAGTTTTGTGGAAACATCACTAAAGGGAAGAGGCAACGTGGGAACTAGAGAACCTTATGAAGGAGAAATACCCCCATCTCTTTAACTAGTTGAGTTAAATTTGGAGGACCAAATTCTTTTAAGGTGGGGAGGATGTGAGATCTGAGAATTTTAGATATATTTGAATGATGTAATATGAACTTGAAGTGTAATTTATTGAGCTAAGTGAATTGGAGAATGATAATTAGAGATTTATGTGTTAAGTGTTTAAAATAAGTGTGAAGTTATGAGGACAGATCGATCTGGGAGAAGGAGAGATCGATCTGGTGAGTTAAAAATGACAAGGAATGAGGAATTTGAGGAGCAGATCAATCTCCAATGGAAGAGGATCGATCTCCTTATAATTCTGTTTGAGAGAAGATCGATCTCATGAGGAAGAGATCGATCTCCAAATGATTCTGTTTGGGAGAAGATCGATCTCTTCAAGGAGCAGATCGATCTCATAAAGCCATAAAGAGATCGATCTCACCCCTCGACAAATCGATCTCCTAGGCATAAATTGCCCCAAATCGTCCCAAAAATTCAAATGCAGATCGATCTCATCAAGAGCCAGATCGATCTCCTACCCTCAGCCTATATAAGGAACTCATGTTTTTCTCCTGCAATCTCACTTTCTCTCTCTTCCAACCCCCATTTTCACCAAAACCTAGCTTTCTCACTCATCCAAAGCACCCATTTTCGTCCAAATCAGAGGTTGTGGCAAGAAGGAAAGTTGTTCCTCATCAAAGGGAGAACAACATACTTGGAAATCGAAAGACGGATCGAATCGAGGCAAGAGATAAGCTCTCCACAAGTTTTGGGTAATTTCTAAACCCCGATCTTAATATCTGAGATGATTTTGATGATAATGGTTGTTGTCATTGCGTTGAAATAGCTGAGAAATGATTAGGGATTGATGAAATTACAATGTGGTTGGAGTGATAATGATATTTAGCAATTTAGGAATTTTGAGCTACAAATAGAGATTTAGACAATGTGGTGTATTAGCATAGATATTGTGGCATAGGAAATATAAAATGTTGAGGTGTGGTGAACGAGAGTGTAGTTTCGGGTAGAGTTACGAGAATCAAGAGATTTGAGGTGTTATGAGCAATTATGCTCGATTTTGAGAATTGAGGTTGATGAGATAATTGAGTATTGATGTTTTAACATCGTTTGGACAGTTCGAGAGTTTCAAAGTGGAATACGAGGCTAGTCCGTGATACGGGGGAAACGATTTCACTATACAAGGTGCAAAGAGGTAAGGAAACAAAACCATTTGTGTATGTGATTTGCGAACTATTATAGCATGATTTGTGATTTATAAAACAAGCATGTTGAGTGTTGTGTTGTGATACAATTGCACACGATTTTTATAGCCAGTTGGAGCCCATTATTTTATGAGTTTATAAGCTGAGTGTGAAATTGCTTTATAAACCATTGAATTTTTGTGTGAGTAATGAATTGGGCTCTACGTTAAGGCAATATCGAGATTTGATAAATGTGCGCGTGTTTTGCCGATTGGAACTCGGTTTTATTATGTTTTGTGTTGAGTACAAAACGGTTTTCAAATGAGTTTTATGAGAGAAAAACCACTATGAGTTCTACGTGAAGGCAAACCAGTCTTATGTGATAAGACTTAGGTGTGTAATTTTGAGTACACACCGGGCATTGCTCTGGTAGCATGTAAGCCCGATTCTTCTCCGTTCTGGTAACATGAGAATAACCCATTCTGTGGCTATGCCACGTATATTTGGTGGCGTTGCCACGTGAGAACCCTATTTGGTGGCCATTGCCACGTGAGAACCCTATTTGGTGGCCATTGCCACGTGAGAAACCCTATTTGGTGGCCGTTGCCACGTGAGAACCCTATTTGGTGGCTGTTGCCACGTGAGAAACCCTAATTGGTGGTCGTTGCCACGCGAGAAACCCTATTCTGTGACTGTGCCACGCGTGAATTTAAATCAGTGGCTATGCCACGTGTGCTTAGTGGCTGTGCCACGTGTGAATTTAAATCAGTGGCTATGCCACGTGTGTTTAGTGGCTGTGCCACGTGCATTATTATTACAGTGATTTTATCACGTTAATTGAGAAAGCATTTATCGCATTATTTTCACATGCTTTGTTATTGCTCTAGACTGAGCCTTTTTACTTCATGTTTTCACATGATTTGAGTTATGAGAATGTCGTTTTGAGTACTTTCATGCTATGATTTTCAAATGAGATTAATGAGTTTCACATACAAATAAATATTTTGTGATGTGCATTTTGGTTTATGAAATGAGTCCCTTACCCCCTTTACTGAGCGATTTAGAAGCTCACCCTGTTTTCTTTCCCCCAAGATCTCTTCAAGTGAAAAGGGTTTTCCTGCGACGTACGGAGTAGTGACTAGTGGAGGACTTGAGCTCCAGGCCATATATTGTATTTTGAGGTATTTTTATATTTTCATGTACCCAGACAATTATCATAATTGCAGACACTTGATGTATAACATTGTGTGGGATGTATTAGGATTAATTAACTTGAGATCGATTAATGTATTTGACATGATATATAATTTCTAGTGATGAGATCCTGAGGTACGATAAATATGATAATGTATGACACTGCACAGGAATGCACTCTTAATTGAGAATTGATGAGTAAAAAGTTTTAAAATTGCCCTATTTTTCGCGTTTCCGGGACGTGACAATTACTTACAAAGCTCTTAGCAAATTAAAGCGATAACCTGCAAAAGAAAAAACTACTGAAACTAAAATTAATTAGTGCAAATAGACTAAGATGCAAATATACGAGAATGTAAAATAAAATAAATAATACTAGAAAATTCTAATATGAAACTAAAATTGCATGTATTTAATTTAATGCAAAATAATCTAATCTATGGTCTTACTAAAATACTTAAATTAAAGATAAAATCTACTTTAAGTTATGCTTGAAAAATAATTAAATCCTAAATATATGCAAGAAAATAATTAAAATTAAATTTCCAATTGCATAAAAAAATTAAAATATAATCTAAACTTAAAATCTAAAGCTCTTTATTCTAACAATCCTAATCATAAGCAATTTAACTAAACTAATCAATAATAAACTCTTAAGCCATATGCTGGTAAAACTACAAAACCAACTATCCATGCTCGGCAATGTACTGGTCTGCCAACATTCCTGCCATTCGTTTGCCTCCAATACAGCCTTGCCTTGCACAACCAGTGATCATGCTTCAGTCCCAGCTCTTGCCAGCAGCCTTACAGCACAATTCTGCACTGACATTCTCTGTTGTCCTTTGCGTTGTACTCCCGCCATGCACCTATTCTGCACTGCTGCTCCCAAGCCATGACCAGCTTCAACCGAATCCAGCTAATGTTGCCACGCTTAGCAGATACCAATGCAGCCAAAAACATGACCCAGCAAATAATTGAAGTTCATCCAGATTTAATTTATCTAGATTGAAGTTCATCCAGATTTAAGTTATCTGCAAATATGAGAATTTTAATTAAAATGAGGGGATAATTAATAAAATAATATGCAGATTAAAATAATTAATTTAGAAATTAAATATAAATAATTCTATTTTAATAGAATTATCAATTGAGCTCAACTTGCTCCGGATATATCCTCGAGAGCTGTAAACATTCATCAATTATATGTGTTAATACCGATAACTCATGTTGTAACTTTAACTAGTCAGTATATCTCATCGAGCCTATTTCACAAATTTTGGCCTATTATCTCATTTGGCCATCATTATGTCATTTCTAGTCAATTTAGCTAGCAACTCACCTAGTAGCCTATTAAACACTTGACATAAATGTTTATCCATAATCTTCCATTCGTTTATGCATTTTCTACAACATCATTTATGCACATTTTTATCACTTGACTAATCTCACAATATGACTTCATCCAATCATCTCAAAATCATGCATATCACCTCACTAACACCTTAGTATAATCCATTTATCATCAACTCAACCATATCATATTTTCTCACACTAAACTCATAGGTTATGCTTGATTCATGACATTCTAGGTAATTTATACCAACAATACATACACCATTATACTCATGACAACTTTTAGATGAATATACTTAAGTTGGTGTATTGGAAACTCACCTAGCTTGACTTTCCTCTTTTCCAAATTTGAAGACTCCTTTGCTCCTTCAATCCAACAAATGAAATGTTGGCTCAAAGCTATTTTGTTGTTCTTCTCACAATGAACAACTTTGCTGTAATAGCTTTTTCTCAAATCTTTATGGAAAGGGGTGTATTCTAGAGAGAGAAAGCTTGGTATTTTGGGTAAAAATGGAAAGGGTGTGTTAATTTGCTGAAGAAAGAGGTTTTGTCGTGGGGTTTTTGTAGAGCAGGGGTGATGAGATTGATCTGCTAGGGTGAAGAGATTGATCTTTCATTGGTTTTAGCCATCAAATTTTTAGGTTTGCAATGGGAGAGATCGATTTGCTCATTGGAGAGAGATCGATCTTTACTTGACAGAGGCAACAGCAGATCGATCTCCTCATTGGGAGAGATCGATCTGCTCTTAATAGAGTCAAATGGAGATCGATCTGCACTTAGGAAGGGATCAATCTCTGTTAGGCAGAGGCAAATGCAGATCGATCTGCTCATTAGGGAGATTGATCTGCCCAATGGGGAGATCGATCTTGCCTTAGCAGATTCGCTTAGAATTGTTCTTCTTGCACATGGGATCGATCTGTCTTGAATAGGAGATCTATCTGGCCTTCATCTGGGGCATTCCTGCTACATTTTTCCCAGATTTTTCTAAGGTAAAGTCATATTTCATTACTCCAATAGTCATTTTGCATTGCATTCACACTTATCACTTAAAAACATCCATTTCCTATGATTCATATATAATTTAACTTATTTATACATTCCGGAATCATAAGATTACATGAAAATTTATGGATCTTACATTCCTCCCCTCTTTCAAGAAATTTGGTCCTCCAAATTAGAACCAAGTCAAACTGAGAATAACTTCGGGTATTTCTCTTGCATCATACTCTTTAATTCCTATGTAGCTTCCTCCGGAGTGTTGTATTGCCAAAGAACTTTAACTAAGGGAATTGTTTTCAACCTCAACACCTTCTCTTTCTTATCCAATATCCGAACCGACTTCTCAACATACGACATACTCTTATTGAGCGCCAATGGCTCATATCTTATCACATGTGTCGGGTCCGGGTGGTACTTTTAAAGCATAGAGATGTGGAAGACGTTGTGAACGCCCGCTAGCTCAGGTGGTAATGCTAGCCTGTAGGCTATATCTCCCACCCTCTCAAGTATTTCAAAGGGTCTGATGTAGCAAGGACTTAACTTTCCTTTCTTTCTGAACCTCGTTATACCTTTGGAATGAGAAACTCGTAAAAACACTAATTCACCCACTGTGAACTCCAATGGTCTTCGTCTCTTGTCAGTATAACTTTTTTATCTACTCTGAGCTGTCTGTAACCTCTCACAAATCAATTAGACGTCCTCAAAGGCTTGTCTCACTAATTTGGGAGCAAATATCAGTCAGTCATCAACATTTTCCCATCCAATAAGGGAATGGCATCTACGACCATACAAAGCCACAAACGGTGCCATGCCAATACTCGAATGATAACTGTTATTATAAGTGAACTCTGCGACTGGTAAATGGTCATCCCAGGAGCCTCCAAAATCCAATGCACACGCTCTCAACATGTCCTCCAGGGTCTGTATAGTCCTCTCTGATTGACCATCTGTCTGAGGATGGAACGCTGTGCTAAAACTCAGTTGGGTCTCCATCGCTTCCTCAAAATGTTTTCAAAAGTGGAAAGTGAAGCGAGCATCCCGACCAGAAACAATGCTCATTGGAACACCATACAACCTCACTGTCCTGCGTATATATAGTCTCGCCAATGTACTTTGAGTATCGATGGCTCTCATAGCTAGAAGTGTGTTAACTTCGTCAATTTATCCACTATTACCCAAATCGCATCGTGATTCTGCGGGTCCGAGTAAACCCATCACAGAGTCCATAGTGACATGCTCTCATTTCTAAGTCAGTATAGGTTGCAATAGCCCTGTAAGCTTCTAATGCTCTACTTTCACCTGCTGATAGACGAGACACCTTGCCACAAATTCAGCTACATCTCTTTTCATCCCTGACCACCAATACACTCTCTAGAGATTCTGATACATCTTGTTACTTCCCAGATGCAGCGTATACTTCGTCGAGTGAGCCTCTGGTAAAATCAACCTCTTGATCTTTGGATCGTTGGGAACACGTATCCTACCCCTGAACCTCAGTAAGCCATCTAAACTCAATTCAAAATTAGTCTTTATACCTCTCTGTATCTGCCCGATAATATCACTGCACTGCTGATCAATTTGTTGAGTCTGCCAGATACTATCTACCATGTCCGGTTCCAACCACAGGCTAGCTACCATACAACCACTATCAGTATCAGGCGGGGTCACATCTAAACTGAGGCTTACGAATTGTTCCAACAGCTCGTTTTCCTTGATCATCATGTACGACACCAACCCGAGATGCTTCCTACTTAATGCATCAGCTACTACATTTGCTTTACCCGAGTGGTATAAGATCATGCAATCATAGTCCTTCAGAAGCTCAAGTCATCTCCTCTGTCTCATGTTCAACTCTTTATGTGAGAACAGATACTTAAGACTCTTGTGATCTGTATATACCTGAAATTTCTCACCATAGAAATAGTGGCACCATATTTTCAACGCAAACACTACGACTGCTAACTCTAAATCGTGAGTCGAATAGTTTCTCTTGTGATCCTTTGATAATTCTATTAAAATAGAATTATTTGTGCTTAATTTCCTAATTAATTATTTAAATCCTCATATTATTTTATTAATTATCCCCTGTATTTAGTTAAAATTCTTTAATGTGTGGGTAAATTAAATTCGGATGAAACTCAGTCATTTCAGTCAAAATTAGGCTGAAAACGGGCTAAAGGAGATTGAACCACTTCCAATTTGCAGACCGAGTCACCAATCGTTTGGACACGCGTGATGCCAGGTGTCTGTATTTTATTCACTCCGAAAAAAATAAGAACGACGACACCATGCTAACCTTCTAGAAGATACACGTCGGGCCACATCGCACAGTCAATTGGACAAACAGACAAGTGACGTGAAAATATCTACTCTACAACAAATCAAATGAAGACAAGTGGCCAAATAATGCCAACTCATCTAGGATTGAAAAATTATCATTGTACCCGTAGCTTTGTGTATAAATAGAACATGATGACCAATTGAAAATTGGGTAGATTTTAAGGTAGAGTAATTTAGGAGTAGTTTTAGTTTTAATTTATGGAGCTTTAGTTTTATTTTTCTTTAAGCTTTTCCAATTAACTTTGTCAGCCACCATATTTTCTTCATTCTCGATTTCACAAGTTCTTCCTTGTTTTTAAGTTTTTATTAAATTTATGTTTTTATGCAAAGTTTCCTTTTCATGGGTAGTCATGTTCCTTTTTTATCTTTAGTTCTCAGTTAGCGCATTTTATTTTTTTTCCTTGTTCTGTTTACTGATTATCGAGCAAGAGAGCTATGATTGAGGGAGGCTTTCATATTCTGCTTTAGCGGTTTCCTTTTAGTGTACTGTGTGTTATTCGAGAGGGCCTTTAGTGGAGGCGAGACAGGCTGGACAAGGTTACTGGCCGCTAGTCTAAACACCAGCAACACGTGGCTTTGCAGCAGTTGGTGGAATAGCTACCGATTGATGAAGAATAGAGATTCATGGCCCTAGCTCTCAGTTTCATTCAAAGTTGTCAATTATGCTTTTGTTTTCTGCTCTAAGCTTTTTTTAGCTGCATGTTTTTTTTTTCTGGTCTATAACATTATTGATATTATGTTTTAAAAAAAAAAAGAAAAAAAAAACTAGAAATCTCCTCTGTTCGGCTCTGCTTTAAGTTAGTTTTACTGTTCATATGAGCTGGTTTCTTGTCCTGCATTATTGCCAAATCCAAATGGTAAACTAAAAGGTTACTTAGCTATTGTTCAGTTTTTTTTTTTTAATTTCTGTTCTAAGTGCAATAGGTTCAAGAGTAGTTTTTTTTTTTTCATTCCTTTCTCTTTTGTTTCTTTTCGTTTTATGTCTTAGCAGGAGTTTAATCAACTTTATTATTTTCTTGCACTTTTAAGTTATGTTAATTCCTTATTGTTTGTTGCAGTTAGTTGTGTTTGCTGAGCACGGCAACAGTGGGAGGAAGACATTGTTTGCTGGTTGACGGCTGAATACACGGCAGAATAGAACCAACTTCATTCCTTGCTTTGTCCCGAGCTCCAGCTACTGTTCACCTCAGTTTTTTGAATTTTTTGCTCCCTTGCACCGAAGCCTGGTTACTATGTGTGTGCCATTTTGTTTCCAGGTGATTCTTGATTTACAAGACACAGTTGGTGCCCTGCTAGTGTGCGTGACGTAAGGTGCAGCACTGCAATGGTTAGCAGGACAGAGGCACGACTGGCGGTATAGTACAGTGCAGAAATATGAAGCAGAGCAGCAAGGACGTGTTGGCAGATGCGATATGTGCAGAAGCAGAGAGCGTGCTGGTCAGAAACGCGAGGATGGCATAAGGACAAGGCAGCACCTAGATGTAGACCTGGAAATGAAGGAAACGTGCACGGTACGTGCACGGGACCAGTGTCAGGGCAGCTGGTTATTTTGCAAACCGTGCAAGGCTGTGTTTGGCACACATTATTGTCACCAATCCATTTTTCTTACATGTCTTTTATTTTATTTTTATTGTCATTATTCCTTCTAATTTTAGTTATTAGCTTAGTTAGATTTTTTAAATTAATTTGCATGTTAGTTATATTTTCTTGCTTGTTAGTTCAAAACTTAGTTTTAATTATATTAATAGTTAATTTTTATTTTAGTATTAGGTGTTGCATTTAAAATTAAATTAAAAAAATATTTTATGCATTTTTAAATTTTCATTTTAAATTGCAAAATCCAAAAACAATTATTTTTCATGTATTAGTTATAGATAGTAATTAGTTAGAGTTAGATTTAATTTAGGATCATTTTATAGGTAGTTAATTTCTTAGTTAGATTTAAGAATTTCTTTAGGTTAATAGAAGTTTTATTTTATTAGACTTTAGGTTAGCTTAATTTGCATTTTTATTAATTAGTTTAATTACATGCACATTTTATTTTTGGTTTGTTTAATTCTAGTTCAATTAATTTTGTTTCTTTATTTTTCATATTTGCATTTTAGTTTATTTCCGTTAATTTATTTTAACTGTTTTAATTATCTTTTGTAGGTTATTGCTTTTAGTTGCTTGGAGCTCTGTAAGTAATTTTTGCTCTGATTTATTTTCTTTAGTTTATAATTTTTATTGCTTTCAGTATTTTTAATTCTAGCCTTGTAGATCACCCATTAAAAATTCATAATTTGCTAGGATATACTTAGGATAAGATTAACCAATACTTAATTAGGCTAATCAACTTCTCTGTGGGATGATAATCCGGGACTCAAATCTCATTATTACTTGTACGACCCGTGCACTTGCGGATACACGTCTAGGTCACTTAGAGTGGGCGTAGTTGACATCAAGTTTTTGGCGCCATTGTCGGGGAAGACAATTAGCCATTAATTAATATCAGTGAAATTATGCTTAGGTGTAATTCTAGCTTGTAAATATTTAGGTTGTAAATATTTAGAGCCTTAGTTAGGTTAGTTAAATTTTCTCTATCTAAAAAAAATTGAAAAATTAAGAATTAAAAAAAAAATTCTAAGGACTTTGTGAGGTTTGCATGCGTAGAGCCAGGAGTTATGATTGCTTTCCTTTAGATCCTAAAATTGAACAAACTATTAGAAAATTTTGAAAGGATTCTAGGAAATTAATAGCTTCGCTGCCAAACACCATGGTAGAAAATAGAGGAATTAGGACCATTGGAGATTATGCAGTGCCAACGATTGGAGGGTATTACACCGGCATTAGGCCACCATCTGTCCATGCAAACAATTTCAAAATCAAGCCTTCAATCCTTCATATGATCCAAACCTCTTTACAGTTCAGTGGGCTCCCTCATGACGACCCACATACTCACCTAAGGTAATTCCTGGACTTGTGCAACACCTTCAAGCATAATGGATTATCGGACGACGCATTGAGGCTTAGATTATTCCCCTTTTCACTTAGGGATAGGGCACGACACTGGTTAACCTCCTTACCTCTAGGATCCGTTTCTACATGGGATGAGTTAGCCCATCAATTTTTAGCTAAGTTTTTCCCTCCCTCTAAAATGGCCAAACTCCGTAGTAACATATCTTCCTTTGCCCAATTTGATTCTGAATCTCTTTACGAAGCATGGGAACGATATAAGGAACTTCTTAGGAAGTGCTCTCATCATGGCCTACCTTTATGGCTACAAGTCCAGACCTTCTACAATGGACTTACAAGCCAAAATAAGATCATCGTTGACGCTGCTGCGGGTGGAGCCCAAATGTGCAAAACAAAGGAGGAAGCTTATGAGTTGTTAGACAAGATGGAAGCTAACAATTATCTATGGTACTCGGAGAGGCAACTGCCTAAGAAGTCGGCGGGTATCTATGAGCTCGACACGCTGTCTACCTTGACTTCTCAAATAGCTAACCTTACGAAAAAGGTAGAGTCACTCAGTACCCAGCATAATCCTTCCACCAGTCCTAATCCTGTTTATTCTGTCCAAAGTCCTTTTCTTTCTTGCAATTTGTGTGGTGGAACACACTCTCTCGATAGGTGTCTGCTTAACTTAGAATCTGTTCAGTATGTTGCTCCACCTCAGATGTGAGACCCCGTACATGTATAGCTATGTATATAGGAACATGGGAATGTAAATAAAATCATAAGTAAGATGATGTATTGTAATGTGAAGTGTATACAATGTAAGTTCATAAGATTATGTACGCACTTGTAGTAAGAATTGTGATTATACGTACAAGTTGCATTATGAGTGAGTAGGAGGAAATGAACTTAAAACGAGAAGAATGTGATCGAAATGGAATATGAGAAGTATAGTAAAATGGAAGGAAAGATTTACATAAGTGTATATTTCCATTCGAGTAATATTGTATATATATATTTGGTCATATAAAGATTCTACACAAGTTTTAATGTGTATATAGTGAGGATGGATCCCATTTTCAAGTCTCAAGGATGAATGAATGAGGAAATGAACATAGTAGTAAATTAAGGGTGTTTGGTAAGAGTTGTTGCAGAAAAACTGTAGGAAATCTGGAATTTGTGAAGGCCAGATCGATCTCATTGGATGAGAGATCGATCTGGGAGAGCCAGAATGCTCTTATGTGAGAAATGGAAGGGAACAGATCGATCTCCAAAGGAAGCAGATCGATCTCCTTAGCTCTCGGGTTGGAAGCAGATCGATCTCCCATAAGACCAGATCGATCTCCTTAAACTTCTGTTTGACAGAAGATCGATCTCTAGTCTCAACAGATCGATCTCCTACCTTTAAAACGTCTCAGAAAAGAGGGATTTTTGAGGAACAGATCGATCTACACCCAAGGAAGATCGATCTCATCAAGTCAAAACTATAAATGGGAGCAGTTGGATCATCAAAAATTCGGGAAAAACATTTCCATTTCACTTCAACTCAAAGAAATCTAGTTTCTCACTCCTAAATCCAGTCATTTTCAGGGAGATTTAAGGAGAGGCTATTAGAGACAAAGTTGTTCACATCAAAGAGAAGAACAACATAGTCTAGAGGCATTTTCCCATTTGAAGGATTGAAGAAATAAAGGGCAATCCTAATTGGAGCAAGAGGAAATCCAATGAGGTAAGTTCTAATGCACAAATCCAAGTACATTGGTTTAGTTAATGCTTATAAAGATATTTGGGTGTGCATATTGTGGATAGAACTACCTAGGATGGTATGAAATGCATATAGCTTAGAAATAGTCAAGTGTGAGAAAGTGGAATGTGGGAGTATTTTTGATGAATGGGATATCTTGAGTGGATGAGTATGTTGTGGAAATGGTTTGGAAATGTTGATATTAGGACAAATTGGGAGATTTACCACAAAAGGGTAAAAATGTATAATTAAGGCATTGGATAAATGCTTAGTTGAATAAGAGTTAGAAACATTAACTCAAATGTTGATGGATGAATTTTAGTTTCGGATGATACGCCGGAGCAAGTCGAGATGAGAAAGCAAGAAGCATAAAGGCGGATAGTTGCACACAAGTAGAACGAGGTAAGGGACTGTGTGTTAGCTATAGAGATGTTCGTACGTAATTACAGCAATTTCGTAGATATATTGCTAGGACTAGTACGATATTATAAGTTTATGAAATGATGTGGAAATATGAAAAGTACTATGATGTATATATATGTATTGAGAAATGGGATAGGGTAAGGAAATAGCATGATATGCATGTTTTCAATGAAATTCTCAATTTTATATTGTGATTGATGATTGAGAAATGTTGATGATAGGTTGGCTAATTTTACATGTTTTAGCATGAAGAAGCATGCTGTATGAATAAACATGTTTTGAATTTTAAAAAAAAAAAAAGAGAAAATAGCCTTCTATCAGTTTTGAGATGTGATTTGGTGTTAAAGAGCTAGCTTACACCTGTTTTAATGCCTTGATGTACCGTGTTGGAGTTTTAACTCGCACGGGGGTTTTGAGAAAGTGCGAGAACTATGCTCGTACCTGTTTTGTTGAGTTAAGGTAAACCTGGGGGTCTGGGACCCAAGGGGATACCAGCCGACGGCCAATTGAACGGGCTGGGCCTTAACGATAGATCGTACCGCGCTGGAGCTTTGCGTTGACTGTGTGTCACGCTGTTTGCTCGCCTGGTATATGAGACATGGTTTAAGGATAAAAAGTCCATCGGAGTTGGAGTATGGACTTGGGTCCACGGTTGTACGTAGAACAGTGTAGTCACCCGTTGGTATACTATGTACCGTGCTGGGTGCACGTGAGTACGAGTATCGCGTAGATGACACACGACGTATCTTCACCGTGAGTATACGAGGAGATGAGGTGGATTGAGATGAGCCGGAGGGTAGGACTGACCCATCCCCCTTCAGGCGAAGTGATACCCTGTGCACACCCGATCAGTGAGGCCTGGGATCACTGACTGTGGCCATAAGTCGTGGATATTTGATTGCCTAAAATTCCATGCCTGTCTCAGAGAATCGAGAAACAGAGACAATCTCAGAAAAAAAGAAAGAGATTTGTGAAAGAGAATGATTTGAGAAGTGAAAGAGATTTTGTGTTTCAATAAATCTCCGATTTCACCTTCGTGCCATGAGGGCACTATTTATGAGCATGTTTTAAATGGAAGTTTGACATTTGATTTACACGAAAATGCTCTTGAGAAATATGAATTTAAATGCATTGTTCGTATGATATTTCCATTTATAACGAAAACATGGTTTTGGTTTATGCATGCATGGGCTATGTAGGTAGTACGATATCTACCTGCTAGCATACATTTCCTTACTGAGCCGTGGTTTGCTCATCCAACTATTTTCCCCCTCCAGGTACTGAGAAGTAAGAGAGCGGTGGTCTCTAAGTCTTTTGTGTTGAACAGCTCCCACAATCCGCAAAGGTATAAGATTTGTATACACGAGTATTTTGTATCTAATATATTGTATCGCACAGTTATATCTTGAAATTGTAATCAGTATTATGGGGATGATATGTAAACACTTGGTATTTATACAATTAACTTTGTGTATTTACACACACACCTGGGAGTGTGAATTTAAGTTTTAAATATTCCGCTGTAAATAAATAAATTTTTAGTAATTGCATCTTCTCACAGCCCAACCGTAGTAGAGAATGTATGGATAGAAGGGTTCCCGAAAGCGAGGCATGACAGGCTTGGTATCAGAGCATGGTTGGTCTGATGTGAGTTGATGCTTAGGACTAAGAAAACATACATCCCCAAGTTACTGTGCGATATTTAGATACAAATGTGTGTACGGAGCTGGTAGTAAATTAAATGTTTGTTATAACGCAGGAAAGTTATCAGGCTAGTGAGTTATGCCTGAAAGACACCGCAAGAGGGGAGAGAGCTCGAGAGCTCGAGGGCAAAATGACAGGACTGAGAGGCACAGTAGATCGTCCTCTAGTCATGAGCCCCAGGAACAGATAGAGGCTTTTGATCCTCGAATAACTCGATTGGAGGAAGACATGCGCACGATGATGACCATGATGGGTCAGATCATGGCTAGGTTTGAGGGTACACCTGGTACAGCGGGACAGGCTGCATCGAATCCCCCAGCAGCTGCACCTGAACCTGAGAATGTTGCACCTGCGCAAGCTGAACCGACTAGGCCACGGGAACCTCATATACGACCGGTACCTCCTCCGGTAGCCCCACATCAGCATGATGATGAATTGGGGTATGGATATGACTGTGATATGGAGAGATTGAGGCACTTTATGGACTTTAAGCCTCCTTCGTTTAGCGGAGTAAAGGATCCGACGGTGGCTGAGGACTGGATCAGTCAAATGGAGAAGTTATTCGACTTCTGTAGATGTTCAGCTACGGAGAGAGTAGCGCTTGCGGCCTTTGTATTGAGAGGCGAAGCAGAGCACTGGTGGAAGTCCGTCAGGCCGATGTTAAGAGCTCAAGAAATGGTTATCACTTGGGATATGTTCTTGGATGTTTTCAGAGAGCAATACATCCCAGATACTGCTCGACGGAGACTACAGATGGAATTTCTGAATCTGACTCAAGGGAATCGAACAGTTGATGAGTACGAGTCACGATTCACTTCACTGGGTAGGTATGATCCGGACTCGATCAGGAGTGAAGCTGTCAGAGTCCGTAGATTTGTAGATGGACTGAGGCCTTCGATCCGAGCGAAGTTGGCCCCATTTGATGTCGCTACATATAGAGAGGCTGTGCGACGGGCCCAGTTATGCGAGCAAGATCATGACTTGCAGATTTCTGAGTTTAGTTGGGGTAAGGACAAGGGTCCGAGGAAGCTGGGAGATGGCAAGAGTGCCAAATTTAGTCGAAAATTCATGAGTAAACGTCAGAGAGAGGTAGATGATTTCCAGAAAAAGGTTGCTAGACCTTTTATGCCTCCGACTCAGACACCAGCCAGGGGTATAGTGATTGGTGGACCCCGATCGACTACAGATCAGTGTAGGCTATGCGGTCGATACCATGGTGGTAGGCCATGTCATCTTCAGGGTACTCGATGTTTCAGATGTGGTAAATTTGGACATTATGCCAGAGAGTGCCCGGAGATAGTTGAGGCAATTCCACCGAGGGGTAAAGAGCCAGAGAGGGTTCCTACAGTTGCACCTCCTGCAAGAAAGAAAGCCTCGGCTGAAGAGAAAGGAAAACAAGTTGTGGGACAAGGCAGGGTGTATGCGATAGACCAGGCATCGGCTGATACCTCTTCTGAAGTGATAAAAGGTACAATCTTGATTTTCAATTTAGAGGTTATAGCTTTGTTTGATTCTGGTGCTACGCATTCCTTCATATCACCTGCATGTGCATCTAAGTTAAAAGGTTTTGTAGAACCCACATACTTGAGTAGGACTTTACTAATAAGTACTCCCATGAGAGTTAGCCAATTAGTTGAACAAGTGTATGAAGATTGTAAAGTGAGGGTGGGAGATAAGTGCATGACAGCCAACTTGATTTTGTTGAATATGTATGGCATTGATGTAATTTTGGGAATGGATTGGTTAGCCGCCAATCATGCTGTCATAGACTGTCGTTCTAAGTCCATTAAGTTTTCTCTACCTGAAGAATGTGTTGTAAGATTTTAAGAGAAGAAATGAAATCTTAAATTTTGTATTAAGTAAAGTACTTTGGTATAAATGGCTTGAGTGTTGTTTTGAAGGTTTTGTTGCTTATGTGGTGGATTTGAACAAAGTACATCCGGATATGGAGGACATCTCAGTGGTCAGAGAATTCCCTGATGTCTTTCCAGACGATCTACCAGGATTGCCACCTGATAGGGAAACGAAATTCGGTATAGACTTGACGCCTGGAACCGAACCAATATCTAAGTCACCATATAGGATGGCCCCAGTTGAGTTAGAGGAATTAAGGAAACAGCTGCAAGAGTTGTTAGAGAAGGGGTTCATAAGACCGAACGTCTCACCATGGGGAGCCCCGGTATTGTTTGTGAAGAAGAGAGATGGGAGCCTCAGATTGTGTATTGATTATCGGATGTTAAACAAGGCTACCATCAAGAATAAGTACCCCTTGCCACGCATTGACGATTTATTGGATCAACTTCGGGGAGCACAGATCTTCTCCAAGATAGATCTGAGGTCTGGGTATCATCAATTGAAGATTCGGAACGAGGATGTGCCCAAGACAGCATTTCGTACCCGCTATGGCCATTACGAATTCTTAGTGATGCCTTTTGGGTTGACCAATGCGCCGGCAGCTTTTATGGCTCTAATGAATGAAGTATTCAAGCCATACCTGGACCAATTCGTAATTATTTTCATTGATGATATATTGGTGTATTCAAGGTCCAGAAAAGAGCATGAGCAGCACTTAAGGATTATTTTGCAGACCCTTCGAGAGAAAAGGTTATATGCCAAGCTTAACAAATGTGACTTTTGGCTAGAACAGATTTCCTTTCTAGGCCATGTTATATCGAAGGATGGGGTGTCAGTAGATCCATCCAAGATTGAGGCAGTTGTTCAGTGGGAACAACCTAGGACAGTCACAGAGATCAGAAGTTTTCTAGGTTTGGCTGGTTACTACAGGAGATTTGTAGAAGGTTTCTCTAGATTAGCTGCTCCATTGACACGTCTTACGAGGAAGAGTGTGGAGTTTTCAAGGGATGAAGCTTGTGAGAGGAGTTTTCAGGGACTTAAGCGCAGATTAACTACCGCGCCAGTTCTTGTCATCCCTAACAGTTCAGGGAATTACTCGGTGTATACTGATGCTTCGCATCAAGGACTAGGCTGTGTTTTGATGCAAGATGGAAGGGTAGTAGCTTATGGATCTAGACAGCTGAAAGATCATGAGAAGAACTACCCCACTCACGATTTGGAGTTAGCGGCCGTAGTGTTTGCGTTGAAAATATGGCGCCACTACTTGTATGGTGAGAGATTCCAGATCTTTACGGATCATAAGAGTCTGAAATATCTATTCTCACAAAAGGAGTTAAACATGAGACAGAGGAGGTGGTTGGAACTCCTCAAGGACTATGATTGTGAAATCTTGTACCACCCGGGGAAGGCAAATGTGGTTGCCGATGCATTGAGTCGGAAGAGTCTCGGGTTGGTGTCTCACATGATGGTTAGAGAGCACGAGTTGCTGGAACAATTCATGAACCTTAGTCTGGATATGACCCTACCAGAGATTGGCAGCTATGGGATCATTGCTAGCTTGAGATTAGAACCGGAGTTGATTGAGAGAATCCGACAAGCTCAGCAAATCGATCAATGGTGTATTGTCATGATTAGCCAAATCCGGAAAGGGAAGGGTGCTGATTTTATATTGAGTCCAGATGGAATACTAAGGTTTGGAAATAGAATATGTGTTCCTAAGGATGTAGAGTTGAGAAAGCTGATCTTATCAGAGGCACACTCGTCGAGATACACGATACACCCAGGGAGTGGTAAGATGTATCAAAACCTCCGAAAAGTATATTGGTGGTCTGGAATAAAGAGAGACATAGCGGAGTATGTCGCTAGATATCTCATTTGTCAGCAAGTAAAAGTCGAACATCAGAAACCAGGAGGATTATTACAACCTCTATCGATACCAACATGGAAGTGGGAGCATGTCACAATGGATTTTGTGATGGGGTTACCGAGAACCCGTAAGAACCATGATGCGATATGGGTGATAGTAGATCGGTTAACGAAATCAACATATTTCTTAGCCATGAGATCTACAGATACATTGAGTGCACTGGCGAATCTGTATGTGCGAGAAATAGTGAGATTGCATGGAGTCCCAGTGAGTGTTGTTTCGGATAGGGATGCCCGCTTCACTTCCCACTTTTGGGGACATTTCCAGGAAGCGATGGGGACCCAGTTGAGTTTTAGCACCACTTTTCATCCTCAGACAGATGGTCAGTCAGAGAAGACTATACAGACCCTGGAGGATATGTTGAGAGCGTGTGTGCTGGATTTTAGAGGCTCATGGGACGATCACTTGCCATTGATTGAGTTCGCCTACAATAACAGTCATCACTCAAGTATTGGTATGGCCCCTTATGAGGCACTATACGGTCGTAGATGCCGATCGCCCATTGGTTGGGAAGAAGTTGGTGACAGACAATTGCTCGCCCCCGATTTGGTTAAGCAAGCCTCTGAATATGTTCAGATAATATGCGAGAGGCTGCGAACAGCTCAAAGTCGACAAAAGAGCTATGCTGACAAGAGACGGAGACCGCTTGAGTTTGATGTCGACGAGTCCGTATTTTTGAAAGTATCTCCTTCTAAAGGAATAATGAGGTTTGGGAAGAAAGGAAAATTAAGTCCTCGTTACATTGGTCCCTTCGAGATTTTGGATAGAGTGGGAGAAGGAGCATATAGGCTAGCCTTACCACTTGAGCTAGCAGAAGTCCACAATGTCTTCCACGTTTCTATGCTTCGGAAGTACTACCCGGATCCGACACATGTAATTAGTTATGAGCCGTTGGAGCTCAAGAAAGATATGTCGTATGTCGAGAGACCGATCAGGGTGTTGGACAGGAAAGAGAAGGTGTTGCGAAACAAGACGATTTCATTGGTTAAGGTTTTGTGGCAACATCACACTGTGGAAGAGGCCACATGGGAACTGGAAAGTTTGATGCGGGAAAAGTATCCCGAGTTATTCACAGATTGAATTGGTTCTAATCTGGAGGACCAAATTCTTTAAGTGGGGGAGAATGTGAGACCCCGTACATGTATAGCTATGTATATAGGAACATGGGAATGTAAATAAAATCATAAGTAAGATGATGTATTGTAATGTGAAGTGTATACAATGTAAGTTCATAAGATTATGTACGCACTTGTAGTAAGAATTGTGATTATACGTACAAGTTGCATTATGAGTGAGTAGGAGGAAATGAACTTAAAACGAGAAGAATGTGATCGAAATGGAATATGAGAAGTATAGTAAAATGGAAGGAAAGATTTACATAAGTGTATATTTCCATTCGAGTAATATTGTATATATATATTTGGTCATACAAAGATTCTACACAAGTTTTAATGTGTATATAGTGAGGATGGATCCCATTTTCAAGTCTCAAGGATGAATGAATGAGGAAATGAACATAGTAGTAAATTAAGGGTGTTTGGTAAGAGTTGTTGCAGAAAAACTGCAAAAAATCTGGAATTTGTGAAGGCCAGATCGATCTCATTGGATGAGAGATCGATCTGGGAGAGTCAGAATGCTCTTATGTGAGAAATGGAAGGGAACAGATCGATCTTCAAAGGAAGCAGATCGATCTCCTTAGCTCTCGGGTTAGAACCAGATCGATCTCCCATAAGACCAGATCGATCTCCTTAAGCTTCTGTTTGACAGAAGATCGATCTCCAGTCTCGACAGATCGATCTCCTACCTTTAAAACGTCTCAAAAAAGAGGGATTTTTGAGGAACAAATCGATCTCCACCCAAGGAAGATCGATCTCATCAAGTCAAAACTATAAATGGGAGCAGTTGGATCATCAGAAATTCGGGAAAAACATTTCCATTTCACTTCAACTCAAAGAAATATAGTTTCTCACTCCTAAATCCAGCCATTTTCAGGGAGATTTAAGGAGAGGCTATTAGAGACAAAGTTGTTCACATCAAAGAGAAGAACAACATAGTCTAGAGGCATTTTCCCATTTGAAGGATTGAAGAAATAGAGGGCAATCCTAATTGGAGCAAGAGGAAATCCAATGAGGTAAGTTCTAATGCACAAATCCAAGTACATTGGTTTAGTTAATGCTTATAAAGCGGAGTGTGGGAGTGTTTATGATGAATGAGATATCTTGAGTGGATGAGTATGTTGTGGAAATGGTTTGGAAATGTTGATATTAGGACAAATTGGGAGATTTACCACAAAGGGTAAAAATGTATAATTAAGGCATTGGATAAATGCTTAGTTGAATAAGAGTTAGAAACATTAACTCAAATGTTGATGGATGAATTTCAGTTTCGGATGATACGCCGGAGCAAGTCGAGATGAGAAAGCAAGAAGCATAAAGGCGGATAGTTGCACACAAGTAGAACGAGGTAAGGGACTGTGTGTTAGCTATAGAGATGTTCGTACGTAATTACAACAATTTCGTAGATATATTGCTAGGACTAGTACGATATTATAAGTTTATGAAATGATGTGGAAATATGAAAAGTACTATGATGTATATATATGTATTGAGAAATGGGATAGGGTAAGGAAATAGCATGATATGCATGTTTTCAATGAAATTCTCAATTTTATATTGTGATTGATGATTGAGAAATGTTGATGATAGGTTGGCTAATTTTACATGTTTTAGCATGAAGAAGCATGCCGTATGAATAAACATGTTTTGAATTTTAAAAAAAAAAAAAAAAGAGAAAATAGCCTTCTATCAGTTTTGAGATGTGATTTGGTGTTGAAGCGCTAGCTTACACCTGTTTTAATGCCTTGATGTACCGTGTTGGAGTTTTAACTCGCACGGGGGTTTTGAGAAAGTGCGAGAACTATGCTCGTACCTGTTTTGTTGAGTTAAGGTAAACCTGGGGGTCTGGGACCCAAGGGGATACCAGCCGACGGCCAATTGAACGGGCTGGGCCTTAACGATAGATCGTACCGCGCTGGAGCTTTGCGTTGACTGTGTGTCACGCTGTTTGCTCGCCTGGTATATGAGACATGGTTTAAGGATAAAAAGTCCATCGGAGTTGGAGTATGGACTTGGGTCCACGGTTGTACGTAGAACAGTGTAGTCACCCGTTGGTATACTATGTACCGTGCTGGGTGCACGTGAGTACGAGTATCGCGTAGATGACACACGACGTATCTTCACCGTGAGTATACGAGGAGATGAGGTGGATTGAGATGAGCCGGAGGGTAGGACTGACCCATCCCCCTTCAGGCGAAGTGATACCCTGTGCACACCCGATCAGTGAGGCCTGGGATCACTGACTGTGGCCATAAGTCGTGGATATTTGATTGCCTAAAATTCCATGCCTGTCTCAGAGAATCGAGAAACAGAGACAATCTCAGAAAAAAAGAAAGAGATTTGTGAAAGAGAATGATTTGAGAAATGAAAGAGATTTTGTGTTTCAATAAATCTCCGATTTCACCTTCGTGCCATGAGGGCACTATTTATGAGCATGTTTTAAATGGAAGTTTGACATTTGATTTACACGAAAATGCTCTTGAGAAATATGAATTTAAATGCATTGTTCGTATGATATTTCCATTTATAACGAAAACATGGTTTTGGTTTATGCATGCATGGGCTATGTAGGTAGTACGATATCTACCTGCTAGCATACATTTCCTTACTGAGCCGTGGTTTGCTCATCCCACTATTTTCCCCCTCCAGGTACTGAGAAGTAAGAGAGCGGTGGTCTCTAAGTCTTTTGTGTTGAACAGCTCCCACAATCCGCAAAGGTATAAGATTTGTATACACGAGTATTTTGTATCTAATATATTGTATCGCACAGTTATATCTTGAAATTGTAATCAGTATTATGGGGATGATATGTAAACACTTGGTATTTATACAATTAACTTTGTGTATTTACACACACACCTGGGAGTGTGAATTTAAGTTTTAAATATTCCGCTGTAAATAAATAATTTTTTAGTAATTGCATCTTCTCACAGCCCAACCGTAGTAGAGAATGTATGGATAGAAGGGTTCCCGAAAGCGGGGCATGACATCAGAAGCAACAGAACAACCCATTTTCAAACACCTACAATTCAAGGTGGAGGAACCATCCTAATTTTTTCTGGAGCCAAAATCAAGGGCTATCTTCTAACTCCATATCTGTAGGACCCCCTGGTTTTCAAGCTCCATCAGTTCATGTGCCACCATATCAGTAATTTCCATATCATCTATCCCCACTTCAATTTTAGCATCATCCACCTCACTGCCATCAACCACCACCGCCACCACAACCTATACAACCACAACATTTACATGCACCAATAGCTGAGAAGAAGCCCTTGCTTGAGGAAATGTTCACAACGATCCTATAAAATTAAGCTGCTTCAATTAAGAATTTAGAGGTTCAGGTGGGACAAATAGCGAATGCTCTTAGCCAGCGTCCTCACGGGACCCTTCCTAGTAACACTGAAGCCAATCATGTTAGGCAAATGGAGGGTAAAGAACATGTGAAAGCCATCACCCTTAGGAGCGACAGAGAGCTAGATGATGATCAACAAGTTAAGTCCCAACCTAAAAGGCCCAGAGTTGAAGAACCCATGGATTCTAACGAAGCAGCTTAGAAAGAGTAAGAACATAAAGATCAAGCTGCAAAGGAAACAAAGCTAGGCATTTCTTCATCTATACCTTCTTCTTCTTCACAGCCTTCCTCGTCTTTTGATGCTACACATGTTACCACTACATCCCTTCTAATTAGACCACCAGTACCTTTTCCTCAGAGGTTTCAAAACTAAAAGCTTGACTAACAATTCGTCAAATTTCTTGAGGTTTTTAAGAAACTTCACATCAACATTCCTTTCACAGATGCTTTAGAGCAAATGCCAAGTTATGTGAAGTTTTTGTAGGATATCCTCTCTAGGGAAAAAAGATTAGAAGATTATTAGACGGTGGCCTTAGCTGAGGAATGTAGTGCAATTATCCAGAGGAAATTACCCCCCAAGATCAAAGATCTCGGGAGTTTTACTATACCCTGCACTATTGAAAATCAGTTCTTTAGTAGAGCTTTGTATGATTTAGGAGCCAGTATCAATCTGATGCCCTAGTCTATTAACCAAAAGTTAAGAATAGGGGATGCCAAACCTACCACAGTGACCCTTCGGCTAGCTGATGGATCCATTAAATATCTGAAGGGGGTCATTGAGGACGTGCCGGTAAAGGTGGACAAATTTATTTTTCCTACGAATTTTATCGTGCTGGACATGGAAGAAGATAGGGAAGTCCCCATTATACTAGGTAGACATTTTCTAGCAACTGGTAGAACTTTAATTGATGTACAAAAGGGGGAGTTAACAATGAGAGTTCAGGATCAGGAAGTGAAGTTTAATGTTTTCAAACCTTTGATGCTCCCTGATGACTCTCAAGAGTGTTTTAAGATGGGGATTAAGGAGGATATAAGGCTTAAGCATAAGAAATCTGAAAGAATGAGGGAAGTAGATAGGGCTCAAGAGGATTTGACTGTCAGCACCTTGTCACCACTTTGGCTGACCCTCCTACTCTTTGCCCTGATGCTGAGTGTTGTTTTCTTTAGCTGCATTTGAAGTGGCTTTATCCCTCTTTTTACTTTTGTACAGTTCTCTTCTTTTTTTCTGTTGTTTCTTTCTTTGTTTATTTTACAGATTTCTTTTCTCGTATTACGTTTTCAATCAAGCTTCAGTTGTTCGTCATTATCATCAGAAAGGGGAGTATTCTATTCCTGAGCTTAAATTCTTATATTATCTGCACACTGAGGATACTGTGCACTTGAAGTTTGAGGGAGGGGATATTACTTGAGTAATTTTGGGCAAAATTGAAAAAAAAATCAAAAATCTAAGCTTACACTGTTTGATTTTAGGATGATTTAGTACTTAGTATGTAGTTTTCTAATATTCCGATGATATGGCCCCATGATTTAGTCTGACTTTGATTGAATAAGAAGCATGATTATAGGAAAAACATGAAGTTGAATTCTTGAATTTGTCTTGATTCTGATTGTGATTTCCTCATTTTATGCACATGTCATGTCATGTCATGAATCTGTATAATTATTTAGAGAAAGCTTATGTGGACATAGGATTGCATTTGTTCAGTTGATTTTGTGCATCATGTTCTAGAATTTGTTTGATCTTATCTCGAGGTGAAATATTAGATCACACTTAATTAGGGAAATGATATAGGTCATCTTTGGATCGTTTGAGCCTTTTTAGCCATCCTTGTAGATATTCTACCCCTAGTCACCCATCTGGGCTAAATAAGCTTTTCTCTGTTTATACACCTGCTTATTTTTCCTTAGCTTAAATACTCTCTTCCTATCCCTTACCTCGAAAGATGTCAATTCATTAGGATATATCTAGAGCTATGTACATATGGGTTATATGTGATAGTGAAAAAAAAAGAAAAAGAGAAAAAGAAAAAAATAGAATAAATGTTTAGCAAAATAAATAAGTTTGGGGGAGCAAATATGAGCTCTTACATTAAAGATCCTATAAGTAATGCATGTTGAGGGGTAATTAAACCTAAATCGACTTTATCATACCTTAGCCCTAGCCTTACATTACAAGCTTAATGAAGTCCTATTGATATTTGGTTAAGTGTGACTACATTAGTGGAGAGAGAAGTTAAAAGAAAACTTATGGGAATGATCACTTGTCATTGACTTTGCATTCACTGTGTTTGCATAATCCGATCCGGGTAATGTATTGTGAAGTGGCTTTGACATTTTCACACACACACGAGAGGTCCAATTTGGGTTAGGACTTATGATTGAATGATTCTGATTGTTGGACTGATAATTGTGAATTTTTAAGATCATTGTTTGTACTTTTTCTTTGAGGATAATATTGGGGAAGTTATTATATTAGTACTTGTCATTCCTACATTTGTTATGTTTTACTTGAGGACCAGCAAAAGTTCAAGTTTGGAGGTGTGATAATTCTATTAAAATATAATTATTTGTGCTTAATTTCCTAATTAATTATTTAAATCCCCATATTATTTTATTAATTATCTCCTGAATTTAATTAAAATTCTTTAATGTGCAGGTAAATTAAATCCGAATGAAACTCAGTCGTTTCAGTCAAAATTACGCTAAAAACGAGCTAAAGGAGACTGGACCACTTCCAATTTACAGACCGAGTCACCAGTCGTTTGGACACGTGTGATGTCAGGTGTCTGTATTTTATTCGCTCCGAAAAAAATAAGAACGACGGACACCGTGCCAATCTTCTAGAAGACACACGTCAGGCCACATCGCACAGCCAAGTAGTCAAACAGACAAGTGACGTGGAAATATCTACTCTGCAACAAATCAATGAAGACAAGTGGTTAAACAATGCCAACTCATCTAGGATTGAAAAATTACCATTGTACCCGTAGGTTTGTGTATAAATAGAACATGATGAGCAATTGAAAATTGGGTAGTTTTTAGGGTAGAGTAATTTAGGAGTAGTTTTAGTTTTAATTTGGGGAGCTTTTTAGTTTTATTTTTCTTTAAGCTTTTTTGATTAGCTTTGTCAGCCACCATATTTTCTTCATTCTCGGTTTCACAAGTTCTTCCTTGTTTTTAAGTTTTTATTAAATTTATGTTTTTATGCAAAGTTTCCTTTTATTGGGTAGTCATGTTCCTTCTTTATCTTTAGTTCTCGGTTAGCGCAATTTATTTTTTTCCTTATTCTGTTAGCTGATTGTTGAGCAAGAGAGCTACGATTGAGGGAGGCTTTCATATTCTGCTTTAGTGATTTCCTTTTAGTGTACTGTGTGTTATTCAAGAGGGCCTTTAGTGGAGGCAAGACAGGCTGGACAAGGTTGTTGGCCGCTGGTGTAAACAGCAGCGACTCGTGGCTTTGCAGCAATTGGTGAAACAACTACTGATTGATGAAGAATAGATATTCATGGCCCTAGCTCTCAGTTTCATTCAAAGTTGTCGATTATGCTTTTGTTAGCTGCATGTTTTTTTTTCTGGTCTATAACATTGTTGATATTATGTTTTAAAATAAAGAAAAAAAACTAGAAATCTCCTCTGTTTGGCTCTGCTTTAAGTTAGTTTTATTGTTCATATGAGCTAGTTTGTGGTCCTGCATTGTTGTCGAATCCAAATGGTAAACTAGAAGTTTACTTAGCTATTGTTCAGTTCTTTTTATTTATTTCTGTTCTAAGTGCAGTAGGTTCAAGAGTAGTTTTTTTTTCGTTCCTTTCTCTTTTGTTTCTTTTCGTTTTATGTCTTAGACTTTATTATTTTCTTGTACTTTTTAGTTCTGTTAATTCCTTGTTGTTTGTTGCAGTTAGTTGTGTTTGTTGAGCAGACAGCAGTGGGAGGAAGACGTTGTTTGCTGGTTGGTGGCTGAATACACGGCAGAATAGAACCAACTTCATTCCTTGCTCTATCCCGAGCTCCAGCTACTGTTCACCTCAGTTTTTCTGAATTTTTTGCTCCCTTGCACCGAAGCTTAGTTGTTGTGTGTGTGTCATTTTGTTTTCATGTAGTTCTTGATTTACAAGACATAGTTGGTGCCCTGTTGGTGTGCGTGAAGTAAGGTACAGTACTACAATGGTTAGCAGGACAGAAGCACGACTGGCGGTATAGTACAGTGTAGAAATCTAAAGTAGAGCAGCAAGGACGTGTTGGTAGATGCGATATGTGCAGGAGCAGAGGGCGTTGTGGTCAGAAACGGGGGGATGGCATAAGGACAAGGCAGCACCTGGATGTAGACCTGGAAATGAAGAAAACGTGCATGGTACATGCACGGGACCAGTGTCGGGGCAGCTGGTTATTTTACAAACCGAGCAAGGCTGTGTTTGGCACACATTATTGTCATCAATCCATTTTTCATATATGTCTTTTATTTTATTTTTATTGTCATTATTCCTTCTAATTTTAGTTATTAGCTTAGTTAGATTTTTTAAATTAATTTACATGTTAGTTATATTTTCTTGCTTGTTAGTTCAAAACTTAGTTTTAATTATATTAATAGTTAATTTTTATTTTAGTATTAGGTGTTGCATTTAAAATTAAATTAGAAAAAAAAAATTATTTTATGCATTTTTAAGTTTTCATTTTAAATTGCAAAATCCAAAAACAATTATTTTTCATGTATTAGTTATAGATAGTAATTAGTTAGAGTTAGATTTAATTTGGGATCATTTTATAGGTAGTTAATTTCTTAGTTAGATTTAAGAATTTTTTTATGTTAATAGAAGTTTTTTTTTATTAGACTTTTGGTTAGCTTAATTTGCATTTTTATTAATTAGTTTAATTCCATACACATTTTATTTTTGGTTTGTTTAATTCTAGTTCTATTAATTTTGTTTCTTTATTTTCATGTTTGCATTTTAGTTTATTTTCGTTAATTTATTTTAACTATTTTAATTATCTTTTGTAGGTTATTGCTTTTAGTTGCTTGGAGCTCTGTAAGTAATTTTTGCTCTGATTTATTTTCTTTAGTTTATAATTTTTATTACTTTCAAATTTTTAATTCTAGCCTTGTAGATCACCCATTAAAAATTCATAATTTCCTAGGATATACTTAGGGTAAGATTAACCAGTACTTAATTAGGCTAATCAGCTTCTCTGTGGGACAATAATCCGAGACTCAAATCTCATTATTACTTGTACGACCCGTGTACTTGCGGATACACGTCTAGGTCACTTAGAGTGGGCGCAGTCGACATCACCCTTCAACTGTCTAGATCTATAGATAACTACCTTTCCATCCTGCATAAGTACACAGCCCAGTCCCTGGAGTGATGCATCCGTATACACAAAGAAACCTCCTGAGCTAATAGGAATGGTGAGAATCGGAGCAGTGGTCAACCGATGCTTAAGCACCTGAAAACTCCTCTCACATGCCTCGTCCCACATAAACTTAACATCCTTCCGTGTGAGACGTGTCAACTGAGCAGCTAGTCTGGAGAAACCCTCTACAAATCTCCGATAATAACTTGTCAATCCCAGAAAACTTCTGATCTCAGTAACTGTCTTAGGTTGTTCCACTGTACAACTGCCTCAATCTTGGATGGATCCACTAATACCTCATCCTTCGATACCACATGACCCAGAAATGAGATCTGCTCCAACCAAAAGTTACATTTACTGAGTTTGGCATATAATTCCTTCTCTCGAAGGGTTTGCAGAACTATCCTCAAGTGCTGCTCATGCTCTTCCCTTGACTTGGAAGAAACCAATATATCATCAATAAAAACTATCACAAACTGGTCCAGGTATGACTTAAATACATCATTCATTAAGGTCATAAATGTTGTGGGGGCATTCGTTAATCCGAATGGCATAACCAACAACTCATAGTGGTCATAACGAGTACGAAATGCTGTCTTGGGTACATCTCCACTCCGTATCCTCAACTGATTGTACCCAGGTCACAGATCTATCTTAGAAAAGACTTGTGCTCCCCAAAGCTGATCCAACAGATCATCAATACGTGGAAGGGGGTATTTGTTCTTAATGGTGGCCTTATTCAACAACCGGTAATCTATACATAGTCGGAGGCTCTCATCCTTCTTCCTCACAAATAGCACCGAAGCTCCTTAGGGTGAGACGCTCGGTCTAATAAACCCCTTCTCTAGAACCTTGTACAACTGCTTCTTTAGCTCCTCCAACTCAATCGGAGTCATTCTATACAGTGGCTTAGGTATTGGCTCTATACCAGGTACCAACTCTAGACAAAACTCCATTTCTCTGTCGGGTGGTAGCCCTGGTAGATTGTCCGAAAAGACATCACGAAATTCTGCAACCACTGGAATGTCTCTCAATTCCGGATATGCCTTATCTGTGTCAGCCACGTATGCAATGAACCCTTCACATTATCCTTCCCATCGTCATAGGTCATCACATTAACATTCATGATTAATAAGTATATTCATCTCTTAAATATGATAAATAAAAATTATACTCTTATCATTTACAATAATCGTGTTCCTTCATTTCTTTTCAACAAAACTTACTATAAGATTATCTATCTCCGAAAACATCACTGTCTTAGCATAACAGTCCAAAATAACACGATTTGTAGCCAACCAATCCATTCCCAAAATTACATCAAAATCGCTCATACTCAATAGAATTAAATCGGCTGCCATTTCTTTTCCCCTATCTTCAACTTACAATTCCTATATACATATTCAATCAACTGACTATCTTTCATAGGTGTAGAAATCATCGACATTCTATCTAACAATGTAAGCTTTACATGTTTCAACAACTTATGTGCAAAGGAAGGCGATATAAAGGAATGCGTGGCGTCAGGATCAAATAATACAAATGCTTATAAATCAAAAATTAGGAATGTGTGGCACCAGGATCAAATAATACAAATGCTTCTAAATCAAAAACTATGATGGTACCTTTAATCGCATCCTTTGAAGCGTCTGTCGTGTCCTGGTCTAATGCATGTACTCGCCCTCTGTCAACCGCTTGTTTCCCATTTTTCCTCAACTGTAGCTCTCCTCCTCGGAGCAGCTGTCTCAACCGGAGCTCTCTCTGGCTCTTTGCCCTTCTATGGGGCAGTCTCCATCATCTCTGGACAATACCTCGCTATATGTCTTAGCTTCCCACATTTGTAACACACAACAGGGGTCGTCAGACAAGGCCTAGAACCATGAAATCTACCACATCTCCTCACTGATCGGTAGTAGGTCGTGGTCCTCCAGTGACTACACCCCTCGGTGGAGCTAAAGCTGGGTACATCATAGGTTTAGCAGCTTTCTTCTGCACCTCCTCAATCTTAGGCCCCTTCTCAAACAATCTCTGGCCTCTTCTCCTGACCACTCTATCAACCCCGGATCTCTTCCGATCTTTATCTTTCCTGCCACTAACTTTCCCAAACTCGGAGGCATTCTACTCAAAGTCCTATTCATATAACTGTGCCTTGCGCACTACCTCTTCATAAGTGAGGATGTCGAATTGACCCAATCTAGATCTGATGGCTAGTCTCAGTCCATCCATGCTCAAAGTCCTATTCATATAATTGTGCCTTGCGCACTACCTCTTCATAAGTGAGGATGTTGAATAGAGCCAATCTAGATCTGAGAGTCGATCTCAATCCATCCATGAACTTCTAGACCTTCATAGCCTCACTGCTCAATGTATCAGGGTCATACCTCCCAAAGGATATGAACCGAGACTCATATTCATCAAAAGAGCGGTTCCCTCTGAACCAAATTTATAAACTCCATTTGCAGCCTCCTCCGTGCAGTGGCTAGAATGTACTACCTCCTAAAGGCTTCCAAGAATATCTCTCATGTGATCTTTGAGTGTCGGGCCCTCAGAATAGATACGGTAGATCTCCACCAGTGTTTTGCCTTTCCTTTTAGCATAAATAAGGCAAAGGCAACTTTCTTAGCCGATGTACATCTGAAAAACTCATACAACTTCTCCATTTCATATACCCAATCCTCAGTAACAACCGGGTTCTTCACTCCACTAAATACTGGAGGTTTCAACTCCTAGAACTGTCGTAGCCTACTCAATTCAAAATCATAACCCAGGTCACTGTCACCTGGCTGTGGAGAGATAGAAGAAGCTGTACCTTGAACTGGGGGTGGTGTAACAGTCTCTGTAGTCTAAGGCCTCTCTGCCCCCACAGCTACCTATCCAGTAGTAGTAGGCTGCACGGATGGACCTTGTCTATCTCCAACACCTAATGCCTGCATGACTATCTCAATAAGGCTCTCAATACTTCACTCTATCCTAGTAAAGCACACCTCAATATCCTCTGGTCTCTCAACAGGGTCCTGTGGCTTCGCCCGGCTCTCAGACTTGCCCCTATTGCCTCTAGCACGTGCACTCACCCCTCTACCTCGACGGGTGACAGGCATAATGCCTAATTTCCTATATCCATAACCATTTATTAGTCTTATTCTATTTGGGTATACACAATTATATCTAAACAAAATCACACCAATATGGGGACGTAACTTTTCTACTTATTAATATCGACTCACATTAAGCCAACTCTGCTCTGATACCAATTTCTATCACGACCCTCTTTTTATCCTTTCCATTTAAAATCACCATAATTTTTTTATTTTTTCATTTCCTTACTCGGTCGTAAGCAACTCTCACCGATAACAGTTAGGCTATGAGTCAATACTAATCATCCTTTACCATTCCTCTTTCAATTAATCAAGAGCGAGCACATACTTTTGAAAGTTTAAGTCATATACTTATACATATTTGCTAACATTTACATCCCCCATATTACAATTCAAAATGATTACTGTGCTATTACATGTTTAGATACAAAAAGATTTCACATGTGTATACCTCTTGGCGATGGAGAACGGCGGATATTCGGATACAACTCCTTAGTCCCTCACTGGACTACTGTGTGCGCTCTGTAGGAGGGGGAAAATGATAGGGATGAGCAGCCACACACTCAGTAAGGCAATAATGCAAGCATGGTAGATAACTACACTATCTACATGCTTATAATGTTATGCATACAAATCATTAATATCCAAAGCATAAGGAAATATTAAAAACTATGTCACATGTATATACATATATCATGTACTGAAAAACATGAAGATAGGCATGTAAACATGGAAAACAATCATGTAAAACTTCTCATGCTCATCGTAATAAAACTCATCATAATAAGGAAAACACAACACAAAACCATCCCTCAGGATTTAGCACTTTCCCAAAACGTAGTAAAACTCGTCACAAACAGCGATACCATCTCAAAAAAAAATCCCACAAGGTCCGACCCCTCCCTCGGGTCTACCCTGGACAACACAATTCATGCTCAGTGCATAAAACAATGTGATATCATGTGAGACAAGTGGTCACTATATATATCGATGACTATGTTGGCCAACTATTTCATTATCATCCCAAACCACACGGATCCCGGTGTGCGGGGTATCATGCTAGAACGAATGTGGGTTAATCTTATGCCAGACTTTTAAATCAACATCATAACCTCAGGGTACAACGTACTCCATGTGATGTACACAGTACAACATACTTTGTGGACCCATATCATGGTTGGGGGTGCCTGCGGTAGGTCTTATCTACCTCATGCCTTGTATAACCTACTCAGTCTCAAGTGCACGTCCGAGTATCTCATCTGTGTGACTAGCAGTTTACACGAGGCATCCAACACGGCTCGTGCGAGCATCTCATCCGTGTGACACAAAGTCTACACGAGGCATCCAGCACGACTCATTACATATCACAGTGTGAAAAGCCAGTGCGAGCAAAGCTCCAGCACAGTTTCATGCATCATCTTCAAATACCCTCGTACGAGCAACGCTCTAGTGCAACTTTATGCATAATAAATAATGAGAAAATCACATACGAGCATAGCTCCAGTACGGTTATATGCATAAGAAAATCAATGGAAATTCACGTATGAGCAAAAGCTCCAGTACGGTTTATAAAACATCATAACTCAAAACAATGTGCGAGCTTCTGCACATTTCATACATATTAAAGACATCAAAATCCAGTGTGAGCGAAGTTCCAGCACGATTTAACTTGTATAAATCCGATAGGTGGCTCCGTTTCAACAAAAACACATTCTAAATCAAAATTAGCGCCTAACTCGTGCTATCTCATGAAATTATAAAATCAATAGCCAGCCTATTCATAAATTTGCTTAAACCAAAGAAATGTATTTCATAAAAATATCAAAACATGATATTTATGCAATTATTAGCCTTACTACCCATTTTTTAAGCTTCATTTCAAAAACCAAATCATCTATATTTGTAGTCGTTTACGCAAATCATTAATTCATTTCTAGATAACCAACGCAATTTCAATACCCTATAATCACCCTCAAAATATGTGTAGCTACCTCTAAATACTCATAAAATTCCCCTACCTCAATTCTCTTGGAAGTAACTCTTCCTTCCTTCCCCGTTTTTCGTGATTGGGCTCAATTTGCTCCGAATATATCCTCGAGAGCTGCAAACATTCATCAGTTATATGAGTTAATACCGATAACTCATGTTGTGACTTCAACTAGTCAGTATATTTCATCAAGCCTATTTCATAAATTTTGGTCTATTATCTCATTTGGCCATCATTATGTCATTTCTAGTTAATTTAGCTAGCAACTCACCTAGTAACTTATCAAACACTTGACATAAATGTTTATCCATAATCTTCCATTCGTTTATGCATTTTCTACAACATCATTTATGCACACTTGACTAATCTCACAATGTGGCTACATCGAATCATCTCAAAATCATGCATATCACCTCACTAACACTTTAGTATAATCCATTTATCATCAACTCAACCATATCATATTTTCTCACACTAAACTGATTCTAGGTTATGCTTAATTTATGACATTCTAGGCAGTTTCTACCAACAATAAATACACCATTATACTCACGACAACATCTAGATGAATATACTTAGAATTGGTGTATTGAAAACTCACCTAGCTTGACTTTCCTCTTTTCTAAATTTGAAGACTCCTTTGCTCCTTCAATCCAATAAATGAAATGTTAGCTCCAAGCTATGTTGTTCTTCTCCTCACAATGAACAACTTTGCTCTAATAGTTTTTTTCCCAAATCTTTATGGAAGGGGGTGTATTCTAGAGAGAGAAAGCTTTGTATTTTGGGTAAAAATGGAAAGGGTGTGTTGATTTGCTGAAGAAAGAGGTTTTGTCGTGGGATTTTTATAGAGTAGGGGTGATGAGATCGATCTGCTAGGGTGAAGAGATTGATCTTTCCTTGGTTTTAGCCATCGAATTTTCAGGTTTGCAATGGGAGGATCGATCTGCTCATTGGGGAGAGATCGATCTTTACTTGACAGAGGCAACAACAGATTGATCCAACACATGTGATTAACTATGAACCACTAGAGTTGAAGGAGGATATAACATATGTGGAGAAGTCGATTCGTATACTGGACACGGAAGAGAAAGTATTACGGCCTAAGACAATTTCTCTAGTTAAGGTTCTATGGCAGTACCACACCTCATATGAGGCCACGTGAGAATTAGAAAGTTTAATACGAGAGAAGCACTTACAATTATTTGAAGACTGGCGTATTTTTAAATTTGTGGACTAAATTTTCTAAGGTAGGGAGAATGTAAATCCCGCGGAATTTTCTTGTATCCGATTAATGAAATAGACAAATGAAATTCTAAAGGAATGTATTGATAGTAAATCTCTATAATGAGAGACTTAGAAGAATTAATTAAATAAACTATATTAGCTCTAAGAATAAATGACTATAAGGGGGATAGAAATAAATTTATATGAATTAGGTATATTACTTTATAACACTTATACTGCACATATTAGACTAATAATAACAGTAATAATAGTGGTAGAAATAATAATATTAATAAAAATAAAATAAATGCACATATATATATATGTCTATGTGTACTATATTTTATTTATTTCTCTAGTCAAATAATTAGATAACCACATATGTATAAGTACATGCACAATTATATAACACACGTGAAACAAAAGCAAAAGCAAGAAAGAGGGTAGAGAATGAGAACAGGAGACGAAATGGTGAAGATATGAAAGGAGACGTGTGAAAATAATAATAATAATAATAAATTTTATTATTGTTTACGGGTTGGGTGGGACATTCCCGGCAAAAGCATTATGGTGCTCTGCCTTCTGTCAACACGTTCCTCACTCCATCAGTTCTCTCATCGGTCACTCAACCAGCACGTCTCTCATCTTTTCTCACGCCCTCACACCACACATTGCTGCTCCAAAAAAAAAAAAAAAAACAAAGCAGGGGAGTTTTAAACGGAGAGCAGAGAAGAGGATAGCTCGGAAGTACAAAGAAATAAATGTATATTTACAATAAGAATGAAGGCATATGGCAGCAAAGAAATGAATACGCGGGCCGAATTCTATTGTTTTCTTCTCTTTCATCAATCACTGGCCAACATCACCGACCCTTTAAACCTTGCCTAAGCACCAGTGCCATCATCACCATCTGCTGATTGATGTATTAAAAATCCTATATTTAATTGTATTAAAAAAGTTTTCTTATCGATATTGATACTGTAATTGATTTTTGAATTTTGCATTTTGTCGAACCATCAAATTCTTTATATTTTTATGAATAGCTTATTTTTGCAGATATATGTAGATAGTGTAGTTATCTATCTGTCACATAGTTTTTCTTATTGAGGACGTTGAGCTCACCCCTTACTTTCCTCCACATAGCCTCGTCAGTAGTCGAGATCGCTTTGTAAATCGAATTATTTTGCACAGTCATACATCAACAAAGTATTCTTCCACATTAAAGGTATACTCAGTATAGACATTTATTTTGTATCCAAATTTTGTAAGTACAGTAATATATAAGAAGATGTGTCTGGAGAATGTGAACATGAATATTTTGTAAAAGAACTATTATGCTGATGAATTAGAAAGTAGTTCCATGTCTTTTTATTTAAATTGATCATCATGAAAACATATGAATATAGACAAATTCATTGTATTAATTCAGCATCGACTCATAGTCCAATTATATTGTACCATAAATTGGGGCATTATAGGCTATTACTTCTGGTTTTGGTGGTAAGTTGTCAGCCATCATTCCATAACAAACACCAACTTCGGCACCTACATCAAATTAATATTCAATAACAGCTAAATTTTAACTTGCTCTCACGTCTGTGCGCTTATTCATTTGCTACAAACATAAGAACAAATCTAGATGTAATTAGAGTTGACATATACATATATATATATATATATATATATATATATATATATATATATATATATATATAAAATCCTTTTAAATTAATAAAAAATCATGAATCCAATTAAAATTAAAATAAAAAGTAATAAACCCTCTATCATAATAATTAATAGTTTTGTTTTAAAACATAATGTAAAATTTCAGTCTTGAGTATCGTATAAATTAATAAGTTGATAAGAAATACAATATATATTACATAGTATTTAAAAATTAGAAAACACTTCAAGGTGTTAACTTGTAAGAGACTACTCATATTTAAGATTTTTTATTTCAAGAACTAAAAAAATATAAAAGTATTTTACAAAAAATACATTTGTAAGGAGATTTTTATGAAAATTATAGGCTATAGAAATATTATAGAGGCTTAAAAAATGTGAAAATTAAACTGACATAATTTTCAGACAATATTAATTTATAAGATAAAACCTTTTAATTTAATATCCTCATTAAATTAATATTCAATGATAGATCCAAAAATATTAATTTAGATTGTTTTACTGTATGTATGTATGTATGTATGCTTGTTTGCTTGCTTGCTTGTGTTGTTCATCGACTAAACGTAACTCTCATTTAAGAAAGGGCGAAGCTGATGTGAAAATATTATAGCAGTAATTGGAATCTAATTAACATCTTTTAAGAAACAAATAAAAGTACAATATATACTTTTTAATTTTCACAAGAAGTAGTTCTCGAAAGGTAACAAACTTGTTTTAAAATAATTAATTTTCTCCACAACCAATAAGCCACTAAACTTAACGTTCTTATGTATCGCACGAGAAAAAAAAAAAACTAAATTTAGATAAAATCTAAAAATTTCTTTATATATTTGCAACAATTTTCTTGCAAACAGATTAATAAGGATATTATTATTAAATCAATATAATTTTTATTAAATCAGTATGTGAAATTGACTAAAAAAACATGTGCCATGCTTATAAAGGATTTTGAAATTTAAAAACTCCACCTCTATATGAAAGGAAGCTAGTTTACAAGCTATATTAGATATGTGGAACTGCAGTGGATGCCTCCAACACCAATAGCTAGCAGCCTTCTATACAGAAATGGAACCCATGATTTCCTTTGGCTGGTCAATTACTCCGTGGAAAAGTATGGTGTACAAATAAATACTCCCCAAACTTGTTTACCGGGATTTGTGACCTGCATACTTAAGAGAAAAGTCTTAAGTCGTTCATGTCCCTTCCTGGCTGAACCTTTTTGTACTTCATTCAAGTAATTATACAAGCCATAGTATTCGAATTATATAGTTAGATATTTAATTCGAGAAATATTATCTTATTAATTATCTGTGAAGTTTTTTTGATTTTACAAGTTATTGTGACTAATAATAATAAAATAAAATAAAAAGAGAAAGCAAAAAAGAATAATTAGCGTTGCATTCAAACTCAACCTCATCGATATGGTTATAACATTATTAAGGTAAAAATCAAAATATATATAGATAAAGAAAGAGAGTTTCAATCAGGTATAAACCCATATCTTTAAAAGTACAATCACCATCAACAAGCAATGGGATAGGGATGATACGTGAAACTAAGTTTCTATTTTATTTATAGAAATTCTGTCAAATTCTCTGGCTATATCGGAGTGCTTACGTAAGGAACAACCCTTGCGTCCCTCTGATCATTATTTTTTTTGCAGAATTCTCGGCAACACGTGGCAGGGAACCCGAAGAGAACATGTCAACCATTCGTCACCATTGTTTCAGGTAACAACAATTGGCGCCGTCTGTGGGAACAGAACAAAAAGTCAGATTTTTCATTAAAATGGTGAAAACGCGTTCGACAACAACGACAAATTTGAGGAAAGAGATGAGTCAAAACTCTTGAAATCTTATATAAATTTATTATCTATCTCTCATAGAACTGAGCTTTCTTTTTCTCTCTCTTTCTCTGAAAAAAATATTACTTGTAGTAAAACCCCGTCCTCAAGATCTGTTTTGTTAAAACTCAAACTTAGATAGAGATTGCAGGGAAAAGGATAGCAGATAAGCTTTAGAAAACAAATTTAGTTCTCATAAACTTTACACTAAGTTACCTTCGAAGGAGGAATTTGTTTTAATTATTTGTTGTTCTTCTCATGTACTGCAACTGAGAATATCTATCATTTTATACTGATTCAAGTTATTGGTAAAAGTCCTACATGAATTGGAATAATCAGCAACTTGTATCTGGGAGATAACTAGAAAATTACATGGGGTATCAACAGTAGCGTGTTAGTGTATTTGATTGCAAGCATTAGATTGGTATCTTCTTATTTCAGCTGGGGCTGGGATTTTTCTCTGTTGCCAGTTGCCATTGCACTGATTCTGGAAACGTGCACTTTAGATTCCAGCTAGTCCTGTTGTGCCAGGGTTATTGTTAGATGTGCATTCCTTTGCTAGCAAGCTTTGGAGAAAATGGGCTGGGTTGTTTGCTTTATCTTGGAAAATCGCGTTTAGTCAGAGAAGTTCCTAATGTCCTACTAAATGTCTTATGATGGGTAGCGTCGTGACCCAAACAAAGGAGCCTTCTTTCTTTTAAAGCGTCGTTTCTAGGGGTATAGCTCTTTTTTGGGCCTCTTCGCTACTGCTTGCTGCCTGCTGCAGCGTTTTATTTCGCCGAGGGAAGCGAAAGACACCAAGGGAAGAAGACCAAAAGCTAAAAACCTTAAATCGTTCCTTATCAGATTAGAGAGTGAGCGAAGTGAGACTGTTTCAAGAAGGGTAATAGTGAAATTTTCGGTATTCCGATTGGGTCTAGGAAGATGGTCCAGAGCTTGAAGGAGATTGTGAACTGCCCTGAACTCGAGATCTATGCTATGCTTAAAGAGTGTAACACGAACCCTAACGAGGCTATCAATCGCCTCCTCTCTCAAGATCCTTTTCACGAGGTGAAGAGCAAACGAAATAAGAAAAAAGAGAACAAGGATACGGTTGATTCTAGGTTTCGTGGTGCCAGTAACCTTGGGAGTCGTGGTGGTAGGAGTGGTTCATATCGATATCTTGGGCATGGTGGCCCATCCCATTATAGTTCAAATGAGTCTGGCCCTTCACATGGTAAACCTTCGCAAAAGGGAGAAAATGGAACTCTTGCTCATGCAGGGTCTTTATCTTCTGTATATGGTATGCAAGGAAATAACATGAATCGACAACCTCCATCACATAGTGATGTTTTGGTCACAAAACATAAAATGTCCACGGTAAGTTTAGGTGATGGGGTTTCTTCATCGTCACAGCCTTCTGGATACCAATATGCTTGGTTGGGAGTGCGAAGTCAAGTATCAATGGCTGAAATTGTGAAGATGGGCAGATCACAAAACAAGGCTTCTGCCATGCCAAACCCACCTCATCAAAGTGTTAATAATTGGCATCTTGTTGAACCTCATTCGGTAGCATTACATCCTAATTTACATTCACCACAGGATCATGATTCAAAGGTGTCAGATGTTACCTATGAGCCTGATGTCACCACAAACCAGCATGTTTCTCCAAGTGATGAATGGCCCCCCATTGAGAACCCATCTGTTGTCAGCATGACCTCTTTCTTAGAGGCACCTGCGGAATCTGGACTGTATGCAAAGGCATCTAACTTGCATTTAGATAGAAGTAATCAACACATAAAATCCCAGTTAGAGGAAGCTCAGGCGGTGGATGATGGTCCTGTTGAAACTGTCAATGGTAACCATGTTAAGTCTCCTACATCTAGTAGAAATATACAAGAGGATGATTCTAGAGGTTCATCTCTTTATGACAATAACTTATATAAGGATATGAATTCTTATCAGCCTCAAAGGTATGCTTTTGAGCATGATGAAGCAGAAGATGGTTCTTCATCAGTTGCTAATTTGTAGCAACTTAGTTTACATAACGATCAGGAGTCGTCACTTGAAGAAGAGAATCCTTCTGTAATAATTCCTAATCACCTACAAGTCCACATCCCGGACCATTCACATTTGAGTTTTGGAAGTTTGGACCTGGCATTGGTTCTGCCTTTTTTGGGACATTTGCAACAGGGCCCTTGAAGAATAATTTAGACAAGGTTCCTGAAGCAGCAAATGTCTCATCTATTGGGCACTCGGACAATAAAAATCCTGAATATTTTGGGGATGAACATTTCAGAAGTAACACGAAGGGAAATATAATGAATAAAAGTAATGTTAGCCCTGGAAGTAATGAAACTCCTGAAGACTCTCGACCAGATGTTTTGAAACAGGATGCATCTGATGCTGCCCAAGGGATCCAATATGTGTTTCCTTCATCCATGTCTGGTTATAACTATGAAAACTCACAACAGTTAGACCCTGCTTTCACTCATAAGCAGACAAGCTCACAAATGCAAAGCCTCACTCCATTCTCAAGCGTAATGCAAGCATATACAAATGCATTACCAAGCACTTTGCTGACATCGACTGTTCAGACTACAAGGGAGCCAGATCTTTCATTTCACCCTTTCATGTGACTTAGTCAACGCCCACAAAATACAGCAATGTCGCCTCTTCCATTAAGTGGTCCAACCATTTCTATGCCAGAGGCTCTAAAAGCAGCTAGTATTTCTGCATCACAGCCTACTCAACAGACCCTGCCTGGTGCCAGTGTTGCCACGAGACCTGCTCTTGCACAGCATTCAGCCATGCATCCTTTTTCCCAACCTACGTTTCCATTGGGACATTTTGCCAACATGATTAGTTATCCTTTCTTTCCTAAGAGTTACACGTATATGCCATCAGCTTTCCAGCAAGCATTTGCTGGTAATAGTAACTACCCCCTGTCCCTGGCAGCAGTGCTCCTGCAACATAAAAATAGTGTTTCTGTTAGTAGCTTGCCTCAATCTGCTGTAATTCCATCTGGCTTTAAATTTAGGAGTTCTGCCAGTATTCCTGGGGCTCTTCCTCTGAATCCACCGGTTGCACTTGTAGGCACAACCATTGGCTACGACGATGTTCTGAGTTCTCAGTACAAGGACAGCAATCATTTGATGTCACTTCAACAGAATGGGAATTCAGCCATGTGGACTCACGGCCCTGGTTCATGAACTATGTCTGCTGTTTCTGCAAGCACATATTACATCTTCCAGAGGCAGAACCAGCAGGCTGGTGGATTTCGATAAGGGCAACAGCCTTCGCAGCATTTTGGAGTTCTCAGATTCGTTTTGCATGGTGCACTTAGGCGCTTACTGCCCATTTTCGTTTTTATTGTGAATCTGTCATGCCCCGAAAACGCGGAAAATAGGGCAATTTAAAAACTTTTTACTCATCAATTCACAATTAAGGCTGCATTCTTGTGCAGTGTCATACATCATCACATTTATCATACCTCAGGATCTCATCACTAGATAACATGTATCGTATCATATACATTACTCAATATTAAGTTAATTAATCCTAATACATCCCATACAATGTTATACATCAAGTGTCTGCAATTACAATAATTGTCTGGGTACATGAAAAGATAAAAGATACCTCAAAATACAATATATGGCCTGGAGCTCAAGTCTTCCACTAGCCACTACTCCGTATGTCGCAGGGAAACCCTTTTTCACTTGAAGAAATCTGGGGGGAAAGAAAACAGGGTGAGCTTCTAAATCGCTCAGTAAAGGTGGTAAGGGACTCATTTTCATAAACCAAAATGCACATCACAAAATATTTATTTGTATGTGAAACTCATTATACTTATTTGAAAACCATAGCATGAAAGTACTCAAAACGATATTCTCATATCTCAAATCATGTGAAAACATGAAGTAAAAAGGCTCAGTCTAGAGCAATAATAAAGCATGTGAAAGTAATGCGATAATCGTTTTCTCAATAAACGTGATAAAATCACTGTGATAATAATGCACGTGGCGCAGCCACTAAACACACGTGGCATAGCCACTGATTTAAATTCACACGTGGCACAGTCACTAAATGCACGTGGCATAGCCACTGATTTAAATTCACACGTGGCACAGCCACAGGATAGGGTTTCACGTGACAACGGCCACCAAATATACGTGGCATAGCCACTTAATGGGGGATCTCACGTGGCAACGGCCACCAATTAGGGTTCTCACGTGGCAACAGCCACCAAATAGGGTTCTCACGTGGCAACGGCCACCAAATATACGTGGCATAGCCACAAAATGGGGTTTCTCACGTTACCAGAACGGAGAAGAATTGGGCTTACGTGCTACCAGAGCAATGCCCGGTGTGTACTTAGAATCACGCACCTAAGTCTTATCACATAAGACTAGTTTGCCTTCTCGTAGAACTCATAGTGGTTTTTCTCTCATAAAACTCATTTAAAACCGTTTTGTATTCAACACAAAACATATTGAAACCGAGTCCCAACCGGTAAAACAGACACACATTTCTCAAATCTCAAGATCGCCTGAACGTAGAGCCCAATTATAAACTCATAAAAACATTGGGCTCCAACCGGCTATAAAAATTGTGTGCATTCTCATAAAAACATAACACATCAAACATGCTTGTTTTATAAATCACAAATGATGCTATAATAGTTCAAAATCACATACACAATTGGTTTAATTTTCCTTACCTCTTTGCACCTCGTATAATGCAATTGTTTCCCCCTTGTCACGGACTAGTCTCGCATTCCACTCTGGAACTCCCGAGCTGTCCAAACGATGTTAAAACATCAATATTCATCATCTCAGTACCTCAATTCTCAAAATCGAGCATAATTGCTCACAACACCTCAAATCTCTTGATTCTCGTAACTCTACCCTAAACTACAATCTCATTCACAACATCTCAACGTCCTACATTTCTCATGCCCAATTATCTATGCTAATTCATCACATTGTCTAAATTTCCATTTATAGCTCAAAATTTCCAAAATTACCAAAATTGCTAAATATCAACATCACTCCAACTACATTGTAATTTTATCAATCCCTAATCATTTTCCAACTACTTCAACACAATGCCCACAACTATCATTACCAAAATCATCTCAAATATCAAGATCGAGATTTAGAAATTACTCAAAACTTGTGGAGAGCTTATCTCTTGCCTCGATTCAATCTGTCTTACGATTTTCAAGTATGTTGTTCTCCTTTTGATGAGGAACAACTTTTCTTCTTACCACAGCCTTTGATTTGGACAGAAACGGGTGCTTTGGATGAGTGAGAAAGCTAGGGCTCGGTGAAAATGGAGGTTGGAAGAGAGAGAAAATGAAATTGCAGGAGAAAATAGGGGTTCCTTATATAGACTGAGGGTAAGAGATCGATCTGGCTCTTGATGAGATCGATCTGCATTTAAATTTGGAGACGATTTGGGGTAATTTTATGCCTAGGAGATCGATCTGTCGAGGGGTGAGATCGATCTCTTTATGGATTTATGAGATCGATCTGCTCCTTGAGGAGATCGATCTTCTCCCAAACAGAATCATTTGGAGATCGATCCCTTCCTCATGAGATTGATCTTCTCTCATACAGAATCATAAGGAGATCGATCCTCTTCCATTGGAGATCGATCTGCTCTTTAAATTCCTCCTTCTTGTCATTTTTAACTCACCAGATCGATCTCTCCTTCCCCAAGATCGATCTGACCTCTTAGTTTCACCCTTATTTTAGACACTTAACATATAAATCTCCAAATATAATTCCCGCAATTCACTTAGCTCAATAAATTACACTTCAAGTTCATATTACATAATTAAAATATGTTGAAATTCTTAGATCTCACATCCTCCCCACCTTAAAAAGAATTTGGTCCTCCAAATTCAACTTAACTAGTCAAATAGATGGGAGCATTTCTCTTTCATGAGATTCTCTAGTTCCCACGTTACCTCTTCCATTGAGTGATGTTTCCACAAAACTTTCACTAATGGGATGCTCTTAGTTCTTAGTACCTTCTCCTTTCTATGGAGAATCCGGACGGGTTCCTCAATATAGCTCATATCCTCTTGAATGTCCATCTCGTCATACTCTATGACATGAGAAGGGTCCGGGTGGTACTTCCTCAACTTAGACACATGAAAAACATTATGTATTCCGGACATCTATGGGGGTAATGTTAATCTGTAAGCTACCTCTCCTACTCTCTCAAGAATCTCGAATGGTCCTATGTATCGAGGACTCAATTTTCCTTTCTTTCCAAATCGCATGATACCCTTACTCGGTGATATTTTCAGAAATACTGCGTCACCAACATCAAACTCGAGTGGCCGTCTACGTACATCCGCGTGGCTTTTCTGTCTACTCTGTGCAGCCCGTAACCTCTCACATATGAGTTTTACATTCTGTACAGCTTGCTCAACAAGCTCGGGAGCATTTATCTTTCTGTCACCGACTTCTTCCCAAGCTACAGGGGATCTACACCTCCTACCATATAGAGCCTCAAAAGGTGCCATTCCAATACTCGCATGATAGTTGTTAATGTACGCAAACTCTGCTAGGGGCAGGTGATCATCCCATGATCCCTTAAAATCCATCGTACACGCCCTCAACATATCCTCCAAGGTCTGAATAGTCCTCTCTGACTAACCATCTGTCTGAGGATGATAGGTGGTACTGAAACTCAATCAAGATCCCATGGACTCCTGAAACTGGGTCCAAAATCTGGAAGTAAATCAGGAATCTCTATCAGAAGTAATACTCACTGGAGCCCCATGTAATCTAGCTATCTCGCTGACATAAACTCAGCTAAGGCATCCACAGTATCTGTGCTCTTGATGGCAAGGAAGTGGGCACTCTTGGTCAATCTATCCACTATAACCCATATAGCGTCACGACCTCTTCAGGTCCTCGGTAAACCCATAATAAAGTCCATAGTGACATGCTTCCATTTTCATGTAGGTACAGGTAAGGGCTGTAGTAGTCCTCCGGGCTTCCGATGCTTAGCTTTCACTTGCTGGCATACTAAACACCTGGCTACGTATTCCGCCACGTCTCGCTTTATACCACTCCACCAGTACACCTTTCTCAAATCTCGGTACATCTTAGTACTCCCGGGGTACATGGTGTATCGCGAGTAATGAGATTCTCTCAGTATCTGTCTCTTTAGGATATCATCGTCTGGTACACAAATTCGTCCTCTGAATCTCAACAATCCATCCTTACTGATGGTGAGATCCGACTGCGAACTCTATTCAGCTTGGCTAACAATATTTATCAATCTCTAATCACTGCGCTGTCCATTTCTCATCTGATCCATGATCTTGGGCTCTATTCGCAAGCTAGCCAAAAATCCAGTCTCTATCTCTTTAACTCTGATCCGGAGTTCGACAAACTGCTCCAGTAAATCCCATTCCTTGATGAGAAGCATCACTATAAATAGAAAACCCTCCTGATCCCTCAGGAATAGTTAACACAGGTGCCGCTGTCAATCTCCGCTTTAACTCCTAAAAACTGAGCTCACATTGATCAGTCCATATAAACGGAGTTTCCTTGCATGTGAGTTTAGTCAAAGGGGCGGCAATCCTGGAAAATCCTTCCACAAATCTTCTGTAATACCCTGCCAAACCAAGGAAGCTTCGTACCTCAGTAACTGTCCTCGGTCTCTCCCAATTAAGCACAGCCTCCACTTTACTTGGATCCACTGATACTCCTTCCTCTGAGACTATATGACCAAGGAAAGCTATCCGATCTAGGCAAAATTCACACTTACTAAGCTTTCCATATAATTGTTTATCTCGGAGTATCTGAAGTACTAACCACAAATGCTATGCATGCTCCTCATACGACTGAGAGTACACCAGAATATCATCAATAAAGACTATCACAAACTTATCCAGATAGTCTCTGAACACCTCGTTCATCAATCTCATAAATGCTGCAGGGGCGTTCGTCAATCCAAAGGACATCACCAGAAATTCATAATGGCCATACCTTATCCTGAAGGCCGTCTTTGGAATATCTTCTTCCTTGATCCTCAATTGGTGATAGCCTGATCTCAAATCAATCTTAGAAAAGACTGATGCCCCTCTCAGCTAATCAAGTAGATCATCAATCCTGGGCAATGGATATTTATTCTTCACCGTGACTTTATTCAACAATCGGTAGTCTACGCATAATCTGAGACTACCATCCTTCTTCTTAACAAATAAAACTGGTGCTCCCCACGATGAAACACTGGGTCTAATAAACCCTCGATCCAATAACTCCTGTAGTTGTTTCTTCAATTCTTCAAGTTCCACTAATGCCATTCTGTAGGGAGGTTTAGAGATCGGCTGAGTGTCTGGTACAAATTAATGGTAAACTCCAGTTCTCTCTCTGGTGGTAAACCTAGTAACTCATCTGGAAAAACATCCAAAAATTCGCAAACCACAGGTATATCCTCAATCCTCGGATGTTCTCGCTCATCGTCTGAGATGAGTGTCTCATAACCTTCATATGAACAATCATATTTAATACTCTCCAAAATAATATTAAAATTCTCAAATTACTTACTAGAATTCCACATATTCATTTCCTCAATATCTCAACTGTACACTGTAAGGTTCAGGTAGGGAGAAAGTTACAATCTTAGTGTAGCAATCTAAACTCACTCGATTAGTTGCTAAACAATCCATCCCCAGAATTACATCAAACCCATGTATATTCAACATGATTGGATCTGCTAACATCACTCTATCTTCCACCTTTATTTCACATCCTCTACAGATTAATTCAGTTCTCTAGGATTCACGCATAGGGGTATTTACATGTAGTATATACTCTAGTGGTTCAAATTTCAAATTTAATCTACATGCAAAATGCTCAGAAATAAACGAATGCGTGGATCCTGAATCAATCAACACATGAGCCTTATGATTACAGACAGAGAGTGTACCTCTTATAGTTTTTGCAGAAGTGTCTGCGGTCTCCTTATCCAGGGCAAACACACGTCCCTGTGTAACAAGTCTCTTTCCTTTCTCTGCAGCAGTGGCCCGTCTCTGGGGATTCACCCTCTAAGGCTGTTGTCTAGTGGGCTCCAAGACATGTGGTTTCTGAGGTTGAGGGCAATCCTTCACCATGTGACCCATGTCTCCACATCTAAAACATCCATGGATCGACCCAGTACAACTTCCCTCATGTATTCGGCCATAATTTCTGCAAAACCTTGTCTTAGGCCTGACATCTCGAGGGGTCTCTCTAATGTTAGGGTAACCTCTGGGTCTCTCTAATCTGTCCTTCTGCACCTCAATCCTTCCTCTTCTGAAGGAACCTCTCCGAGCCTCTGTTTAGAAAATCGCTGGCCTCTTGCCCTTATCTCTATTCACCGCTCTAAACTCATTCTGGGATTATACCATTTCAATTCCTCTTTCAATCTCTTGTGCTCGTCTCAGAGCATCTCCAAACTCAGTAATACATAGCCCTATCAATCTATCTCTGATGACGGGCTTCAATCCATACACAAACTTCTCTGTGCGGAGCTCTTAATTCTTGAAGGTCTCTGGGTCATATCTCAATAGTGCGGTGAATTGGCTCTCATAGTTATCCACAGACATGTCACCCTGTACCAAACTCAAAAACTCGGCCTGTTTCTTTCTCTGGGCGGCTCGTGGTACATATTGGGTCCTAAAGGCTGTCTGAAACTCTTCCCAACCAATCACGTCCTGGCGGGACATCAAAATACCCTGAGTAGTACCCCACCAATCTCGAGCTCTCCCCTTCAACATATATATACTCATACTGACCCTCTCAGCATCGGTGCATCCTAGATAATCAAATATAATTCTCAACTCTGTCAGTCACTCCTCAGCCTCTGTAGGATCCTTCTTTCCCCTAAATACGGGTGGATTCATCTTCAGAAAATTCTTCAATTGGACCATACTTCTGTCCTCAGGCTGAGTGACAGGAGGCACTAGAGGTATGGGAGGTCCTTGTGGTGGTGTAGGAGTAGTACCCGAGGCATTAACTCCAAAGTGTTGCGTGAATAACGCTGCCATCTGCTCAAAACCTTGCCTCACATCGATCTCAATCCGATTAAATCAAGAGTTAGGACTCTCTGGTTATGGGGCAGGTGGTGGAGGGGACTCTGCCTGCCTCCTTGAACGACCTCATCGTCCACTCATTCTCTATCTTAACTCGTCTCCTGCGCTTACATATCAAAATTGATTGAAATCTCAATTCTCAGATTCAGTTCATGACCAGACTATTACAGACACTTGGGATGTATTCTATTTCACTTAACCGACACTGACAGTACTAGACATCCTAGGCTCTGATACCAAGAAAACTCTGTCACGCCCCAAAAACGCGAAAAATAGGGCAATTTAAAAACTTTTTACTCATCAATTCACAATTAAGGGTGCATTCTTGTGCAGTGTCATACATCATCACATTTATCATACCTCAGGATCTCATCACTAGATAACATGTATCGTATCATATACATTACTCAATATTAAGTTAATTAATCCTAATACATCACATACAATGTTATACATCAAGTGTCTGCAATTACAATAATTGTCTGGGTACATGAAAAGATAAAAGATACCTCAAAATACAATATATGGCATGGAGCTCAAGTCTTCCACTAGCCACTACTCCGTATGTCGCAGGGAAACCCTTTTTCACTTGAAGAAATCTGGGGGGAAAGAAAACAGGGTGAGCTTCTAAATCGCTCAGTAAAGGGGGTAAGGGACTCATTTCATAAACCAAAATGCACATCACAAAATATTTATTTGTATGTGAAACTCATTATACTTATTTGAAAACCATAGCATGAAAGTACTCAAAACGATATTCTCATATCTCAAATCATGTGAAAACATGAAGTAAAAAGGCTCAGTCTAGAGCAATAACAAAGCATGTGAAAGTAATGCGATAATCGCTTTCTCAATAAACGTGATAAAATCACTGTGATAATAATGCACGTGGTGCAGCCACTAAACACACGTAGCATAGCCATTGATTTAAATTCACACGTGGCACAGCCACTAAACACACGTGGCATAGCAACTGATTTAAATTCACACGTGGCACAACCACTAAATGCACGTGGCATAGCCACTGATTTAAATTCACACGTGGCACAGCCACAGGATAGGGTTTCACGTGGCAACGACCACCAAATATACATGGCATAGCCACTGAATGGGGGATCTCACGTGGCAACGGCCACCAATTAGGGTTCTCACGTGGCAACAGCCACCAAATAGGGTTCTCACGTGGCAACGGCCACCAAATAGGGTTCTCACGTGGCAACGGCCACCAAATATACATGGCATAGCCACAGAATGGGGTTTCTCACGTTACCAGAACGGAGAAGAATCGGGTTTACATGCTACCAGAGCAATGCCCGGTGTGTACTCAGAATCACACACCTAAGTCTTATCACATAATACTAGTTTACCTTCACGTAGAACTCATAGTGGTTTTTCTCTCATAAAACTCATTTAAAACTGTTTTGTATTCAACACAAAACATATTGAAACCGAGTCCCAACCGGCAAAACACGCACACATTTCTCAAATCTCAAGATCGCCTTAACATAGAGCCCAATTATAAACTCATAAAAATATTGGGCTCCAACCGGCTATAAAAATCGTGTGCATTCTCATAAAAACACAACACATCAAACATGCTTGTTTTATAAATCACAAATCATGCTATAATAGTTCAAAATCACATACACAATTGGTTTAATTTTCCTTACCTCTTTGCACCTCGTATAGTGCAATTGTTTCCCCCTTGTCACGGACTAGTCTCGCATTCCACTCTAGAACTCCCGAGATGTCCAAACGATGTTAAAACATCAATATTCATCATCTCAGTACCTCAATTATCAAAATCGAGCATAATTGCTCACAACACCTCAAATCTCTTGATTCTCGTAACTCTACCTTAAACTACAATCTCATTCACAACATCTCAACGTCCTACATTTCTCATGCCCAATTATCTATGCTAATTCACCACATTGTCTAAATTTCCATTTATAGCTCAAAATTCTCAAAATTACCAAAATTGCTAAATATCAACATCACTCCAACTACATTGTAATTTCATCAATCCCTAATCATTTTCCAACTACTTCAACACAATGCCCACAACTATCATTACCAAAATCATCTCAAATATCAAGATCGAGGTTTAAAAATTATCCAAAACTTGTGGAGAGCTTATCTCTTGTCTCGATTCAATCCGTCTTACGATTTCCAAGTATGTTGTTCTCCCTTTGATGAGGAACAACTTTCCTTCTTGCCCCAGCCTCTGATTTAGACGGAAACGGGTGCTCTGGATGAGTGAGAAAGCTAGGGCTCGGTGAAAATGGGGGTTGAAAGAGACAAAAAATGAAATTGCAAGAGAAAGCAGGGGTTCCTTATATAGACTGAGGGTAAGAGATCGATCTGGGTCTTGATGAGATCGATCTGCATTTGAATTTGGAGACGATTTTGGGTAATTTTATGCCTAGGAGATCGATCTGTCGAGGGGTGAGATCGATCTCTTTATGACTTTATGAGATCGATCTGCTCCTTGAGGAGATCGATCTTCTCCCAAACAGAATCATTTAGAGATCGATCCCTTCCTCATGAGATCGATCTTCTCTCATACAGAATCATAAGGAGATCAATCCTCTTCCATTGGAGATCGATCTGCTCCTTAAATTCCTCCTTCTTGTCATTTTTAACTCACCATATCGATCTCTCCTTCCCCAAGATCGATCTGACCTCTTAGTTTCACCCTTATTTTAGACACTTAACATATAAATCTCCAAATATAATTCTCACAATTCACTTAGCTCAATAAATTACACTTCAAGTTCATATTACATAATTAAAATATGTCTGAAATTCTTAGATCTCATAGAATCACATTCAATTCTTTTGAAAAGTTGATTAGCATTTCCCTTAATCCTTGTTCTTGATATATGCAATGTGCTAGGTGCAGGCATTGCCTGAGGAGAGTTTCATCAGTAGTTGGCTACCCGAAATCTTCTAAGCTTTTCTATTCTGGCATGAATTCTTTCTCTGGTGGCATGCGTCATTACAAAATACTTGTCTATCAGCTTCTGTAGGCATTGCCTGAGGCTTCATGAGTTAGGTGTATGGGGATGTTTAGACTGAGAACTTCTTTATCAGAGCTTATGTGTGATGCCCTTGAAATTAATTGAGTGTCTTACCATGGTTGGTAGGAACTTTTAGCGAGGAAGAAGTTAGGTCTTTCCTTCAAAATATGTATTTGGCAACTCCTCCGTCGAACTCTGCATTGGTTACACTATTTTCTGGTTGGGTGTGCAAAGGTCGCTCTGCAGATGTTTGTCTGTCTTTAAGGCCTAGTGAAATGCAACTCTCAGAAGTTGATGTAGGTGAATATGCAGCAGAAGCTCCTTCCTACCATTCGTTAAGCCACTCGCTGAACATTGTGTTCTTTGTTACCTGTTTCCATGTGTCCATCATTTTGTTTTGCTCCTCTTGAGTAAGAGCAGAAGTTACCCATGGCAACATTGACTGGAGCACCTCTGCACCTGTAGTACCAATTATTCGACCAACAATTTTGTCCTGCTCATCGACAGAAAAATGTCTGTCAAACAACGGTTAGAGCTCAAGTTCTTCCCGGAACACATGTTGATCTAGTGTTACTCTAATGGATTTGCACATACCTTGAAGCTTTGTGGCTTTCTCAATGTACTTTTGCACAATGTCATTTTGCTAAGAAGAAACAGAGCCAATTTCATTCAAGTTTTCATACACATTGATATTATTCAAGCATTCACAAAGATGTGTAAGCTCCGAAAGCGCAGATGAAATATCTTCAAAAAGCCTATCCCCCTGTTTGTGATCCAGAGTATAGGAGTGGCTTACGTTATGGAGAGTGTCCTTAGATTCTAGTGTTGGAAATACTATATCATCTTTTGCATTACTGTGAGCTCTGTATAAACCCCATAACAAGCGAAATTTGCTAGTGAATTGCTTAAGGAAGGTCTCATTGCAATCATTAAGCTTACCAGATTCAACATCCAAATATTCTAAATTTTTTCGGATGGCTTTATGTAATTCAAATATATTATTAATAGGTCGTAAGGTTCCAACGTCAGTAGAGCTTATATCTGTTTCCTAGTTAAAGAGACTGGAGTTGAAGGAGAGAGCAGAAGGAGTAAAAGATAACGACCACAAAGATTTTGCTGCAGCCAGAGAACTCATGCCCAGCTTACTGCTATTCATTCCTAAAGTCGGGACACAACAAGATTGATTACTACATGATAATTTATGACTATCTGTTATTCCTGTCAACTGCCAAGAATTAGAGTCTTCAGAGGAAAATAAATTTCCACGCTGTACTGGCCTTTTATTATCATCTACTTGAGCACACATTGGCCTTTCCTCAGTAGAACAGATAGAGGTGCATGCACAAAATGGTTGGTCAATATCTTTCTGGGTTCTAGTAAGTATTCTTGTAGCTGAAATGCAATGTGGAAAGATGAGTTGGCCCCAAATGCAATGTGGATACCATATAAAGCTTTAACCAAACTCTACACTTGGACCACAGTGTGAACCCACATTCTTGTTTTGATGTTCTTTGGCAGACCTATTTAATCCATAAATACTGTTGTCATCGGTTATTCTACAATTAAGGAACAACAATTCTCGAAAAAAGCTCAACTTGAAAATTATGTAACGGCCAAAATTTATTTCTTGCAAAAGCATCATGATTGAGTCTACATCTGTTGGTATTTTTTTGGAGCTATTGCTTATGCTGCCCGAGCAGGAGATTGCTTTCTATATTGAAACAGACGAGCCATAAGAGCCTGAGGCGCAATAGCGTCACTGTGGTCGGGCGTTGAAAACAAACGAGCCGTAAGAGCATGAGGTGCAATAGCGTCACTGTGGCCAGGCGTAAAAGACCGACGAGCCGTAAGAGCCTGAGAAGCTATAACGTCAATGTGGCCAGGCATAAAAGACAGACGAGCAGTAAGAGTCTGAGGCGCAATAGCGTCACTGTGGCCGGGCGTAAAAGACAGATGAGCCGTAAGAGCCTAAGGTGCAATAGCGTCACTATGGCTGGGCGTAAAAGACAGACGAGCCGTAAGAGCCTGAGGCATAATAGCGTCACTGCCGGCGTAAAAGACAGACGAGTCGTAAGAGCCTGAGGCGCAATAGCGTCACTGTGGTCGGGCGCCGGGCGTAAAAGACAGACGAGTCGTAAAAGCCTGAGGCGCAATAGCGTCACTGTGACCGGACATAAAAGACAGACGAGCCGTAAGAGCCTGAGGCGCAATAGCATCACTGTGGCCGGGTGTAGAAAACAGACGAGCCATAAGAGCCTGAGGCGCAATAGTGTCACTGTGGCCGGGCGTAAAAGACAGACGAGCCGTAAGAGCTTGAGGCGCTATAGCGTCATTGTGGCCGGGCGTAAAATACAGACGAGCTGTAAGAGCCTGAGGCGCAATAGCGTCACTATGGCCAGACGTTGAAGACAGACGAGCCGTAAAAGCCTGAGGCGAAATAGCGTCACTGTGGCCAGGCGTTGAAGACAGATAAGCCGTAAGAGTCTGAGGCGCAATACCGTCACTGTGGTCAGGCGATGGAAACATATCAGCTGTAAGAACCAGAGACGCACTTGCGTCACAATGGCCAAACATTAGAAAAAGATGCATCATAATACGAGAGGCGTGAATGCGTCACGGCGGCCCGACACTAGGAGAAGAATTATATAAAAGGGCTTGAAGCGAAAGATGCGCGAGGTAAGCCACGAAGAAATGTGCAAGGGCTTGAAGCGAAAAGTGCGCGAGATAAGCCACGCACCCAAAATAAAAGGCTTAAAGTGAAAAATACGCGAGGTAAGCCACGCACCCAAACAAAGGGCTTGAAGCGAAAAGTGCGCGATGTAAGCCACAAAGAATTGTTCAAAGGCTTGAAGCGAAAAATGCGTGAAGTAAGTCACAAAGAATTATTCAAGGGCTTGAAACGAAAAATGCCCGAAGTAAGCCACGCATTCAAACAATGGCTTAAGAATTGGACAGCTTGACAATTTGGTGTCAGAGTCTAGCTTGAAAATTCGACTTCAGAGTCTAACATGAGGATTTGACCTAAGGCTACGATGTGAATAGATGTACTCTTCCGCAAGATTATACCTAGCAAAAGAGTGGGGAGCAATTGTTGTGACTAATAATAATAAAATAAAATAAAAAGAGAAAGCAAAAAAGAGTAATTAGCGTTGTATTCAAACTCAACCTCATCTATATGGTTGTAACATTATCAAGGTGAAAATCAAAATATATATAGATAAAGAAAGAGAGTTTCAATCAGGTACAAACTCATATCTTTAAAAGCACAATCACCATCAACAAGCAAGGGGAGAGGGATGATACGTGAAACTAAGTCTCTATTTTATTTACAGAAGCTCTGTCAAATTCTCTGGCTAACTTAAGTATCGGAGTGCTTACGCAGGGAACAACTCCTGCGTCCCTCTGATCATTATTTTTCTTGCAGAGTTCTCGGCAACACGTGGCAAGAAACCCGAAGAGAACACGTCAACGATTCGTCACCATTGTTTCAGGTAACAACACAAGTAAAATTAAAATGACATATTTTATTTGACTTATATTTTATTTTTTAAATATATTTAAATGATATGTGTCATCATCATTCTAATCTTGCTTGTGAAATCAAAAAACTCTACTAATACTGAATAAGATAATTATTTTTAATTCGATGAGAATTTTTTTTTGTTTTTGTTTTTTTATTTTGAGAAAATATGAAAAACGCACTTGGTAAATGAAAATGAAAATCTTTTTTGCTTTCAAAGTGAAGATAATGAAAACATATTTGATATATACATTTTCAAAATAAAAAATGCTAAAAATAATTAAATTAAAATGTACATTTTTGTTATTTTTCTTTTTTAATAAATGTTTACATAATCTTATCATTATATATCTAAGTAATGTTAAAATTTTTATGTTTAGTTAAAATTTTAGTATAATTATTTTTTTAATTATTATACAATGGGTGATTAAGGGCATTGAGAATCGAAATTTAGTCGTGCTTTTACATCCGTTAAGTAAAAAGTAAAAACAACATAAATCTTGAAAAATAAAAACAAAAAAATTATTTTTTTTGAAAAAAAAAAAAAAAAAAGCAAAATACCCTCCAAGTCAATATGCATCATTTGATCCTTATCACTAGTTGAAAATCTTCTATGTCTCGGTAAACTTTTTTTTTTTTTTTCTATTTTAGCCCCACTGGAATTTTGACATTTATACTACATGACATCAAAATCATTATACCTTTTTGTTATGTATTAATAAAATTTATAATTTTATAAACTTACTTTTTTATTCGTTTATTACTCGCATATATGTTTTATGTTAGAAGAATATAATGTGGAGGCTTAAAGGAAAATATATAATTTTAAGAAAGATGAATTGCCATGGCTAATCGTTCTTAAGAAACTATCTAAACTAGAGTTAGAAGTTTGCGGGTGATGGAATATTTATTAACTAATTTTTACTCGATACATGAATTAATTTTAATAATTTAAATTTAAATTTATATATATATAATAATATTATTTAATTCATATGTTTAAAGTGTGTATATATATATATATATATATATATATATATATAATACATATATTATAATAAAGATACTCAATCATAAAAAAATTAATTATTTAATTAAAAAAATAAAATTCAAGATGTTAGATAAACAAATATTAGAAACAATAAAAAAAATATTATTTTATTAAGCACATCAGCAAAATTTTAAAATAAAAATTAAAATAATATTTTAACAATTTTCAAGTGTAAGAACAACATTTTGAGGTATATTTGTATTATTGACTAAAATAATCATTATTATAAATATGCATTTTATATACGTATAATATAAATATGCATTCTTTATGATATATATATATATATATATATATAAACAATTATATCATAAAGATATTTACATTTATATTTATATCTAAAAGCACAATAGCTCGACAATGTACAAATTAATTTTATCTATTCTAAATATACATACAACAATATATATATATATATATATATATATATATATATATATATATATTTGTAAACTTATGTGTTTTATACATGAATTTTATTCAATTAGAAAAATAATAATTTTAAATAATATAAATGATTTACATGATACCGATAGCTTACTTTTATTTTTTTAGTTTAGTTAATAAATTATTTTTAAAATAAATGAAAATTATTTATTATAATATAAATAGATATCAATTAATATTTCATTTAGCTATTAAATAAACAATATTATAATTATCTATTTTTAAATAATTTTAGTTTAGATGGTATTTAAATTTATTTTAAGATAATTTTTTTAAGAAAAAGATTGACAAATTTTATGGATTTGAAAAATTTTAAGAAAATGAAAAAATGAAAAAATTTAATATTTAATTTTAATTTTGGTTTAATTGTATATGAAGTAAATAAATGCTTACGTGTCATTTAAAGATAATGTAAATTTAAACATTTATGTAGGCATCTTACAAAATTTACTTTGTACCTTATAAAACCATATATATATTAGATTAGATTGCTCTGCCCGAATGTAATGAACAAAAGAAATAGGATACCAAAATTTCATGAAACATCAGTCGGAGCATAAGTAGAATAGAGCAAACCATTTTATTTCACTAGAAAAATGCTTGGCATAATACATTGTGATTTTGCAGAATTATTATAACCAGACCAGGTTTATATACCTCTATAAATATTGGCATCTTTGGAACGCCCTTATTAAGAGATCACAATGCTATAACTCAGTTTACTAATAAATGCCTGAGAGAAATGGCTTTACTGGCTTAATTGAAACTAATTGGGTATTTCTCCTGTTTATTTGGGAAAAACAGCCCCCAATGTTTCTCATATGCCGGTTCTTTTTTATTCTCGTCAAACATGGCAAACAAGTAAGTGTCTATAGGCTTTCCGGGTTTCTTTGGAGTCCCCTGATTCTGATTAACATGTCGAACCAAGTTTGTGTTATAAGTCCTTGCATTATCAACACTCGTTGCCTCTCCACCGGATGATGGCCAACCACTTTCTGAAACAACAATGTCCAAAGATCCCCCACCAGCCTTCTCTAGGGCAGAGTAAAAGGCATCCAGCATCGCGTCGAAAAGGTTCTGGTACTGCAATGAACCATCTGTCACTACAGTAGTTGGAGCCGTAAAGAGAGCATAGTCAAGAGGAACATCTCGGGAGTTTTCAATGTGGCTAAAATATGGATATGTGTTAACAAATAATGGAGCTTGATTGTCCCTCAAGAAACTTATGACAGGACCAAGAAGCTGTTGGTATTCCTGATTGAAATTGCCTTGCGATGGAGGGTATGATACACTTAGAGCAGCAAAAAACGTTGCGGTTGAAACTTTGATCTGGTTCCCCAGACCTGCCCCAACAATTGCTTTGTGTATGTTCTGCATCGCTGGGAAAAGGAATCGTGCAAATGAGTCCGAAGGCTTGACTTCATTCCCAACAGAAATGTACTGAAACTTAACATTGCTGTATTTCTTGACGTTGTCTTGGACCCATTGATCAGCATTGCCTTGACTAGCAGCTACGCGTTCGAGGTCCGGATTCGGAACATCTAGCAAAAGCTTGATGTTGGTACCTGCAAGGGCTTGGAGAGCTGCTTCGTCCGGAGCATAGAGTCGCATTCTTTGGATGTTCTTCTGTTGGTAGAGGGCTATAACTTCTTGCCTTGGTGGTAAGTTGTCGGCCATCATTCCATAACAAACACCAACTTCGGCACCTGCATCAGATTAAATATTCAATAGCAGTTCAATTTTAACTTGCTCTTACGTATATGCACATATTCACTTGCTTCAAACGTAACAACAAATCAAGATATAATTAGAGTTGATTCTATATATATATGATACATTATATGTGCACGCACACTCGATGCTTGTAGAGTTCATTGACTAATTGTAGCTTTGATTTAAGAAATGGCGAAGATGATGTGGAAGTACTATGGTAGTAACTGGAACCTAATTAATATCTCTTAAGAAACAAATTAATGTACATTATATACTTTTTAATTGTCAAGCACTTGCTCTCACAGGATACCTAACTTGGTTTAAGATAATTAATTTTCTCCTTATAATAATCTACTAAACATAATGATCTTATGTATGGATAGGAGAAAAATATTAAATTTAGATGAAATTTGAAAATATCTTTGATTGTTTTACAAAAAAAAATATTATATATTAGCAACGATTTTTTTTTACAAACAAATTAATTGTAAAAAAGTGAGATCTCCGATGAGTGTATATATATATATATATATATATATATATATATAAAGAGAGAGCAAAAATAGTTTTTGTAAATGAAAGAGAGACCTGTGGTTTTCAAGATGGCCATTAGCAACCCAAAAAGTAGCATTGTTGAATGCATGATACTGCACTTATCAACCGAACAAGATTTAGCCATGGAGAAAGAAAGGAAAGGTAGTTTGCAAGGTATATTTAGATATGTGGAACTGCAAACGATGCCTCCAACACCAATTCTTAGCAGCCTTTTATAGAGAAACGGAACCTGGGATTACCTTTGGCACGTCAATTACTCCTTGGAAAAGTATGGTATACGAACAAATAGTCTCGCAACTTGTTCACCGGGTGCATACTTGACAGAAAAGTCTTGAGTCGTTCATGTCGCTTTCTGACTGAACCCAATTTTGTACTTCTTCCAAGTGACTATAAAAGTCAGATACACACAAAAATAAATAAATAAATATATAAATATATATATATATATATATATGCAACATTTAAAGAGATATTTTATCTTGGCAGAGCTATATATTTTAACTAAATGCCCCAATATAGGATTTTCAGCCTTTTATGTTTATTATGCATTTAGTATTCGATTTATATAGTTAGATATTTAATTTGATGAGAAAACTTTTTTGTTCTCATTTTTCTATTTTTATTTTTCGAAAATATGGAAAACAAAGTTGGTAAATGAAAATGAAAATGAAAATGAAAATCTTTTTGAAAATGAAAATAATGAAAACATGTTTGGTATTTAGATTTTCAAAATAAAAAATATGAAAAATAATTATTAAATAATTAGATTAAAATGTAATTTCTTGAAGAAAAAAGGGTACAATGTTGCTAAAATAATAAAAGAAAATGCAACTGAAATAAACACAGGAGTTTACATTGCTATTAAATAAAATTAATTGATTTTAAATTTTACATCAAATGGTTCATATAGTTAATCTTTTTGGCCGTCGGCTCTGTACCTTAATGAGTAGGCGAAATATAAGAAAATAGTATTTGTCTTCTTAGATCTTTCCGGAAGTTTAAGTCGTCACAACCTGCTAGCTATCAAGAATAAAATAAATTAAAAATGATGGAATGAATTTTTTTCCATTAATTTTTGCTATATCATTTGGTTTATGATAAATTTACTTGGCAAGTTCTTTTTTTAATGTGGAATGAATTTTTTTATTAATTTTTAATATATACAGAGAGGGGATACATTTAGGCAAAATAAAAATTAATTTAGTTTTTTAATTTCTTATATTTTTTATATAATTTATATTTTTTAATCCAACCATTAAATTTTATGATTATTCACAAAGATTTTGCATGTCAAATTTGAAGTTAAAAAAAATTAACTATTTTTTTGATATTAATTAAATATCAAAGGTAATATATATAAAAAATGTTATTATTATTAAAATAATAGATTTATTGAATCGACTCGAAATCTTATATGTATGATTGATACGAATACGTTGTAATTTATATTTAATTCACGAATAGTGTAAAATAATTATATAATCAACTATAAATATCCCTTCATTAATCAGCAAAACTAAAAAAAATCTTTAGGTCTTTGAAAATAAATATCAATAAGTTTTTAATGTTTAACTAATTATTAAATTAAATGTCCCCATATATATATATATATATATATATATATATATATTTAAGGATCTACAACTCATTAATGAGGTGACACTTGCGTATACTTATTGTAATTGTCAATGCATCAAATATAACATGGTTATTAAATTTAATAATTGGTTTTTGAAAATATTAAATTTACTTGAAATTATAAAAGTAGTGTAAAACAATTTTTTTAATATTATGTAACTTAAGCCTTTCAGGTATATAAATATAAATGGACCCCCTGACGCTCTTGTAAAACTAGTTTAGTTTTACATTATTTTGTATTTTTATATAATTTATATTTATTTAATTTGATAATTAAATTTTATATTTTATTTATGTAGATCTTGCGTATCAATTTTTAAATTAATCAAAAATATATAATTGTTCGTTCCATAAAATTAAAATTTCAACTATGAATATTTATTAAAAAAAATGTTATTATGATTCAAATGATAAAAATATCAAATCAAATACGTGCATAATGAATATGAATAAATTTAGCTTATTAACGCGGGCCTCCTTGTTCACTATCTTTGTTTACAAGTGCCTTATAACTGTTCAAAGAAGTTGTCAAAAATTAAATTTTAAATATTAATACTAAAAGGTTTACTTTTATCAAAAATTGTAAATTGCGAGAAATATTACATTTATAATGAAATATTACTTTCATAAAAATCATTTAAATTAATTAGACAAACTAACAAATCAATATATAATTAAAGTTAATAATTTACATACGGTAAAATTAGAATTTAAAATTCTACCTCTTCATTATTATTAAATCAAGATTTTATTAACTATTTATTACATAAATTTTAGAAGAAAAAGAGGATGGTTGGGTATCCACGGTGGCATCTCACCTCTCCTTTTATTTATTTTTTTAATCTTTTAATCTTTTAAGGTTTTTTTGGTTTTTCTATTTTTAGTGAGCTTTTATTTATATACATAATTTTTTCTATTTTTTATTTTTTAAGGATGTGTTTGGATGAGGATGAGGAATTTAAAGGATGAATTTAATTTCAATCGGGATATTTAAAAGTCTAAAATTCAATATCCTTGTTTGGCAAATATTTTTGATAAATTTCAAAATTTATGAGAGATTTTAAAAGTGAATTTGAGATGCACAAATTCTCTCTTAAAATTTCACTTGAAAATGTGATTTTTCAAAATTCCTCCAAATATAATCTACTACTAAATTTAATAATAGAAAGAAATATATTATTTTAGCTAATATAATATATATTTTTATATTTTTATATTATTAATAATATCTACATAGCTTTACCATATTAATGATACTCATATTACATATTATTCTTTCTATTATATATAATATGATTATTTTTATTTTGTAATTATTTTTTATTTCATCAAATTTTAGTAATAAGAAATTATTTTTAAAAATATTATATTTTTTTAAAGGATTCAAATAAAAATTATTTTTTTATCTATTCATGCGGTAAAATTTCATAAGAAAAATTATTTATTGGAGGTGCCTCGTGCACATGGCTTTCTTTAATTTGTTTTTTCTTTTCCTTTTACATTTTTTAGGCTTTTTATTGCTTATTTTTTATTAAAATACTTTATTTTGTGTCAATGTTTTATTGATATATTCCATACTGATAGATGGTACGATGTAGCATGTCATTATTTCTTTCAATTTTAGGTTTTTTCTTGCTTCTATTTTTTTGCACTTTTTTATTTTTAATTTCTTTCAAACATTTATTTTAATCAAAGTTCCCTTAATTGAATCCATATAATATAAATTTCCAAAGATTTCTTGCATCTTAAAAATATGTACGTTGCACTCCTATTTTTTCCTTTTTTTTTTAATATTTAGTTAAGCTGAGAACGTATATCATATGTCTTGCTTAAAAAAAAAAAAAAAAACTAGCAACAGATGAGGTGGAGGGAAGAAGACAAACATTCAAAAATAATAATAAAAAATATCAAATTGAATCCGTTGTCAGTTATAGTGAAAAATTGAAACATAGAGAAAGAAATGAAAAGAAAAAAAAGAAAAAGAAAAACAAAAAGGTACGGTAAGGAAATAAGTGATAAAATAGATCCACAAAAAGTTAAGTTTGAAAAAATTATTTTAGATATCATTCATGTCCAAATCGATGTTAGTAAACATATTTTTGTAAGGAGAAAAAAAATACTCTTACCTATCGGATAAAAAATAAAAAAATAACCAAATATTAAAAAAAAAAAAAAAGAGTAAGAGGATGATACGCGGATATCTCTTTCCCCAATCCTCTCCTTCAATAAAAATACGATTTTTATATTTTTTTCCATTTTATGAATTCTTATCTTTTATTTCTTTCAAGAAATACATATTTGTTATTATAATTTTTTTAAAAAAATTATTTAAAGTATTTTTTTAACAAAAATTGTAAGGTCCTGAAAATTTAACAGAAATTCCCAGCAACAAAATTTAATGAAAACCTTTTCGTGAATTTCGTTATACTCCAGTATGCACGCAAAGAAAATTTGACAATCTCGTTTTTGTAATGGGAACTAATTAATTTCTACAACAACGGTCAATGGTTGAATGAAAGAAAATTAAATAAGAAAGGAATAGTTGTTATAAGTTGGGCATGGATAATTAAATGGTGTGACCTTATTATTTAATCAAATGAATTGGTTTATCTTAATTTGTAGGTTTATGATAAGTACAGAGGAAGGTGTGTGCATGCCTAAAAATCTCTAGTACGACGTGGCCTTTTTCTTTTTTCTTTTTTACATTTTTCCATTAATTTCACCTTTTTCATTTAGAAAAATAATACATCACAGCCTTCATTTTTTCTTTTTTGAGTTTTTAGCAATTATTACAATATATTCATGCTCATATAAATGTATTTTCTCAAAAGAAAAATATAGACAATGCAACATAGATAGGAAAGGAATAAGAGCCTTTTAAAATTTCATATCTGTATTATACAATTTTTTTTTCCTTGGTTTTCATTCTATCTAGCATTAAAAAAAAAAATTCTTAGTTTTGTTTAATTAGTTGATACTTTTACTATCTCATTTTTTAGGTTTGGATCGTTTCGAATTTAAATAAATTTTGATTCTGAATTATTTTAGAGTCAAGCTATTTTGATGCACTAATTTAGGTTTTTATTTTTGTTCATACTCATAAGAAGATACAAGGAAAAAAGATAAATCGAACCTTAAACTTAATTTTTTTTTTAAGAAAGATAGGTAACAATTGTTAGGCTAAATTTTGGTTGTTATTGATTACTTTTATTTATTTGAATATGTTTGTGTACACAAAAATTTCTATTATTCACACATTTATTAAAAAAAAAAAAAAAGCAATCATCATCATCATCATTATCATCATCATCAAAGCCTTTATCCCGATGCTTAGGTAGGTTACATTAACCAATAAGTAGACTCATGTTAAATTATCAGTATGAATTATCATTCTCCACACATTCCAATCCAAGGTAATATATTCCTTCATTTCTCATTCTCCTGTGTCTTCATGAATGACTTCCTTTCAAGTTTTTTTCGATCTCTCCGACCCTAACCTTAACTCTTTTTTCGTCATTCATAACCTTCACTTCTTAACTAGAACATCCACATGTTCACGTCATATGTGTTCAAACCAATATAAACGACTTTCGTGTATCTTATCTTTGGTAGATACCACTCTAACCTTATTGTGAATGTCTTCATTTCTTCTTCTATCCTTTTTCATATACCTGCACATCCACTCTAGGATTCACATTTCTGCTACTCTCATCTTTCACATATATATTTCTCTTAGTCTCCTAACATTCACAATTATAGAGCAATATTGGTCTAACAATTGTCCAGTAGAACTTATCTTTCAACCATATAAGAATTCTTTACACAGTACATATGTAGCGCTTCTCAACTTGCTCTAGCCAACCTGAATCCTATTAGTCAAATCGTCATCAATCTCTCCATCTATAAGTACTATCAACCTTAAATATTGGAAATGATCTAGCTTAGGGATCGCCTCTCCTCTAATATCACTATGCTTTGATCTTCAACTTTGTTTGAACTGAATTTACATTCCATGAATTAAGTCTTCACTTTGCTTAGTTTGATTCCTCTTGATTCTAGCGTTTGTCTCCACAATTTCAACTTTGCGTTGACCTCCACTCTAGTCTTAACAATCAAGACACTATTATCTGTAAATATCATACGCTAAAGTACCTCATCTTAGATAAATTTGGTAAGTTCGTCTATTACTGCAGTGAACAAGAATTGACTTAATGTCAACCCTCAATATAGATCCATTGTGATATGAAAATCACTTATTTGTCCTCACATGTGTTCTTGCATTCTCATACATGTCCTTAATCAGTTCAATATATTTCATGAGGACTTTTTTCTTCATTAAGGACCACTAGCACCTTCTTAGACACTTTATTTATATGCTTTCTCCAGTTCTATAAAGACCATATGAAGGTCTTTATCGAGAACTCTTCATAAGTTGTCTAAGAAAGTATATTACCTCTATGGTTAATCATCTAGGCATAAAACAAATTGATTCTCCGATATCTCTACAGTCTTCCTTAGTCTTTGTTTTATTACTCTCTTCCATAATTTTATCGTGTACCTCAAAAGTTTTATACCTCAATAATTGGAGCAACTCTGAATATCTCCCTTGTTATTATAGAAAGGTATTAAGGCACCATTCCTCCATTCCTTAGGTATTTTGTGAGTGTGTCAAATCTTATTAAAAAGATTTGTTGTAACGACCCGAAACTGTAAACTTTTAGTAAAATTATTACGGAAGTGTAAAAATGTATACATCGTTTGTCATGCAAGTACAGTCACAACTATTTCTAGGTCTCAAATTACCTAGCTTAGTTTGAGGTTATGAACCTAAGGTCCCAGCCTAACTTCTTATCAACTTTTGTAATCATTTCTTTATTTAATACACATCCTGACACATACACTGTAAGGTAACTGTCTAAACAAGTAGAATTAAACAGTATAAATAAATATATAGTTATGAGTTGCTTGATCTCGAAGAGTTTGCTTCGAGGTCAATACTGATATTGATGCCAATGTAACTCTAGTCTATACCTGTGAGGGAAAAGAGAAGGGGTGAGCTTTGGGGAAAGCTCAGTAAGTAAACCACACAAGCACAGAGGTAATATCTTACATGATACTAAATCTCAAATGCATGTCTAATGTATATCCATTCGATCATTCGTTCTTATTACTTATCCGAATCATAATTTGAAACTTATCATATTTCAAAACATACCTTATCCCAAATGTACATTACAGTTCGAAACTTATTGATAATCACACTTCACTTTGGTCTATGGGCTAGTACACTATCTGTACACTATCAAGTTTTTTAGGCGGGGAGGTACTTTGAAATACCTTAATGAGCCATCAAACCTGACCACACGAACTAAATATAGCCATAGGGGTTCAAGATTCAAATCATAGTCGAAAGTAGAACCCAAAGCTTATTGCACTCCTCATTCATCCTTCAGACGAAACCATTCTCGAAGCATATCACTTAATTCTAGATCATATCACATATCGAATATTCATATATCGAAAACATCTCTTATTCAAGATATAACCTGTATTCGAAACTTACTACACTTCAAAACTTATCTTATTTCGATCATCATCTATACCGAAACATTTTCCTTATTCATGAGGGGTTTCATACCCGAAATATATTCATATTCGAAATATAATCCTTATGATCAGAACATATTTCATATTCTGAATCCTTTTCATATTTCGATAACATAGTTCTTATTTCAAAGCATATTGCACAACTTGAACTGTATTTCACATTATCTTTTGCTAACTACTCTAACTCGTTAGCATGGACACTACTGACTATTATATTCCTTCAGTTGGAACTTTATTACCAACTATTATCATTCCCTGTTAACAGGGCAACCACATGTTACTTCTCATTGTTAGGATATGTTCTACGAACTATGCTCATGTTCATAAATTATTTCAGGAATATATAATTTATGTGTCAAAACACATTTCAAAGCATGTCCTAAAATTCGAAACACATTTTATATGTTTACTATTGTAGCCCGTGATCGGGAAAACATATATAAAATCAGGATTTACATGCTTTCGAAACATGTTCACACTCACTTCATTTAAATCACATAGCTCATTTCATTTTCAAATATCATATAACTTATAAACCGCGTAGCATATAATTCATGTAGGATAAAAACATAGTTTATATCTCGTATAAAACAAAACATGTAGCAATATCACGTAGATTACTTTGAAAATCAAAGCAAAGCATTCGCGTAGCATATATCACGTAGCCCGTAGTATAAAAATCACATAGCATAAAAATCGCGTATCATATCATTTTTTCTTTAAATCACATTTTTAATAGTTTCATGGAGACTAGGCATATCGATATTACTGTCATATGGTAATAACCATACACGTAGCATCCTCAAAAAAGGGCATCCTCCGAAGAGGGAATATAATACCCATGGCTATGGGAGTTGTTGACTGGGCTAGAGTCGTACAACATCACATATAACGCCACATAGGCGAACACGTAGCACATATAATGTCACATAGGTGAACACGTAGCACATATAACGCCACTCAGGCGAATACGTAGCACATATAACTCCCATGCGTAAACACGTAGCACATATAATGCCACATAGGCGAACACGTAGGAGTATCTCGTAGGGGGAAACAATAATGCCACAAAGGCGACATGACAGTTATATAGAATTACACATGTCATTGTCAAGGCCCAAGGGAACCAACTCACCTTTGCTCAACTTGACTCACATGTTGTAATGCCTTAGTCTCAAACCAGAACATTTAAACTCTTTTTTCAGGTTTATTAGCTCGTAAACTCGTAGCAATAATACGTTTAATTTATTTCATATCATAAACTTTCATTTTCGCGTAACAATTTACCTTTTAAAACATTTTACAAAAACCATGCCTTTGTAGGTAAGCAAACAGGGGTTACCTATCATTCTGAAATTCGTACTACTCATGGCGTGGATAAAAAGCATAGTTAGCTTAAATCCAAAGCACAAAGACGTATGTCTCACATACTTTCAAAACATGTTATAAGTGAGATTTTAAAGCTTCTTTAATACAGATATAAATCAATGCAAACTTTCTAAATCTCACAAAATCATAGTATGCATTAAGATGCAAATTGTAATATAAACCAAGGCTCACACATGAACATATCCTTCTCGATAGTCTTATCACCGATATTTTCACATTTTATAACATTTAGGATCCTTGGGTATCATTTGGTTCCTCCTCTAGGACCCGATTAAACAGTACGATACTACCTTGCATCAATGGAAACTAATTTATACCTCAAGATGCTACCGTACACCCTAAGGATCACTTACCCATCATCCATACCAATCACCCCTAGTCCTTGAAATATTCTTCAATTTATGTTTTAGGACCCATTTTATTCCATATGATGCTATCACGTATCTACGAAATTAGCTTGTACTCCATGGTGCTACTTCGCACCTAAATGAACATTAATCAGTTTTATATTCTTATCAATATTTCGATCACGTATTCTTTCACACTTATAATTCTTAAACATTATTTACTTTCTATTCGAGAATTCAAATTTACTTCATATAATGCTATCTTTAGCTATGGATTTAACTTAGAATTTTCTAAGTTCAGAATTATCTCATATGATGCTTCTTTGCATCCTAAAGGGGAACTATTAATCCGATATCTCGTTCACAGAGTTTGATAATTCGATCTTACAAATATAAGCGCGTCCACAATTATATTCCGATAAAGACTTTCTCATTGTAGCTATCTGTAAGCCGACATTACCCCAAAGACTAGGGTGTTACCCTTGGTTACAAATCTAAAAATTTCTACAAATTCTATCGAAAATAACTTAATTGGGACATCCGTAACGAGATACGTTCGAAAAATGTGTTTCCCAAAATTATATCATGATTGGAATAGAAAGTAGTTTATGCTTAATTTCGAAATACTAAGCATAAGCTAAATAAGTTGTCTACTCCAAATTAGTCCAACTCAATTGAATGAGCTTATACAGATAAAATCTATACAACTTTTAAATTTCCAACAAAATACCATGCGATGATTTTAAGGTGTAAAAATCATCGTAACGTTCGAAACGTGTCAAAACGAGTCGAAATCTCATTTTCGATGGTATAGGGGTCTTAATTCGAAATACCGATAATTTACAAAAATTTCTGGAATAAGATCGGGTATCATTTGCTTATTACCCGGCCTGCAAAGCAGAAAATATTTTTTTATTCCCAATCCAATTGATTCATCACTTTTTCATCTTTCAAATCGATTAACGATTTACATATGTCTTCGCGAAGTTCAAATAATTATTTACTACAGCAATTGTTTTATTTCGAAGCCTAACGCAATTTAGACGAAATTTACTTGAAACTTATATGATTAAATTTAATTTACAGAATGATACAGCTGGTTGCAAGTGGAGTTCACTTACCTGAGATTCCATGCTGCCACGTAAATCGAGGCTGAATCGAACTCTCATTCGTCGCCTATCATCGCGCTGCACATTTATATAATAAAATCGGGTAAATTTTGGTCAATTATAAATGTAAATAAATTTTTCAAAATTGAAACGATCAAATCCAACCGCTTACCGACTTATCCTTAGACTCGAAACATCATCGAATTTTTCTCCTCTTTTTTTTTTTCTCGCTGAACCATTTCAGACCAGTTCAACCATCCTTTCCAGCTAAACCGATCTGAATCGGTTCAGTACCGTTTTGCCCAAATTTGGGGCCGACGACTGGTTCTTCGTCGGTTTTCACTTCCAACCGCTCCGCGAGGCTACGCGATGTATGGGTTTAGCGAGGGTAGGCCTGGGCTCGCCGAAAAGTGGTTGGTTCAGCCTTTTTCCCATTCGACGTCGTTGCCCCCTCTTCTCCTTCGTCGATCTGCTTTTTTCCTCACGCTGCCGACGACTCCTTAGCCTCTCTCTGGCCGATGACGATGCGAGCTTTCCCTCCAGCCACTGCTCCCTCTCCTCTCCTCTCTTTCTCTCCTTCTTCTTCCCTTTTCCTTCAGCTTCACCTCTCCTTCCTGTTTCTTCTTTCCTTCTGTTTCGTTTCTTCTTTCGTTTTCTTTTTTTTCGTTTTCTTTTCTTTTTTTTCAATATATATAATATAATATATTATATAATAAAATATCTGTAAATACAATACACTATTATAATATTTTATATTAAAACATCTACATACATATATATATTTATTTCATTTAAATCTACATATATATTTTTAAATAATATATATTTATATATATATAGACACACATTTTTTTCTCTAGGAATATTGTCTCATAATTTCGAAATAAATTCTGGAAGTGGAAAAATTTCAGGTTATCACATTTGTTAATCATCTAACTCTTATCTCTCCAAGGCATTTCCAAATATCAATAAGAATATCATCAAGTCCAACAACTTTCCCAGTCTTTATTCTCTTTAATGCCTCATTTACTTTTATCTCTTTGATTCTACACATAAAGCATAGATTCAAATCTTCAAGACATAACGACATATTGCTTGAAATTTGGTTTTGTCCGTTATCAATAGTTTGCCTATATATTCACGCTGCCTTTCTTTAATGTCCTTGTCCTTAACAAGAGATATCTGATACTCATTATTGATATATTTCACGACTCCTAGGTTGCAAATCCTCTTCTTTCTTACTCGCGCTAATTTATATATCTCTTTCTTGCCATCCTTTAAATCTCTTTTGCAACTTTCGCTTTAGCTTCAGCTACTGCATTTTTGCCTCCTTCCTAGCTAAACCTTTATTTTACGAAACCCTCCTCGATATTATTATTCTTCTTCAAAGCCTTATAACAATCTTGTTTACCTTTTATAACTTCTTTAATTGTTGTAATCCACTATGTTGCATCTTTTTCAACTGGTACTCTTCCATTTAATACTCTTAGTATCTCTATGCCCACATCATGAATGCATTTTGCCATTTTCTTTCACATTACATTTAGGTTTTCCTCTATTGTCCAATCCTTTTTGTAGATCCAACTATCTCGACATACTGCATGACAATCTTTTTTCAACTTCCACTATCAAATCCTTGTTGTTCTTTTCTATTGGTTCCTTCAATGTCATTTATGAATCCTCATGTCTAAGACTAGAAGTCATTATAGAGTGGTAACACTTTCACCTAAGATAACCTTGTAGTCTAAACAGTTACGTTTATCCCCTCTTTTAGCTAAAAAAAAAAAATCTATTTAACTTATGCTTGGCCTAATTTTTAAGATTATAAGGTGAGATTCTCTTTTTCTAAACATTTCGCTCACTATTGTTAGATTGTAGGATCAAGCAAAATTTAAAATATCCTTCCTTCCCTCATTTCCAACACCGTAACTGGAGCCCTCGTGTATGTTCCCAAAACCTTCTTTACTGGCACCTACATAGCCATTAAGGTCACTGCCAGTAAAATGGTTTACTTTTATAGGCACTTCTTGCACTAACTTATCTAAATCCTCCAATTGTCATTTACTAGCCTCATCAACTCTTACCTATGGTACATGCACGCTAATAACATTCAAAATCTCTTTTTCCTAGAACTAGCTTAACCAAAATAATCTTATCCCCTTATGTCTTAACCTGTACGACATCCTTTTAATGCTCTTTGTCTATGATGATACTTGCAACATTATGGTCTCTATCTCTTTCTGCGTGTCAAAGCGTATACCATCAAGATGCTATGTCCCTAGCCTTCTCCCCATCCATTTAGTCTATTGAAAACAGATGATGTTAACCTTCATCTTAGTCATAACCTTACAAATCTCAGACTCACCATCAAACGCACTTATATTTGAAGATCCTAACCTAAGCTTACGGTTATGGACTAACTTCTTTACCCACTTGCGTCCATTGTGGTGTTGAAAGCTTTGCCTATTTTACATCACATTCAAACGATAATATGGTGTGTCATTTTCGAGCGATGACGTAGCAACTTGCATGCTTTTTTCACTACATAAAGGCTTGATGTAGCACGTAATTATGTAGGGGGTGCCTAACGAAGTTCTTACATTGGTTCATTTTATTTTGTTTAAATTAGACGAGTTTTTATCGTAGTTTTCTTGGTTTATTCATAGGTGGATCATACATAAATTTACAGAGGTTAGACACAGTGGAAAATAAATTTTTACCTTAAGAAACTGATCCTAATGGATCTCTTTGATCAAGAACATTAAATCATCAAATAAATATCATTAATCATAAAAGGATTTCAAGAAACATACCAAAACTTTAGATATTGTAATCTAAAGGGTTGCTCTTTGTTTATGATGCTTGATCTTCTTATATTGAATCATAAAACACCTCAAGTGTGTGGTCTCTAACGTAAGTCCTAACAAGTAGCAACAGACCATTTGGGGGTCGGATTGTATCATGATCTTCACCATGCTAGTAGCTTGAGTTTCACACACTCACCATAACTTTTTCTTAATCTTTTGAATCTCACAATCATGAAGAAAACATTTTTCTTAAAGTAAGCAAAAGAGAAAAGATAGAGGACAAAGGGGTTGGCGACAATGACTCTTTAGGGTCTTAGCACCAACTATCATGATGATATCCTATTAGTATGGCCAACCATAATAATCTATTTATAAGTTAGGTCAAATGTATTAATTAATTGGTATATTTATCTTTTAGCTTTATTCTAATAGTAATTAGATCCACCTCTTCACTAAACTATTTAATTAGAGGTAATGCCCAAATTATAATTAAAGATAGAGAACAACAACTTAATTGAACTCTTTTAATGTCCATCAATCCTTTTTAATTATTATTTGGTCCAATGACTTAATTAAAACTCTTTTAATTAAGTTTACTTAATTAAGCACATTTAATTAAGCCCAAATATAATTATATTTAATAAGTCCAAATGAGAAATTTTGAATTTTCCTAGACTAATCCATTGTCTGCTCTTTTTATGTGTGACCCATTAGGCTCCTAACATCATCGCAATGAACTTGACTAACAATTCAAATTCATAGATCAAATTAGATATCTAGCAATACCATATGACTACCCCAATGTTAGAAAATTTATGAGTGATTCTTAACTCAAGTCTTACAATGATTAGCCTATCTCAAAGAATTAATAAACATGGTATAATGTCCACTAATCAATTCATCTTATTAGTTCTTACAACTTTTGGATTAAGTCCAATGAATCCTATGAAATCGATTTCATTGAGGCCTTATTATGCCATGGCCATGGACTTGCACAAGTCAATCTTAAGTCAGGAACAATTGAGATATGTTCCCCTAAATTCACTTAGGGTGATGGGTCTTCTTTTGACCACTTATCCACCCTCATATGATTCAAGCCACATCCAAAAGCACCATTTTAAGGCATTTTGTTGACTAAACTCATAGATGTGAAATCAAAGTGTGATGTTCTACATATAAGATGAATTAATGTCTTTATAAGAGTCGTAAACTCAAGGCTATCTCTATATACTATATCAGGAATAACATAGCCAGAACGTCCATATACGATAAAACATTTGAAAATCACATTTCCAAAAATCATATAACAATCGGGATAAAAAGTAGTTTATACTTAAATTCGAAAACACTAAGCATAAACTAAATAAGTTATATGCTCCAATTTGTCTAAAACAAATTTGAAATGATATTATAAAGCATTACAAGCAGACAGATAAAATCTGTGCAAGCTTTTATATCTTCCACACAATGCCATGCAATGATTTTAATGTATGAAAATCATCGCAAGATTCAAAAAATGTCAACACAAATCGAAATCACATTTTCGATAACACAAGGGCCTTAGTTCGAAACATATAGACAATTTATAAAATTTTTGCAATAAGATCGGGTAACATTTGCTCATTACCTAGCCTGCAAAATAGAGAACAATTTATATTCTCAATCCAGTTGATTCAATACGCTTCATATTTCAAATCGATCAAAAAGTTTGCATACTTCTTCAAAAAGTTCAAATAAAACATTTACGATATCAAAGGTTCGGTTCAAAACATAAAGTAATTTGTACGGGATTAACCCACAGCTTATGCAATTAAATTTAACTCGTATGTTAATACAAGTTATAAAAAATGAGATTCACTTACTGGAGATTCTGTGATGGCATGCAAATCGAGGCTTGATCAAACTCGTATTCATCGCCTATCGTCGCGCTACACATTTATATATTTAAATCCGGTTAGTTTAGGTCAAACATAAATTCAAATAAAATTTTAAAAAATTAAAACGGTCAAATTTGACCGCTTACCGATTTATACTTAAACCGAGGCATCCAAAATTTTCTTTCCTTTTTTTCTTTTCTTTTCCTTTTTTTCTTCTTTTCTCGCTGAACCGGTCCGTACGACCGTGCGACGCATGGGGTTGACGGCGGCAAGCCTGGGTTGGGGAGGATTAGGCCAGTTCGGCCTCTTCTCTTCTCATCACGTTGATTTCTTTCTTTCTCGCCGATTGGCACCTTTCCCTGCGCCGCCGATGCCTATTCCGCCACCCACTGGCCGACAACATCACCCCATCCGACCGATCTCCTCTCCTCTTCCATTTCGTTCGTCTTCCCTTCGATCGGCTTCCTCCGTTTTTAACGGAGGGAGCTCAAATGAGTCGGTGGGATATTTCCCACCGATTGACCTCACTTTTTTTTTTCAATATATTAATATAATATATATATATATATATTAATATAATATATTATATTATATAACTAAATATCTAGTTATATATTATATTATTATAATATATTATATATATATATCTATATGTATATTATTTTATATATTTCTATATATATTTATTTAATATATATATAGATATTTTTATTTATTTTTTTTGAAAAATATTATCTCGTATTTCTTAGATAAATTTTCAAAGTGAAAAATATCGAGTTATTACAGTTTTAATATAAATACTTTACTTTTGATATAAATACACTCTGTTTTAAAAATATTTAGAGTAGTCGACCCTTTTTTTAGCATTCGACTGCCCTTAGATATAAAATTATTTTTTTCACAAAATATTATAGCAGTCGACTGCCAATATAACCTTACGGTAAAATCAATTTTTTTGACCTTACTGTAGAAATCCCCCTTTAATTATGGTTGGGTTTCATGTTCCAATATGCAAATTATCTATGTAAATTCTTAAGTTGGTAAAGAATAATCAAAAGAACAAATAAATTAATTACAATACCAAATTCAGTTAATCAACTAAAGAACTTTGCGGAATTGACGGACCATTCCAAAACATTTCAAAAAAATCTCAATGATGTAAACTTGAATTTGGATGCCAATGCATCATTGTTCACTCCATAACAGGGAGCATAAGAATAGAAATTATGCAGTTCTGACAACTGTGCAGAGGCCGTGTCATTCAGTTGTTGTATGGCAAGACCTCAATAGGCAAGTCTCTGCTTCAGTGCTGCTCGATTTGGCAATGGTCTGCAGCTTCTCGGATCCCCGGGAAATCAAATTCTCGCTAAGAAAATTACAAAATATAGGCATTGGGAGGCGTCTATAACAAGAGCAGCCAGCAGCCAGCAGCCAGCAGCCAGCCAATTCTTCTACATCAAAAAAGGCCCGCAAATGAAGTTGGATGATTTATGAAAGTGAAGTCCATGATTGACGGTGTGTTTCAAGTGGCGCAAAATGCGTTTGACTATTCTCCCATCCTCATCATCAGTTGGTTCATAATTAGTCGGAAAATTTTGTTGACAACGAAGGGTATTTCTGAGCGTGTGACGGTAACATATTGAAAAGTTCCCATAATGCTTCTGTATGGAATAGTCAGTAGGGTCAGAAAAGGAGTTTCCTCACAATTTTGATAAAGAAAACTCTAGTAAGTTGTAACTAAAAGCCATAGTTGCTGAACATGGTTTTGTTCCATGCATCCAATCTTGGTTCTATGTTCTAGCCAACAGATCTTGATTATATTTCTGTTGTGAGAGTATATTGAGTCTTAATACAAAAAATAATGTAATTGTCTCATATTCTTGAGTTTGAAAGTTGTATTCAATTTTAAACTTCATTTAATTGATTGAAAATAACTTTCAAAAAATAATTTTTGCATTTTTTTTTGTGTGTTTGATTTGCAGAAAATTGATTGTTCTACAAAAATAATTTTTTGATTAATAAAAAATTGGATCATTTTTCTGGACGCTTTTGGAAAGGAGAATACATCTTTTAAAAAATAATCGTCTATGTGTAAGGTTATTTATCAAAATCGTGAGTATAGTCTTACCCAAGTTAAACTTTAAATATAATTTTTTGAACTTTAATAACACTATTTAAAATATTATTATATTAATAAGAATATTTTATTTAATCACATTAAAAATTTTTAAAAGTAAAATATTAACATTAAAAAATATTTTTTAATATTTTAAGTTTAAATATTTTATTTTGTATATTATTAATCTTAAATATTTGTAATATTTCAATAATAATTTAGTATGTTATTATTTTAACAATAAATAATAAATACTAATTTAATAAATAATATATTTATTATTAAAATCATAAATAATTTCATTATAAGATATAATTATTTTAATATTAAATATTACTTTCAAAATATAAATATTTTTAATATTAATAAATTATTAATAAATAATAAATAATTTTTTTATATTTTATTAGTTAGGTAATATCATTTGAAACCAAGAAAACAGATTTTTCAAAATAAATAAATAATAAAAAATATTTTTCATTAATTCATCCAAACAACAAAAAAATCTTTAATTTTTTAGAAAATATAAATATTTTTTAGAAATTATTTCCCGTAAGTCATTTTTAATAAATCAAACAAAGTAAGGAACTAATGGAGAACAAATACATGTGTTTGATATACCTCGGATCAAATAATTGGTGTTGATCCCTTCTCTCTTTTATCTTCTTTATTCTCTTATTCTCTTTACTTTTCTCTTTCCTTCAATTTTTTTATTTTTTAAATGTTAAATGAAATTTTTTGACTAAAACGCTTTTCAAAAAATTACGTGATACATTTTAGAGCATTTCACCTATAATTTCTTACTAAAATTTTAATTATCCTATTATTAAAAATAATTTGTAAGCTTGATTGTTTATAAATGGCTATATGCTTATGAAGCAATAAAGGATATTTTTATTATTATACAAGATAAAATTAGAGCCATGAAGAATTTCAGTTTCATTAAAGATCTAATTATGTATTGTGATAAATCGTAATAGAAATTATCATGAGTATAACACTCTCCTGAGTGAGCTTGCAATGCAGTCTATACAAAGATACAATTATTAAGTGAATGGTTCGATATTGGATATGTTAGTGATTGGCATTTGTACATGTAACGACTCGAATTACACACATTTTGGTTGAACTACAAGTTAATATTATGTCAAAACAATACTCAGTCAGAATTTTTTTTGTAACAATTTAAACAAAATATGTTCACATTCCCCATACACATCTCGTATGCATTACTGTACTTATAAAAATTTTAGATACGAAAAAATTTCTTACAACTGGGTATACCTTCGATGCAGAAATATGCTCCGTGAAATCATAACTGTGCGAAATGTCTTACTAACAGAAGCGATCCCAACTACAAGGGGACTCTGTGGAGGAAAGTAAGGGGGTGAGCTCAACATGCTTAGTAAGAAAAACACGTGGCAAATAGATAAATACATTACCTATATACTTATGCCACAAATAAGTTTATCATAAAATATACTGTACGTTTTCAGTTCAATAAAATCAAAAATGGAAATCCACAAATAGTGTCTTCACAGTTTACTGTAACAATTTCACAATTTCGAAATTCAAGCAGAGAAACACACAGTTCAAATCTCAACACAATTTTCATTTTCATTTCAGTAATTTAAATAGACGAGGCAAGACATTTCACAATACATCAAATATCATAAGTGACTATTGGCCAATGTCGGTGACTCCGGCCAATTCATGGGTCAGGTGTGCCGGGATGTCACGAGTCGTGGGAGTGGTCAGCTACCCAAACGGCTCACACAGTACACTATTTTTCAATAACACGGTACATCGTACACACATGCACACAGCATGGTACATCGTACTCCATGGACTTTGGCATCATTCACCATTCAGTATAATTTCACTATTCACAATTCCATATAATTTCACTGTCGCCTTTTTGCCTCAAATCACGTGCAAGCAGGTAGTGCAAGATCACACAACAATACACACTTGATAGGCATGGTTTTAACATCACAACGTTTTAAATCACGTGCAAGCAGGTAGTATAAGATCACACAGCAATACACGCCTGACAGGCATGATTTTAACATCAAAATGCTTTAAATCACGTGCAAGCAGGTAGTGCAAGATTACTGAGCAATACACGCCTGACTGGCACGGTTTTAACATCAAAACGTTTTAAATCACGTGCAAGCAGGTAGTGTAAGATCACACAGCAATACACGCCTGACAGATACGACTTTAACATCAAAATGCTTTAAATCACGTGCAAGTAGGTAGTGCAAGATCACTCAGCAATACACGCCTGACTGACACGGTTTTATCCTCAAATACTTTAATCTTGTTTCAGCTTATAAAATAGAGTAAAAGGGGCTGATCTTGCCCTTTTTCACAAAACACGATTTTTTTAGTATAATTTCAGAATTTTAGATTTTTCACAAATAATTTTAAAACTACTCAAATATTTATTTAAATAAGCACGATAATACTATACCGAAAATCAGACTTTTTTTTTACAAAGTTTTGAAACTCTTCCTTAAATTTCAAAGCGTAAAATCGACTTACGATTTTCTATAATCCAGGCGACAAAAAAAATTTCTGTCCTAAAATTCGCAGTATCAAATACCCATAAAATATACGTAGGTATTTTTAACAATTCACGAATATTGTTTTTCTATAGTAGAAATACGGCCTAAATTTATATCTACGAAACATCAGAAAAATACGTGCAATTTATCTCTAGCAGCACATGAAATTTTCCTTACCTCGGTATCTGCCCGTAGTCTGCAATTGCCTCAACGTTGCGAGTCGGCGTGTCCGATCTACTCGGATAACTTTTCGGAGCTCTTTCCCGGGATTTCCCAAGTTTTCAGTACACTCGTCTTCTTTTTCTTCAATTTCCCTCTATTTTCTATAATATATATATATATATATTAAAATATAAATATACATATATTTTTTCCTTTTTTTTTCTGTTCATCCATTTTTTTGAATTTATTTACCCTTTCCTACCACCTTTTCTTTCTTCTTCTTTCCTATTTCTTTCCTTCTTCACGGCTTCACCGTTCATCATTTTCCTTTCTTCTTTCAACCTTTGTTTCCGGCTACCACCTTCCTCCATCCCGTCTCCCATCTTTGCCTCCATACTCAGCCCTCAAAGCCTCCTGTTCCGCCACTTCAGCAGCGAAATAGAGGTGGAAGATGGCCTCTGTTTCACGCGTACTGGTACGATCTAAATGTACTATCTGTAAGTGCACGGATCATACAAGTAATAATGAGATTTGAGTCCCGAGTTATCTTCCCACAGAGAAGTTGATCAACCTAATTAACTACCGGTTAATCTTACCCTAAGTGTATCTTAGCAAATTATGAATTGAAGGTGGGTGATCTACTAAGTATAAAATTAAAATTACGAAAAAATAATAAAATAATAAAAACTAAATAAAACCGAGCTAAGATTACTTACAATGCTCCACGCAATTAAAAGTAAGTACCTACGAAAATAATTAAAGCAATTAAAAATTCATTAATGCAACTCAAATAAAATGCAAATATGAAAATAAAGAAATAAAATTAAACTAAAATTTAAACAAACTTAAAATAAAAAAATGCATGTAATTAAACTAATAAAAATTGCAAATTAAACTAACCTAGAATCTAATAAAAATGAAGACTAAATTAAAAATTCATGAAACATATTTAATCTAAATTAAATCTAAATGCAACTCATAAAATAATAAACTAAAATAAAGTCCTAAAACATATAATATAAAATTAACTACTAACTAAAAAATTAAAACTGAAAATTAAATTAACATGCAAAAAATATTAAAACTAACCTACCATTTTAATTGATTAAACTACCTAACTAACAACTAACAAAGGAATGAAAATACTAATAATGCATTAAACTATAGCAACAATGTAATGTGGCCAAACAAGGCCTTAACCGAAATTGGAAACCATGTTGGTCCCGATAACTGCATTGTACACATATTCTTCATTGTTCATTTTGCTGCCTAGGCGTTCACGGTTTGTCTAGGCCTCTCGGTTTGTCCTCTGCTCCAGGTGCTGCTCCAGGCTACTGTCCTCGGTCTGACCAACTAACTGCTACACATCTGCGACCTCTGCCTAGCTGCCGCATACAGATTGCACGTCTCTACCTGTTGTCCAGCATCTGCCATGCTTACTCTGCATGGGTTCCGTGTACAGCTGCTTCCTGCCCTGCATCCCAACATAACACGTTACCAACTGCCATAAGATCCAGATTTCTGCCCATGCCGCTAGCAGTAACGTGCTCCAGCTTCTTCAGTTCGACAGCAGCCCTCACACGTCCTGCTCCTGTATTGCTGGCACCAGCACTACGCACTTGCCACCATTATGCTTCTGCCTTCAATACTGTTGGAGCGAGACCTGGGATCACCACCTCCTGCAGCTGGGTTGCTGTTACCTCATTCCTTGCCCGGCTAACATTTGTGTTGGCAACTCTGCTTACTGTTCATTGTAGCAGCTCATTCTCCAGTCCACAACGTATCAGCCTTGCTCATTGCATCTTGCCGAGCAGCACATCAATTCTTTTCCTGCTATGCTCAGCAAAGCAGACCAGCAAACATTGTTAGAATGCAAGTTTACAGCAGTAAATAAAGAACAAAAGAAAACTTAAAATAACTGAAATTAAAAACTAAACCATATAAAGAAGATGAACAGTAAATAAATCACAAAACAGAGGAGAACAGAGTAAAAGTTCTCGGGTTGCTGCTATTGCTGCTCTTGGGTTGCTACTGCTCTCAAGTTGCTGCTGCTGCTGCTTTGCTCTTGGGTTTCTTTCGTGGCTCATGAGATCAAATAAGCTAACCGCAACCTTGAGTAACAATGAAAGCTAATGAAAATAAAAAAATAAAACCAACATGGGAAGCAAACCGAGAGTCATTGAACAAAACACAAAACAACTACAAATAGGAAGCAAAGCCGAGAGCTTACAACTAGGAAATAGAAGCTATGTAGTGGATTGAAAAACAGGAGTAATCACTTAAACAAAACCGAGAAGATTAAATGATGTTGATTGCCATGAAATAGAATTCCAAGACTAGAAAATGAAGAACATAACAATGGAATGAACAGTAAAAAAATAAGGAAGGTGGCTAACAAAAATAATTTAACAATAGAGCAACAGGAAAGCTTGAAAAAAATAAAATGCTAACTTAAAATTACCTTAAAACTATTCTACCCTAACTTACATTGTTTTTCAATTACCATCCTTTCCTATTTATACACACACTTAGGGGTACAATTGTAATTTTTTCATCTTAGATGAGTTGGCATTGTTTGGCCACTTGTCTTCACACCATTGGCTCCTTGAAAAGATATTTCCATGTCATCTATCTTCTTGTCCAATTGAATGTGCAAGGTAGCATGGCTCGTGTTGTCCGCGTGGTCCAATCTTAATTTTAGACCAATTTCAGTCCATTTTCTATCGAAATTTTCAAAATTCATCTGGATTTAATTTATCTGCAAACATGAGAATTTTAATTAAATAAAGGGGATAATTAACAAAATAAATTGGGAATTTAAATAATTAATTAAGAAATTAGGCACAAATAATTCTATTAAAAGTAGAATTATCACGTACTGCCTCCCCGATCTCGCCCCCGCTTCCAGCCTGCCGTCTCCGGTTCCCTTCCACTGCCTCTGTTTCCAATTGAAAAAAAAACCAGTAAATTATTGCCCTTCATTATCCACTTCCGGCTACCATCATCACAACTCGATTTTTAATTTCCAGAGGTGAAACTCCTCTGTTACACCTCCCCTTCCCGGCATCCTGCTTCTACCGAGGTTCAGTTCGTTGCCGTGTTTTGCGACAGCTTCTTCCTTTGTTCAACTAAGCCATCATCATCTTTCTTACCTATTTTGATTTCCACTTAAACCGAACGGGCCTGGAAGACATCAACATGTCTTATGCATTTCATCATGTTTCCAGCAGCCCCCTCACGTTTTTTGCTCAATCGTAAGCTTTCAATCATACCTCTTTTGTTCCTTGCCATTTTCATTTCTTTCCTTCTTTTATCGCCTCCCCGATCACACTGTTGCTTCTGCCTTCCTCCTCTCATCTTTTTCGACCTTCATTTCTCTGCCTCCAATTTCGTCTCTTTTCCTCGTCACCTTTCTTTAAGCTCTCGGTTTCTCACATTTCCACCGTTTCCAGTTTCACGTTTCTGTTTCCCTGCTTTACTGCTTCAGTTTGATGAGGAAACGTGATGGTGAAAGTCTGATGGAGTGAAAGTGTAGAGAAAATAGAAATGGCACGACAGTTAGCTCCTTTGCGTCCCCTGTCTACTGTTTTCAATTTGATTTTCTCGATCTTTCGTCCGTCTCTCCTCCTTACTGTCGTTCCTCATACAATATTAACACATATATATATATATATGTATTCTCCTTTCCTTTTCTTTCTTTAGTTAGTGTATTGGAAGGCATAGTAGGTATAATGGGGTGCCTGATGGCGTGAAAATGGAGGAAGGTGGAAGTGGTTCGGCATTTTTTGCTTCTCTTCCCTATGCCGTCAAAGCATTACCTATTTCTTTATCCATTTTCTTTCCCACCGAGCCATCCCATCATCTTGCCTTCACACCTTTTCATCTCAATCTAACATCCTCTCTAACCATCCAAAATCTTCTTGCCTTTTGCCTTTTACCCATCGGTAATTTCATGCACTCATACAAATATGCAACTACACTTACATGGTCATGTGGTAAGAGGCTCTCGACCAAATGGCTATATTTGTACTCATGTATATGTTTATATATATATATATATATATATATATATATATATATATATATATATAGGTATGTATATTCATTGATATATACATACACCTATATATATTTATACTTACATATGTCTATATACTTGATTTAAATTAGTGAACATGCTTTTACTCACCCACATGTATGTGTGTATATATATACACATAGCTATATTCTTGCACTTGGTAACTTCCTAAAAAAAAAAAACTTACATAACATAATCTTAGTCTAGTCTATTTTCCCCATAAATATTTGTTCTTAGAATTGATATATTATTATTATTGTGTTATTTTTTATTAATTAATAAATTCTTCCAAATCTTTCATTTAAGAAATTTAATATCGACAACTACAGTTAAAATTCTACTTATTTGTTTCTCTAACCAAACACAAGGAAATTTCGCGGGGTTTACAGTACAAATGAGAAATTGTTATTGTATGCCTTTGAGCAAACTTACGTGGTGATAGGTGTGGTACCATAGTAAAACATGTGCACTTAGGGAAGTGACATGAAAGGTTTCCCTTCACCATCTTTATTGATTATGCTAAGACATAATGACTACAAGATAAGGTGAAGTTTACAGAACAACATAAGTTTGGTAAGGGATTTGTAATGTAATTATAATTATGAGATTCCTTATGTATTAAAGATTAGTTCCTAAAAACTATTCTTAGTCATTGTACTATTGGCAGTGCTAAAAGATTGGTACATGCCAAAAACTTCTTACTTATGAAGTAAACAATCAGCACCATAGATTGAAATATGATGATATTTTAGGATAGCATGTGCTTATTAGAGAATAAGTTTACTCAACATGACCTGAAATGGGAGTTCCATCTGGTGGTCTCACTTGAATGAATATGGAATATATTCTCACATGTCAACAATGTAAGTGATCCTTTGACTTGAAATGCTTGATCATCTTATATGTGTTTCATCATACTTTGATTTCTTCTTTACGTGTAAATGCCGTAAATTTTCATGTACTTGGTGTTATCTATAAATAATAATTTAGACAATTAAGATTAAATATGTGATTATGTTAGACTAACCTTATTTTTATACTACATAAAAAATTTAAATTAATTACATAGACATACATGTATATATATGTATGCAATATTTCATTTATTCCTCAAGATTAATGTGTATATATATATATATATATGTACAAAGGTATACAAATGTACACATATAATTATATATATATATATATATGTATGTATGTATACATACATATGAGCCCGAGAGCTTCCTTTAGTAATCTATGCACATATAGGATGGGATGGTTTTGTCAGTGGAGGTTAAGCATACGTAAAGGAAATAGAAAACGGTGAACAAATGGGATGATGGCAGTAAGAACCGAAACACCATGCCTCCTGCATACACCCACCCTCTGCAGAAACTGCGTCCCTCTATGCACACTCCTGCACACTTACTTCCTGCACCCCATGCCTTCTGTCGAACTCACTCCCATTCCCCTCCACCCATACGTTATTGAGATGTCTGCCCTGCCCCAAAAATCCTGAACGCGCATAAAGAGTAGGAAACAAAGGAAATTTGCAGGGGAGAAGGAAACACACGAGATGAAGTAGAGACTGGAGTTGCGACGAAGAGAGAAGCAGTGGAAACCTCTCTAAGTTTTTCTTTCCATCGCTGTTACCAGAAACCTTTCAGTAGGTGAAAGGAACGTCCCTGCAGTGGGAAAACCAACGAAGAACAGAGGACACAATTGCTCTGTAACTTGAGATCAAGGGCAGGAGAACCTATGGAAGAGGAAACAAAAAACCCTCTGTATTCTCCATTCTCATCCAAACCTACTGAAGGAAGGGAGAGTAGGCAACATGCAAAGCACAAAAGAGGGAGGAAATGAGATGCTCCCTCTGTCAAATCGAAACAGGAGGAGGATGAGCCATAGTTTTAAATAGCGGCCGCTATCCGAGATAGCGGCCGCTATGCGTGAAATAGCGGGTGTCACACCCGCAATGACCTAATTGATCCGTTATTACCGTTATCGAGGACCGTTATTACCGTTATCGACTGTTATTACCGCTATCGATGATCGTTATTACCGCAATCGATCGTTATTGTCGCTATCATCCGTTAAAAAAATTATGCAATATTAAAAAAATTCACGACCGCGATGACCGCAATAATCTCCGTTATGTCCGAAACCGCAATAAACGCAACGCAACCAAAAACGTGACCGCAACCGCAATTTAAATCCCTGGGATGAGCTGAGAAGGGGAAGGGTGTCTTAGAGGTTGGTTGCTGAACAAGGATAAAAGGTCGGGGATCGAAGCTGAAACAGAGTAGTTGAAGGAAGGGGATGCAAGAGACAAGTGGGCGTGCATGGTAGGCAAACAGAAACTGGAAACCGAGAAGAAGGCTGAAACCAAAAACAGGGGACTGAAGACCGAGAGAGGTGAAGTGAACGGTGGAGGCTAGAAGGAAGAGGATGAAGATGGTGGCTATGACGAGAATGATGGAAGAGGAAGTAAGATAGCACCGAGAGCTTGGGAGAACGTTGAACAGTGCCATCGTATAACAGTGAAGATGAAAAAGAAGAAAGAAAGAAAGAAAGAAAGGATTTTGCGGGAAAAGAAAAGGAAATTAAAAAAAAAGAAGAAGATATATTTATATATATATATATATATATGTATGTATAAAGGATTATATATAAAAATATATCAATAGAAGTACTAAAGATAGAATAGAGGTACAGAGAAAATTGAGAAAATCGGGGAAAAGAGCTCCAAAGACGTAAACTGAATAAAGCGGACCCATCGACTCACAAGGTTGAGGATAACGATTTCTGACAGACACCGAGGTAAGAAAAATTATGTGTGTTGCTAGAGATAGATTCACGTATTTTTCTGTGGATTTGTAGATAATGGATCCTAGGCCGAATATACAGATATCAAAATCGTAGAAGGCATTAGGCCAATTTTATGGTACCGAAAATTACAAAAAGCTTTAGTCTCGATTATATGACCTATCTACACCGACATAAATTTAATTTAATTAAATATATATCAATATAGTTTTAATTATTGATTTTAGTAAAAAATCCCTGATTAAATCACCATATCTTATTTACTGAGATTTTTAATCGAAAAAGGGCTAGTCAGCCTCTTTTAAATTGTTTTATGAAACAAACTGAATTTATAAGCGATTTAAAGGAAATGATTTTCGTATAAAGTTATTCTGATGATATGTGCTTGAGTGCATACTGACTATGTGTCGTACGGTCCGACTCGCACTGATTTTGAGACAAAGGCGATGGTTAAATCATGCTGTATTTCTGTTTGTTTTTCTTTCTGTGGTCCACGGAGTACGATATACTATGCGACACACATATGAGTGCGATGTACCGTGTATTTTGGTCTTCGGACATTCTGATTCTATTCTGTGAGCCATTAGGGTAGCTGACCACTTCCACGGCGATTGACATCCCGGCACACCTGATCAGTGAGTCCCGGAGTCACCGACATTAGCCAGTTGTCATTTATGAATTTTGATATAGCATGTCTTACCTTATCTTGTCTATTTGATTTTCTGAACTGACCTTATGAACGGTATCGTCTATTTAATAGTCTGGATTTGACTATATGAATTGTGAAAATCGTTTATTCTACTGCTTAAAGTTTTGGAATTTTGAAATTACAGGAGTAAACTGATTACATTATCGTTGTTGATTATGTTATCGATTTCCCACTACGGTCTTTGAATTTGGTAATTTATCCTTATGTTTTTCATGAGATTTCCTAGTTTAGCGAATACATATTTATAGGTAGTGTGTTTATCTACCTGCAACATATTTTTCTTACTGAGCACATTGAGCTCATCCCTTACTTTCCTCCAAAGAGCCTCGTCAGTAGCTGGGATCAGGTTCTATAAGTTGAATTATCTCTCACAGTCATACGTCAGCAAAGTATTCATTTGTGTTTCAGGTATACCCAGTATATACATTCATTTTGTATCTAAATTTTGCAAGTACAGTAATATTTGGGAAATGTGTCTGGAGAATGTGAACATGAATATTTTGTAAAAGAACAATTTCGCTAATTAAATTGGAAAGTATTATCATTGTTTTTGTTTAAATTTGTTACTCAGAAATTAAATTGAACAATTGGGTTTATTGTTCCGATTTATTATCGACTCATAGCCCAACCATTTTGTATCGTAATTTGGGTTATTACAGAAGTTGGTATTAGAGCGAGATTTGCCTGATATGAGTCGATATTAGGAGTAAGAGAAATTTTAGAAAGTTCACATTCCCAACATTACTGTACATTATTTAGATACAAATGGGTATACTTAACTGTGTTTTACTAAGAAATTGCTACTGAATGCAGGAAAACGATTAGATATGGCTGGTAGACTGTGAGGTCGACTGAGAGAGCGTGATGGTAGGTCATCTCCAAGGCCATGAGGATAGGCCTGAAAGCTAGGGTGGCCCCTCAGTTCAGCAACCCACTCGTAACCCTACTAAGAGCTCCGAAGTCCGAATTACTAGTTTAGAGTGGGGTATGGAGTCAATACTGAATCTGATTGGGCAAGTGATGGCGAGATTGGATAACACATCAGACACTGCTGCTTAGGCTGCACCGACTACTCCAATAATCGTACCTGATACGCCCACGCCAGCCTAGACAGCGCACATGCCACAAGCGAAAGAACCTTCTACATCTCTGCCTACTACATTATCGTAAACCCCACCTATACCTCATTCACCGGAGCCAGTGGCCCCACAGCAGCGCAGTAACGAGATGGGATATTATTGTGAACTAGATAGGCTGAGGCAATTTTAGAAATTTAAGCCCCCGTCTTTCAATGGGATTAAGAATCCAGTAATTGCAGAAGATTGGATAAATGAGATGGAGAAGCTCTATGGATTCTTCTGATGTACATCTACCGAGAAGGTAGCTTTTGCAACTTTTGTATTAAAGAGAGAAGCTGAACACTGGTGGAAGTCCACCCGACTGATTCTGAGAGCCAGACATGAGGTGATTACATGGGATTTGTTTCTTGATGCTTTTTGGAGGAGGTACATCCCGGATACTACCCAGGGGAGATTACAGATAGAATTTTTAAACTTTACTCAGGGGAATAAGTCCGTGGACAAGTATGAGTCTAAGTTCACCTCACTTTGGAGATATGATCCGACACTATGGATAATGAGGTAAAAAAGGTCCGAAAGTTTATGGAAGGACTGAGGCCTTCGATTCAAGCCCGACTAGCTTCGTTAGAACTTAGTACTTTTGAGGAAGTGGTTCGTCGGGCCCAGCTGTACGAACAGGATTATGAGATGCATGCCTCCGAGTTCAGCAAAGTGGGCAGAGGTAAGGATCAGGATCGAAAGAGGTTAGCTGGGGATAGGAGTGGTAGAAAGAGTAGAAGGCCATTGTTTAAGTGACAGAGGTATTATAAGGAGTGACGGGGTAAGACTGTTAAGCCCCCTATCTATCCGTCCTCAGCTCCTACTAAGGGGATTGTAATCGAAAGACCTTAGCCTAATTTTGAGGTATGTAGACACTGTGGGGGAAATCATGGTTGGGTCTTGTTATTGGATGACAGGGGCTTGTTTCAAATGTTGCAAAACGGGGCACGTGTTCAAGAATTGTCCAGAGAATATCAGCTTAGCCCCGCAGAAGAGTATAAAATAGTTGAGGACACCTGCTACTACTACCTCTGCACCGAGGAAGAAGGCTACAGCGAAAAAAAAGGGCAACAGGTTGTAGGACAGAGACGAGTGTACGCCCTTTAGCATGAGGCAACTGAAACTGATGCACCAGCAGAAGCGTTTAAAGGTACCATTCTGATTTTTGATATTAAAGCAGTAGTTTTATTTGACTTTGGTGCAACTCATTCATTTATATCGTTCATGTTTGCATGTAAATTGACTTCTTATGTACAACCTAAACCAACGGGAAGGATGTTAATGATTAGGACAACAATGAAAGATAGTCAAATGATGGAACAAGTATATAAGGATTGTTAGCTCAAAATAGGAGACAGGAATATGTTAGCATACCTGATCCTATTAGACATGTATGATTTTGATGTGATATTGGGCATAGACTGGTTAGCAATAGATCAAGTTGTTCATAATTGTCATAATAGGACAATGAACTTTTATTTGCTCGAAAAATTTGTTGTAAGTTTCTCTGAAAAGTAATGAAAAAGAATTGGTAGTTTAATGGTAAAATTCTCACTAACTATATGAAAAATGTTTTGAAGGTTACATTGCCTATGTAATCGATACAGACAAGGCAAGTCCGAAGTTGAGTGATATTCCCGCGGTCGGAAAGTTTCCCGACGTATTCCCGGATGATCTACCGGGATTACCTCTAGATAGGGAGATGAAGTTTTGTATTAACTTAGTACTTGGTACTAAGCCGATATCGAAACCGCCTTACAAAATGGCTCCTATTGAGTTAGAAGAGTTGAGAAAGTAATTACAGGAATTACTGGACAAGGGGTTCATCAGACCGAGTGTTTCACCATGGGGTGCACCGATATTGTTTGTCAAGAAAAAAAATGATAGTCTTAGGCTGTGCATCGATTATATATTGCTCAACAAGGAAACCATCAAGAACAAATATCCCCTACTTCGTATCGTTGATTTATTGGACCAACCACAAGGAGCACATATCTTTTCCAAAATTGATCTGAGGTCAGGGTACCATCAGTTGAAGATCAAGAGTGAGGACGTACCTAGGACAACTTTCAAAACCCGATAATGGACAATATGAGTTTTTGGTTATACCTTTTGAGTTGACAAATGCTTATGCAGCTTTCATGGAACTGATGAACGAAGTACTTAAGCCGTATCTGGACAGATTCGTTATAGTTTTTATTGATGATATTTTGGTATATTTGAAGTCTAGAGAAGAACATGAGCAACAGTTGAAAATGGTTCTGCAAACCCTCAGGGAGAAGAAGTTGTATGCCAAGCTCAGCAAGTGTGATTCTTGGCTAGATTAGATAGCTTTTTTGGGTTACATTGTGTCTAAAGACGGAGTGTCTGTAGATCCATCTAAGATCGATGCTGTAGTGCAATGGGAAAGACCCAAGACTGTTACTGAGATTCAATTTTTTTTGGGTTTAGTCGGATATTACAAAATGTTTGTCGAGGGTTTCTTTAAGTTGGCTACTCCTCTGACATAGCTTACAAGGAAGAATGTTCAGTTTGAATGGAGTGATTGATGTGAGAGGAGTTTCCAGGAGTTGAAGCACAAACTAACCATCGCACCTATTTTGACTATACCCACTAGTTTGGGAGACTTCTCGGTGTATACAGATGTGTCCAGTCAATGTCTAGGATGTATGTTGATGCAGCATGGAAAGGTAGTTGCTTAAGGTTCTTGTCAACTAAAAGATCATGAGAGGAACTATCCGACCCACGATTTGGAATTGGCAGCCATAGTGTTTACACTGAAAATATGACGTTATTATCTGTATGGAGAGAAGTTCTAGATCTTCACAGACTATAAAAGCCTCAAGTATTTATTTTCGTAGAAGGAGCTGAATATGAGGCAGAAGAGGTGGATAAAGCTTTTGAAAGATTATGACTGTGAAATCCTTTACCACCTGGGAAAGGCCAATGTTGTAGTAAATTCCTTAAGCAGAAAAAATATCGAGTTGATATCTTATATGATGATTCGGGAATACGAACTACTAAAACAGTTTGCGAATCTCAACTTGGACATTGAGCCATCTGACACTGCCAGCTATGGTGTGATAGCTAGCTTGAGAATAGAATTGGATTTGATCGATAGAATTCGACAAGCTTAACGTACTGATCGATATTGTACAGATGTGGCTAGTTAGATCCAATCGAAAACTATGACGGATTTTGAAGTAAGCCCTAATGACCTACTGAGGTTCAAAGGTAGAGTATGTGTTCCCAATGATACACAGCTGAAGAAACTGATACTGACAGAAGCTCATTCCTCGAGGTATACTTTACACTTGGAGAGTAATAAGATCTATTAGAATTTGCGAAATGTGTATTCGTGGTCAGGGATGAAGAAAGATGTGACCGAGTTTGTGACTCAATGTCTGGTGTGTCAACAAATTAAAGTAGAGTATCAGAAACTTGCAGGGTTGTTACAGCCTTTATCGATACCGACATGGAAATAGGAGCATATCACTATGGATTTCCTTATGGGATTGCCAAGGACCCGGAGAAATCATGATCCAATTTGGGTAATAGTCGATAGACTAACAAAGTCCGCTCACTTCTTGGCTATGAAGTCTACGGATACATTGAGTGCCCTAGCGAATTTGTATGTGCCGGAGATTGTAAGATTACATGACGTATCAGTGAACATTGTATCTGACAGGGATTCCTGGCTCACTTTGCACTTCTGGGAACATTTTCAAGAAGCCATGGGAACCCAACTGAATTTGAGCACAACTTTTTATCCTCAAACAAATGGGCAATCAGAGAGAACTATTCAGACTTTGAAGGACATGTTGAGAGTTTGTACTCAAGATTTTAAAGGCTCTTGAGATGACTATTTACTGCTAGCGGAGTTTGTATATAATAACAGTTACCACTCAAGTATCAGAATGACACCGTATGAAGCGTTGTATGGTCAAAGGTGTCGTTCGCCAATTGGATGGGAAGAAGTGGGTGAAAGAAAGATATTTGCTCTCGATCTGGTTAAGCAAGCTTCTGAGGATGTACAATTAATTTGTGAGAGGCTGAGAACAAGTCAGAGCAAACAAAAGAGTTATGTTGACCAAAGACGAAGACCCTTGGAATTTTCAGTAGGAGATTCAATGTTTTGAAAGTTTCACATTCCAAGGGAATAAATGAGGTTTGGGAAGAAAGGAAAGCTAAGTCCCCGTTATATTGGACCATTCGAGATCTTAGACCGAGTGAGAGACAAAGCTTACAGATTGGTGTTACCGCCATAATTATTGAGTATCCACAATGTCTTCCACATTTCAATGTTACGCAAGTACCACCCAGATCCGACGCATGTGATTAAGTATAAACCACTGGAGTTAAATGAGGATATGACGTATGTGGAGAAATCGGTTCGGATATGGATAGGAAGGAGAAGGTATTACAGTCTAAGACAATTTCACTAGTAAAAGTTCTGTGGCAGTATCACACCTCAGAGGAGGCCACGTGGGAATTAGAAAGCTTGATGCGAGAGAAATACCCGCATCTGTTTAAGGACTAATGTACTCTTAAATTTAGGGACCAAATTTTCAAGGTAGTGAGAATGTAAATACCGAAATTTTCATGTACTTGGTGTTGTTTATAAATAATAATTTAAGCAATTAAGATTAAATATGTGATTATGGGTAAATTAATTTAAGTATAAATATTAGACTAACTTTATTTTTATACTACATGAAAAATTTAAATTAAGTACATAGGTATACATGTATATATATGTATGCAATATTTCATTTATTCTTCAAGATTAACGTGTAGATATATATATATATATATATATATATATATATAAATATATATATATATAAGAGTATATACACATGTATACTTACATATGAGCCTGAGAGCTGCCTTCAGTAATCTATGCACATATATATTGGATGGGATGGTTTTGTCAGTGGAGGTGAAGCATGCGTGAAGGAAATAGAAAACAGTGAACAAATGGGATGATGGCAGTAAGAACCGAAGCACCATGCCTCCTGCGAAGAAGAAGAATAAGAAGAAGAAGAAGACGAAAAAGAAAGAAAGAAAAGATTTGGCGGGAAAGGAAAAGGAAATTCAAAAAAAAAAGGAAGAAAAAAAAAAAAAATATATATATATATATATATGTATAAAGGATTATATATATACATATATATATATATATATATATATATATATATAAATATATAAATAGAAGTATTGAAGATAGAATAGAGGTACAGAGAAAATTGGAAAAATCGAGGGAAAGAGCTTCGAGGACATAAACCGAATAGAGCAGACCTACTGACTCGCAACGTTGAGGCATTGACGATTTCTGATAGACACCAAGGTAAGAAAATTACGTGTACTACTAGATATAGATTCACATATTTTTCTGTGGATTTGTAGATAATGCATCCTAGGTCGAATATACAGATATCGAAATCGTAGAAGGCATTAGGCCGATTTTATCGTATCGAAAATTACAGAAAACTTTAATCTCGATTATATGGCCTATCTACACCGACATAAATTTAATTTAATTAAATATATATCAATATAGTTTTAGTTATTGATTTTATTCGAAAATCCTTGATTAAATCACCATAACCTATTTACTGAGATTTTTAAACGAAAAATGGTTAGTCAGTCTCTTTTGAATTGTTTTATGAAACGAACTAAATTTATAAGCGATTTAAAGGAAATGATTTGCTGATAAAGTTATTTTGATGATATGTGCTTGAGCGCGTACGGATTGTGTGTCGTACAGTACGACTCGCACTGATTTTAAGGCAAAGACGATGAATAAATCATGTTGCATTTCTGTCTATTTCTATTTTTGTGGTCACGGAGTACGATGTATCGTGCGACACGCACGTGAGTACAATGTACAGTGTATTCTGATCTTCGGACATTCTGATTCTGTTCTGTGAGCCGTTAGGGTAGCTGATCATTCCCACGACGATTGACATCCGGCACTCCTGATCAGTGAGGCTCGAAGTCACCGACTTTAGCCAATTGTCATTTCTAAATTTTGATATAGCATGTTCTGTCTTATCTCGTTTATTTGATTTTTTGAATTGATCGTATGAACGGTATCTTCTATTTGATATTCTGGATTTGACTGTATGAATTGTGGAAATCGTTTATTCTACTGCTTAAAGTTTTGAAATTTGGTATTTATGGCAGTAAACTGATTACATTATCGTTGTTGATTCTGTTATCGATTTTCGACTCCGGTCTTTGAATTTGACAATTTATTCGTATGTTTTTCATGAGATTTCCTAGTTTGGTAAATACATATATATATGTAGTGTATTTATCTACTTGCCGCGTATTTTTCTTACTGAGCATGTTGAGCTCACGCCTTACTTTCCTCCACAGAGCCTCGTCAGTAGCTGGGATTAGGTTCTGTAAGTTGAATTATCTTGCACAACCATATATCAGCAAAGTATTCATCCATGTTAAAAGTATACCCAGTATAGACATCCATTTTGTATCTAAAATTTGTAAGTACGGTAATGTATAGGGAAATGTGTATGGGGAATATGAATACGAATATTTTGTAAAAGAACAATTTCGCTGATTAAATTGGAAAGTATTGCCATTATTTTTATTTAAATTTATTACTAAAAAATTAAATTGAATAGTTATATTTATTGTTCTGATCTATTAAATTGAATCGTGGATTGAAAATTTTAAAAATTTCCATTGGGATGTTTTAGGAAGAAATTATATTGTATACTTAATTAAACATGTTTAATTAAGTAGATTTAATTAAATAGTTTAATTAAATCCTTATGGCCCACATTAATTATAATGGATTTAATTTAATGGTTTAATTAAATTCAATAATTAATTAAAAGGTTTAATGGGCTTGACTAAAAGAAGTTTGGTCAAGAAGATTTAAACAAAAGATTTAATTAAATCATAAAACTTATCTTTTAATTAATAGAGCATGGATTGGCCAACCCAATTAAAGTAAGTTTAATTGGTTAATGGACTAGAATTTATTAAATGGTTTAATTAAGTCTTGGGCTTTAATAAATTATAATTTTAAATAAGTTCAAAAGCTAGTGAAACTAGAATTAAAAAATATTAATATATAAATATTCATGTTATGACTCGACATTTTACCTCCATGTGAATTGCTGCACCTCAGGGGAATAATACCCCGGGACGTGTAACAACAAGAGCAAAATAATCTATGTGATTTACGGCATCTTACCCTCATGAAACCTTGTGAATTATGGTATAAAATGGAAGAGAAAGGTCTTCTAATATTGTCAATACCCTTTAGATATAGATGTTATTAGAATAATTGTTGCAAAACATCCCAACAAACTTTTATTTTGCCCTGTAAGAAACCCTGTGCTTGCCGCCTATCTTTCTATGTGCAAGATCAAGAAGTGTTCTTGATATACCTTGGTAGTAAGTTTCAATAAATTCAAGTTACTAGGATAGCTACATCTATAACACAACCTTATTGAAGTTCGTGTGCTGCTCATGTGGATCACCGTTAAAGGTCGAGCAATTGAATAGTTTTGATTTGGCTAGAACAAAAAACGTGTATGAAATCAACTTGGGGTAAGATTTTTAGATTGCGAGATTCAATAATCAATGTTTAAAATTTTAAACTTCATGTTTACTTACAATATAGATAAATTAATTTTATTTGGTAACCAAGTTGATCATGCGTATGCTTTGTTATTTCTTTATTTACTTTCCGCTGCGTTATATGATTAATAATATAATAATGTTAGCATTAGCCGAAGCATGGTGAGGAAACAAACCTTCACTAATCGACAATGTTGAGGAGTTGCTTCCAATTGTCTACACTTCAACGGTTGGTGAAGCCTGCCAAAAGTGTGGAAGCATCTCCAGGAGTCCTCAAGATTTCTTAATTTGGTTTTTATGTAAGGTTAATTACTTTGTATATATGATTTGTTTAAGTTTATTTAATGTTTATTTACTATTTATTTAATATTCGTAAATACGTGTTTATAAATATATTTATGAAAATTTTATGAAAATATATTCGTAATCATGTATTCATGAACATGTCTTTTTATAATTTTCACAAATGCATTTATTTATATATATTCATAAAAGTGTTCGTTTAAGCTAAACGAACTCATTTGTAAAAATTTCAACAACCTAATAAATTAACAAACCAAGCTTGAATAAAAAAAAAAAAATTCTTATCAAACATGAACCAAGCACGTTTATAAATATAAACAAATAAACAAATACATTGTTTGATTCGTTCATATTCGATTCATTTGCAGTCTTAAAAACAGAGTGTTTTACATATATTTTTTATATTTTCATATAAGATCAATATTTTTGTAAATCAATTGTTAAATTCAACAACCTACTCCTATATATTATGTATGTAAATTTTTGAGTCAATCTAGTATTTTTATTATTTTAATTGAGAATAAATTTTTTTTAATATATATTAACGATTGAAATTTTATTCTTATAAAACAAATAATTAGACATTTCTTTATTAACTTGAAATTTTGCATGCATAATTTACATGAATAGAACATAAAATTCTATGGTCGAATTTAAAAAATGTTCTCATTTTTTCTATGTAACCATATGTATTTTCATTCATTTCATGGTCTGAGATTAATCTTGTTTGGATTGAAAGTGAATTCAAGTAAAACTCTTTCAATAATGGTGACTCAAAGATTCGAACCTTAGTTAAATACCTAGGAAAGAAGTCCACTTCCACTTATAAATAGTATAAAATGATATAAAAATGTGTAAAACTAAATTAGTTTAAACTAACAAAAATGGATCCCTACTTTTAATGAATCTCACACACACGTGTATGTGAAATTCATTAAGTTTCAGAGTTTCAATTTCAAATATATAAAGAAAATAACATTATCTCCTACGCAACTTCTAAAATAATCAATAAAAAGTATTCAAAATGCGCTTTCCCCTACAATAATTTAGTATAAAAAGATTGTACTTTTGCCCACATCTAGATTATTAGTTTTATCATGGTTTAACTTTATATTAACCAACTGATGAACTCTTTAAAAAAATCTAGAAAAAATGATAATTAATATTTGAATATCCTAAATAAATAATTTTGTTTTTAATTTATTTAATAATCATTTCATGCATCAATAATCAATGAATTGGGGTTATTGGGGAGAAAAATCAATTGGTTTTTGACAGATTGGCCTGAAGAAAGCAAGTAGAATTGAATCTTAGTTTAAAAAAAATAAAATTAAAGATGTAAATTTATAATAATAGTATGTATACCTAATAGAAATTTTTTTCATAAAAGTAAAAAAAAAAAAAAAATTGTTGAGAAAACTTAAAGATAAAATCCCAAAAAGAAAAATTCACTAGAGTTGAAAATTGAAACCTATAAAAAATTAAAAATATTTTTACTCATATAGAAAGATCTGATTATGAGCCGAGTTACACATCTAAGTCGAAAGTTCACCTGATTTTTGTATGAATTTGAACAAAAATATTAAAATTATAAAATGAGCTTAGGTTAACAAATGATACTCAATTAAAAATGAACCGAGCCTTAATCTTGCCTTTAAAAGCTTAGGCCTAACCTAAACCAATCTAATTTTTTATAACCAATATTTTAAGATCATTTTTTACAATAATGTTAATGTATAAAACATCGTTAAGTTAAATGTTACAATTATATAAACTACAATTAAAAAAAACTATATCAGCATTTTTTAAAATAATACTTTAAAATATTTCAAAAAATACATATACAAATTTAAACTGACTTAAAATCCATAATATACTAGCTAAATTTGACAAGAAACCAACCCAACAGATCTGCGTACTAAAGACACGAATTTATATTAACCCAACAAATAATATTTTCTTATCTAAAATCCAAAAACCTTAAAAGTCTATAAAATATTTGGATTACACTCAAATAATGAAATATCATAACTGTCCACTTAAATTTCATAAACCCAAATTTATTACAAGAAATTTTTATAAACCCAAATTTATCCCAAAGCTGTCAGATAAGCCAACAGCCAAGTAGCCAAGTTACGTTTAATTTAATTAATGGTTGATGGTTCATTCCCTTCCTAAAAAAAAATAAACCTTTTTGTCGAACAACGTGTTCCATGTTATAGTAAATAGCATCATCTAACGTCGAGATTAATACTCTGGAAATTCGATTCCTATGATTCCGCTTAGCTAATTCAGAAATAAGATATGCTTCCCCTGCAATAATACAAGATCAAGGCAAATTAAGGCTCCAATATCTCTGTTTATTTACCTCTGATCTTAACTTGAAGAGTCCAATGAACTCTTCCTTCTGGGAGAGGTATGAATTTTGGCAACTGCAACGGCACCTCAAACTCTCCAAATGTCGACAAAGGTGTTGGTACGTACAGATTTTCAGGTTCAATTTGCACACAAAGCTGCCTTGCAACCTGAAACAGTATGCTTGGAATTAATCAGCAACAATGGAGTACATGGAAATAACAAAAATTTAGTGTCCCAAATCCACATCTCCAACGTTTATGGGTAGCTCATTAAAAAAAAAAAAAAAAAAAAAAATGCCACACCTCCGAAAGATTTTAAAAAGAACTTCACAGACTACATTCTTATCTTAGAGACCAAAACTATCATAAGCTTCTATAGACATATCTCACCCTTTGCAATTGCTAGGGCACTTGTTTTTCCTTTTGCAAACACACAAGCTCATATATAACACTAAACCAGATATAACAGAAGGAGACTGTCTATTATAGGTATGTGAGACAAACTATTACTATCAATAGGAACACAGCCATACCTCAGAAATAAGTTCATCTTTTGTCACAGGTGAGCGCAACTCGATTGGATCATCTTTGGTAGCATAAGCCTGAAACTTTTCAACATCGATGAATCTCCTCAATACCTATATAATGCAATACATAGACAAAAGGCCAACATAAATGCAGTTATGTTTCCTATCTTCAACAAACTTTTGAAAAGATAATTGCTCAGCAATAACAAGTTAAATCAATTATCACTTTCTAGCATCTTTCAAAAAAAAAAAAAAAAAAATTCCTAATTCATATTCTTAACACCATTGTTTAACAACATATGCTTAGAGCGGTTTTTGTTAGCCCACCAATAGAGGGTCAAGGTCCAATGTTTCAGTCCCCTGTCCCTTGACCTTGTTCCCCCAAACCTTTTTTTTTTAATTATAAAGACATTGCAATGTTATTGGCCACCGGGGCTCTTGTTTGTGTGTGTGTGTGCATGTGTTCCTAGATTAAGGGCTTTATAGATAAGGAACTAACCAGACAGGAATTAACTAGACGAATTGCTGCCTTTTCATATTCTTTCGTCTTATCTTCCACATTCTTTGTAAATACTTGAACCTCCTCTTCCTCGGGTTGATAAATCTGATGTGCAAGTAGAATACTGGCAAGTTATATTAACTGAAAATGAAAATTGTTGATATCCCCCATATCAGAAGTAACTCCAGTGAATCAAGATTTCGCAACAGTAACTTAAATTGACAAACTAGATAAGCAGAATGTGCATAATTATCTAAAACAAAGAATGGATTTTTACTTCATCATTATCTAATATCCATAAGCAACATGTGAATCCTCAAAAAAGAGCGAAAGAAAATGAGAGTAAGAAAGAAATTATATAATTGCATCAGGGAATGTACTTCCTCCTTAATGCTGTAATAGCAGATGATACACATCTAAGAAATGAAATGACTTAAATCATAAACAGCAAAAACTAACTGCAAACCAGCAGCAATATGAAAACATTCTACCATGACAAGCTCATTTTTCCCAGAATGTGCCATAACAAAAGCTTTATACGAGAGTTGGTATGCATATAGATGTGTGTGTTTAAGGGAGAGCACATTGACGTGTGTGTTAAGATGAAAGTTAAATTTTAATCAATATCGACTCACAAACTTCTTTTATAAAGTTTCAAGCATCAGACACAGATTATATTCAACATTGAATGTAGTCAATTAAACGGGGAAGAAAGTAACCTTACACAGCTCCCGGTCAGGTGGTTGCGAAAATAACCAGGAGCAACTTTGACAGTTTCACCAGCTTTGCCTAGCTTCTTAATGCTCTAAACACATGGAAGGAAAGCAAAAAATGAGTAATAAAATTTTCTACATATATATATAAAAGGAGATTATAACAAGAAAAAAAAATGAGATTAACGGATTGGAAGTATTCACCGTTGTAAGAATGACTTCCAACTTCCTGTATCTAACTCCTTGGCAAGCATATAAGAGAGGTTGCATCAAACGATCATGATTCTTAAGATTGGTGTCTTTGATAATTAGCCTGAGAGCATTTCTGCCACACTGGATACAAGCCATCTTGCTCTTTCAAGATTTCTTCCACATAAATACAAAGATTTTAGAAAATTAAAATAACTAGAAATAATTAAAATGCTTTAACGTAACTCTAAATCTAACCGAATACAAACCTATCTTCGATTGACAAGCTCATAATCAGAATTTTGATTAATTAAAAATGAACAAAATTGAAACATATAAAAGTAGAATAATATATTTCAGTATATACAGAAAATTAAAATTTTTAATGGTTAGTTATTCAGTAAAATCTAACCGGAAAAAAAAAACCCGAAAGGAACAGCGAGAAGGAAATGAAGAAGATAAAGATGCGAGACACTAAAAGCATTACCTGAGTATGGCGTCGTTGAGGAAAAACAGCTTGCCGGCGAAGAGCGAGGGATGGAACTAGCTGGGTTAGGCTTTTTTTCTTTCGAGTGGGAAGGGACTGGAACTCTGACAAACAGCAGCCCACTTCTTTGTTCCCTCGTTTCTTCGTTTCGTTATATTTTCGTTGCTGTAAGCCACCCTCATCAGACGTCGTCGTTTTAGCACCTCTCACTCACCCTTAGTTTTATTATTATTATTATTATTATTATTATTCACCGAATGAATCCCCTCCCTCCTTCGTCTCCTTCATTTTTCTCTCATCGAATGAAGTTTAGGAAAATTTTCAGCTTCACTCCATAGAAGCTCGTGTATAGAATGGCCTAGGGTGTCTGATTTCCGTCCAATGAAAACGTTTTTCTCCTTTTGCTGTTAGTTTTCTAGTTTCGTCTCTCTTTGTCTGATAAGCTTCTGTTTTGCATATGCGATTAACTCTTATTTCTTGTACAATTTACGATCTCCTGAATTCGGGTATGCGTTGTGGTTTGATTGCTTATAAAATGGAAAAGCAGTGAAATTTACTAAGCATCATTTTTTTTTTTTGTGACTTTTGTTCTTTGACTGTGCCAGTTTTTGCAATATCTACTTTAATATCTTTTGGTTTTCTTTAGTTTTCATTTTTATTATCAATTCTTTACAATTATTGATTTGACAATTTGAATTGAATTTAATTTCTCTTTAATTTGGAAATTTTAGGGTTGATGAACTCGATGGAGTCAGTTCCTGATAAGTGCTCAAATTGATGTATTCATATTATCTAATGATGTTCTTCTAATGATATTTTATGTCTAATTGAGGTTTCTTAATGTTCATTTATGATTTAAGTGACAAAAATAAGCTTAAGGAAAAAATAGACCTAAAATGACACTTTTTTGTAATTTTTAGCCGGTAAAAGTATTTTGATAATTTTACATTGGATCATCCAAATCGGAGTTCTTTGATAGATTAAAAGTTTTTACAAAGACAACACTAAATTTTAGGAAATCCTACCTCTAGTAGGGTGTGTCTTAATGCAGGGTTAAGTGAAGACAACTTATGCAAACAACCAAGAGACTGAATGAAGAGATCAACTATAATTAGAGGATGTGGATAGCTATTCAAATACTCCGAGATAATTAAGAGGGAGCTAAAATTAAAAATATTAAGTCAATTAGAAGCCTAATTTCAAGATTCCGGATTCTAGTTGAATCCAAATTCTTAGGAAACAAGGAGAACATCGTTAAAAGTCAAATTCTTGTATTAGTTTCATTATAGATAGAGACCTTAGGGGTTGAATACAAAAATAATCGACAACCCTCTTTGTTTCATATAATTTTGCGTCAACTTTATAAAGTTTATAAAAGTTGTTTTCAAAATTTATTTATCTTGCCAATTTTTTTATTTATTTATTTTTGTTTTTGTGTTTTCTTCATATCATAAATAACTAATTTTCTTATTTGGTTGGTAGATATTCTTGATTACAACTTGGTTGCATGATGCTGTGAGAAGCATGACCTTATAATATATTATTGATTAGACATCTAAGATTTTCCTTAACATCTTTTTATGACTGTTAACTAATTTTCTTATTTGGTTGGTAGGTATTCTTGATTAAAACTTGGTTGCATGATGTTGTGAGAAGCATGACCTTATAATATATTGTTGATTAAACATCTAAGATTTTCCTTAACATCTTTTTATGATTGTTAGTTTCAATTTAATAATCTATTGCTAAATTAAAAACTTAAGTCCTCAATTGCTTAATGATTGACATCATTTAGAGAGAGAGGAAAATCTTGTTTAGCCTAAATAAAATGAGTTTATGTGTTTGTTGCTTAATTCAACTCATATATTTTCACAAATCTTAATGCTGCGTTGAAATTTATCTAGAAAGCTTGTTTTAGGTAATTGAATTAGTTAGGGATTAATTACAGAGTTTGTTGTAATTAACTAAGAAGTAAGAAAACATGATCTAACACAACTTATTTGTTGAATGCTTAATTGATAAATTGCTTTAAATTCAATTATCAACATCTTAAATAAAAAAAATCAAGATACATACTAACCAAAGCTTCTTTAAATTGTTAAAAGCGATTCTTTTATATTTGCTTAACTAGTTTCCTTAGTTTTCTTTCAAAACTGATTCCTTTATAAAACCCCTTTTAACGTTTTCTTTATATTCTTTTAGACTATAGTTTTTAAATTAATTCAATTTTTTCAATCTCTGTGGATTCGACCTTTACTTCCCTAATTAAAAAATTAGTGGATTTAGAGTATAATTTATTTTTGGTGAACTCGACACTTACGAGTTCCTAAAATGAATATTTTCGTAAAAAATTTTCAATTTCATCTAGGTTTTTTTTGTGTTATAACCTTAATTCAAGACTAGTCTATTAATTTAAGAAATGGACATGTTAGTCCAAAATTATCAATTTGACAGTAAAAAAATGTTATATTAAGTCATTATTAAAAAATCTATTGACCTAAATATTTGTTACTCATGAAATATTCATAATGTCTTCTTTTGGTATTTAATTAAAATAAATTTTTAAGAAAATGTTTTTTTTAACAAAGAATAGAAATGATTAAATAAGCTCGTAAAGCTAGTTTCATTCATTACAATATCATTCAGAAATTTTGGGTGTTCCTCTATCCAATACATATCTTTTTCAATCACTAAACCATGTTTAGGTAAAGAATGAGTCGTTCCATTTCCTTCTCTTTTAATATACTATAATCTGCAGTCTTTAAAGAGTTCCTTCATTTCTTTTTGCTAATAATTAAAAGGCCCAAGCTTGAGAAGCTCTTTTCAGCATTCCGTAATTTCCTAATAACTACAAGTGCATCTCCTTCTAAAATGATTTTTCTACACCCCATCCATTTGCCATCTCTATAACTTTGTTTACTGGCACCGCTTCCACTACACAAGCTTTATTAACTCAGTTAATTTCTTATGTTGCTGCAATAAGAACCAATCCTTCTTTTCCCCTTATTACAATTCCAGCACCTCCACACCTTCTGTTCAAATCCCACGTGTCACACCCCGACTCCGGGTGCCCTTAATCCATACATATACTACTAACGGTTGGGCTGTGAGCCGATGCAACTACTATATTTCATTCATTTATAGCGGAAATATTAAAAATTCAATTCACACACACTCCCACGCATGTGTTGAGTATACAAAATTAATTGTATTAGTATAATATCTTTACATAACATCCCCATATAATTGTTTATATTTGAAGTATAACTGTGCGATACAATACGATAGATACAAAATGCTTTTGTGTATACAATTCTTATACCTGTGCAACTGGTGGGAGCTGTCCAATACAAAAAAGATCTAGAGACCATCGCACTGTCCTACTTCTCACTATCTGGAGGGGGAAAAATAGTGGGATGAGCAAAACCACAACTCAGTAAGGAAAAGAATGCTAACAGGTAGATATTGTACTATCTACATAGCCCATGCATGATTTACAAAATCATATTTCGTTATAAATGGAAATATTACTAGAAAATGAATTTAAACATCCTTCTCTTATAGGCATTTTCATAAAAAATAATGTTCAATACTTTCATTTAAAAACATGTCATAAAACAGTGATATCACAACACAAGTATTCAAATCAAGACATTTGTCAAATCACATTATCATTTTTCTTTTCACAAATCATTTCTTTTCATCAAATCTCTTTCTTTTATGAGTTTCTCAGTTTTCTCTTATCTCTGATACATGTATGGAATTTTAGGCAAACTAATATCCACGACATATGACCATAGTCAGTGATCCCAGGCCTCACTGATCAGGTGTGCACAGGGAATCACTTGCCTGAAGGGGGATGGGTCAATCCTATCCTTCAGCTCAATCATCATCATCATCCTCATCATATCACATATACTCACGGTGCAATGTACGCCATGTGTAATCTACACAATACTCGTACCCACGTGCACCCAACACGGTACATAGTATTCCCTAGACAACTACACAGTTCAACTTATGCCCTTGGACCCAGTCCATCCACCCTACACCGATGGACTCATCATCCTGAACCATGTTTCATATACCAGGTGAGTAGAATCAGTGGCACACAGTCATCGCAAGACTCTAGCGTGGTATCTCTCAGTGCGAGCAACTGCTTCTAGCACTGTGTCATTTCAGACTTAATAAAACTAGTACGAGCAATGCTCTAGCACTTTTCTAAAAAATCATCATGCAAGATAGACTCCAGCACGGTATACCAAAACCATAGAAACATGTTCGAGCTAAAAACTTCAGCACATCATCATTATAAAACCACGTGCGAGTCATGCTCAAGCACGGTTTATTAAAACATGTAAACATATGCGAGTAAAACTCTAACATAGTCAAACTCATTAAAACAAGTGTGAGCTAAAGCTCCAACATCAATTCACATCTCAAACTGGATAAGTGGTTATTTTTCTCTTTGAAAATCACAAATTATGTTTATTTACGTAGCATGTCGTTCCATGCTAAACATGTAAAACTAGCCTCAGTACTCTCCGGTCTCTTTGTCAGACCCTGTGGAGCTTGCTCAATATCAACCTCCACCTTTACTTCCTCTCAAGTCTCATGTGGTAACGACTAAACACGACTCTCAAGCCTACCCCTACGGCCTCTAGCTCGTGCTCTCGCCCTTCTACCGCGGCTGGTATTAGGCATAATGCCTAGATTCCTACATTCACAACCAATTCTTAGTCAAACCCATCTTAATATACACAGTTGTATCTAAACAAGCACAGTAACATGGGGATGCAATTTTCCAAGTTTTTAAACACTTTAAACACTGACACACATCAGACCAACTCAGCTTTGATACCACCTTCTATCACGGCCCTCAACTTGCAAAAAAAATTGTCACAAATTTTTCGCTTTTTGTTTATTATTTATTATTCATCCTTACCTTACTCTAATTGTGAACAGCTACACCCTCAATAGTTAGGTTGTGTGTCGGTGTTAACCTCATTCAATCATGACAATTCAATTTACATTGTAATTTAGAAGTAAACACTTGTATTCATAAATCAGAGTTGTGGTTTACATGCGTTTACATTGTTTTACATCCTCAAATGTCACATTCAAAATGTTACTGTACTATTGCATGTCTAGATACAAAATTGTACAAATGTGTTACCTTTATGCAGTGGGATGCAACGGACACCAAAAGTCAATCCTCAGTCGCTCTCAGTCTACTAACAGTGCTCTATAGAGGGGGAAAAATAAGGGGGGTGAGCGAACCACGCGCTCAATAAGGCTTCACTATCTACGTGATCGTGATGCCATGCTTAAAGCCATACAATTTCTCGTCATACCTCAAAAGCATTAGTTCATGCTAGTGCTCATGATGTGCAAAGCAGTTCATGCTATTTAAATTTAGTGTACAATTCGAAATCAACGCCTGAAAAATCATCATGTGGAATTCATAAGTAAAGCATGGAAAACCATCATGCAATGTGCACTTAAAACATCTCATACTTTCTCATTTCAACACAAATCAACAATTGTTAGGACATAGCCTCTCCCTTGGACTGTCCTGACCCACAAAACAATTCAATGACATGGATTCATTCATAAATCAAGCGACATGTGAGATAGGCAATATTGTAAACCCCACGAATTTCCTACGTTTAATTAGATTATATTTTAACGGAAGTGTGAATGTTCGTTGTAGGGCTCGAGAATATAGAAGCCGAGAAACCCGTAAATGATAGGGAACCCGAAGATACAAGAAGTGATTAAGCAAATGCAAGTACGAAAGGATTGGAAAATTTTAAAGTATTAGTTGAAAATTGATGATGTAAAAACTTGTATCGGGAATTCGTGAGGAGTGATGAAATCCTGATAATATTTCATTTTCGAAATAATGAGAATTTCATGGAAGGCATGGATATTGTGTCCTTGGATAATCTTACAAGAAAATAGGTATATATAGATATATATAGATATATATACATAGGTGTATATGTATATATAAAAAAATACATGACATTTAAATAGATGGATAATAATATATATATATATATATATATATATATAACAAATATATATATATTATGTAATGTATAGTATTTAATATATAAGTATTAGTAAATGGTAAATAAAGCATGAGACAAGAATATATAAATGGACACAAAATAATAAAAAAATAATAATAAATAATAATAATGATAATACAAACAAACAAATAAACTGAACAAGCAAATAATATTAATATATATATTAATACAAAACATATAAACAAATAATACATACATACTAATATAATATATATATATATTAAAATAATATATATATATATATTATGGCATGTACGGAATTGGCTTAGAAAAGCCAATTCCGTCTGCCATTATTCGCAATTGAAGAGGAAAATCAAATTGTAGGGGTGTTGGGCGGGAACCGAAGGGGAGAAAAGAGAAGAGGAAGAAGAAGAGAAGGGAAGAAGGGTGGCTCAGCTGGGGAAAAGAAGAGAAGAAAAGAAAAGGAAGTGAGAAGGAGAGGGCTGGCCGGGAGAAGAAAAGAAAAGAAAGAAAGGAAGAGGAGGGAAGAAGAGAAAAAGAGAACCAGGAAAACAAATCAGGAGCAGGAGAGCTGATCGGGGAAGGGGAAAAGAAGAAAGAAGGAAATCGAGGAAGAGAAGAACGAGGCTGACCGAGAGAGAAGATTGGAAAGGAGAAGAAGAGAAGCAGCACCTGGAAAACAGAAAACAAAACAGGGGCTGAAAAATGGAAGAAAAATCGAGCGAGGCTAGAAGGGAGCTGACCGGGGCTTGAAGGCTGATCGAGAGGGCTGAAAACTGAGAAGCAACCGAAGAAGGAGACTGAGATTTGGAGCTGATGCAGAAGTGTGCGGAAGGAGAGTAGAATTGAGGCTGAACAGAGGCAACCGAGAGGGGAAAATAGAAACAGGGAAATGGAAATGAAGCAAGCTGAAGCTTGAAGAAAACCGAGAGGCTTGAGGGGAGAAGAAGACTGAACAGGATCGGGCTTGTATTGAAGCAAACCGAGGGCTGAAACAGAGAACGAAACAGGGACTGGAAGGGAAACTCGGAACAGAACGGGAGACAGGTCGGAGCTGAAGCCAACGGAAGAGAAAGGCTGGAACCGAGGCAGGGGAAAAGGAAGAAGAAAAGCATGCCGAGGGCTAGAACCGTGAGGCAGTGAAACGCACTGCACATGCAGAAAAAAAGGGGGGGGGGGGGAAGAAAATCAAGCAAAAAAAAAAAAAAGAAGAAAGGAGAGAAAAGAGGTAAAAAAATCTAATGTACATAAGTATATCTAATTGTACATGTATATATATATATATATGTGTGTGTGTGTGTGTGTGTGTGTGTGATTGTGTATAAGTATGATAAGGTAAAGTATATATATGTATATACATGTATGTATGTTCAATGTACATGTAGATAAAAGTGTATTTATGTGAATAAAATATATATATATATATATATATATTTGGGTATATACATATAGGTGTGTATAATGAAAGGGTATGTTAGTATATGTACATATATTTGATAATGAATAAGGAAAGCCAAGGATAAAATAAATATGAGTTTATACTTAGGTGTATATACATATAGGAGTATATGAAAAATGTGTATATACTTGGGTGTATATACAAATGCGTGTATAAAATAAATGTGTGTTTTAGTATATGTACAAACAAGGATATATATATATATATATATATATATATATATATATATATATATATGTGATAAGAAAAAAAATAAAAAACAATAATATATATATATATATATATATATATATATGAGTGTATATATATATATATATATATATATATATATATATATATATATAAATATTAGGTGCATATACATATGGGTGTATATAGGATGAATTTGTGCTAGTATATATATATATATATATATATATATATATATATATATATATACAAAGAATGTATATATGAGATAGGAAAAGAGTGAAAACAAATATATATATATATATACACATATGGGAGTGTATATATTTGTATTTATGTGTACATATATGTAGAGGTATATAATAAGGTGTATGTCAATAAGTGTACATGAAAAATAATATGTGGTAAGAGAAAATATATAAACGTGCGTATTGACTTAGGTACGTACAATAATACGTACACATGCAGTAGTAACGAATAGGTTACGATTTTAACGCAATTCGGGCAATTCGCACGAATAGGGTGCTAAGTGTACGATTTCGGTGTAGGTGATCGTAGAAGGAATTAAGGGAGGTACTAAGAGGAGTCACCACTCGAGCACGAAGATTTCGATAGATCGAGGTAAGGGGATATAATTTAAAACGGTAATAGTTACTTACCGAAACTTGATAAAGAAAGCTTGCAAAGACATGAAGTATGATTTCCATGCATGTTCCTAAATTATATTTCTGATCAAGACTATGCTCTCTGTGTTTATGTTTTTGAATAATTGTATATAACTGAAATTGATTTTGGAATATGAGCATGTCTTTTGAAATGATCTTTCGAATAAGATGAATTTATTTCGATGTTTTCGTATATGAAAACTATAGTTGTTTTGAGACTAAGGGCCATTTATGTTATATGCTTACGCTTGTCCACTTCGCCTGTGTGGCGTCTGACTCGCTTGTGTGGCGTCTGAACTCGCCTGTGTTGCGTCTGAACTAGCCTGTGTGGCACCTGTATTTCGCCTTCGTGGCGCCTGTATTTCGCCTTCGTGGCGCCTGTATTTCACCTGTGTGGCGCCTGTAATTCGCCTTCGTGGCGCCTGTATTTCGCCTTGTAAGACCCGAATTTAATTAAAATACGAAAATTAAATAAGAAAAGATGGGGGATGTAGGAAGGAAGGTCAGGTAAAATTGATTTCCGAAACAAGAGCAGGGGTAAAATGATAAAAATACCAAAACTCGGTATTAAGGCGATAAGAAAATTTTAATTAAAAATAAGGATGTAAGATATCTTGATCGATAATGAGGAAATTATACAATTTGGGTCAATTGATCAAGATTCGAAAATTTTAAAAATACCGAAAAATTATCGGAACAATATCTCGAAAAGCGCGAAGGAATAATATCAAAAATTTGGAGAAAAATATATTTAATAAATTAAATTTAAATTAAATAAATTAAATTAGAATAAAAATAATATAAGTGTAGATATTTTGGATTTTATGGAGTATTTTAATGAATAGTGAAATAATTAAATAAATAATAATAATAATAATAAAACAAAAAAAAATCTAAAAAAAAAGAATCAGAAAACGGAAATCGGGGAGAGAGAAACCCGAAAACGGAAGCAGCAGACCGAGGGAGACCGGCGAGCCGTCCGGCGGCCAACGGCCAGGCCAAGGGCCGAAAAAGAAAGAGGAGAGGCCGGCGGTCTTCAGGCCATCGGTGACGCGCGCCAAGGACGCCGAAATCTGACGAAAAACAGAGGAAAAGGCCGCGGGAAAGAAATGGTCACCGGCGGCGAACGGCGACGATTCGGGCGAAACCGAGGCCAGATTCTGAAAGCCCAGGCGACGGCGGTTCTTTCTGCACCAGTAGCAGCCGGTGAAACGGCGGGAATCGTTGACGACGACGAAGAGGAAGAAATGGGTTTCCGACGTCGGGGAGAAGAGGCCGAACCGGCGGCATTCCGGCGAGCCCGACCGAAATTGAGGGCGGATCTGTGATGCGGACGACCTTGTGGAGCTACTGGCGGCGGAAGCCTGCGGAGAACCGGCCGACAAGGCAGTGAACCGGCGGTGAACAGGCCGAACCGGAGTGAACCGGGGTGAACCGGCGGGTCTGAACCGGTCCGAACCGGACTGAACTGGTTCAGCCAAAAAGAGAGGAAAAAAAGGAAGAAAAAAGGGAAAAAGAAAGGGAAAAAAATTGGAGAAAATTCCTGTGATGCAATCGAGCTTCGGGCAAGTCGATAAACGGTCAAATTGACTGATTTAAATTTTGAAATATTTTATTTAATTAATTTTGGGCTGAAAACTTACCCAGAAAATTATGGAATTGTGTAGCTCGATAATTGGCATCCACCAAGAGCTCGAGACAGGCTCGATTTGCGGACTAGCATGGAATCTCGGGTAAGTGACCCTTATTTACGACAATTTACATCGTTATGCGTGATATGAATTAAATTCCGCATAAATTGAATTAAATTATGGAAATTTAGATAAATTGTCGTAAATATTAAATTTAGCTATTCGAGAGTTAGAATGAGGCCCAATAAATTGTTGGAGGGCCCAATGAGCCCAATAGGCCTCGATAAAGTGAAAATTAAGTGGAAAACGAGCTTAAGGTCGATTAAGGCCCATTAAGGTGCAATCGGGCCCAATAGGGGTAAACGGGCCCAATGATTTAAATTAAGCCCAAAAAATATTAAATACAATTAAATTGTATAATATCTGACCTGAGGAATATTAATACGCAGTTTCGGGCATTTGATTGGGAGCATATCGAACTGCGCGACGAGACAACAGTGGAAAAGAAAAGGTCAGACTCGACAGGAAAATAAGGTAAGGGAATTCTGCGGACTGCTAGAGGTAACTTTACGCAATTTTAAGTTTATTTGCAGTCTTTAAAAATTACCTGAAGGGTCTAGAGGTCAATTAATAATTTTAGTGCCCCGGATGGGCAAATTACCAAAATACCCTTGTTAAGGGTAAAATTTACAAAGTTAGGAAAAATTGGGAGAAGCAAGAATAAGAGGTTCTTGCTCATTCTGGAGGTGTTTTGATGCATGCATTAGTAGGCTGGCTAACCTTGAAAGAAAATGCACAGCATTGCATACTTTCAACGTGAAATTGTTTTGAAAATTGTTTTGAGGAAACAGAGCCGCCTACGTGTTTTACTGACATGTGACGTGCTAGAACTCAGCTCGCACGATATTTTCGATTTGTGTGATGCACACATTAGTGCTGGAGCGAGAGCTCGCACTAGAGTTTTACATGCATAGGTGTTGGAGTCCAACTCGCACCAGATTCTTATATATATATATGATTTTCGTGACAGGGTGCTAGAGTCTAACTCGCACCATATTTTTATATGATTTTGAGACAGGGTGTTAGAGCTTCGCTCGCAGCAGATTTTTATACGGTTTGCATACAGAGTGCTAGAGCTTAGCTCGCACTAGATTTACTTGATTTGATGAGAGTGCTGAGCATCGCTCGCACTGATTTTTTGAGAACATGTGATGAGCCGTGCTTGGAGCATCGGGTAGACTGTGTGTCACCGATTAAATAGGCCCGCACGTGCGTTTTGAGACATGGCATGTTAAAAACAACCTGATGAGCCCGAACGAGGGATAAGGGTTAGAGAAACAACCTGATAAGCCCGAACGAGGGATAAGGGTTAGAGAAACAACCTGATGAGCCCGAACGAGGGATAAGGGTTGGAGATCCACCTGATGAGCCCGAACGAGGGATAAGGGTTGGAGGACCAGCTGATGAGCCCGAACGAGGGATAAGGCTGGGGGTCCACGGAGTACGATGTACCGTGTGGTATCTTTGTGATACGTTGGCATCTTCGGATGCATGGGATCGGATAAGACCGACGAGATGGATTGACCCACCTCCCGGGCGGTTCCCGATCATGGGAGAACCCGCACACTAGGATCCGTGTAGCTGAGGAACTCCCGAGGACACATATGGCCATAGTCCTGGTTATTTGCCGATATACAGACGTTGCCTAGTCTCGCATGTCGTCGATTTTGATGAAATCAAATTGGGTTTTAAACTAAATTTGCATGATGGTATTTCCATGCTTTTCAAACCCATGTGTGAATGTAAATTGATTTTCATGGTTTTGTGTGAGTCAGGATCACCCGCAGGAGGGGTCGAGTCCTGACTTTATTGTGAAAATTTTAATTGAGAAATAAATGATTTGTAATAATTGCATGTTGAATTTTTCGTGCAAACTTGATTTACATAACATCATAATTCATATCATTTATTTTAAAATGTGTGGAGAAAGGGTGGTTTATACATGGCACCACGTTCATGTAGGTAGTATGGTTACCTACTTGTTCGTAGGATTGCCTTACTGAGCTTGATGTGCTCACCCCTTTCATTTTCTCCCACAGATAATCTCCAGTTGAAGTTGAGGCGACTCAGTACTGCATTCCGGATATCCGCTGCTGCCCATCAACATAAGGTATATACACTTGTACATATTGTATCTACATAAGCATAGCACAATAACATGTTTGTAAGTAACTTTAGGGGATGTATAAATAATGTAAACAATTATAAATAACTGGAGAAAAATTAAGTTAGATGGTAATTGAATGGTGGGACTGACATTGAGCACAGCCCAATTTGTTAGTAGAGTGTGGTCACGATCAGAGGACAGATAAGAATTTAATAAAGAAAATAACAAAATGCGAAAAATTAACTCTGATTTTTGGGTAGTTTGGGTCGTGACACGCCTGTGTGGCGCCTATATTTTGCCTGTGTGGTGCCTGTAATTCGCCTTCATGGCGCCTGTATTTTGCCTGTGTGGTGCCTGTAATTCACCTTCGTGGTGCCTGTATTTCGCCTTCGTGGCCCCTGTATTTCGCTTGTGTGGTGCTTGTATTTCACCTTCGTGGCGCCTGTATTTCGCCTATGTGGCGCCTGTATCCCACCTTTGTGGCATCGAGAATTACCCTTAGGTTCTGAATTCCTTCTACGGAGGATGATCGAGTTATTTTGCCGCGTGATTACTTTGTTATTGCCGCGTGATAAATTTGTTATTGCCACTTGATAATTATATGGCCGATATAGTCTCAATTTGAAAATTTAACTCTGATTTCAGAAATGGATTTTGTAGTATGTGATTTCATATGTATTCCTGTTTGGAATTCTGAATGTACGACCAGTTTCACGTAATGTCTGTTAAGTTTCACGTACTTAAAGAATTACGTTTTAAACCTCGATGTTTCATATTTTCCTTAATCTTTAAATATCATTTATATTAGTTTTCAGAAAGTATCATTATACGCATTATCATGTTTTATATATATTTAAAATGCTAGAATCGTTTTAAATATATCTTTTTACTGGGCTTTTTTTCCAGAAAGCTCATCCCTCTACCTCTCAGATTACTTGCAGTGATCCATAGACGTTACCTGCCGCGTACACGACGTAGGCTGGTGGGAAGAGCTACCCTAGGTTACATTTTGTACACACAAAAAGGTATACATTTACATTCCTGTACCAGACATAATTGTATGCACAGACATATATATTGGAAATATCAGTTGGGATGTAATTTTGTAAGGAACGATGTAAACATTATTATTTTGGGATAATGTTTTGAGATAATATTTGAGATGACTAGTGTTAAATTGAAATAGATGTATTGAGTGGTAAAGATGAATTTGGAAAGTATGCTTGGTAGTTGTGGATATCTAGGATTGCCAAAAACAACTGATTTGCAGGTGGGTATGCCCATATATAAGCTGTTGTGCTGCCGAAATTTCTATCGGCCGTATAAGTTAAAATATGAAAATTAATTACAATTACGAGTAAAGAATTAGGAAAAGTGTTTGACACTACACAGGAATACAACCTAAGTGAATAAGAGAATAAGTGGGTAAATTAAATTAAATTAAAAAAAAATTTCCCAATTTTCGAGGGTCAATGGTCGTTATAGTTTAAGTGGTATCAGAGCGAAGGTTATCTAGTACTGTCAGTGTCGAAAATAAGGATTAAATTACATCCCAATGTCTGTGCTTGTCTGGTTGTAGGTAATGTATACCTAATAACTTTAAGATTCGATCTTTGGAATTACGTGCAGGTATTAGATCACTGCTCGATGAGTGGGAGACGCGGACGTACTCGGAGGCAGGTTTAGCCACCTCCACCTCCTCCACCCGAGCCTGAGAGTCCTCGTACTCGTATGGCTCAGTTTGAGCAGCGATTGGAGCAGTGCCTTGAGCGAGGTTTGGAGTCGATAGCTGCCATGGTTGCCCAACACCTAGGGGCAAATGTTTCTGATTCTGCTGGCATGGCACCAGTTCCTACTCCGATGCAGACTCCTCCGCAAGCACCGCCACCTCCTCCTCCATCAGTTCCTCTAGTACCTATGGCGCCTCAGCCTCTTGTATAGGTCCAGAGGGAGGAGAGAAATATCGGTAGGATGAGAGATTCCCTGAAGATGAGGCCTCGAGCATTTAAGGGAATTAAGAATCCGGTAGAGGCCGAAGAGTGGCTAGTGAGCCTTGGGAAGATCTTCGACTTTCTGGGGTGTTCTGATGTTGAGAAGGTCTCTATGGCCACTTACATGTCGCAGGGCCAAGCAGAGTATTGGTGGGGATCCACTAAGGTCCTTCTGACTGCTCAGCATCCGATGATTAGTTGGGATGCATTCTCCACAGGTTTTAGGAAGCAGTATGTTCCACTAGCTGCCCAGCAGATGTTGAGGATGGATTTTCTGAGTTTGGTATAGGGCAGTGTGACCGTGGATGAGTACGAAAGTAAATTCACCATGCTGATAAGGTATGACCTGGAGATGTTCCAAAATGAAGAGCGTCAGACTGAGAGGTTCTTAGCAGGGTTAAGGCCAGCTATCAGAGACTGTCTTTTGGGGCTATGGATTATGGAATTTTAGGATGCCCTGGGTAGAGCACAGATGGTCGAGAGGGGCCTCAATGTCACCCAGACGGAGTATGGTTTTAAAGGAAGGACCAGAGATGATAGTGTACAGATGGAGTTGGCGAGACAAGATTTTAGGAGGGGCCAGCCTAAGAGGCAGAGGACAGATGAGTCTCGAGCTAGGATTGATAGGCCCATGGCTCCTATGGCTACCCCACAGACTACCAGAGGCTTCCAGCAGTACGAGAGATTATGCACTAGTTGTGGTAATTTCCATAGTGGTGTGTGTCACTGGTCCTCAGAGAGTTGTTTTAGGTGTGGACAGAGGGGACACCGGATTAAAGATTGCCCATTGAATAAGTTTCCACAGCTTCCAGAGCTACTACGACAACCTGAGAGGCAAGCTCCCCAGAGACAAGTCCCACAGAGACGGGCTATCGCAGCAGAGAATGGCAAGAAGCCTATCACTCATGAGAGGGTCTTTGCTTTGGATACAGAGACTGCTGATGCCTCCCTGAGACCATCCAGGGTAAGCTTTTAATTTGCAATCACGAGGCACATGTATTATTGGATTCAAGTTCTACGCATTTATTTATTTATTTATTATATATATATATCACCCCATTTGGCATGTAAACTGCCTGTTAAACTTGAGCCTCTAGATTTCATGTTACACGTTACCACACCCCTGTATAAATCCCAAAGGACTAATATGGTGTATAGGAATTGTGAAAATTAAGATAGGAAATATTGGGATGTTTAGTCAAGCTAAGATGACTCCATTTGAAATTATTTTGAGGAAGCAGTGCGCAATGCGTAATTATGATGATATGAATAGCATATTTCTAAAGTCACTAAGAAAGGAAAGGGTAAAGAGAATGACGGAAAAGAAATCTATAAGGGAAACAGTGACAATGAAAGAGCACAATCACTATGCTGGGAGAATGAATCAGGGAACTGACGGTATACATGAGACTCTAAAGATCGCACTGCTTACATGATGGGTAAAGATAGGGCGTGTTCGGAGTATAGAAACATCCCTGTAAATAGGGAAAGTTTGCCGACACATGATCAAATAATTTATCAAAGTTACCCCTAAACTAAAAGGGGAAGTTCTGGAATTGATTTAGTGGTATCGAATTAAGTACACAAACCACTGTACTGAGTGACTTTGCTTGGATTAGAAGTGCTGAGAGAGCAATTATAAAAGCTATATGAAGGGGAGATTTTTGGATCGAGTGACTCACTTTGGAGTGTACTGGTGTTAAAATTTAAGGAGACTCGGAGTCTCTTGGGTCATAGTGAATTAAGAATAGGTGTAAGTAGGATTACCAAGAACCCGAAAAGGGCATGATACAATCTGGGTGATCGTAGACAGATTGACTAAGAGTACGCACGTCTATTTTGATGGACCCGAATGAATTTGGAGGACCAAATTCTTTTAAGGTGGGGAGAATGTAAACCCCACGAATTTTCTACGTTTAATTAGATTATATTTTAATGGAAGTGTGGATGTTCGTTGTAGGGCTCGAGAATATAGGAGCCGAGAAACCCATGAATGATCGGGAACCCGAAGATACAAGAAGTGATTAAGAAAATGCAAGTACGGAAGGATTGGAAAATTTTAAAGTATTAGTTGAAAATTGATGATGTAAAAACTTGTATCGGGAATTCGTGAGGAGTGATGAAATCCCGATAATATTTCATTTTCGAAATAATGAGAATTTCATAGAAGGCATGGATATTGTGTCCTTGGATAATCTTACAAGAAAATAGGTATATATAGATATATATATACATAGGTGTATATGTATATATAAAAAAATACATGACATTTAAATAGATGGATAATAATATATATATATATATTATGTAATGTATAGTATTTAATATATAAGTATTAGTAAATGGTAAATAAAGCATGAGACAAGAATATATAAATGGACACAAAACAATAAAAAAATAATAATAAATAATAATAATGATAATACAAACAAACAAACAAATAAACTAAACAAGCAAATAATATTAATATATATATTAATACAAAACATATAAACAAATAATACATACATACTAATATAATATATATATATATATATTAAAATAATATATATATATATTAAAATAATATATATATATATATATTATGGCATGTACGGAATTGGCTTAGAAAAGCCAATTTTGTCTGCCACTATTTGCAATTGAAGAGGAAAATCAAATTGCAGGGGTGTTGGGCGAGAACCGAAGGGGAGAAAAGAGAAAAGGAAGAAGAAGAGAAGGGAAGAAGGGTGGCTCGGCTGGGGAAAAGAGGAGAAGAAAAGAAAAGGAAGGGAGAAGGAGAGGGCTGGCCGGGAGAAGAAAAGAAAAGAAAGAAAGGAAGAGGAGGGAAGAAGAGAAAAAGAGAACTAGGAAAACAAATCAGGAGCAGGAGAGCTGATCGGGGAAGGGGGAAAAGAAGAAAGAAGGAAAGAAGGAAGAAGAAGAGCGAAACCGAGGAAGAGAAGAATGAGGCTGACCGAGAGAGAAGATTGGAATGGAGAAGAAGAGAAGCAGCATCTGGAAAACAGAAAACAAAACAGGGGCTGGAAAATGGAAGAAAAATCAAGAGAGGCTAGAAGGGAGCTGACCGGGGCTTGAGGGCTGATCGGGAGGGCTGAAAACCGAGAAGCAACGGAAGAAGGAGACTGAGGTTTGGAGCTGATGCAGAAGTGGGCGGAAGCAGAGCAGAATTAAGGCTGAACAGAGGCAACCGAGAAGGGGAAATAGAAACAGGGAAATGGAAATGAAGCAAGTTGAAGCTGGAAGAAAACCGAGAGGCTTGAGGGGAGAAGAAGACTGAACAGGATCGGGCTTGTATTGAAGCAAACCGAGGGCTGAAACAAAGAACGAAACAGGGACTGGAAGGGAAACTCGGAGCAGAATGGGAAACAGGCCGGAGCTGAAGCCAACGGAAGAGAAAGCCTGGAACCGAGGCAGGGGAAAAGGAAGAAGAAAAGCATGCCGAGGGCTGGAACCGTGAGGCAGTGAAACAGGGCACTACACACGCAGAAAAAAAAGGGGGGGGGGGGAAGAAAAGCAAGCAAAAAAAAAAAAAAGAAGAAAGGAGAGAAAAGAGGTAAAAAAATCTAATGTATATATGCATATCTAATTGTACATGTATATATATATGTGATTATGTATAAGTATGATAAGGTAAAGTATATATACGTATATACATGTATGTATGTTCAATGTACATGTAGATAAAAGTGTATTTATGTGAATAAAAATATATATATATATATTTGGGTATATACATATAGGTGTGTAAGGGTATGTTAGTATATGTACATATATTTGATAATGAATAAGGAAAGCCAAGGATAAAATAAATATGAGTATATACTTAGGTGTATATACATATAGGAATATATGAAAAATGTGTATATACTTAGGTGTATATACAAATGAGTGTATAAAATAAATGTGTGTTTTAGTATATGTACAAACAAGGATATATATATATATATATGTGATAAGAAAAAAAAAATAGAAAGAAAATAATATATATTTATATATATATATATATATATATATATATAAATATTAAGTGCATATACATATGGGTGTATATATGATGAATTTGTGCTAGTATATATATATATACAAAGAATGTATATATGAGATAGGAAAAGAGTGAAAACAAATAATATATATATATATATATATATATATATATATACATATGGGAGTGTATATATATGTATTTATGTGTACATACATGTAGAGGTATATAATAAGGTGTACGTCAATAAGTGTACATACAAAATAATATGTGGTAAGGGAAAATATATAAACGTGCGTGTTGACTTAGGTACGTACAATAATACGTACACACGCAGTAGTAACGAATAGGTTACGATTTTAACGCAATTCGGGCAATTTGCACGAATAGGGTGCTAAGTGTACGATTTCGGTGTAGGTGATCGTAGAAGGAATTAAGGGAGGTACTAAGAGGCATCACCACTCGAGCACGGAGATTTCGATAGATCGAGGTAAGGGGATATAATTTAAAATGGTAATAGTTACTTACCGAAACTTGATAAAGAAAGCTTGCAAAGACATGAAGTATGATTTTTATGCATGTTCCTAAATTATATTTCTGATCAAGACTATGCTCTCTGTGTTTATGTTTTTGAATAATTGTATATAACTGAATTTGATTTCGAAATATGAGCATGTCTTTTGAAATGATCTTTCGAATAAGATGAATTTATTTCGATGTTTTCGTATATGAAAACTATAGTTTTTTTGAGACTAAGGGCCATTTATGTTGTATGCTTACACTTGTCCACTTCGCCTGTGTGGCGTCTGACTCGCTTGTGTGGCATCTGAACTCGCCTGTGTTGCGTCTGAACTCGCCTGTGTGCGGCTGTAATTCGCCTTCGTGGTGCCTGTATTTCGCCTGTGTGGCGCCTGTATTTCGCCTTCGTGGCGCTTGTATTTCGCTTGTGTGGCGCCTGTAATTCGCCTTCGTGGCGCCTGTATTTCGCCTGTGTGGCGCCTATATTTTGCCTGTGTGGCGCCTGTAATTCACCTTCGTGGCACCTGTATTTCGCCTGTGTGGCGCCTGTAATTCACCTTCGTGGCACCTGTATTTCGCCTGTGTGGTGCCTGTAATTCGCCTTCGTGGCGCCTGTAATTCGCCTTCGTGGCGTCTGTATTTCGCCTGTGTGGCGCCTGTATTCCGCCTTTGTGGCGTCGGGAATTACCCTTAGGTTCTGAATTCCCTCTACGGAGGATGATCGGGTTATTTTGCCGCGTGATTATATTGTTATTTTGCCACGTGATTACTTTGTTATTGCCGCGTGATTACTTTGTTATTGCCACGTAATAATTATATGGCCGATATAGTCTCAATTTGAAAATTTAACTCTGATTTCAGAAACGGAATTTGTAGTATGTGATTTGATATGTATTCCTGTTTGGAATTCTGAATGTACGACCAGTTTCACGTAATGTCTGTTAAGTTTCACGTACTTAAAGAATTTCGTTTTGAATCTCGATGTTTCTGATTTTCTTTAATCTTTGAATATCATTTATATTAGTTTAAAGAAAGTATCATTATACGCATTATCATGTTTTATATATATTTAAAATGCTAGAATCATTTTAATTACATCTTCTTACTGGGCTTTTTTTCCCGAAAGCTCACCCTTCTACCTCTCAGATTACTTGCAGTGATCCGTAGACGCTACCTGCCGCGTACACGACGTAGGCTGGTGGGAAGAGCTACCCTAGGCTACATTTTGTACACGCAAAAAGGTATACATTTACATTCCTGTACCAGACATAATTGTATGCACAGACATATATATTGGAAATATCAGTTGGGATGTAATTTTGTAAGGAACGATGTAAACATTATTATTTTGGGATAATGTTTTGAGATAATATTTGAGATGACTAGTATTAAATTGAAATAGATGTATTGAGTGGTAAAGATGAATTTGAAAAGTATGCTTGGTAGTTGAGGATATCTAGGATTGCCAAAAACAACTGATTTGCATGTGGGTAGGCCCATATATAAGTCGTTGTGCTGCCAAAATTTCTATCGGCCGTATAAGTTAAAATATGAAAATTAATTACAATTACGAGTAAAGAATTAGGAAAAGTATTTGACACTGCACAGGAATACAACCTAAGTGAATAAGGGAATAAGTGGGTAAATTAAATTAAATTAAAAACAAAAATTTCCCCCGATTTTCGAGGGTCAAGGGTCGTTACAAATATAATAAGGGAAATATTCTCTAGGACTATGGCCATATCCTCTATGATCCCAGGCTATACGGATCCTAGTGTGCGGGGTATCACCTCTATCTTTTTTCGCATGGAAGTTGGGTCACGTACAACCCGTCGGTCCATAGTAGATCTAACCTTCGTTCGAAGACGGTATATACATAATCACAATACGGTACAACGTACTCCATGCTACATGCACGGTACAGCGTACTCCATGGACCCATATCATCACATCATATCCCACCACATCTCAAAATGCACGTTCGAGCCTATTTAATCGAAGTGACACACAGTCAACCGAAGCTCCTAGCACGGCTATCAACATGTCATAAAAACCACGTGCGAGTAATTTCAAGCACGATAACAAGCATAGTGGACATCTAGTGCGAGCAGTGCTCCAGCACCATGTCAAATCAATATGTAAATTTGTGCGAGCTAAGCTCCAACACTCATGCATATAAAACTCTAGTGCGAGCATCGCTTCAGCACTAATGCATGCTTAAACAAGTTAAAACTCGTGCGAGCAACGCTCTAGCACGTTTCATTCTCATAAAACTCATGTAAGTGGCTCTTTCTTTGTGAAGCATGGCTATTAAAACCAAATCAAGCTATTTTCATGCAAATCATTTAAAATATTAGCAAACCTACCAATTCACATTCTAAAAAGTGGTAAAATACTCAAGAACCTCATGTTCTTGTTTTTCATGAACATTTCACAATTCCCCCTTTTTTTTTGCCCTTCAAACACCCATTTCATTCCTATTACCACAAATATTCTAGAAAATCATGGTGCACCCGAAAACGCACACAGATACCTCTAAGAGTCCACACAATTCCCTTACCTCACTTTACTCGGAAGCAACTCTTCCTTCTTTTGTCCACGCAGTTCTCTTACCTCACTTTACTCGGAAGCAACTCTTCCTTCCTTTCTCGCTTCTCGTGACTGGGCTCAACTTGCTCTGGATGTATCCTCGGGAGCTGCAATCATTCACCAATCACATGAGTTAATACCGCTAACTCATAATTTGACTTCAACTAGTTAGTATATCCTATTGAGTCTATTTCATCGAGTTTGGCCTATTATTGCATTTGGCCATCATTATGCCATTTATATCCAAATTTAGTGAGTAACTCACTTAGTTACTTATCAAGCACTTAGTGTGCATCACTCTAACCTTAATTCTTTCATTCATCCATACATTTCACTAATGCCATATATGCACATTTTACCATTTTGGTCAATCTCACAATTTATTCCATACTACAATCTTAAAATCATACTTACAGCATCATTATCACCTTAAGGTATCCTATTCATCATTAACTCCACCATATTTCATTTTCTCACACTAACCTATTTCTAGGTCATTGTTGATTCATTACATGCTAGGTAGTTTCAACAAATGTTATTGATAATTCTATTAAAATAGAATTATTTGTGCTTAATTTCTTAATTAATTATTTTAATCCCCATATTATTTTATTAATTATCCCCTTATTTTAATTAAAATTCTCTTGTGTGTAGGTAAATTAAATCTGAATGAATTTCGGTCGTTTCGGTAGAAAATAAGCTGAAAATGGGCTAAAAGAGAATGAACCACTACCATTTCGCAGTTTGAGTCACCATTCGTTATGGAGACGTGTGATGCCAAATGTTCGTATTTTATTCGCCTCGAAAAGATAAGATCGACGGATACCGTGCCCAACTTCTGGAAGACACACGCCGGGCCACATCGTACATTCAAGTGGACAAAAAGACAAGTGATGTGAAAATATATTCTCTAAAACGAATAGAATGAAGACAAGTGGCCAAACAATGCCAACTCATCTAGGATTGAAAATTACAATTGTACCCCCAATTTTGTGTATAAATAGAATATGATGAGCAATTGAAAACCAAGTAGAATTTTAGGGTAGAAGTAGTTTTAGAATAGTTTTTAGAATTTTTAGGTTAAAAATTTTCTTGATTTTTTTTAGGTCTCGGCTAGGTTTTATTTTCTTTCCCTAGTTTCTTTTTTTCTTCAAGCTTTTTACGTTGGTGGCTGCCACCATCTTTTGAAGTTTAGCAAGTTTTATTTCTTTTGATTTTGGCACATTTTAGTTTTGTTAATGAAAAATTTATTTTTGTTTTACTAGTCCCATTTTACTACTTTGTTTTCATTTTTCTTTTGTTGCTCATTCGGGTTGTAGGAGGGGCTAGTGACAGCGGTTCATCCTTTAAATCTTTCCATGCTTTTCTTTATATATTTCCTTTGGTTTTGATTTTAGTTTATTAATTGCTTGAACTTTTGCATAATCCGATTTTACTAGTCCCATTTTCTATTTAGTTTTCATTATGTTCTTTACTGTTCATGCGTATAAAGCTTGAGGCTCTGTTATGCTTCGCTCATTACGACCAGTATCTTGTTCTGGTGCGGTGGTGCGGGTTTGATGCTGGGCATTGTTCCTGCATTGCTGGCATAGTGGAACAACGGTGGCTGAGCAGAGGAAGAAGCAAGGCGTGGCCACTGTTGCTTTCTCACTTCTCTGATATTGCTGCTCTAATTTCTTTTAATTCCTGGCTTCGTTATTCTACTGCAATGATATATTTTTCTTTTCTTTGAACTTTACCTCTTTACGCAATTAAACCACAATGTTTCTGCGTTACTGGTTCCCTTAAACTGTGACTAGTGGCGAGGAGTTTGCTGGTTGTGGTGCAGGTGTCAAGATGTCTTCTTCCCTGCTGTAATTTTTGTCCATTTTTACTACTGTTCATCTCGATTTTTCCATAAACTATGTGATAGTGTGCCGGCTGTTGAAGCTAGTATGGCTACTGCTGATCGGTGCAGATCAAAGCAGTAATGGAATGCTATTGAAGACAAGGGTTACAGTCACACTCTGTTACACTCTATTTCACGTTTATGTTACTGTCCAAAGTTTTTATTGTTTATTCAGTTCTTGGTTTCAACAATAAAACTTCCTTCTTGCTTCCTTTAATTTCTCTGCACTAGTTCTTTTTATTTTGTAGCCTATTTCTGGTTGAATCCTTTCTTGTCTATTTCAAGTATGCCTTTGGACAGTGGTGTGGCTGCTGCGGGAAAAGGCTCGGCTAGTGACAGACCGTGTCTTCCCTGCTTTTACTGTGCTTACTGGTTGTGCCTTTAGTTGCATTGGTGTCGGCTGAGACTGGCAATGGTGGTTGGTGTCAATTGAAGCTTGCAGAGGTCAGCAGGAGCAGAGGACAAGTGCGAGGATGGCATAAAGTTGCAGGACAGTGCAGCGGGAGTACGTTGCTGGATTGACTGCTGCAGTTTGGTTGAAGTAAAACGAATGCAGGAAAGCTGACAGTAGTGAAAATAAGAAGGACGAAGCTACAGTAGGATGCGAGAACTGCACTGCAGCTGTTTCGTCCTTAAGTAGTGCACCTTGCTGGTCATGGCTGGGATATAGACTGCAGATATACGAACAGAGTGGTGGTACAGTGCAGGGATGTTGGCAACAGGACTGCTATGCTTCGTCAGCTGCTAATTTTCTTTTGTTGTTTTGGAAGTTTTATTTACAATAGTTTTAATAGTTAATATTAGTAGTTTAATGTTATTTTAATTTAGTATAACTTTTAATTAGTTTAGATAATATTTTAATTGTTTAATTAATTTACATATGTTTAAGGTTGGTAGATTTAAATTTTTAGATTTTAGTTTAGGTTGAATTTTATCATTTTTATGCTCTTAAAATTTTAATTTTTTTTTTTTGCATTTATTTAGGAATTAACTATTTTGCATGCAACACCTAGTGTAAATTTGGTTTTAGGCATTTTAGTGAGTTAGGAATTATTTATTGCTTTTTATTTCATTAGACCATAGGTTAGATTAAATACATGCAATTTTAGTTGCATATTAGAATTTTCTAGTGCTACGTATTTTATTTTGCATTTTCTTATATTTGCATCTTAATCTACTTACAATAATTAATTTTAGTTTCAGTATTTTTCTTTTTCGCAGATTATTGTTTTTATTTGTTAGGAACTCAGTAAGTAATTTTAGTTCTGTTTTATTTATTTTATAATTTTCATTATTATTACTATTTTCCAGTATTTTAATTTAAGTCTTGTAGATCACACCGCTAAGTTTCATAATTTGCTAAGATATACTTAAGGTAAGATTAACCGGTACTTAGTTAGGCTAATTAGATTTTCGGTGGGACGATAATCCGGGACGATAATCCGGGACTCAAATCTCATTATTACTTGTACGACCCGTGCACTTGCGGTTTACACGTCTAGGTCACTTAGGATGGGTGTAGTCATATCAGTTATATACACCAATCTTGTCACGCCCCGGAAACGTAAAAAATAGGGCTAATTTAAAACTTTTTCTACATCATTACACATATCTAGGTGCATTCCTATACAATATCATGCATCATTATATAATTAAAACATAAATCCACACCTTAGGATCTTATCATCTCATGAGTAAATATTATAACATTTACATTTCCCAATTTTCAGTCAATTATCCTAATGCATCTCATACATCATAGTACAACAAGTGTCTATAAATACATCTCTAGTTTGGTTACATGAAACAATTCAATGTACCTCAAGTACAATATGTAGCCTGGAGCTCAAGTCCTCCACTAGACACTACTCCGTATGTCGCAGGGGACTCTCTTCACTTGAAGAATCTGAGGGGGGAGATAAAACAAGGTGAGCATTTAAATCGCTCAGTAAGGGGGTAAGGGAACTTAGTTATATAAACCATAATACACAATCACAAATATTTATTGATATGTGAAACTCAGTAACTCATTTGAAATTGTAGCATGAGAGTTCTCAAAACATCATTTTCTTGTTGCTAATAAATCATGTAAAAACATAAAAGTAAATAGCTCAGTATCAAACATTCACAAGCATGTGTAAAGCAATGCGATCATGGCTTTTCTCATTAAAACGTGAAAGAAATCACCGCAATAGTAATGCACGTGGCGCAGCCACCAAACATACGTGACACAGCCACTAATGAAGATTCTCACATGGCACAGCCACCAAACACACGTGGCACAACCACAAATTAGGATTCTCACGTGGCACAGCCACCAAACACACGTGGCACAACCACAGATTAGGATTCTCACGTGGTACAACCACCAAACACACGTGGCACAGCCCCATATTAGGATTCTCACGTTACCAGAATAGAGGAATATCAGACTTATATGCTACCAGAGCAATGCCCAGTGTGTATTCAAAATGACACACCTAAGTCTCTATCAATAGCCATTATCATAAAAATCGTTTTGCCTTCACGTAAAGCTCATAATGGTTTTTCTCATAAAACACATCTCAAAAACCGTTTTGTACTCAACGCAAAACATTTTAAAAATCGTGTTCAAACCAGCAAAACCACGCACACGTTTCTCAAATCTCAATACGCCTTAACGTAGAGCCCAAATCACTTTTTACGTTTTAAACACAAAACAGTTGTAAAGAATTTTCACACAAAGTTTACAACTCATAAAAGTTGGGTCCCAACCGGCTATAAAATTGTGTGCATTCAGCTCAGTCACAACTCATAAAAACATGCTTGTATTCTCAAATCATGGTACATGCTACATTTATTTCATCAAAACACATACATAATTGGCTTAGTTTTCCCTTACTTCTTTGCACCTTGTATAGTGCAATTATTCCCCCGTATCATGGACTAGTCTCGCATTCTCGATCTGTCCAAACGATGTTAAAAACATCATCAACACATTATCTCAAAATCTCTAATCTCAATATCAAGCATATTGCCCATATTCTTGTTAAACGCCTCAATTATCCAATTTTCTCATAACTCTATCACAATTCATAATCTCATCCACTACATCTCAACATTCTACTTTCCTCATGCATAATACATGCTAATTTCACCACATTGTCTTAATTTTCAATTTATAGTAAAAAATCTTCCAAATTTCCAAAAATTGATCAATCTCATTTTTGCTCCAACAACATTATAATTTCATCAATCTCTAATTATTTCCTAGCTATTTCAACACAATGCCTACAGCCAAAGTCACCAAAATCACCTTAAAATCCAAGAATCAAAGTTTAGAATTTACCCAAACTTGTGGGGTGCTTAACTCTTGCCTCGATTCAATCCGTCCTTCGATTTCCAAGTATGTTGTTCTCCTCTTGATGAGGAACAACTTTCCTTCTTACCACAACCCTTGATTTGGATGAAATTGGGTGTTTTGAAGGAGAGAGAAAGCTAGGGCTCAGAAATGGCGATTTGGGAGAGAGAGAGGAAAATGAGTTTCAGGAAAAACAAAGGGGTCTTTATATAGGTCGAGGCTAGGGGATCGATCTGGTGCCCTTGGAGATCGATCTGCCTTTGAATTTTGAACATTTTGGGGTAATTTTATGCCTAGGAGATCGATCTGTCGTGGGGTGAGATCGATCTCTTAATGGCTTTATGAGATCGACCTGCTCCTTGATGAGATCGATCTTCTGTTTACAAAATGCTTCATGAGATCGATCTGCTCCTTGAGGAGATCGATCTGCATTTTACAAAAGCATTTGGAGATCGATCTGCTTGCCTATGAGATCGATCTACCCATCAATTCTTGCTACTTTCCTGCATTCTAGAGCTATGAGATCGATCTCTGTAATGCCCCGAAAAACGTAAAAAATGAGGCAAATTTAAAACTTTTTACTCATCAAATCACAATTAAGGGTGCATTCCTGTGCAGTGCCATACATCTTCATACTCATCATGCCTCAGGCTCTCATCATTAAATAATATATATTATATCATATACATTACGAAATTCCCAGTTAATTATTCCTAATATATCCCATACATCATTGTACAACAAGTGTCTGTAAATATAACTCTAGTCTGGATACATGAATATTAATATATACCTCAATACACAAAATACGGCCTGGAGCTCAAGTCCTCCACTAGCCTATAATCCGTACATCGCAGGGAACCCACTTCACCTGAACAAATCTGGAGGGAAGAGAAAACAGGGTGAGCATCTAAATCGCTAAGTAAAAGGGGGGTAAGGGAACTCAGTTATATAAACCATATCGTACATCACAAATATGTATTTGTATATGAAACTCAGGATACTCATTTAAAATCGTAGCAGGAAGGTTCTCAAAACATTATCATCTCATAGCTCATAAATCATGTGAAAACATGAAGTTAAAAAGGCTCAATATAGAGCATTCACAAACATGTGTAAATATACGCGATAATGGCTTTTCTCGAAATATGTGATAAAATCCCTCAATAAATAGCACGTGACAAAGTCACAAAACACAACTCATGTGTAGAAACGAGACTAGGCAATAAACTCATATAAAACTCGTCATAGCACATCAAATATATAATCTCCTTTGGGTACACATCCCAGACATCCTCGTAAGAGGGAACGTCGACAATATGGTCGTATGCATGGTATATTGGTCTTATATGTTACTAGAACAAGGCTCGACCTTACATGCTACCAGAGCAATGCCTCGCCTCATGCACACTATCACGTGGTCCCTGGGTTGGTTCCCAAGCGGCCCACTATATCCGTCTTACAAGCTACCAAAGCAAGGCCTCCCAATACTACCAAAGCGGAGGAATAATCGGACTTACATGTTACCAAAATAAGGCCCGATGTGTATTTAACAAGATACGCCAAGTCTCAATCATTAGCCATTATCATAAAAGAAATTATTATACCTTCACGTAGAACTCATAATGGTTTTTCTCTCATAAAACTCATTTAAAACATTCGTGTACACAACACAAAACATTTTAAAACCGAGTTCCAACCGGCAAAACACGCACACATTTTCTCAAATCTTAATATGGCCTTAACGTAGAGCCCGATTTACTTTTCACGTAAACTCAACGGTTCATAAAGCGATTTTACACTTAGCTTATAAACTCATAAAACAATGGGTTCCAACCGGCTATAAAAAATTGTGTGCAATCTTATCACGACACAACACTAAACATGCTTGTATTCTCAAATCATGGTTCAAGCTACAAACAGTTCATCAAAACACATAAATGATTTAGTTTTCCCTTACCTCCTTGCACCTCGTATAGTGCAATTGTTCCCCCGTATCATGGACTAACCTCGTATTCCACTCTGTACTCCCGAGCGGTCCAAACGATGTTAAAAACATCAATAACCCAACTCAATCGCATTATTGAGCACAATTTGCTCATTTTCTCATTAACACCTCAATTCTCAAGTCTCGGTACATCTTAGTACCCCCTGGGTTCATGGTGTATTGCGGGCAGTGAGATTCTCTCAGTATCTATCTCTTCAAGGTATCATCGTTTGGTACACAAATCCGTCCTCTAAATCTCAACAATCCATCCTCACTGATTGAAAGATCCGACCGCGAAGTATGCTCAGCTTGGCTAACCATATGTATCAACCTCTGATCATTGTGCTACCCAGTTCTAATCTGATCTATGATCTTGGGCTCTATTCGCAGGCTAGCTAAGAATCCAGTCTTTACTTCTTTAACTCTGATTTGGAGTTCAGTGAACTGCTCCAACAAATCCCATTCCCTGATCATCATAGCAGATATCATACTCTTCCTACTCAGGGCATCAACAACTACATTTGCCTTACCTGGATGGTATAGAATCTCACAGTCATAATCCTTAAGGAGTTCCATACATCTCCTTTGTCTCATGTTTAACTCCTTCTGATCAAAGAGATACCTCAAACTCTTGTGATCGGTGAAGATCTGGAATCTTTCCCCATATAAGTAGTGTCGCCAGATCTTCAAGGCAAATACCACAGCGGCTAACTCCAGATCATGAGTGGGGTAATTTCGCTCACGATCTTTCAATTGTCGCGATCCAAAAGCGACTATTCTTCCATGCTGCATGAGCACACACCCCAATCCTTGATGAGAAGCGTCACTATATACTGAAAATCCTCCTGATCCCTCAGGGATAGTTAACACAGGTGCCGCTGTTAATCTCCTCTTTAACTCCTAAAAACTAAGCTCACATTGATCAGTCCATATAAATGGAGTCTCCTTGCGCGTGAGCTTAGTCAAAGGAGCGACAATCCTGGAAAATTCTTCCATAAATCTTCTGTAATACCCTGCCAAACCAAGGAAGCTTTGTACTTCTGTAACTGTCCTCGGTCTTTCCCAATTAAGCACAACCTCTACTTTACTTGGATCCACTGATACTCCTTCCTCTGAGACTATATGACTAAAGAAAGCTATTCGATCCAATCAAAACTCACACTTACTAAGCTTCCTATATAGTTGTTTATCTCGGTGTATCTGAAGTACTAACCACAAATGCTGGGCATGCTCCTCATACGACCGAGAGTATATCAGGATATCATCAATAAAGACTATCACAAATTTATCTAGATAGTCTCTGAACACCTCGTTCATTAATCTCATAAAGGCTGCAGGGGCGTTCGTTAATCCAAAGGACATCACTAGAAATTCATAATGGCCATACCTTATCCTGAAGGCTGTCTTCGAAATATCTTCTTCCTTAATCCTCAATTGGTGATAGCCCGATCTCCAATCAATCTTAGAAAAGATTGACTCCCCTCTCAGCTGATCAAGTAGATCATCAATCCTGGGCAATGGGTATTTGTTCTGCACCGTGGCTTTATTTAATAATTGGTAGTCTACGCATAATCTGAGACTACCATCCTTCTTTCTCACGAACAACAATGGTGCTCCCCACGATGAGACACTGGGTCTAATAAACCCTTGATCCAGTAACTCCTATAGTTGTTTCTTCAATTCCTCAAGTTCCACTAATGCCATCCTGTATGGAGGTCTAGAGATAGGCTGGGTATCCGGTACCAAATCAATGGTAAACTCTAGCTCTCTCTCTGGTGGCAAACCTGGCAACTCATCTGGAAAAACATCCAAAAATTCACACACCACAGGTATATCCTCAATCCTCGGATGTTCTCGATTATCATCTGAGATGAGTGTTTCATAACATTCATATAAACAATCATATTTAGTACTCTCATTTCCAATTACTTACAAAGTTCCATATGTTTATTTACTCAAGATTTCAAACGTACACTGTAGGGTTCATGTAGGGAGAAGGTTATAACCTTAGTGTAGCAGTCTAAACTCACTCGATTGGTTGCCAGCCAATCCATTGCTAAAATCACATCAAACCCATGCATATTTAACATTATTAGATCTGCTAACATTACTCGATCGCCCAACTTTATTTCACATATTCTACAGATCAAATCAGTTCTCTGGGATTCATGCATAGGGGTATTTACATGTAGTATATACTCTAGAGGTTCAACCTTCAAATTTAATCTACATGCAAAATGCTTTGAAATAAACGAATGCGTGGACCCTGAATCAATCAGCACATGAGCCTTATGATTACAGACAGAGAGTATACCTATTATAGTTTCTATGGAAGTATCCGTAGTTTCTTTATCCAGGGCAAACACATCTCCCTGTGTAACAGGCTTCTTCCCTTTCTCTGCAGCAGTGGCCTGTCTCTAGGGATTCACTCTCTGAGGCTGCTGTCTAGTAGGCTTCGGAGCATGTGGCATCTGAAGTTGAGGACAGTCCTTCACTCTGTGGCCCATGTCACCACATCTAAAACATCCACGGATCATCCCGGTACAGCTTCCCTCATGCGATCGACCATAATCTCTACAAACCCTTATCTCAGGCCTAACATACCGAGGGGTCTCCTTGATAATAGGATAAGCTTTGGGTCTCTCCAATCTACCCTTCTGTACCTCAATCATTCCTCTCCTGAAGGAACCTCTCTGAATATCTGTCATCGCTGGCCTCTTGCCCTTATCCCTAGCCACTGCTCCAAACTCATTCTGTTATTGTACAATTTCAATTCCCCTCTCAATCTCTTGTGCTCATCTTAGAGCATCTCCAAACTCAGTAATACACAAGCCAATCAATCGATCTCTGATGATGGGCTTCAATCCGTACACAAATCTCTCGGTACGGAGCTCCTCAATCTTGAAGGTCTCGGGGTCATATCTTAGAAGAGCGGTAAATCGACTCTCGTAATCATCCACAGACATGTCGCCCTGTACCAAATTCAAAAACTCTGCTTGCCTCCTTCTTTGGACAGCTCTTGGTACGTATTGGGCTCTGAAGGCTGTTTGAAACTCTTCCCAACCAATCATATCCTGGTGGGACATCAAAATACCCTGGGTAATACCTCACCAATCTCGAGCTCTCCCTTTCAACATATAGGCACTGATACAGACCCTCTCAGCATCTGTGCACCCCAGATAGTCAAATATAACTCTCAACTCCATCAGCCACTCCTCCGCCTCTGTAGGTTCCTTCTTTCCCCTAAATGCGGGTGGATTCATTTTCAAAAAGTCCTTCAGTCGGATCATACTTCTGTCATCAGGCTGAGTGATGAGAGGTACTAGATCCATCTGTACTGAGGGTACGAGAGGTCCCTGTGGCGGTGTAGGAGTAGTACCCGAGGCATTAACTCTAAAGTGTTGCGCAAGTAGCGCTGCCATTTGTTTAAATCCTTGCCTCACATCGGTCTCAATCCGATTAAATCGAGAGTTAAGACTCTCTGGTTGTGGGGCAGGTGGTGGAGGTGGCTCTGCCTGCCTCTTCGAATGACCTCGTCGTCCACTCATTCTCAATCTCAACTCGTCTCCTGCGCGTACATATCGAAATCGATTGAAAACTCAATCTTCAATTTCAATTCATGATCAGACAATTACAGACACTTAGGATGTATTCTAATTCACTTAATTGACATTGACAGTACTGAACACCCTAAACTCTGATACCAAGAAAACTCTGTAACGTCCCGAAAAACGTAGAAAATGGGACAAATTTAAAACTTTATACTCATCAAATCACAATTAAGGGTGCATTCCTGTGCAGTGTCATACATCCTCATACTCATCATGCCTCAAGATCTTATTATAAAAGAATATATATTATATCATATACATTACGAAATTCCCAGTTAATTATTCCTAATACATCCCATACATCATTGTATAACAAGTGTCTGTAAATATAACTCCAGTCTGGATACACGAATATTAATATATACCTCAATACATAAAATACGGCTTGGAGCTCAAGTCCTCCACCAGCCTTTAATCCGTACGTCACAGGGAACCCACTTCACTTAAAGAAATTTAGAGGGAAGAGAAAGCAGGGTGAGCTTCTAAATCGCTCAGTAAGGGGGAGGGAGGGTAAGGGAAACTCAGTTATATAAACCATATCGCACATCACAAATATGTATTTGTATATGAAAATCAGGATACTCATTTAAAATCGAAGCATGAAGGTTCTCAAAACATCATCATCTCATAGCTTATAAATCATGTGAAAACATGAAGTTAAAAAGGCTCAATATAGAGCATTCACAAGCATGTGTAAATATATGCGATAATGGCTTTTCTCGAAATATGTGATAAAATCACCTCAGTAAATAGCACGTGACAAAGTCACAAAACACAACTCATGTGTAAAAACGAGACTAGGCAATAAACTCATATAAAACTCGTCATGGCATATCAAGTATATAATCTCCTTTGGGTGCGCATCCCAAGCATCCTCGTAAGAGGGAACGTTGATAATATAGTCGTATGCATGGTATATTGGACTTATATGTTACTAGAACAAGGCCCGACCTTACATGCTACCAGAGCAATGCCATCACGTGGTCCCTGGGTCAGTTCCCAGGCGGCCCACTATATCACGTGGTCCCTGGGTTGGTTCCCAAGCGGCCCACTATATCGGTCTTACATGCTACCATAGTAAGGCCTCCCAACGCTACCAACACGGAGGAATAATCGGACTTACATGTTACCAAAATAAGGCCCGATGTGTATTCAACATGACACACCTAGGTCTCAATCATTAGTCATTATCATAAAAGAAATTGTTATGCCTTCACGTAGAACTCATAATGGTTTTTCTCTCATAAAACTCATTTAAAACATTCGTGTACTCAACACAAAATATATTAAAATCGAGTTCCAACCTACAAAACACGTACACATTTTCTCAAATCTCAATATGGCCTTAAAGTAGAGCCCAATTTACTTTTCACGCAAACTCAACGGTTCATAAAGCGATTTTACACTTAGCTTATAAACTCATAAAACATTGGGTTCCAACCGGCTATAAAAAATCGTGTGCAATCTTATCACGACACAACACTAAACATGCTTGTATTCTCAAATCATGGTTCATGCTACAAACAGTTCATCAAAACACATACACAAATGGTTTAGTTTTCCCTTACCTCGTTGCACCTCGTATAGTGCAATCGTTCCCCCGTATCACGGACTAACGTCGCATTCCACTCTGAAACTCTCAAGCTTTCCAAACGATGTTAAAAACATCAATAACCTAACTCAATCGCATTATTGAGCACAATTTGCTCATTTTCTCATTAACACATCAATTAGCATAATCTTCACAATTCTATCACAATTCACATTCTCACCTACTACATCTCAAAATTCTACATTTCTCATACCATATTCCATGCTAAATTTACCCCATTGTCTAAATTCCAATTTATAGCCATAATTCCCAAAATTACCACAATTGCATAATAACATCTCTACTCCAACCAAACCACAATTTCATCTATTCTAATCATTTTCCAACTATTTCATCACAATGCCCATGTCCACAATCACTAAAGATTACTTCAAAATCAAAGATCGAGGTTTAGAAAATTACCCAAACTTGTGGAGTGCTCAACTCACGCCTCGATTCGATTCGTCTTTCGATTTCTAAGTATGTTGTTCTCCTTTGGGTGAGCAACAACTTTCCTTCCTGCCACAACTCTTGATTTGGACGGAAATGAGTGATTTGGAAAAGAGAGAAAGCTAGGGTTCAGCTGGAATGGAGGTTTGAAAGAGAGAGAAAAGATGAAGTGCAGGAAAACACAGGGGTCTTTTTATAGAGGGAGGGTAGGAGATCGATCTGGCTCTTGATGAGATTGATCTGCATTTGAATTTGGGGACAATTTGGGGTAATTTTATGCCTAGGAGATTGATCTGTCGAGGGGCAAGATAGATCTCTTAATGGCTTTATGAGATCGATCTGCTCTAATAATGAGATCGATCTCTTGTTTACAGAATGCTTTATGAGATCGGTCTACTCCTTGAGGAGATCGATCTTCTCCCTAACAGAAACATTTTGAGATCGATTCCTTCCTCATGAGATCGATCTTTTCCTTACAGAATCATAAGGAGATCGATCCTCTTCCATTGGAGATCGATCTGCACTCTTAAATTCCTCATTCCTTGTCATTTTTAGCCTACCAAATCGATCCTCTCTTCTCCAAGATCGATCTGGCCCTATAGTTCCACACTTTGGTTCAACTCTTAACATATAAATCTTCAAATATAATTTCCACAATTCACTACTTAGATTATTTCACATTCATTACTTATACATTTCACTCAACTCAATAATTTACACTTCAAGTTTATATTGTATAATAAAAATATGTCTAAAATTCTCAAATCTCACAATCTCTCATCCTTGGAGATCAATCTGGCCTTCACAGATTGCGCTGTTGCTGCACTTAATTGCAGAAAACTCAACTGTAAACTTCCCATAATCTACCCCATAGTCCATATTTCAATCCGTACACATTCAAGACTTGAAAATCTCATTTCTCATACTTCATTATATTTAAAACTTGTGTGTACATCAACATATCATCATAACAAACACCAAATTACAATTCTCATAATGGGTTACATAAAAATTCATTGTTCTCACATCCTCCCCACCTTAAAAGAATTTGGTCCTCCAAATTCAACTCGACTCATCAAATAGATTAGGGTACTTCTTCTTCATGAGGCTTTCTAATTCCCAAGTTGCCTCTTCCATTGAGTGATGTTTCCATAAAACTTTCACTAATGGGATGCTCTTAGTCCAAAACACCTTCTCTTTTCTATCGAGAATCCGGATGAGTTCTTCAATGTAACTCATGTCCTCTTGTATGTCCATCTCTTCATACTCTATGACATGAGAAGGGTCCGGGTGATACTTCCTTAACATAGATAGACGTTGTGTATTCCGAACATCTGTGGAGGTAATGCCAATCTGTACGCTGCCTCTCCCACTCTCTTAAGAATCTAAAATGGTCCTATATATTGATGACTCAATTTCCCTTTCTTTCTAAATCTCATGATACCCTTACTCGGTGATATCTTTAGAAATATTGCATCACCAATATCAAACTCAAGTGGCCGTCTACGCACATCCGAGTAGCTTTTTTGTCTACTTTGCACAGCCCATAATCTCTCACATATGAGTTTCACACTATGTACAGCCTGTTCAATAAGTTCGGGAGCATTTATCTTTCTATCACCCACTTCTTCCCACGCTACCAGGGATCTACACCTCTTACCATATAGAGCCTTAAAAGGTACCATTCCAATACTTGTATGATAGCTATTATTGTACGCAAACTCTGCTAGGGGCAGGTGATCATCCCATGATCCCTTAAAATCCATCGTACACGTCCTCCACATATCCTCCAAGGTCTGAATAATCCTCTCTGACTGACCATCTGTCTGAGGATGATAGGCGATACTAAAGCTCAATCGAGATCCCATGGACTCCTGAAACTGGGTCCAAAATCTTGAAGTAAATCGAGAATTTTTGTCAGAAGTAATACTCACTGGAGCCCCGTGTAATCTAACTATCTCTCTGACATATAACTCAGCTAAGGCATCTACAGAATCGGTGCTCTTGATGGCAAGAAAGTGGGCACTCTTGGTCAGTCTGTCCACTATGACCCATTTAGCATCTTGACCTCTTCGGGTCCTCGGTAAACCCATATAAAATCCATGGTGACATGCTCCTATTTCCACGTTGGCACAGGTAAAGGCTGTAATAATCCTCCGAGCTTACAATGCTCAGTTTTCACTTGCTGGTACATTAAACATTTGGCCACATAATCTGCCACATCTCGTTTCATACCACTCCACTAAGACACCTTTCTCAAATCTCGGTACATTTTAGTACTCCTAGGGTGTATGGTGTATCGTGAGCAATGAGATTCTCTCAATATCTGTCTCTTAAAGGTCTCATCGTTCGGTACACAAATTTGTCCTCTAAATCTCAACAATCCATCCTCACTGATTATGAGATCTGACTGCGAGGTTTGCTCAGTTTGGCTAACCATATAAATCAACCTCCAATCATCACGTTGCCCAATTCTAATCTAATCCATGATCTTGGGCTCTATCCGTAGGCTAGCCAAAAATCCAATCTCTACCTTTTTAACTCTGATCCGAATTTCGACGAACTGTTCCAATAAATCCCATTCCCTGATCATCATATCAGATATCATACTCTTCCTGCTCAGGGCATCAGCAACTACGTTCGCCTTTCCCTGATGGTACAGGATCTTGCAGTCATAATCCTTAAGGAGTTCCATCCATCTCCTTTGTCTCATATTTAACTCTTTCTGATCAAAGAGATACCTCAAACTCTTATGATCAGTGAAGATCTGAAATCTTTCCCTATATAAGTAATGCCGCCATATCTTCAAGGCAAACACCACTACAGCTAACTCCAAATCATGCGTGGGGTAATTCCATTCATGATCTTTCAACTGTCGCGATCCATATGTGACCACTTTTCTATCCTGCATGAGAACACATCCCAATCCTTGATGGGAAGCATCACTGTACACTGAAAATCCTCCTGATCCCTCAGGGATAGTGAACACAGGTGCTGCTGTTAATCTTCTCTTTAACTTCTGAAAATTAAGCTCACATTAATCAGTCCTTATGAATGGAGTCTCCTTGTGCGTGAGCTTAGTAAAAGGAGTGGCAATCCTCGAAAATTCCTCAACAAATCTTCTATAATATCCTGCCAAACCAAGGAAGCTTCATACCTCAGTAACTGTCCTTGGTCTTTGCCAATTAAGCACAACCTCCACTTTACTTAGATCTACTGATACTCCTTCCTCTGAAACTATATGACCAAGGAAAGCTATCCAATCCAGCCAAGACTCGTACTTATCAAGCTTTCCATATAATTACTTATCTCGGAGTATCTGAAGTACTAACCACAAATGCTGTGGGTGCTCCTCATAAGATCAAGAGTACACCAGGATATCATCAATAAAGATTATCACAAACTTATCTAGATAGTCTCTGAACACTTCATTCATTAACCTCATAAGGGTTGCAAGGGCATTCGTCAATCCAAAGGGCATCACTAGAAATTCATAGTGGCCATACCTTGTCCTGAAGGCCGTATTTGGAATATATTCCTCCTTAATCCTCAATCGGTGATAGCCCGATCTTAAATCAATCTTAGAGAAGACTGAGGCCCCTCTGAACTGATCAAGTAGATCATCAATCCTGGGCAGTGGATATTTATTCTTCACTGTGGCTTTATTCAATAACCGATAGTCTATGCATAATTTGAGACTACCATCCTTCTTCCTTACGAATATCATTGGTGCTCCCCACGGTGATACACTAGGTCTAATAAACCCTTGATCCAATAACTCCTGTAGTTGTTTCTTCAATTCTTTGAGTTCCACTAATGGAATCCTGTACGGAGGTCTAGAGATAGGCTGAGTATCTAGTACTAAATCAATGGTAAACTCCAGCTCTCTCTCTCTGGTGGTAGACCAGGCAACTCATCTAGGAAGACATCCAAAAATTTACACACCAGAGGTATATCCTCAATCCTCGGATGTTCCCGATTATCATCTGAGATGAGCGTTTCATAACCTTCACATTAATAATCACATTTAGCCCTATCAAGAAGTAACATCATAATTACAAATTGCTCATAAAACTCCGCATATTCATTTACTCAATATTTCAAACGTACACTGAGGTTCAGGTAGGGAGAAAGTCATTATCTTAGTGTAGCAGTCTAAACTCACTCGATTGGTTACCAGCTGGTACGCCCTAAACGTATTTGTCCACAAGTGCACGGGTCGTACAAGTAATAATGAGATTTGAGTCTTGAGTTATCGTCCCACAGAGAAGTTGATTAACCTAATTAACTACCGGTTAATCTTACCCTAAGTATATCCTAGCAAATTATGAAATTTAAGTTCGTGATCTACTAAGGCTAATTAAAAATTACTGAAAAACAATAAAACAATAAAATAATAAAAATTAAATAAAACCGAGATGAGATTTACTTACCGAGCTCCACGCAATTAAAAGCAAATACCTACGAAAATAATTAAAACAGTTAAAATTAATTAACGCAATTAAAATAAAATGCAAATATGAAAATAAAGAACTAAAATTAACTAAAATTTAAACAAACTTAAAATAAAAATGCATGTAATTAAACTAATAAAAATTGCAAATTAAACTAACATAAAATCTAATAAAAATGAAAACTAAATTAAAAATGCATGAAACACATTTAATCTAAATTAACTCTAAATGCAACTCAAAAAATACTAAACTAAAATAAGTCCTAAAATATATAATATAAAATTAACTACTAACTAAAAATTAAAACTAAAAATTAAATTAACAACTAAAACATTAGATTTATCCTACAACTATCAACTAACAACTAACCTAATTTAACAACTAATAAAAGTAATCAAAATAATAAAAATGCCATAAAAATTTAAATTATAAAAATGGGAGGTGGCCAAACATGGCCTTAAGTGAATTGCTAAACATCTAGGTGGTCTCGAGCATGTGTATTGCACTGTTCATTACCTTTCCAAGTTCATTTTCATTTCCAGGTGTGTTCTTGGTTCCAGGCCTGCTGTCTTCATCAGCTGCTGTCTAGGCGAGGTTTGCTTCTGCCGTTGCTGCTTGTCCTGCAAGTGATGCACTGCTCTCTGCTACAGGTGCTGCTCGGTTCAGTACTGTTCGTCCTCTGTCTACTACTCCAGCCTGCTACTGCATCAAGTTCTGCTCTTAACACCAGCCTTGCATGCACATTTTTCGGCCTGCTGCTGTCTCCTGCTTATGTTGTCTGCCGATCCTAATCACTTGCTGCCATTGTAGTATAGCAACTGTGCACCGTTCCTATCAGCATATGATACCATATAAACAGATTACTAACCAAATTTGAAACATCAGTAATTAATGGATAAATGCAGCCTAGAAAAATCACCAAAATGAATAGTATCAATAACCGAAAACAGAGCACAACAGAGGATGTTTATGGATGCTCTCTACTGCACCTACGGACACACTCTTCTACTCCTCACCACACGACAATGCTTCTACTAAACCTAAACCAACTAGTGAGTTAAGTGATAATAACAGAAAATGTTGAGAAAACATGCAGTAAAAATGGATCACAGACATAGGAAAATACAGAAATGATGAATATGAAAGCTAACATAGAAATACAGTAAAAGATGAATCATATAGTGCACCCAAAGAAAAATGACATAACAAAATAACCATGTACTCCAAAATATAAGCATAAAACTGGAAAGAAATAACTAGAATCAGCAACTACCATTTAAAACCAAAATAGCAATAACATAAAACATATAACAAACGGGACAGCTAACATCCTCGGGTTGCTTCACATGTAGACTCTAATGCTGTGATTCCACATTGCATTTGATGTGGAACAATGCTAAGCATCAACCCACATCAAAGCACCAAAACCAATAAACATAGCGGAAGGAAGAATTAAGTCACCCAAATACACAAAGGAGAGTAACCCGAGAGCTAACAAAAGTAAAAAAAAAAATGATTTTCATGGCAACTAGAAAATAAAGAGTTGGGAATTTAACAAAACCAAACAGAAGAGAAAATAGAAAAGATAACTATTCATTAATGTAAAAATAACTAAGAACAATAATTAACAAAAGCTTTTCATGAAAAATAAGGAAATTGCTATGAATAGTACTTGAAATGGTGGCTAACGAAAATTGCAAAGTAAATCAATTGGAAAAATAAAAAATACTAGAAAGGAAATAACTCTAAAAACTACTCTACCTACACTACTCCTACTCCTAAATTCCTTCTATTCTAACCTAGGCTACATCACATTTTCAATTGCCATCTTTTTCTATTTATATACACACTTAGGGGTACAATGGTAATTTTTTCATCCTAGATGAGTTGGCATTGTTTGGCCACTTGTCTTCATTTGATTTGCTGCAGAGTAGATATTTCCACGTCATCAGTCTTTTTGTCCAATTGGATGTGCGACGTGGCCCGACGTGTGTCTTTCAGAAGGTTCGCATGGTGTCCGTCGATCTTATCGTTTCTGAGCAAATAAAATACGGACACCTGGCATCACGCGTGTCCAGACGACTAGTGACTCGGTTTGCAAATTGGAAGTGGTCCAGTCTCCTTTAGCCCGTTTTCAGCCCAATTTCGACTGAAATGACTGAGTTTCATTCGAATTTAATTTATCTGCACATTTAAGAATTTTAATTAAATAAAGGGAATTATTAATAAAATAATATGGGGATTAAATAAATAATTAAGAATTTAAGCACAAATAATTCTATTAAAAATAGAATTATCACCAGTCAATCCATTCCCAAAATTACATCAAACCTATGTATATTTAAAAGTATTAGATCTGCTAGCATTACTCTATCTCCTACCTTTTTTTCACATCCTCTACTGATCATATTTGTTCTCTGGAACTCACGTATAGGGGTATTTACATGTAGTATATACTCTAGAGGCTCAAACGTTAGATTTAATTTACATGCAAAATGCTCAAAAATAAACGAATGTGTGGATCCCGGATCAATCAACACATGAGCCTTATGATTATAGACAAAGAGTGTACCTCTTATAGTTTCTACGAAAGTGATTACGGTTTCCTTATCCAGGGTAAACACACGTCCCTGTGTAACAGGCTTCTTCCCTTTCTCTACAGCAGTGACCCGTCTCTGGGGATTCACTATCTGAGGCTGCTATGTAGTAGGCTCCGGAGCATATGGTCTTTGAGGTTGAGGATAGTCTTTCACCATGTGACCTATGTCACCACATCTAAAACATCCATGGATCAGCCCAGTACAACTTCCCTCATGTATTCAGCCACAATTTCTGTAAGTTCTTATCTCAAGCCTAACATCTCGAGGGGTCTCCCTAATGATGGGATAAGCTCTGGGCCTCTCTGATTTGCCTTTCTGCACCTCAATCCTTCCTTTTCTGAAGGAACCTCTCTGAACATCTGTTTGGGAAATCGCTGGCCTCTTGCCCTTATCCCTATTCACTGCTCTAAGCTCATTCTGAGATTGTACCATCTCGATTCCCCTCTAATCTCTTGTGCTTGTCTCAGAGTATCTCCAAACTTAATAATACATAGCCCTATCAATCTATCTCTGATGATGGGCTTCAATCCATGCACAAATCTCTCAGTACAAAGCTCTTCATTCTTGAAGGTCTCCCGATCATATCTCAATAGAGCGCTGAATTGCCTTTCATAGTCATCCACAGACATATCACCCTATACCAAACTCAAAAACTATGTCAGCCTCTTTCTGTGGGTAGCTCGTGGTACATATTGGGTTCTAAAGGCTGTCTAAAACTCTTCCCAGCCAATCATATCCTGACGGGACAGTAGAATACTCTGGGTAGTACCCCACCAATCTCGAGATCTTGCTTTCAACATATAGGTACTCATACTGACCCTCTCAGCATCTGTGCACCCCAAATAGTCAAAAATAACTCTTAACTCCGTCAGCCACTCATCTACCTCTGTAGGATCCTTCTTTCCCTTAAATGCGGGTGGATTCATTTTCAAAAAGTCCTTCAATCGGACCATACTTCTATCATCAGGCTGAGTGACGGGAGGTACCGGATCCATCTGTGCTAGAGGCACGGGAGGTCTTTGTGGTGGTGTGGGACTAGTACCCGAGGCATTAACTCCAAAATGTTGCGCGAATAACGCGACCATTTGCTTAAAACCCTATTGCATATCTTGCTCAATCCGACTAAACCGAGAGTTAGGACTCTCTGGTTGTGGGGTAGGTGGCAGAGGTGACTCTGTTTGCCTCCTCGAACGACCTCGTTATCCACTCATTCTCAATCTCAACAAGTTCCTTCGCGTACATATCAAATTCGATTGAAATCTCAATCCTCAATTCAATTCATGACCAAACTTATACAGACACTTGGGATGTATTCTAGTTCACTTAACCGACACTGACAGTACTAAACACCCTAAGCTCTGATACCAAGAAAACTCTGTCACACTGTCACAGAAACGCGAAAAATATGGCTAATTTATAACTTTTTCTACATCATTACACATATCTAGGTGCATTCCTGTACAGTGTCATGCATCATTATATAATTAAAACATAAATCCACACCTCAGGATCTTATCATCTCATGAGTAAATATTATAACATTTACATTTCCCAATTTCCAGTCAATTATCCTAATGCATCCCATACATCATAGTAAAACAAGTGTCTGTAAATACATCTCTAGTCTGGTTACATGAAACAATTAAATGTACCTCAAGTACAATATGTAGCCTGGAGCTCAAGTCCTCCACTAGCCACTACTCCGTACGTCGTAAGGGACTCTCTTCACTTGAATAAATATGAAAGGTGAGATAAAACAAGGTGAACTTTTAAATTGCTCAGTAAGAGGGTAAGGGAACTCAGTTATATAAACCATAATACACAATCACAAATATTTATTAGTATGTGAAACTCAATAACTCATTTGAAATTGTAGCATTAGAGTTCTCAAAACATCATCATCTAATTGCTAATAAATCATGTAAAAACATGAAAGTAAATAGCTCAGTATCAAACATTCACAAGCATGTGTAAAGTAATGCGATAATGGATTTCCTCATTAAAACGTGATAAAATTCACTGCAATAGTAATGCATGTGGCGCAGCCACCAAACACACGTGGCACAGCCACTAATGAAGATTCTCACGTGGCACAGCCACCAAACACATGTGGCACAGCCACAAATTAGGATTCTCACGTGGCACAGCCACCAAACACACGTGGCACAGCAATAAATTAGGATTCTCACGTCAAACACATGTGGTACAGCCACATATTAGGATTCTCATGTGGCACAGCCACCAAACACACGTGGCACAGCCACAAATTAGGATTCTCACGTGGCATAACCACCAAACACACGTGGCACAGCCACAGATTAGGATTCTCATGTTACCAGAATGGAGGAATATCAGACTTAGATGCTACTAGAGCAATGCCCGATGTGTATTCAAAATGACACACCTAAGTCTCTATCAATAGCCATTATCATAAAAATCGTTTTGCCTTCACGTAAAGCTCATAATGGTTTTTATCATAAAACACATCTCAAAAACCATTTGGTACTCAACGCAAAACATATTAAAAACCGAGCTCAAACCGGCAAAACCACGTACATGTTTCTCAAATCTCAATACGCCTTAACGTAGAGCCCAAATCACTTTTCACGTTTTAAACACAAAACGGTTGTAAAACATTTTCACACAGTTTACAACTCATAAAAGTTGGGCCCCAACCGGCTATAAAATTGTGTGCATTCAACTTAGTCACAACTCATAAAAAGATGCTTGTATTCTCAAATCATGGTACATGCTACATTTATTTCATCAAAACACATACACAATTGGTATAGTTTTCCCTTACTTCTTTGCACCTCGTATAGTGCAATTGTTCCCCCGTATCATGGACTAGTCTGGCATTCCACTCTGTAACTCCCGAGCTGCCTAAACGATGTTAAAAACATCATCAACACGTTATCTCAAAATCTCTAATCTCAATATCGAGCATATTGCTCATATTCTCGTTAAACGCCTTAATTATCCCATTTTCTCATAACTCTATCACAATTTATAATCTCATCCACTACATCTCATCATTCTACTTTCCTCATGTATAATACATGCTAATTTCACCACATTGTCTCAATTTCCAATTTATAGTAAACAATCCCTGAAATTTCCAAAAATTGCTCAATCTCATTTTTACTCCAACAACATTGTAATTTCATCAATCTCTAATCATTTTCTAGCTATTTCAACACAATGCCTACAGCCAAAGTCACCAAAATCACCTTAAAATCTAAGATTAAAGTTTAGAATTTCCCAAACTTGTGGGGTGCTTAACTCTTGCCTCGATTCAATCCGTCATTCGATTTGCAAGTATATTGTTCTCCTTTTGATGAGGAACAACTTTCCTTCTTGCCACAACCCTTGATTTGGATGAAATTAGGTGTTTTAGAGGAGAGAGAAAGCTAGGGCTAAAAAATGGCGATTTGGGAGAGAGAGGAAAATGAGTTTCAGGAAAAATAAAGGGGTCTTTATATAGGTCGAGGCTAGGAGATCAATCTAGTGCCCTTAGAGATCGATCTGCCTTTGAATTCTGAAAGTTTTTGGGGTAATTTTATGCCTAAGAGATTGATCTATCGTGGGGTGAGATCGATCTCTTAATGGCTTTATGAGATCGGTCTACTCCTTGAGGAGATCGATCTTCTGTTTTCAGAATCTTCATGAGATCGTCTGCTCCTTGAGGAGATCGATCTGTATTTTACAGAAGCATTTAGAGATAGATCTGCTTGCTTATGAGATCGATCTGCCCATCAATTCTTGCAACTTTCCTGCATCCTAGAGCCATGAGATTGATCTCTCATCCTTGGAGATCGATCTGGCCTTCACAGATTGTACTGCTGCTGTACTTAATTGCAGAAAACTTAAATGTAAACTTCCCATAATCTACCCCATAGTCTATAATTCAATCTGTACACATTCAAGACTTGAAAATCTCATTTTCTCATACTTCATTATATTTAAGACTTATGTGTAGATCAACATATCATCATTTCAAACACCAAATTACAATTCTCATAATGGGCTACATAAAAATTCAAAGTTCTCACAAATCTACTCTTAACAACATTTAGATAAACATATTTAGAGTTGTTGCATTGAAAACTCACCTAGCTTGACTTTCCTCTTGTCCAAATTTGAAAGACTCCTTTGCTTATTCAATCCAACAAATGAAATGTTGGCTCCAAGCTATGTTATTCTTCTCTTCACAATAAACAACTTTGCTTTAATAGCTTTTTCTTAGATTTCTTTGGAAGGGAATGATTTTCTAGAGAGAGAATGCTTGGTATTTTGGGTAAAAATGGAGAGAGATCTTTTAATTTCTTAGGAATGAAGCTTTTGCCATCGAGTTTATATAGAATAGGGGTAAGGAGATTGATCTGCCTTTGGCTTTAGCTCTCGAAATGTTCAGGAATAACAGGGTAGGATCGATCTGCTTATTGGGGAAGAGATCGATATTTCCTTGGAAGAAGCTTGTGGAGATCGATCTGCTCATGAGAGAGGATCAATCTTTGCTTGGTCGAGGCACTTGGGGATCGATCTGCTCAATAGGGGGATCGATCTGGCCTTGGTAGATTCACTTGGAATTGTTTTGCTTGCATAAGGGATAGATCTTCCTTGAATAGGAGATCGATCTGGCCTTCATCTGCAGGCTTCCAACCGCAGATTTTCCAAAATTTTCAAAGGTTAACTTGCCTTTGATTGTTTCACTAGTCATTTTGAAATCTACTCACATTCTGAGCATGGAAAAGACTCATTTCTTATGATTTTCATGTTATGGAACCTGTGTGTACCACTTAGAATAATAAAGGATACACCTAATTCCCTGTTCTCTACTCATTTCGTGTTTTAAGTCCTTATCTTCAATTTGATTGCTTTAAGCTCCATTTGTTTAGTTTGTGGCTATTTCAGCCCTTGTTTAACCTTTGCACGCATCCCTTATATTCATTCATCCCATTTGCAATTCATTCACATTTATATGATCCAAAAATCATCTGTCTTATAATTCCATTAACATATGCTAAAGTTATACATACATGGGGTCTCACATTACGTCTTTAGACATTTCACATGATTATTTACGCTAATCGATTTTCAATTCCAAGACATAAAGAAATTTCCATAAAATTAATCCATAACTCATGCGATTAATTTCCAGTTGTTGCAAATGGGATTCACTTACCCGAGTTTCCTATGCAGGCATGCAGATCGAGGCTGAACCGCTCGTTTGTTGCCTAATGTCACGCTACACATTTACATATATTTGAACCAGGTTAAATTCGATCAAATATAATTTAAATAAATTTTCACAAATTGAAATGGTCAAATTCGACTGCTTACCAGTCTATCTGTCAATTGAGGCATCACTGATTTTTCTCTTTTTTTTTCTTTTTTTCTTTTTTGGCTGAACTGGTTCGACCCACCTTTTCACTGAATTGGTCTGAACCTGTTCAATGGTGAAACTTGCCATTTCTGACTCTGACGGTCGGTCCTTCGTCGGCTTCCATGTCCAGGTACTCCACGAGGCCACGCGACACTTGGGGCTGGTTGAGGTGCGCCTGAGTTGACCGAAGTGTGGCTAGTTCGGCCATTTTTCTTTCTCGACAGTGTTGCCCCATCTTTCCTCACCAATCTGTTATTTCTCACTAGGCCGATGGCCTCGCAGCTGGCTTTTCCTGGCCGGTAGGGTCAAGCCTTTCCTTCCCCGCGTCGGCACTTTCCCCCTCTCTCCTTTTTTCTCTTTCTCCCCTCTCCTATTGTGACAGCTCGAAAGCGCAAAAATTAGTGCATATTTAAAACTTTTCTTAAAACAAAACTATCAACTCTGGGTGTATTCCTGTGCGGTGTCTTTAAATCACCATCGTTTATAAACAAACATTTTCCCCAAGATCATACAACTCATACTTAATGAAATCAAAATACATAATGTCCCAAAAAGAATCTACTCATAAGTCTTTATTCGTTTCTTTCATATCATCCTAATTACATCCCAAAAATACTTATCACAAGTGTCTATATTACATCATTTTCTAGATACAAAATGAACTGAATTATACCTTATGCGTGTACAAGCGATAGCCTGGGGAGATCTTGTCCACTAGCCTATTACACGTATGCAGCAGGCTCCGACTTGCTTACTTCAAGTAATCTGGAGGGTGGAGGAAAAAGGGTGAGCTCTCAAAATGCTTAGTAAGAAGGGTAGGGAAGTTATAAAAAGCATCATCACAAACACAATATGATGGAAATAATGAGCATGCAAATCGTTATAAAAACAACTGTAGAAACAATGGCATCATAATAACTCGTGTGATAAAAATCACAAATCACTTTACAACAAATCTCAATGCGTGATATAAATCACAGTTGTAAAATCACATCATCATCAAACAAATCGAGACTAGGCATTTATAAAAACTATAACAAAACTCATCGTCATAGGCACATCACATCAATTGTATTCTTCATCTAGGCGGACATCCCCAATCGAGGGATTTCATCGACATTTATGCACACATGGCCATGATTCGCTGTAGACTTGATTAGAGTTGTACAGCCATCGATCTTACATGCTATCAAAGTACAGCCTGGTCTTACATGCTATCAAAGCAAGGCCAGCTATCGCTACCGGAGTAAGGTCATCTCACGTTACCAGAATGGAGGCGTCGGTCTTAGATGCTACTAGAGCACGACCCGACCTTACATGCTACCAGAGCAAAGCCCGATGTGCATCTCATGACAAGCCATAGTCTCAGTAAAAATACGCCATTGTTATATAAAAATCATTTTGCCTTCGGGTACAGCTTATAATGGTTATCACAAAACCTATTTCGATTATAAACCCATTTGTGTTCACAATTACACAAAACTCATCAAAATCGAGCTCAAATAGGCAAAACACTCACACATTCATCAACACACCTGTAAGACCCGAATTTAATTAAAATACGAAAATTAAATAAGAAAAGATGGAGGAAGTATGAAGGAAGGTCGGGTTAAATTAATCCCGAATACGTGCAAGGGCAAAATGGTCAAAAGATCAAAGGTCGGTATAATTTCGATAAGGAAATTTAATTAAAAATATGGATTTAAGAAATCTTGGTCAATAAAAGTGAAATAAAATTATTTTGGGTTAAATTGATCAAGATATTAATTTATGTGAAATTAATCGGGATTAATTGAAATTTTTAGTTCAGAAAAATAATCCCGAAAATAATTGAAAAATATACCGAAAGGTCACCTGGGACAATATCCCGAAAATACGGAGAAATTATACCCGAAAAAAAAAGGGGTTAAAACAAATTAAATAAATTAAATAAAATTAAATTAATTAAATTAGAATAAAAATAATAATTTTTGTAGATATTTGGGTATTTTAATATATATTTTATTGAATAGTAAAATAATTAAAATAAAAAAAAATAAAAAAAATAATAAAACAAAAAGAAAAGAAAAAAAAAAGAGAGAGAGAATAGTCGGGGAGAGAGAAAGAAGCAGAGAAACGAAAACGAAGCTGGAATCGGGGGGGAGGCCGGACGACCACCGGCGACTATCACCCTTCGACGAAGGGCCGAGCAGCAAGAGGAGGGACCGACGATCTTCAGGGCACCGGAGACGCGCCGATTTGGAGGCCGGAAGATGCCGATCGGAGGAAGGCAAAACCGAGAAGAAAATTGAGTCGGTTCCGGCGAACGGCGGCGATCCAGGCAAAACCGAGGCCAAATTTCGAAAGCCCAGGCGACGGCGATCGTTTCTACACCGGTCTCAGCCGACGAAACGGCGAGAATCGCCGGCGACGGCCAAGAGGAAGGAAATGGGTCCGACGACCGGGGAGAAGAGGCCGAACCGGCGGCGTTCCGGCGAGCTTGACCCAAGCCGAGGCCAGATTTGGGCTGCGGACGACCCAGCGGAGCTGCTGGCGGTGGAAGCCGGCGAAGAACCGGCCGGCAAGGCAGTGAACCGGCGGTGAACCGGCCGAACCGGGGTGAACCGGCGGTCTGAACCGGTCCGAACCGGACTGAACCGGTTCAGCCAAAAAGAGGAGGAAAAAAGGAAGAAAAAAGGGAAAAAGAAAGAGAAAAAAATTGGGAAAAATTTCGGTGATGCAATCGAGCTTCGGGTAAGTCGATAAGCGGTCAAATTGACCCGATTTAAATTTGGAATATTTTATTTAATTAAATTTCGACCGGAAAGTTTACCCGAAAATGTAATTAATTGTGTAGCTCGACGATTGGCATCCACCGAGGGCTCGAGACAGCCTCGATTTACGAACTAGCATGGAATCTCGGGTAAGTGACCCCTATTTACGACAATTACCTCGTTATGCGTGATATTGATTTAATTTCCGCATAAATTGAATTGAATTATGGAAATTTAGATAAATTGTCGTAAATAATCGATTTAGCTATTCAAGAATTAGAACGAGGCCCGATAAATTATTGGTGGGCCCGATGAGCCCAATAGGCCTCGATAAAGTGAAAATTAAGTGGAAAACGGGCTTAAGGCCGATTAAGGCCCATTAAGGTACAATCGGGCCTAATAGGGGTAATTGGGCCCAACGATTTAAATTAAGCCCAGAAAAGATTAAGTACAATTAAATTATATGTTATCTGACCTGAGAAATGTTAATACGCAGTTCCGGGCATTTGATTGGGAGCATATCGGACTGCGCGACGAGACGACAATGGAAAAGAAAAAGGTCAGACTCGACGAGAATCGAGGTAAGGGAATTCTGCGGACTGCTAGAGGTAACTTTACGCAATTTTAAATTCATACGCAGTCCTTTAAAATTAACTGAAGGGTCTAGAGGTCGAATAATAATTTTAGTGCCCCGAATGGGCAAATTACTAAAATACCCTTGTTAAGGGTAGAATCTAAAAATTTAGGAAAAATTGGGAGGAGCAAGGACAAGAGGTTCCTGCTCGTTCTGGAGGTATTTCAACGCATGCATGAGTAGGCTGGCTCACCTTGAAAGAAAATGCACCGCATTGCATACTTTCAACGTGAAATTGATTTGAAAACTGTTTTGAGTAAATAGAGCCGCCTACGTGTTTTATTGACATATGACGTGCTAGAGCTCAGCTCGCACGGTATTTTCGATTTGTGTGATGCATGCATTAGTGCTGGAGCGAGAGCTCGCACTAGAGTTTTACATGCATAGGTGCTAGAGTATAACTCGCACCAGATTTCATTTGCTTTTCATGACACGGTGCTAGAGTCTAACTCGCACCAGATTTTTCATGATCTTCGTGACAGGGTGCTAGAGTCTAACTCGCACCCGATTTTCACATGATTTACATACAGAGTGCTAGAGCTTAACTCGCACTAGTTTTATCTGATTTACTGACAGTGTTAGAGCACCGCTCGCACTAATTTTCAGAGATCATATGATAAGCCGTGCTTGGAGCATCGGGTTGACTGTGTGTCACCGATTAAATAGGCTCGCACGTGCGATTTGAGACATGGCATGTTAAAATAACCTGATGAGCCCGAACGAGGGATAAGGGTTAGAGAAACAACCTGATGAGCCCGAATGAGGGATAAGGGTTAGAGATCCACCTGATGAGCCCGAACGAGGGATAAGGGTTGGAGATCCAGCTGATGAGCCCGAACGAGGGATAAGGCTGTGGGTCCATGGAGTACGATGTACCGTGCAAGTAGCATGGAGTACGATGTACCGTGTGGTATCTGTGTGATACGTTAGCATCTTCGGATGCATGGGATCGGATAAGACTGACGGGTTGGATTGACCCACCTCCCGGGCGGTTCCCGATCATGGTGAGAACCCGCACACTAGGATCCGTGTAGCTGAGGAACTCACGAGGACAAATGTGGCCATAGTCCTAGTTATTTGCCTATATACAGACGTTGCCTAGTCTCGCATGTTGATGATTTTTACGATGATTTAAACTGGGTTTTAAAACTAAATTGCATGATGGTATTTCCATGCTTTTCAAAACCCACGTGTGATGTAAACGTTTTCATGATTTTGTGTGAGTCAGGATCACCCGCAGGAGGGGTCGAGTCCTGACTTTATTGTGAAAATCTTAATTGAGAAAGAATTGATTTATAATAATTGCATGTTGATTTTTCGTGCAAATGTGTTTTACATATCATCATAATGCATAGCATTGTTTTAAAATGTGTGGAGAAAGGGTGGTTTATGCATGGCACTACGTTCATGTAGGTAGTATGGTTACCTACTTGTTCGTAGGATTGCCTTACTGAGCTTGATGTGCTCACCCCTTTCATTTTCTCCCACAGATGATCTCCAATTGAAGTTGAAGCGACTCAGTACTGCATTCCGGATATCCGCTGCTGCCCATCAACATAAGGTATATATACACTTGTACATATTGTATCTACATAAGCATAGCACAGTAACATGTTTGTAAGTAACTTTAGGGGATGTATAAATAATAAAACAATTATAAATGACTGGAGAATAAATAAGTTAGTTGGGAATTGAATGGTGGGACTGGCATTGACGCACAGCCCAATTATTAGTGGAGTGTTGGTCACGATTCGAGGACATGTAAGAATTTAAGTAAGAAAATAAACAAAACGCGAAAAATTCACTCTGATTTTTGGGTAGTTTGGGTCGTGACAACAACAAATCATCTCATAGACATGCGCATTTCAGTAAACCTTTTTCATGCTATTAAAACGTTTTCACTCATTTGAAAACTCATAAGAACAAATGGTTTATTTTCCTTACCTCTTGCACCTTGAGTGGTACAATATCCTTGGGTTCTCGGACTAGCCTCATTTCCCATGTTGGATTCTTGAGCTGTCCACATATCATCAAATCATCAATACACATCATTTTCATTTCTCTTTTCACCTCATTTATACCTATACCTATACTATAGCTCAAGTTACCACTTTTAATCATGTATATGTGCATTTATTGACCAATGTACCAAATGAAAATGCTTAAAACAAGGATCTTGTGAACTCACCTAGCTTGTCCTCTCTTGACCAAGCTTGTAGAATGCTTGCCTCTTCCCTTTGTTCAATTCAACCTTTGATTTTTTAGTATGTTGATCTCTTTGCTAAGAGGAATAACTTTGCCTCTTTGTCTATTTTTGTCTAGAATAAGGTGAATCTTAGAGAGAGAAAGCTTGGTTTGGGTGAAAATGGTGAAGGTTGAGGTTTGGGGGTGAGAGGGTTCTGTTTCCAGGCAAAAATCCTGTGTTCTTTATATAGACAGAGGGTATGAGATCGATCTGGTCATTGAAGGAGATCGATCTCTGCTTGGTTCACTTACTCCAACTGCTTCATTAACAACTACAAGATCAATCTGATTGAGGAAGGAGATCGATCTGTTTCTCTGAGTGGAGATCGATCTGCTAAAGGGTAGAGATTAATCTCTTCTAGGCCGAGACTTAAGGAAATCGATTTGCCCTTGTGACAGGATCGGTCTTTGTTAGGCAGAGGCATTAGGAGATCGATCTGTTCCCTTATGAGATCGATCTGCCCATCTTCATTTTGAATACTTATTGCATTCTGGAGCTATGGGATCGATCTCTCATCGTTGGAGATCGATCTGGCCTTCATAGATTGCACTGTTACTGCATCAATTTGCAGGAAACTCAATACAAAACTTACCCCAACTTACTCCATAGTCCATATTTCAATTCACACACATTCAAGACTTAAAAACTTCATCTCCTTATACTTCATTAGATTCAAAACTTGTGTGTACATCAACATATCATAATTACATTCACCAAATTACAGTTCTCACATTGCAAATCTCATAAAATTTACAGTTCTCACACCTATTTCTCTTTTGCTTCACGGTCTTCCTCTATTAAAAACAGAGGAAGCTACCGACCCTCTATCCTTTCCCCTTTTTTATATATTATATATAATATTATATATATTTTAATATAATAAAATATATTATACAGTAAATATCCTTTACATATAATATATTATTTATTTTATTTTATTTTACTTATAATATAATACATTAATATATATATATTAATATAATATATTATTTAATTTATTTCTATATATATTTTTATTTGATATATATAGACATTTTTTTTGTCAAACATCACCATCATCACTCATCTCTATAATTTCAACTCATCTCCATCATTTCAACTCATCTCATCCATTATTTCATCATTTTTTTATATGTACACTTAATTATTTAGTATTTCAAAGTATAAATTGTCTAATATTTGTACTTATCTGACATGGAGGATTATTCATATATTAATCTAGCTCATAAAATTATTTTTACACTTCATAGTAATTTATTCTTCAAGTTAAAATATTTTAATTAATTAAATACATCAAAGTTTCTCATGTTAAAAATCTAATTTTAATTAATTTTCCACCAATATGCTCATTCTTAATTCCATTTATTTACTTCACTATTCATAATTAAAACTGAATACCAGTAAATTCGTGGATTTTACATGGAGGCTAAGTCTACCATTGAACAAGAATTATTAAATTAATATTAGTAAATAGAATCTGAGTCACATTGTAATTAGACTTTTTTCTCCACTAGGATTACGAATTCTTGAAGTTTTATTAAAGTGGCTGATTGGAATTTTCTTAATTATTGTGTTCTTGCTTCCTTCAATTTGCTTTCTTTCTTCTTTCTTATTTCTTCAAACTAATTATACTTTTGTCTTAATACTTTATATATTAGTCAACATTCATACTTTAGAATTAATATTACATTCTTACATGGTAGTTTTTAATCATTATAAAACCAATTAGTGTTTTGTTGTAAAATCCGCGAATTTACTGGTATTCGATTTTAATTATTAATAGTGAAGTAAATAAATGGAATTGAGAATGAGAGACTTGGATGAATTTAATTAATTAAAATATTTTAACCTGAAGAATAAATAATTATGAAGTGTAAAAATAATTTTTATGAGCTAGATTAATTTATATATATATATATATATATATATATATAATCCTCCATGACAGATAAATACAAATATTAGACAATTTATACATTGAAAGACTGAATAATTAAGTATACAAAAAAATGTCTATATATATATATATATCAAATAAAAATATATATAGAAATAAATTAAATAATATATTATATTAATATATATTAATGTATTATATTTAAAATAAAATAAATAGAATAATTAATATATATTTGATTTTTTGATTTAATAATATATGTATATATGTAATTAGATATTTTTGTATAAAATATAATATAATAATATATTATATGTATAGGATATTTATTATATAATATATTTGATTATATTAAAATATATAATATAAAAAATATTGGAGTTGGTGGGAAAAATCCCACCAACTCTGCCAAAGCTTCCTCTGATAACAGAGGAAGCAAGGAACTCAAGGGAAACAAAAAAGGAAAGGGAGAAACGAAATTGAACTGAAGGGAAAAGAGAAAAGAGGGAGAGGAGGAGAGAAAGAGATGAGAGGAGAGGAAGCAGTGGTTAGAGGGGGGAGTTCGTGTCGTCGCTTGCCAGAGGGACGTCGAAGAGTCACCGACAGCGTGAGGAAAGAAGCAGATTGGCGAAACATACATGGGGCAGCACAGTCGAGGATGAGAATGGCAGGATCAACCACATTTCGACCATTCCAGCCTGCCCCTGCCAGCCACAAGCGTCACGAGGCCTCGCGAAGCAGCTGGACAAGGAAGTTAGCGAAGAACCAGTCGTCAGAGCTGGAAATGGCAAGTTTGCCACTGAACCGGTTTGGACCGATTTGGTGGAAAGGTGAGTCGAATCGGTTTGAACCGATTCAGCCAGAAAAGAGAAAAAAAAAGAAAAAAATGGAGAAAAATCGGTGATGCCTCGATTGACGGATAGACTGGTAAGCCGTCGGATTTGACCGTGTCAATTTTTAAAAATTTATTTAAATTTATATTTGATCGAATTTAACCTGGTTCAAATATATGTAAATGTGTAGTGTGACAATAGGCGACGAACGAGCGTTTCAACCTCGATTTACGTGCCTACACGGGAAACTCGGGTAAGTGAATCTCACTTGCTACAACTGGTATAATTATGTGAGTTAGAAATTAATCGCATAAGTTACAAATTAATTCCGTATAAATTGCTTTATGTCTTGGAATTGATAATCGATTAGCGTAAATAATCATGTGAACTATCTAAAGACGCAAGTGAATCTCAGTTGCTACGATTTAGATGATTATACGAGTTAGAAATTATCACATAAGTTACGTATTAATCCGGTGTAGCTTTATATTTTGAAATAGGAAAATTAATTATCGTAAATGATTGTGAATTATCTGAAGATGTCTATAGACTTTAAAATTGATTTGAAATAGGAAATGTAATAAATCAATTGGATTGGGAATATAGATTGTTTTTTGCATTACAAGCTGGGTAATGAGTCATTGTTACCCGGCCTTATCATAGAAATTTTATAAATTATCGGTATTTTGAATTAAGATTTCTATCCTATCGAAAATGCAATTTCAATTCATTTTGACACGTTTTCGAGCTTCGCGATGATTTTTTTAGGACATTAAAATCATTGTATGTATTTTACGGGAGGTTTAAAAGTTTATACAGATTTTATCTGTACAATCTCATTCGAACTGTTTAGACTAATTGGAGCATAGGACTTAATTAGCCTACGCTTAGTGATTTCATATTTAAGTATAAACTGCAGTCCATCTCAATTTTGATATAACTTTTGAAAACGTGATTTTTGAACGTTTATCATTATGGGCGTTCTAATTAAGTTATGTCCGATAAGAGTAAATGAAGATAGCCCTGAATTTACGACTCTTATACGGGCAGTTTGGTTTGTCCGACCTGGTCGGGACAGGTTAAAATTCTGGTTAATCACTAAGACTGGGGACTTTTGGGATTGTGAACATAGGTAACACCTTAGTCTCCGGGATAGTTTCTGCTCATTGATAGCTACAATGGGAAAGTCTTTATCGGAATATAATTATGGATGTCGGGTAGAATTGTAAGATCTAATTATTGAACTTTGTTAATAAGCTATCAAAGATATGGTTTTCTAAATTGTTTATGGACATAGGACCATGATACAAATTAACCTCTTTGATGCGAGATAGTAACAGACAGATCAAATTGAGTCTTAGGGCAAGAAGTAAATGGTGTCCAAGGATCTCAAGTAATATAAGTATGTAAGGGATTTCTAGAAGCTATAGAGATAACTATATGTATGTTTATTGCTTTATCGCAGCTATATATATTGTAGGACATATAGCTATAATATTAGAGTTTTGAACCCGATCATATAGACCACTCTACATAGTCTAAATTGTACTGGGAATGCCACATACACAATATTGTTGTAAACCCCAAAATTTTTCAGAATTCAGCTCAAGCGTTATTCGATTTAAATTTAATTCATTTTTGCTTGCGGATAATTAAATTAATCATGTCGAAAATGAGAGATTAGGTTAGGCTAAAAACTCTGTTAAAAATCTGATTCATAAAAATAAACTAATAAAAATAATAGTAATAGTAATGATATGGTAAACAATATGTATATATAAATATACATTTATTTTGATTATATAAATGTATGTATAAATGAATATATAAATTTATTTTGATTATATAAATGTATATATAAATGCATATATTTTGATTATATAAATGTATATATAAATGTATATGTATATTACATTAAAAAGAAAAAGGACGAAACACGTCGTTTTGGCCCCTGTGCACAGGGCATGTAGGCCAGGCGCAACCTGCGCGCCCAACGCTTCTCCCTTGCCCGAACGCCAGGCACCCAGCGCCCGACCTACATCAGGTCCCACTTTAAGCCAGAGCTAGTCTGCACAGCGCCAGCCTACACCCCTACTCCATGCCTTACCTGCACAATACAACTCAAAAACAGGCCATGTGCGCCTAGCACCCCTGCACCAGACCCTACACACCCCACGCCAAAACTCTGCTGAGCCCTAGCCTGCAACTGTCCTGCATACCAGTTTGCGCCCAACTAGCACCAATCCTACACCCAAATCGTGCCTAGTTTGGACCCCTGCACCATGCCAAGCTCTGCACCCCCAGCCTACACACCCAGTGTCGAGCCCCAGCCTACACCCACACTGCCTCGACGCTGTACCCTTGCAACACCAATCGTGCACCCCTGCGCTCCTAGTCCTGCCACCACCACGTCCTGCTACTAATGGCTATAAAAGAAAGAGAAAACAAGGGGGGGAGAGGTCGGTTGGAGTGAAACAGTAGGGAGAACTAAGAACAGAGGAGAACAGAGGCTTGTGGGAGGCGATTATGATGATGATGATGGTGGCCGGAGCTATAACCAAGGTAATGAGGATAGTGGCCGTGCCAAGAGGAGGAAGGAGGTGGTGAGCAGCTTCTCGAGTGACCAGTGAAAGAGGAAACCTAGAGGAAGAAGAAGAAGAAGAAGAATAAGAAGAAGAAAAGGAGAAAAGAAGAAAAGAAAAAGAAAGAAAAAATGAGGGAAAGAAAACAGTTTGAAAACCGTTGTGAAAAAAAGGATATTATATATATATATATATATATATATATATATATTTGGAAATAGAGGAAGAGGCATAAGGAAAAATTGAGAAATCCAGAAAAAGAGTTCCAAGGAGGAAAATTTACCGAGAGGGCCAGACCCACCAACTCCAGACATAAGGCATCTAGGACGACGTACAGACACCAAGGTGAGGAGAATTGCAGTGTGCTATAGTGATAAATGCACGTATTTTCTGATGATTTTGTAGATATGAACTTAGGAAAATATTTTACTGCAAGGAATTTATGGTGTACTGTTAGATACGAATACATGTATTTTTTGATGATTTTATAGATACGAACTTAGAAAAATATTTTACTGCAAGGAATTTATGATGTACTGCTACATACGAATGCACGTAATTTTTGGTGTTTTGTAGATATAAATTTATGTTGTATTTCTACTGTAGAAAAATATCCGTAAATTGTTAAAAATATCTGCGTATATTTATTGGGTATTTACGACTGTGAATTTTAGGACAGAATTTTGTAGACACCTGAACTGTAGAAAATTCCTAGGCAGAATTTTACTGTTTCAAAATTTTAGGGAAAAGTTTATAACCCCGTAAAACACCCTGATTTTCGATGTAGTATTATTTAGCATATTTAACTAAATATTTGAGTAGTTTTAAAATTACTTGTGTAAAATATAAAATTTGTGATTTATATCGAAAGACTGTGTTTTGTGGATTTTAGCTGAAAAAGAGCAAGACTAACCCCTTTATCTATTTTATGCGTTAAAACTAGATTTAAATGTTCTGATGATAAAACTCGTGCTAGTCAGCCTTGTATTGTTGTGTGATCTTACACGGATCTGCTGCACGAGATTTAAAGTGTTTTGAGGTTAAAACCATATTAGTCAGACGTGTATTGCTGTGTGATTTTGCGTGGATCTGCTGCACGAGATTTTAAAGTGTTTTGAGAAAAAAAACCGTGCTAGTCAGACGTGTACAACTGTGTGATCTTGCACGGATCTACTACATGAGATTTTAAGTGTTTTGAGGTTAAAATTGTGCTAATCAGACGTGTATTACTATGTGATCTTGCACGAATCTGGTGCACGAGATTTATGGTGTTTTGATCATAAAATCGTGCTAGACAGTCGTGTATTGCTGTGTGATTTTGCACTGACCTGCTTTCACATGATTTGAGGTAAAAAGGCAACGGTGAAAATTATATGGAATTGTGAATGATGAAATTCTATGGAATTGAGAATGATGCGAGGTCCATGGAGTATGATGTACCGTGCTGTGTGCACATGAGTACGATGTACCGTGTTACTAGAAAATAGTGAAATAAGTAAGCTGTTCTGGGTAGCTGACCACTCTCACAGCACCTGACATCCCGGCAAACCTGATCAGTCCTTACCCGGAGTCACTGACATTGGTCAATTGTCCTATGGATTGATTATTGATAATAAATATTTTGTCTTGCCTCACTTATTTGAATTTTTTGAACTGATTGGATGAAATGATTTATTGTGTGAAATTGGTTTTATTTACTGCATTTAATTGATATTTTTCAGTATCATTTTTATAATACTGATAAGGTGATCGATAACAATTCTTACTATATTTTCTACTCAACTGTGTATTATATATTTCAAGCCGTATCGATAGATATGAATTTATCTACTTGTCGCTTGATTTTTCTTACTGAGCAGGTTAAGCTCATCCCTTAGTTTACTCCACAGAGCCTCGTCAGTAGCAGAAGTCATCTAGTAGATTTTAATTCGCGGCCCTACATTAGAGGAGTACCCTTCAAAGGTATACTCAGCTTAGATATTTATGTTGTGTCTAAATTTTGTAAGTACAGTAATGCAGAATTGAACATGAGTCTAGGGAAAAAGTGTGGCCATGAATATTTGTAACAGAACTTAGCACTGTGTAATTGAAAAAAATATGTTTTCACAGATTTCTATTTAAATGTTTATCGTAAAAACGTATGTGTATAAAAAATTCATTGTGATGATCCAGCGTCGACTCATAGCCTAACCAAAATGTGTGTAAATCAGGTCGTTACAGAAGTGGTATTAGAGCTCGATTGGCCTGATATAAGTCGATGATTGGAGTAAAAGAAAAGTAGGAAAGTTCACATCCCCAGTATTACTGTACATTGTTTAGATACAAACGGTATACCTGGCTGCGTTTCACTAAGAAAATTTCTACTGAATGCAGGGAACATATGGATATGGCTGGTAGACCGCACGGTCGACCGAGAGGAAGAGGGGTAGCTCATCCCAAGGCCATGGGGATGGGCCTGAAGTAAGGGGTGAGCCCACAACTGAACAGCCCGCTTGTAACCATACTGAGAGCTTTAAAGCTCGAATTTCTAGCTTAGAACGAGGCATGGAGAAGATACTGAACTGGATGGGGAAAGTGATGGCTAAGTTGGATAGCCCATCCGATATTGCTACTGAGACTGCATCGACTACACCAACAGTCGCGCTGAATACTCTTGCACTAGTTCAGACAGTGCCAGTGCCACCAGTAGAAGAACCTTCTACTACTCTACCCACTACATTGCCACAGACCCCACTTGTACCACATTCACGGTACCAGTGGCCCCGCAATAATGTAGTAGTGAAATGGGGTATGATTGTGAACTGGAGAGGCTGAGGCATTTTCAGGAGTTCAAGCCTCCGTCCTTTAGTGGGATTAAGGATCCAGTGGTTATAGAGGATTGGATAAATTAGATGGAGAAATTCTATGGGTTCTTTCGATGTAACTCTACTAAGAAAGTCGCCTTTGTAGTTTTTGTACTGAAAAGAAAAGCTGAACACTGGTGAAAGTCCACTCGACTGATCGTAAGAGCCAGGCATAAAGTAATTACCTGGGACTTGTTTCTTAATGCCTTCCAAAGGAAATACCTTCCAGATACTGCCCAAAGGAGGTTGCAGATAGAATTTTTGAGCTTGACTCAGGATAATAGATCAGTGGATGAGTATGAGTCAAAGTTCATCTCTCTGGGACGATATGATCTAGATACTATGGGTAATGAGACAAAGAAGATCTAAAAGTTTATAGAAGGTCTGAGGCCCTCAATTCAAGCTCGATTAGCCCCATTGGATCTCAGAACTTATGAGGAGGTAGTTCGTCAAGCCTAGTTGTGTGAACAAGATTATGAGACGCATGCCTTTGAGTTTAACAGGATGGGCAATGGGAAGGACAAGGATCAGAAGAGATCAGCTGAGGACAAAAGTATCAGAGAGGGCAAGAGGTCGTTTGTTAAGCGACAGAGTGGTTATGAGGAGTCGCAGGGTAAGAATGCCAGGCATCTCTCCTATTTAGCCCCAGTACCTACTAAGGGAATTGAGATCGGAGGGTACCGACATGATTTTGAGAAATACAAACAATGTGGGAGGAATCATGGAAACATGCCCTGTTATTTATTGACCCAGACTTGTTTCAGATGTGGTAAGATGGGACACATAGCCAGAAACTGTCCCGAGGGTGTTGACTCAACCCCACAAAGAAACCCAGAACAGATAAGGGCACCTGCTACTACCTCCACACCCAAGAAGAGAGCCATAACTGAAGGGAAGGGTAAGTATGTTGCAGGATAGGGGCGAGTGTACGCTCTCAAACAGGAAGCGACAAAAACTGAGGCACCAGCTGAAGCATTTAAAGGTACTATTCTAATTTTTTATATTAAATCAGTAGTTTTATTTGACTCTGGTGCAACTCATTCATTCGTATCTCCCATGTTTGCATGTAAATTATCTCCCTCTGTACAGCCTAAACCATTAGGCAGAATGCTAACGATTAGGACACCAATGAAAGATAGCCAAACGACTAGACAACTGTATAGGGACTGTAGGCTTAAAATAGGAGACATGAATATGTTAGCAGACTTGGTCTTATTAGACATGATGATTTTGATGTGATATTGGGCATGGACTGGTTAGCAGCAAATCAAGCTGTTCTTAGCTATCATAATAAGACAGTGATATTTTTGCCTGAAAGATGTATTGCAAGTTTTTCGGATAAGCAATAGAAAGGGAATTTATAGTTAAACTGATAGAATTTTACGAACCATATGAATGATAATTTGAAGGTTACATCGCGTATGTAATTGATACTGATAAAACGAGTCCGAAATTGAATGATATCCCTATGGTCATGGAGTTCCCTGACGTATTTTCGGATGACTTACTAGGGCTACCTCTGGATAGGGAGAAGGAGTTTTGTATCGATTTTATGTCTAGTACTGAACCAATATTTAAACCGCCTTACATAATGGCTCCAGTAGAGTTAGAGGAATTGAGGAAACAATTACAAGAATTGCTAGATAAGGAGTTCATCAGGTCGAGTATTTCACCATGGGGTGCACCAGTATTATTTGTCAAAAAGAAAAATGGGAGTCTTAGGCTGTGTATCAATTATAGATTGCTCAACAAGGTGACCATCAAGAACAAATACCCCCTACCCCGTATCGATGATTTGCTGGACCAACTGTGAGGAGCACAGATCTTTTCCAAGATTGATATGAGGTCAAGGTACCATCAGCTGAAAATCAGGAGTGAAGATGTACCCAAGATAGCCTGCAGAACTCGATATGGACATTATGAGTTTTTGGTCATATTTTTCAAGTTGACGAATGCTACTACAATTGCTTTTATGGCACAGATGAATGAGGTACTCAAACCGTATCTGGACAAATTTGTCATAGTGTTTATTGATGATATTTTGATATATTCCAAGTCCAGAGAAGAACATGAGCAGCATCTGAGAATGGCTTTGCAAACCCTCAGGGAGAAGAAGCTTTACGCTAAGCTCAGCAAGTGTGATTTTTGGTTGGATCAAATAGCTTTTTTGGGTCATATCATGTCTAAAGACGAGGTGGCTGTAGACCCGTCTAAGATCGAGGCTGTAATATAGTGGGAAAGACCCAAGATCGTTACTGAGATTCGAAGCTTCCTAGGCTTGGTCGGATACTACAAAAGATTTGTAGAGAGTTTCTCTAAGCTAGCTACTCCTCTGACGTGGCTTTAGAGAAATGATGTTAAGTTCGAGTTGTGACAGCCTGAAAGTGCAAAAAATAGGGCAAATTTAAAATTTTTCTTAAATTAAAACTATCAACTTTGGGTGTATTCCTATACAGTGTCATTTAATCACTTACGTTTATATCAAGTCATTATCCCAAAGATCACGCAATTTATCTACTTAATAAAATCAAATATATAATATATGAAAAGATTAACCCGTGGATCTCAAATCATCTCCTTCATATCATCCTAATTATATCCCAAAAACACTTATCACAAATATCTGTATTACATCATTGTCTGGATACAAAATGAATTGAATTTATACCTTGTGCATGTACAAGCGATAGCCTGGGGAGATCTTATCTACCAGCTTATTTCACGTACACGGCAGGCTCTAGCTCATTCACTGTAAGTAATCTGGAGGGGGGAAGGAAAAAAAGGTAAGCTTTCAAATCGCTCAGTAAGGAGGATAAGAGAGATTTTTATAAAATCATCACAACAACACAACTCATCATTCGAAAATTTTAAAACATGATAGAAATATATCGAGCATGTAAAACGTTATAGTAATAACGATAAAAACAATAGCATCAGTTTGCATCAACATAAATTTAGGTGATAAAGATCATAAATCGTCATAACATCAAATCTTAAAGCGTGATAGAAATCACCATCATAAAAATACGTCACTCATCAAAGTAATCGAGACTAGGCATTTAGTAAAACTCAGATAAAAACAACGTCATAAGTACATCACATCACATCTTATCATCCTCAAGGAGGACATCCTTAAAAGAGGGAAAATGTCGACATCTATCCATGGCCATGATATCATTGTAGACTTGATTAGAGTCATACAACCTCGATCTTACATGCTATCAGAGAAAGACCACCCTTCGCTACCAGAGCAGGGTCATCTCACGTTACCAGAACTGAGGTATCGATCTTACATGCTACTAGAGTATGGCCACTTAACACTATCAAGCGAAGTATCGATGTGCATCTCATGACAAGCCTTAGTCTCAGTAAAATATGCCATTGTTGTATTAAAACTATTTTGCCTTCACGTATAGCTCATAGTGGTTATCTCAAAAACTGTAAGACCCGTATTTTTGTATGTAAACCTTATGAATTCATAAGTATATACATGTACATGCAATGTGAAGCATAAATGATGTAAAGTCCATAGAATCGATGTACACATTGGTAATATGACATTAGGATGTACACACAAGTTTCATTAAATATGACTATGAAGAAATGGACTTTGGTATGTGATGAATGTGAATGAAATGAAAAATGAGTAGTGCAACAAATGGAACAAAGTTACATGAGTTGTGTAAAGCTTTCTACTTCAATTTTGGTTCGTATTGCATACCTTTGGTTATACAATGAATGCACACAAGATTTGATGTGTGTAAGGTATGAATGGATGTCATTTTCAAGCCTTAAAAGTGGTTGGATGAGAAAATGACTATGACAACAAAATCAAGGATGTTTGGTATGAGTTACTGTAGAAAAGTGCAGTAAAATCTGGAAATTATAAATGCAAGATCGATCTCATTGAAGGAGAGATCGATCTGGAAGAGCAAAAAATGCTCTTATTCGAGCAATAGAACCGGCTAGATCGATCTCCAAGGGAGCCAGATCGATCTACTAAGCATTCTGTGAACAAGGAATCGATCCTCTGAATAGCCAGATCGATCTCCTTAAGCTACTGACTTGGAATAGATCGATCTCACCTTAGGAGCAGATCGATCTCCTTAAGCTACTGTTTGGAAAGAGATCGATATCATCATTGAGAGCAGATCGATCTCATAACAATATGCAGATCGATCTCATGCCTCGACACATAGATCTCGTAGGCTTAAATTTTCATTCTGCAAGGCTTAAAACAAGGGAAGATCGATCCTTAACCTCGACAGATCGATCTCATTAAGGTAATTTCGATAAAATAGGACCTGCTGCACTGCATTTCGGGAGAAAACACAAACCTTTTCCATTTTTGAATCAAAGTGACCTAAATTCCCTCTTCCAAGTAAAAACACTTTCCATTGAGATTGGAGAAAAGTTTATTTCATCAAAGTTGTTCATAGAGTGGAGAAGAACAACATAGTTGATAACTAGAGGTTGAGGTGAGCCATTAAAGTAATAAAGAAGTTTTCGCCCCAATAGTGCCAAAGAAGAGAAAAGTTGAGATTGGTAAGATTTCAATGTCCCAATCTCATATATGTTAATCTATATACTTGTATGAGTTGATAGGTATATAGAATGATGGTTGAAACATCTTGGAAAATGCTAAACTCTCATGACCTATAAAATGATTAAAATTGCCAAAATGAGGATTTGTTGAGTAGCCATGGATTTGAGGATGATTTGAGCATGCATGGATGTTATTAAGCATGTATAGATGCTTGTAAAATGAATTGTTGAAATCCATAAGCTAGAATGGATAATGATGGAAATGTAGTATATAAGGTGTTTGATGAAATGCCTCCAAGAAATGAAATGATGAACTAATGGCATGGGGAGCTAAATGCTGATTCAATAATGTATCAAAGGACAAGAGGAATCTAAAGGATTCTCGAGAAATCAATGAAAATTATTAAAAAGGGCTTAAGGAAAAATAAAGTCCAATAATGGTATAAAAAGGCCAAATGAGATATAAATGGATAAAATGCATAGATTTGAATATCATGCAATTGAAATGGAGTATATGATATTATACTGATGTGAGTAATACACAATTTTAGCTCTAGATGATAAAGTCGAAGTTGACGAGATCAGATCACAAATGATCGGAATCAAGGAAAGCGATTCAAGCATGATTCGAGGTAAGGGACTTATATAAGCTATAGAGATAGCTATACGTATGTTTTCTTATTTACTGTGTGCAATGTATGCAAAAGTACATAGATATCGATATATATCTTAGTAGAAAACTACATATAAGAATAAGTCTAATGATGAGTTGCATGACTTCTATGATTTGTGTGAAAAGAGGTTTTGCAAACGTTTTGAGAAGGAATGATAATAGACAGGCTTCCAGTTTAACCAAGTGAATTTAATGTGTTTATAAAGAGTGATTGAAGGGAGATTGCCCTCTCACTCATAACTATACATGGAGCCTTTCTACTTCTTTTCGGTGTGAAATCGTGCAAGAGCATGAGAGGCAATGGTAGATTGACCAGCCATGCTCGCACATTATTTTCAGATGGATTATGATAAAAACAAAAGAGTGCTTGATGCCTCGAGTGATGTTATGTGTTCCACTCGAGCTGCTCGCACTAAATTTTTAGGAATCATGCTAGAACCACAAGTATTGTTGTGTGTCTTGCTCCGATTATGCTCGCTTGTGACCCTCTCGATTTTAAGTGATGGGACAATTGTGCTTGATGCCTCCATGATACTGTGTGTTCTATTCGAGAGCTCGCACCGTACTCGATGCCTCAGATATGCTGTGTGTCTTACTCTAAGTTGCTCGCATGTAGTCTTCTAAACTTCTGTGTTATAAGTAAAACCGTGCTCGATGCCTTGGTGACGTTGTGTGTTCCACTCGATCTCGTATGAGAGTTTATGAAATTGATGTCTGATGGATAAACCGTGCTAGAGTCGTTGTGTACTACTGTGTGTTTGGCACTGACCTGCTCGCACGTGATTTTGAGACAATGAAAATGGGTAATAAGGATCCACAGGAGCACGATGTACCGTGATCGTTAGCCATGGGGTACGATGTGCCGTGACTATCTGTGTGATATCTTTGTGAGCTGAAGGGATGGTGGATCCGCCTCCCAAGCGTGGGGTTCCCGCACACCTGATCAGTGTAGCCTGGAATCCGACTATGGCCATATGTCTTCATAAGTTTTCATAAGTCTTTTACATCTGAGTGATACAACATCGTCACTACTATGTGAAGTGACAGATGTTCTCCCTTGCTGTGTGTCTGGAGATTTGTTAGCCCATGATTTATGTCTCAACATGTAATTGATTTACAAAGTATAAAGCATTTTCTATTTATGAGTTGTGTGAATAGATTATGCTATGTAAAGCTGTGTGCAAAGTGAATTATAAATAAACCTATGTGGTTTTGAAACGTTGATCTGTGTGAAGCTGTGTGCTGCTGTGTGAATATGCATATACCCATCTAGTGAATTGATGGTTTCGCAATGATGGAAGTTTTTTTAAAGAACATGCATATTATTTTACAAGGAAAATGAAATATATGTATTTTAGCTTGTAGATAGTGTGGTTATCTACCTGTTTGCACATTTTCCTTTCTGGGCGTGTTATGTCACCCCCTTATTTCCTCCTCCACAGAGACTACGCAGTAGAGAGTACTGCAGTTGTCCCTGCCAAAGTGCTCTCTAGTCATCCAGCAGTATAGAGAGGTATACACTATGTGATTGAGATGAAAATATTTTGTATCTTGTAAATTAATGCACAGTCCAGTAATATTTTGTACATAAGGGATGTATAGTTAATAGAAACTGATATAAATGCTTCCGCATATTTATAAAAGTTCAGTTTCTATTTCAATATGTTTAATTACACTTATTAAATAATAAATGGATGAGATGTGGATTGGATTTGACTCAAAGCCCAACTACTAGTGCTAAGGTGAAGGGTAAGTGTCACGGATAGAGAGAGATAGGGTAGTGACAGAATTAATGGTATCAAAGCCAGGTTGGTCTGATGTGAGTCATATCCATAATTAGGAAATTATACATCCCTAAAGTACTGTGCATTATTAGGATACAAATGTGTATACCAAGCTAGAAAATGAGACTGAGACACTTATTTTGAGTATGCAGGATGTCTGATAGGCGACGTACTCATAGAGGAGAGAGTTCACGCTTTATGGGGCATAGCGATGAGCCCGAGAGGCATAGTGGGTGTAGTTCTCATAGAGATCCACCTTACTTAAGTGAGGCCGCTAGGCCCGTATAGCGTAGCTATAACGCAGTGTAGACATGGTTATGGAGATGTTTACATAGGCTATGGCCAGAATGAAGGGTAGAAAGGAAAACCCTATTGGTCAGGCTACTGCACCTGAGAGAGATGAGCCAGCACAGCCTGCACCGAGACCTCAGGCTGCATAGGCAGTGATACTTGCACCTCCCTCAGTTTAGGATATTCCCCCACCAATTGAGGACCCTGTGGTGCCACAATAGGTTGGTGGAGAGGGAATCTATGATTGTGATCTATGTAGACTGAGAGAGTTTCGGAAGTTTAGACCACCTTCGTTTAGTAGGGTGAAGAACCTAGTATCAGCTGAGCATTGGATACGCAGTATGGAGAAGCTCTACCGATTCTTCCATTGCTCTGACACGGAGAAGGTCACTTTTGTGGCTTTTGTATTAGAGGATGAGGCTGAGCATTGGTGGATGACCACACAGTCGATGTTGAGTGCACGGCACATGGTTGTGACATGGGATATATTCTTGGATGCCTTCAGGAGGCAGTATATTCTAGCCACTGCACGGAGGAAGATGCAGTTAGAGTTTATGACATTGACTCAGGGGAACTGGACAGTGGATGAGTATGAGTCTGGATTCACATCTTTGGGTAGATATTATACAGTGACTATGGGCTTGGAAGAGAGAAAGGTTCAAAAATTTCTAGAGGGATTAAGACCTTCCATTAGAGCTCGACTAGCTCCACTAGACATTACCACCTATGATGAGGCAGTACGCAGAGCTCAGTTATGTGAGCAAGACTATAAGTTACATGCCTCAGAGTTAGTCAAGAGTGGTAACGACAGAGATAAAGATTGTAAAAGATCGGTTGATGACAGAGGGTTCTGAAAGGGCCAAAGATTTTTCAAAAAGGGGCCTAAGATTGAGGAGACACGAGAGAGGCCAGCGAAGCCTCCAGCTTATTCAGCTATACCTCCAGTATAGAGGGGCATTATTATTGGAGGACCCTGACCTACTACCGAGCAGTGCAAGTTATATGGTCGATATCATAGGGGTAGACCATGCCCGTTATCGATGAGATCCTGTTACAGATGTGGTAAACCAGGGTACATAGCGCGAGAGTGTATGAAATTGATTGGTACAACCCCACTGAAGGGAAAAGAGCCAGAGAAGGCTGCGGTTGAGACACTTACACCTAAGAGGAAAGCCACAGCTGAAGAGAAAAGGAAACAAACTGTTGGTCGTGGGGGAGTGTTTACTTTAGACCAAGCTTCTGCAGAGACGTCTAGGGATGTGATTAAAGGTACCATCCTAGTCTTTGATTTTAAAGCATTAACATTGATTGATCTTGGTGCCACGCATTCATTCATATCGCCTACTTTTGCATGTAAATTGATTGAACATGTAATACCTGTACCTCTAGGTAGGACCTTACTTATAAGCACTCCACTTAGAGAGAATGTAATGATAGAGTATGTCTGTAATGGTTATAAACTAAGAGTAGGGGAAAAGAAGATGTTAGCCAATCTGATTTTGTTAGACATGAAAGATTTTGATGTAATCGTAGGAATGGATTGGTTAGCTGCAAACCAAGCCATCTTAGACTGTTATGCTAAGACATTAATGTTTCCTACCCCTAAAAAGCATGTTGTAAGCTTTACAAAGTAATAAAAGAAGTAGTAAATTATATCCAAGAACGAATAGTTTTACTAATTAAATGTGATTGTGATATATTGAAGGTTTTATAGCCTATGTGGTTGATTTGGATAAGGTGTACCCGGATATGATCGACATCCGAGTGGCGAGAGAATTCCCTGATGTCTTTTCAAAGGAATTATCAGGATTACCACTAGATAGAGAAATGGAATTCTGTATTGATTTGGTGCTTGGAACTGAACCGATATCCAAACCACCGTATCGAATGGCTCCAGTGAAATTAGGGGAGCTAAAGAAACAGTTGCAAGAGCTGTTGGATAAGAGGTTTATCAGACGGAGTGCATCACCTTAGGGAGCACTGGTTCTATTTGTAAGGAAGAAAGATGGGAGTCTACGATTGTGTATAGATTACCTGTTGTTGAATAAGGCTACCATTAAGAATAAATATCCCCTTCCACGGATAGATGATCTATTGGATTAGTTGTAGGGAGCACAGGTCTTTTCGAACATTGTTTTGAGGTATGGGTATCATCAGTTGAGGATTCAGAGTGGAGATGTACCCAAGACAGCGTTCAAGACTCGATATGACCATTATGAGTTTTTAGTTATGCCATTTTGGTTGACAAATGCTCTTGCAGCATTTATGGCATTAATGAATGATGTGTTTAAGCCATACCTTGATAGATTCGTGATTGTCTTTATAGACAACATATTATTATACTCGAAGTACAAGGAAGAGCATGCACAACATTTGAGAACAGTGTTACAGACCCTTCAAGATCAGGAATTGTATGCTAAACTGAACAAGTGTGATTTCGGGTTGAGTGAGATATTATTTTTGGGTCATGTAGTCTCGAGAAAAGGTGTAGCTGTGGATTCGTCCAAGATAGAGGCTGTGGTACAGTAGGATAGACCCAAGATAGTTACAGAGATCTGTAGTTTCTTGGGTTTAGCAGGATATTACCGACGATTTGTCGAGGGATTCTCTAAGTTGGCTGCTCCGTTAACTCATCTCACTCGAAAGAATGTGGCATTCGAGTGGGATGATAAATGTGAGAGAAGTTCCTATGAGTTCAAGCATAGACTGACCACCGCACCTAGTCTCACCATACCCGCCAACTCAAGAGGTTACTCAGTGTATACAGATGCCTCGGGACAGGGGCTGGGCTGTGTGTTGATGCAGGATGGGAAGGTAGTAGCCTATGGATCGAGACAGTTTAAGGACCATGAGAGGAACTACCTAACCCATGATTTAAAGTTGGCGGCCGTAGTATTTGCAGTGAAAATATGGCGCCACTACTTATACGATGAGAAATTTCAGGCGTATACAATCATAAGAGCCTCAAGTATCTATTTTCACAGAGATAGTTGAATATGAAGCAGAGACGGTGGATAGAGCTTCTAAAAGATTATGAGTGCGAGATATAGTACCATCCAAGAAAGGCTAAGGTTATGGCTAATGCCTTAAGTAGAAAGAGCCTCGAAATGGTATCGCACATGATGGTTAGGGAATATGAGCTGCTCGAGCAGTTTACTCACCTCATGTTAGATATAGACCCTCTTGATATTGACAATGACTGTCGATCTACTATGTGAGGATCGTGCGAGTCAGATTCAGAGAGGTGACGTGGTCGATTTCTATGTGAGTGATGATGGCCTACTGAGGTTTAGAGGCAGGATTTGTGTTCCCGATGACCCAAAGTTAAAGAGATTGATTTCAACGAAAGCTCATTCATCGAGATACACATTGCATCCGGGAGGTAATAAGATGTACCAAAACCTCCGAAAAGTGTATTGGTGGTCAGGCATGAAAAATAATATCGTAGATTTTGTGACAAGATGTCTAGTATGTCAAAAAGTAAAGGTAGAGCATCAGATGCCTGCAGGGTTATTGCAGCCTCTACTAGTACCGACTTGGAAATGGGAGTATGTCACCATGGATTTCGTCATGGGATTGTCAAAAACTAAGAGGAATCATGATGCTATCTGGGTAGTGGTTGACAGATTGACGAAATTCACCCACTTTTTAGTAATGAAAACTACAGATACTTTGAGTCATTTGGCAGAGTTGTATGTATGGGAAATAGTAAGGCTACATGGTGTTCCAGTGAGCATAGTATTGGATAAGGATTCCCGCCTCACTTCTCACTTTTGGAATAATTCAAAGAAGCTATAGGAACCCGATTGAGTTTCAGTACTGCTTTCCACCCTCAAACTGATGGTCAATCAGAGAGAACCATCCAGACATTAGAGGATATGTTGAGAGCAAGTGTTATGGATTTTAAAGGCTCCTGGGATGATCACCTACAATTAGCCGAATTTGTAAACAATAATAGTTATCACTCAAGTATCAGGATGGCACCATATGAAGCATTATATGGTAGATGGTGTCATTCCCCGATTGGTTGGGAAGGAGTGGGTGAAAGGAAAATGTTTTGCTCCTGACTTGGTACAGCAAGCCTCTGAGTTTGTTTAGCTGATATATGAGAGATTGAGAACAGCTCAAAGCAGGCAGAAAAGCTACACTGACATCAAATGAAGGCTATTAGAGTTCAATGTGTGTGACTCTGTATTCTTGAAAGTCTCTCCCTCGAAAGGGATTATGAGGTTCGGTAAGAAGGGTAAGTTGAGCCCTCGGTATATCAAACCATTTAAGATACTAGAATGAGTGGGAGATAAGGCTCATAGACTTGTGTTGCCACCGGATTTGGCAAGCATTCACAATGTCTTCCATGTATCGATGCTTCGGAAGTACCATCCAGATCCAAGTCATGTGATTTGGTATGAGCCATTGGAGCTCCAAGAGGATTTGACATATGTAGAGAGACTAATCTGGATACTGGATAGGAAAGAGAAAGTATTATGGAATAAGACGATTCTACTTGTTAAGGTTCTTTGGCAGCACCATAATTTAGAAGAAGTAACTTGGGAGTTAAAGAACATGATACGAGAGAAGTACCCCCAACTTTTTGAAGAGTAACTTGGTTCTAATTTGGAGGACCAAATTCTTTTAAGGAGGGGAGGAATGTAAGACCCGTATTTTTGTATGTAAACCTTATGAATTCATAAGTATATACATGTACATGCAATGTGAAACAAAAATGATGTAAGGTCCATAGAATCGATGTACACACTAGTAATATGACATTGGGATGTACACACAAGTTTCATTAAGTATGAATATGAAGAAATGGACTTTGGTATGTGATGAATGTGAATGGAATGAAAAATGAGTAGTGCAGCAAATGGAATGAAGTTACATGAGTTGTGTAAAGCTTTCTACTTTCATTTGGTTTTGTATTGCATACCTTTGGTTATACAATGAATGCACACAAGTTTTGATGTGTGTAAGGTATGAATAGATGTCATTTTCAAGCCTTAAAAGTGGTTGGATGAGAAAATGACTATGGCAGCAAAATCAAGGATGTTTGGTATGAGTTACTGCAAAAAAGTGTAGTAAAATCTGGAAATTATGAATACCAGATCGATCTCATTGAAGGAGAGATCGATCTGGAAGAGCCAAAAAGGCCCTTATTCGAGTAATAGAACATGCCAGATCGATCTCCAAGGGAGCCAAATCGATCTTCTAAGCATTCTGTGAACAAAGAATCGATCCTCTGAAGGGCCAGATCGATATTCTTAAGCTACTGACTTTGAACAAATCGATCTCACCCTAGGAGCAGATCGATCTCCTTAAGCTACTGTCTGGAAAGAGATTGATATCATCATTGAGAGATCAATCTCATAACAATAAGCAGATCAATCTCATGCCTCGACAGATCGATCTCATAAGCTTAAATTTTCATTCTGAAAGGCTTAAAACAGGGGAAGTTCGATCCTTAACCTCGACAGATCGATCTCATTAAGGCAATTCCTATAAAACAGGACCTGCTGCACTGCATTTCGGGAGAAAACACAAACCTTTTCCATTTTTTAATCAAAGTGACCTAAATTCCCTCTTCCAAGTAAAAACACTTTCCATTGAGATTGAAGAAAAGTTTGTTTCATCAAAGTTGTTCATAAAGTGGAGAAGAACAACATAGTTGATAACTAGAGGTTGAGGTGAGCCATTGGCATAGCAAAGAAGTTTTCCCCCAATAGTGTCAAAGAATAGAAAAGTTGAGATTGGTAAGATTTCAATGTCCCAATCTCATATATGTTAATCTATATACTTGTATGAGTTGATTGGTATATAGAATGATGGTTGAAACATCATGGAAAATGTTAAACTCTCCATGACCTATAAAATGATTAAAAGTGCCAAAATGAGGATTTGTTGAGTAGCCATGGATTTGAGGATGATTTGAGCATGCATGGATGTTATTAAGCATGTATAGATGCTTGTAAAATGAATTGCTGAAATCCATAAGCTAGAATGGATAATGGTGGAAATGTAGTACATGAGGTGTTTGAGGAAATGCCTCCAAGAAATGAAATGATGAACTAATGGCATGGGGAGCTAAATGCCAGTTCAATAATGTATCAAAGGACTTAAGGAATCTAAAGGATTCTCGAGAAATCAATGAAAATTATTAAAAAGGGCTTACGGAAAAATAAAGTCCAATAATGGTATAAAAAGGTAAATGGCTAAAATGCATAGATTTAAATATCATGCAATTGAAATGGAGTATACGATAATATACTGATGTGTGTAATACCCAATTTCAGCTCTAGAGGATAAAGTCGGAGTTGACGAGATCAGATCACAAACGATCGAAATTAAGGAAAGCGATTCAAGAGTGATTCGAGGTAAGGGACTTATGTAAGCTATAGAGATAGCTATACGTATGTTTTCTTATCTGCTGTGTGCAATGTATGTGATAAGTACATAGATATCGATATATATCTAAGTAGAAAACTACATATAAGAATAAGTCTAATGATGAGTTGCATGATTTCTATGATTTGTGTGAAAAGGGGTTTTGTAAACATTTTGAGAAGGAATGATAATAGATATGCTCCTGGTTTAACCAAGTGAATGTAATGTGTTTATAAAGAGTGATTGAAGGGAGATTTTCCTCTCACTCATAACTATACATAGAGCCTTTCTACTTATTTTCTGTGTGACATCGTGCTAGAGCATGAGAGACAACGGTAGATTGACCAGCCCTGCTCGCACATTATTTTCAAAAGGATTTTGAGAAAAACAAAAGAGTGCTCGATGTTATGTTTTTCACTTGAGCTACTCGCACTGAATTCTTGGGAATCATACTAGAGCTATGAGTATTACTGTCTGTCTTGCTTCGATTATGCTCGCATGTGACCCTCTCGATTTCAAGTGATGGGACAGTTGTGCTTGATGCCTCGATGATACTGTGTGTTGTATTCCAGAGCTCACACCGTGCTTGATGTTTCAGATATGCTGTGTGTCTTACTCTGAGTTGCTCGAATGTATTCTTCCGAACTTTTGTGTGATAAGTAAAACCGTGCTCGATTTCTCGGTGACGTTGTGTGTTCCACTCGAGAGCTCGCACAAGAGTTTATGAAATTGATGTGTGATGGATAAACAATGCTAGAGCCGTCTGTAGTACTGTGTTTCTGGCACTGACCTGCTCGTACGTGATTTTGAGACAATGAAAATGGGTAATAAGGTTCCATGGGAGCACGATGTACCGTGAGCCTTAGCCATTGGGTATGATGTGTCGTGACTATCTGTGTGATATCTTTGTGAGCTGAAGGGATGCTGGATCTGCCTCCCAAGCGTAGGGTTCCTGCACACCTGTTCAGTGTAGCCTGGAATCCGACTATGGCCATATGTCTTCATAAGTTTTCATAAGTCTTCTGCATCTGAGTGATACGACATCGTCACTACTGTGTGAAGTGAAAGATGTTCTCCCTTAATGTGTGTCTGGAGATTTGTTAGCCCATGATTTATGTCTCAACATGTAATTGATTTTCAAAGTATAAAGCATTTTCTATTTATGAGCTGTGTGAATAGATTATGCTATGGAAAGTTGTATGCAAAGTGAATTATAAATAAACCTATGTGGTTTTGAAACGTTGATCTGTGTGAAGCTGTGTGCTGCTGTGTGAATATGCATATACTCATCTAGCGAATTAATGGTTTCACAATGATGGAAGTTGTTTTAAAGAACGTGCATATTGTTTTATAAGGAAAATGAACATATATGTATTTTAGGATGTAGATAGTGTGGTTCTCTACCTACTTGCACATTTTCCTTACTGGGTGTGTTATGCTCACCCCCTTATTTCCTCCTCCATAGAGACTACGTAGAAGAGAGTACTACAGTCGTCCCTCCCAAGGTGTTCTCTAGTCATCCAGCAGTATAGAGAGGTATACACTATGTGATTGAGATGAAAAAATTTTGTATCCTGTAAATTAATGCAGAGTCCAGTAATATTTTATACGTAAAGGATGTATAATTAATAGAAACTGATGTAAATGCTTCTGCATATTTGTAAAAGTTCAGTTTCTATTTCGATCTGTTTAATTACACTTATTAAACAATAAATGGATGAGATGTGGATTAGATTTGACTCACAACCCAACTATTAGTGGTAAGGTGAAGGGTAAGTGTCACGGATAGAGAGAGATAGGGTCGTGATAGAATTAATGGTATCAAAGCCAAGTTGGTCTGATGTGAGTCATATCCATAATTAGGAAATTATACATCCCTAAAGTACTGTGCATTATTAGGATACAAATGTGTATTCCAAGCCGAAAAATGAGATTGAGACACTTATTTTGAGTATGCAAGATGTCTGATAGATGGCGTACTCGTAGAAGAGAGAGTTCACGCTCTTTGGGGGCATAGAGATGAGCCCGAGAGCCGTAGCGAGTCTAGTTCTTGTAGAGATCCACCTGACTTAAGTAAGGTCGCTAGGCCCGTATAGCGCAGCTACAGCGCAGTGTAGACATGGTTATGGAGATGTTTACATAGGCTATGGTAAAATGAAGGGTAGAGAGGAAAACCCTATTGGTCAGGCTACTGCACCTGAGAGAGATGAGCCAGCACACCGAGACCTCAGGCTGTAGAGGCAGAGATAGTTGCACCTCCCCCAGTTTAAGACATTCCCCCACCAGTTGAGGACCCTGTGGTGCCACAACAGGTTGGTGGAGAGGGAATCTATGATTGTGATCTGGGTAGACTGAGAGAGTTTTGGAAGTTCGGACCACCTTCGTTTAGTGGGGGTGAAGAACTCATGTCAGCTCAGCATTAGATTCGCAGTATGGAGAAGCTCTACCGATTCTTCCATTGCTTTGACACAGAGAAGGTCACTTTTGCGGCTTTTGTATTAGAAGATAAGGTCGAGCATTGGTGGATGACTACACAGTCAATGTTGAGTGCACGACACCCGGTTGTGACATGGGATATATTCTTGGATGCCTTCAGGAGGCAATACATTCCAGCCACTGCACGGAGAATGATGCAGTTGGAGTTTATGACATTGACTCAGGGGAACCGGATAGTGGATGAGTATAAGTCTTGATTCACATCCCAGGGTAGATATGGTACAGTGATTATGGGCTTGGAAGAGAGAAAGGTTCAGAAATTCCTTGAGGGACTGAGACCTTCCATAAGAGCTCGACTAGCTCCACTGGACATTACCACCTATGACGAGGCAGTACGCAGAGCTCAATTATGTGAGCAATACTATGAGTTATATGCCTCAGAGTTAGTCAATAGTGGTAATGATAGAGATAGAGATCGTAAAAGGTCGGTTGATGACAGAGGGGTTTCGAAAGGGCCAAAGATTTTTTGAAAAGGGGCCTAAGATTGAAGAGACATGAGAGAGGCCAGCGAAGCCTCCAGCTTACTCAGCTATACCTCCAGTACAGAGGGGTATTGTTATTAGAGGACCCCGACCTACCACCGAGCAGTGCAGGTTATGTGGTCAATATCATGGGGGTAGACCATGCTCATTATCGACGAGATCCTATTACAGATGTGGTAAACCAGGGCACATAGCTCGAGAGTGTATGGAATTGATTGGTACAGCCCCACAGAAGGGAAAAGAGCCAGTGAAGGCTACAATTGAGACATCTACACCTAAGAGGAAAGCCACAGCTGAAGAGAAAGGGAAACAAACTGTTGGTCGTGGGGGAGTGTTTACTTTAGACCAGGCTTCTGCAGAGACGTCTAGGGATGTGATTAAATGTACCATCCTAGTCTTTGATTTTAAAGCATTAGCATTGATTGATCCTGGTGCAACGCATTCATTCATATCGCCTACTTTTGCATGTAAATTGATTGAACATGTAATACTTGTACCTCTAGGAAGGACCTTACTTGTAAGCACTCCACTTAGAGATAATGTAATGATAGAGTATTTCTGTAATGGTTGTAAACTAAGAGTAGCAGAAAAAGAGATGTTAGCCAATCTGATTTTGTTAAACATGAAAGATTTTGATGTAATCTTAGGAATGGAATGGTTAGCTGCAAACCAAGCCGTCTTAGACTGTTATGCTAAGACATTAATGTTTCCTACCCCTGAAAAGCATGTTGTAAGCTTTACAAAGTAATAAAAGAAGTAGTAAATTATATCCAATAACGGATGGTTTTACTAATTAAATGTGATTGTGATATATTGAAGGTTTTATAGCCTATGTGGTTGATTTGGATAAGGTGTACCCATATATGATTGACATCCGAGTGGCGAGAGAATTCCCTGATGTCTTTCTGAAAGAATTACCAAGATTACCAGTAGATAGAGAAATGGAATTCTGTATTGATTTGGTGCCTGGAACTGAACCGATATCCAAAATACCGTATCGAATGGCTCCAGTGGAATTGGAGCAGCTAAAGAAACAGTTGCAAGAGCTGTTGGATAAGAGGTTTATCAGACCGAGTGTATCACCTTAGGGAGCACCGGTTCTATTTGTAAGGAAGAAAGATGGGAGTTTACAACTGTGTATAGATTACCGGTTGTTGAATAAGGCTACCATTAAGAATAAATATCCCCTTCCACGGATAGATGATCTATTGGATTAGTTACAGGGAGCACAAGTCTTTTCGAAGATTGATCTGAGGGCTAGGTATCATCAGTAGAGGATTCGAAGTGGAGATGTACCCAAGACAGCATTCAGGACCCAATATGGCCATTATGAGTTTTTGGTTATGCCATTTGGGTTGACAAATGCTCCTGCAGCATTTATGGCATTAATGAACGATATGTTTAAGCCATACCTTGACAGATTCGTGATTGTCTTTATAGACGACATATTATTGTACTCGAAGTATAAGGAAAAGCATGCATAACAGTTGAGAACAGTGTTACAGACCCTTCGAGATCAGGAATTGTATGCTAAACTGAACTAGTGTGATTTCTGGCTAAGTGAGATATCGTTTTTGGGTCATGTAGTCTCGAGAGAAGGCGTATCAGTGGATCCGTCCAAGATAGAGGCTGTGATATAGTAGGGTAGACCCAAGATGGTTACAGAAATCTGCAGTTTCCTGGGTTTAGCAGGATATTATCGACGATTTGTCGAGGGATTCTCTAAGCTGGCTGCTCCGTTAATTCGTCTCACCCGAAAGAATGTGGCATTCGAGTGGGATGATAAATGTGAGAGAAGTTTCTGTGAGTTAAAGCACAGATTGACCACCACACCTATTCTCACCATACCCACTAGCTCAAGAGGTTACTCAGTGTATACAGATGCCTCGAGATAGGGGCTGAGCTGTGTGTTGATGCAGGGCAAGAAGGTAGTAGCCTATGGATCGAGACAGCTTAAGGACCATGAGAAGAACTACCTGACCTATGATTTAGATTTGGCGACCATAGTATTTGCATTGAAAATATGGTGGCACTACTTATACGGTGAGAAATTTCAGGTCTATACAGATCATAAGAGCCTCAAGTATCTATTTTCACAGAAATTGTTGAATATAAGGCAGAGACAGTGGATAGAGCTTCTAAAAGATTATGAGTGCGAGATATTATACCATCTAGGAAATGCTAATGTTGTGGCTAATGCCTTGAGTAGAAAGAGCCTCGAAATGGTATCGCACTTGATGGTCAGGGAATATGAGCTGGTCAAGCAGTTTGCTCACCTCAAATTGGATATAGACCCTCTTGATGTTGACAGTGACTGCCAATCTACTATGTGAGGATCGTGTGAGTCAGATTCAGAGGAGTGATGGGGTCGATTTCTGTGTGAGTGATGATGGCCTACTGAGGTTTAGAGGCAGGATTTACGTTCTCGATGACCCAGAGTTAAAGAGATTGATTTTGACGGAAGCTCATTCATCGAGATACACATTGCATCTGGGAGGTAATAAGATGTACCAAAACCTCCGAAATTTGTATTGGTGGTCAGGCATGATGAGAGATATCGCAAATTTTATGATATGATGTCTAGTATGTTAGCAAGTAAAGGTAGAGCATCAGAAGCTTGCAAGGTTATTGCAGCCTCTACCAGTACCAACTTGGAAATGGGAGCATGTCACCATGGATTTCATCATAGGATTGCCAAAGACTAAGAGGAACAATTATGCTATCTGGGTAGTGGTTGATAGATTGACAAAATCCACCCACTTTCTAGCAATGAAAACTACAGATACTTTGAGTCATTTGGCAGAGTTGTATGTACGAGAAATAGTGAGGCTACATGGTGTTCCAGTGAGCATAGTATCGGATAGGGATTCCCACTTCACTTCTCGCTTTTGGGAACAATTCCAAGAAGCTATGGGAACTCGATTAGTTTCAGTACTACTTTCCACCCTCAAACTGATGGTCAATCAGAGAGAACCATCCAGACGTTAGAGGATATGTTGAGAGCAAGTGTTATGGATTTTAAAGGCTCCTGGGATGATCGCCTACCATTACCCGAATTAGCATACAACAATAGTTATCACTCAATTATCGGGATGACACCATATGAAGCATTATATGGTAGACGGTGTCGTTCCCTGATTAGTTGGGAAGAAATAAGTGAAAGGAAAATGTTTGCTCTTGACTTGGTACAACAAGCTTCTGAGGTTATTCAGCTGATATGTGAGAGATTAAGAACAGCTCAGAGCAGGTAGAAAAGCTACGCTGACATCAGATGAAGGCCATTAGAGTTCACTGCAGGTGACTCTGTATTCTGGAAAGTCTCTCCCTCGAAAAGGATTATGAGGTTTGGTAAGAAGGGTAAGTTGAGCCCTCGGTATATCAAACCATTTGAGATACTGGAACGAGTGGGAGATAAGGCTTATAGACTTGCGTTGCCACCGGATTTGGCAAGCATTCACAATGTCTTCCACGTATCGATACTTTGAAAGTACCATCCAGATCTAAGTCATGTGATTCGGTATGAGCCATTGGAGCTCAAAGAGGATTTGACATATGTAGAGAGACCGATTAGAATACTGGATAGGATTGAGAAAGTATTGTGGAACAAGACGATTCCATTTTTTAAGGTTCTTTGGCAGCACCATAATTCAGAAAAAGCAACTTGGGAGTTAGAGAACTTGATACGGGGAGAAGTACCCCCAACTTTTTGAAGAGTAACTTGGTTCTAATTTGGAGGACCAAATTCTTTTAAGGAGGAAAGGAATGTAAGACCCGTATTTTTGTATGTAAACGTTATGAATTCATAAGTATATACATGTACTTGCAATGTGAAGTATAAATGATGTAAGGTCCATAGAATCGATGTACACACTGGTAATATGACATTGGGATGTACACACAGGTTTCATTAAGTATGAATATGAAGAAATGGACTTTGGTATGTGATGAATGTGAATGGAAAGAAAAATGAGTAGTGCAGTAAATGGAATGAAGTTACATGAGTTGTGTAAAGCTTTCTACTTTTATTTGGTTTTATATTGCATACCTTGGTTATGCAATGAATGCACACAAGTTTTTATGTGTGTAAGGTATGAATGGATGTCATTTTCAAGCCTTAAAAGTGGTTGGATGAGAAAATGACTATGGCAACAAAATCAAGGATGTTTGGTATGAGTTACTGCAGAAAAGTATAACAAAATCTGGAAATTATGAATGCCAGATCGATCTCATTGAAGGAGAGATCAGTTTGGAAGAGCAAAAAATGCTCTTATTTGAGCAATAGAACAGGCCAGATCGATCTCCAAGGGACCGAAATCAATCTGCTAAGCATTTTGTGAACAAGGAATTGATCTTTTGAAGGGTCATATTGATCTTCTTAAGCTACTGACTTGGAACAGATCGATCTCACCCTAGGAGCAGATCGATCTCCTTTAGCTACTGTCTGGAAAGAGATCGATGTCAACATTGAGAGCAGATCGATCTCATAACAATAAATAGATCGATCTCATGCCTCGATAGATCGATCTCATAAGCTTAAATTTTCATTTTGGATGGCTTAAAATAGGGGAAGATCAATCCTTAACCTCGACAGATCAATCTCATTAAGGTAATTCCTATAAAATAGGACCTGCTGCACTGCATTTCAGGAGAAAACACAAACCTTTGCCATTTTTGAATCAAAATGACCTAAATTCCCTCTTCCAAGTAAAAACACTTTCCATTGAGATTAGAGAAAAGTTTATTTCATCAAAGTTGTTCATAGAGTGGAGAAGAACAACATAGTTGATAACTAGAGGTTGAGGTGAGCCATTGAAGTAGCAAAGAAGTTTTCCCCCAATAGTGCCAAAGAAGAGAAAAGTTGAGATTTGTAAGATTTCAATGTCCCAATCTCATATATGTTAATCTATATACTTGTATGAGTTGATTGGTATATAGAATGATGGTTGAAACATCTTGGAAAATGCTAAACTCTCCATGACTTATAAAATGATTAAAAGTGCCAAAATGAGGATTTGAGGATGATTTGAGCATGCATGGATGTTATTAAGCATGTATAGATGCATTTAAATTGAATTGTTGAAGTCCATAAGTTAGAAGAGATAATGGTGGAAATGTAGTATATGAGATGTTTGATGAAATGCCTCCAAGAAATGAAATGATGAACTAATGGCATGGGGAGCTAAATGCTTATTCAATAATGTATCAAAGGACTTGAGGAATCTAAAGGATTCTTGAGAAATCAATGAAAATGATTAAAAAGGGCTTAAGGAAAAATAAAGTCCAATAATGGTATAAAAAGGCCAAATGAGATATAAATGGCTAAAATGCATAGATTTGAATATCATGCAATTAAAATGGAGTCTATGATAATATACTGATGTGTGTAACACACAATTTCAGCTCGAGAGGATAAAGTCGGAGTTGACGAGATCGGATCACAAACGATCGGAATCAAGGAAAGTGATTCAAGCGTGATTCGAGGTAAGGGACTTATGTAAGCTATAGAGATAGCTATACGTATGTTTTCTTATCTGCTGTGTGCAATGTATGCGATAAGTACATAGATATTGATCTATATCTAAGTAGAAAACTACGTATAAGAATAAATCTAATGATGAGTTGCATGACTTCTATGATTTGTGTGAAAAGAGGTTTTGCAAACTTTTTGAGAAAGAATGATAATAGATAGGCTCCCGGTTTAACCAAGTGAATGTAATGTGTTTATAAAGAGTGATTGAAAGGAGATTGTCCTCTCACTCATAACTATACATGAAGTCTTTCTACTTCTTTTTTGTGCGAAATCGTGCTAGAGCATGAGAGGCAACGGTAGATTGACCAGCCCTGCTCACACATTATTTTCAAATGGATTTTGAGAAAAACAAAAGAGTGCTTGATGCCTCGGGTGATGCTATGTGTTCCACTCGAGCTGCTCGCACTAAATTTTGGGGAATCATGCTAGAGCCACGAGTATTGTTGTGTGTCTTACTCCGATTATGCTCGCATGTGACCCTCTCATTTTCAAGTGATGGGACAGTTGTGTTTGATGCCTCGGTGATACTATGTGTTCTATTCGAGAGCTCGCACCATGCTCGATGCCTTACATATGCTTTGTGTCTTACTCTGCGTTGTTCACACGTAGTCTTCTGAACTTCTGTGTGATAAGTAAAACCGTGCTCGATGCCTCGATGACGTTGTGTGTTCCACTCGAGAGCTCACACAAGAGTTTACGAAATTGATGTGTGATGGATAAGCTATGCTAGAGCCGTCGTGTACTGCTATGTATCTGACACTGACCTGCTCGCATGTGATTTTAAGACAACAGAAATGGGTAATAAGGATCCACAGGAGCACGATGTACCGTGAGCATTAGCCATAGGGTACGATGTATCGTGAATATCTATGTGATATCTGTGTGAGCTGAAGGGATGGTTGATCTGCCTCCCAAGCGTAGGGTTCCCACACACCTGATCAGTGTAGCCTGGAATCCGACTTCGGCCATATGTCTTCATAAGTTTTCATAAGTCTTATGTATCTGAGTGATACGACATTGTCACTACTGTGTGAAGTGACAGATGATCTCCCTTGTTGTGTGTCTGGGGATTTGTTAGCCAATGATTTATGTCTCAACATGTAATTAATTTACAAAGTCTAAAGCATTTTCTATTTATGAGCTATGTGAATAGATTATACTACGTAAAGCTGTGTGCAAAGTGAATTATAAATAAACCTGTGTGGTTTTGAAACGTTGATCTGTGTGAAGCTGTGTGCTGCTGTGTGAATATGCATATACTCATCTAGCGAATTGATGGTTTCACAATGATGGAAGTTATTTTAAAGAACATGCATATTGTTTTATAAGGAAAATGAACATATATGTATTTTAGCATGTAGATAGTGTGGTTATCTACTTGCTTGCACATTTTCCTTACTCGCATGTTATGCTTACCCCCTTATTTCCTCCTCCACAGAGACTACGCAGTAGAGAGTACTGCAGTCATCCCTGCCAAGGTGTTCTCTAGTCATCCAGCAGTATAGAGAGGTATACACTATGTGATTGAGATGAAAAAATTTTGTATCTTGTAAATTAATGCAGAGTCCAGTAATATTTTGTACGTAAGGGATGTATAGTTAATAGAAACTGATGTAAACGCTTCCGCATATTTATAAAAGTTCAATTTCTATTTCGATCTATTTAATTACACTTATTAAACAATAAATGGATGAGATGTGGATTGGATTTGACTCACAGCCCAACTATTAGTGGTAAGGTGAAGGGTTAGTGTCACGGATAGAGAGAGATAGGGTCGTGACAAAAACTCATTTCTGTTATAAAATATTATGCTCACAGTTTCACAAAACTCGTCAAAACCGAGCTTAAATCGACAAAACACTCATACATTCGTCAAAGCATCAAATCAACTCATTTCTCATAAACATGCTTGTTCATCAAACCTTTTTCATGCTATCAAGGTATTTTCATAATTTTGAAACTCACAAGCACAAACATTTTATTTCCCTTACCTCTTGCACCCTGAGTGGTGCAATGTCCCTTGGGTCTCGGATCAGCCTCGTTTCCCATGTTAAATTTTTGAGCTGTCCAAACATCGTCAAATTGTCAATATACGTCGTTCTCATTGTCCATTTCTTTCTCTTACTCATTCTAACTCAACATTTCCCTTTTCACCTCATTTACACCTTAAGCTACATTCAAGTTACCAATCTTAAACACATATATTAGCTCAAAACTTTTCCTACATCTTTATCACCATCTTAGCTAGCTCATAACCATCACAAGACATCCACATTTCATTTTTCTAATTAACTCATTTATTGGTTCCCTCATGACTTAAACATTTCCAACCAAATAGATATACATATATATTTATTCATCAATATATATAAAATGATAATGGTTAAGAACAAAGGTCTTGTGAGCTCACCTAGCTTGTCTCCTCTTGACCAAACTTGTAGAATGCTTGTCTCTTCCCTTTGTTCTAACCAACCCTTGATTTTCTAGTATGTTGTTCTCTTTACCAAGAAGAACAACTTTGTCTTTTACCTCTTTTTCTAATTCTGTCCAAAATGTGGTGAATTTTAGAGAGAGAGAGCTTAGTTTGGGTGAAAATGGTGAGTGTTGATGTTTGTAGGTGAGAGAGAATCCATTTCAGACAAAAATCTCGTGATTCTTATATAGGTAGAGGGTATGAGATTGATCTGGCATTGGTCGAGATTGATCTCTGCTTGTTTTCAACTGCTCCAACTGCTCAATTACCAACTACATGATCGATCTGGTAGAGGATAGAGATTGATCTATTCCTTACAGAACAAAATGGAGATCGATCTGTTAGAGGGTAGATATCGATCTGCTCTTTACAAAATGAAATGGAGATCGATCTGTTAGAGGGTAGAGATCAATCTATTCTTTATAAAACCAAATGGAGATCGATCTGTTAGAGGGTAGAGATCGATCTGTTCTTTACAAAACCAAATGGAGATCAATCTGTGAGGGGGTAGAAATCGATCTCTTCTAGGCCGAGACAAAAGGAGATCGATCTGCCTTTGTGACAGGATCGATCCTTGCTAGGCAGAGGTAGTATGAGATCAATCCACTCCCTTATAAGATCGATCTGCTTGTTTGTTATTATATACTTATTGCATTTTTGAGCCATGGGATTGATCTCTCTTCCTGGTGGATCGATCTGTTCCCTTATGAGATCGATTTGCCTTTATAGATTTCCACTGCTGCTGCATAAATTTGCAGGAAACTCAAGGCAAAACTGACCACAATCTACTCCATAGACCATATTTCATTCTATACATATTTAAGACTTAAAAACTTCATCTTCTTATACTTCATTAGATTTAAAACTTGCATATACATCGACATATCATAACTACATTCACCAATTATAAATCTCACATTGTAACCTCAATCTAAAGTACATAAAATTCACAAGTCTCACATCCTCCTCGCCTTTGGAGAATTTGGTCCTCCAAATTCAACTCGATCCATTAAATAGTTAAGGGTACTTCTCCTTCATAAGACTCTCTAGTTCCCAAGTTACTTCCTCCATTAAGTGGTGCTTCCAGAGAACTTTAACCAATGGAATCCTTTTCGTCCAAAGTACCTTTTCCTTTCTGTCGAGTATCCGGATGGGTTCTTCCACATAACTCATATCTCCCTGAATGTCCAATGCTTCATACCCGATGACATGAGAGGGATCCGATGTCACGACCCTTTTCCATTCCCTTTTTATCGAAAATCACAATAAATTTTTCGCGTTTTACTGTTACCTTACCTGATCGTGAAAAACTCACCACATACAGTAATAAATTTTTCGCGTTTTACTGTTACCTTACCTGATCGTAAACAACTCACCACATACAGTTGGGCTGTGAGTCAATAATAACCACCACTTACCATTCATTCACAATTTAATGAAACGATGCATACATTCGAAGTTAATCGTTTACTTATATAAAATATCATTACTGACATCTACATCCCCCATAATTACATTTCAAATGACTATTGTGCTTTTACATTGTTTAGATACAAAAATGAATCACTGTGTATATACCTCTGAGTGATGGAGATGCAGTGGATGTCCAAAATACCATGCCTCAGTCCTCACTGGGCTACTATGCACGCTCTGTAGGAGGAAAAAAATAGATAGGGATGAGCAACCATACGCTCAGTAAGGCAATAATGCAAGCATGGTAGATAACTACCCTATCTACATGCTGATAATGTTATGCATAAATCATTTATAATAGGAGCATGAGGAATAAAACTATGCCATATGAGTATACATATATATCATGTATCCAAAATCATGTAAAATTGGCATATAAAACATGGAATATCAACATGTGAAAACATCTCATGCTCATTCTCATTAAACTCATAAAAAAGGCAATTCATTTAAGAAACCTCCTTTTTAAATTACATCACAAAGCTCTTTCTCAAACACATACAATCCCATCACAAACCATTTTCTCAATCACAAACATCATTACCATTTCACAAATCAAATCCCACAAGGTTCGACCCTTCCCTCGGGTCAACCTTGGACAATCACAATCACACATATGTAATAAAAACCAGGTCACTATATCAAAAGTGCCTATGTGGACCAACTACATCATAAATCATCCCAGACCACAAGCATCCAGGTCTGTAGGGTATCGTGCTGGCACGAAGGTGGATTATCCCTCGCCAAACTTTCTCATCACATAACCATCGCGTGGTACATCGTACTCCATGTGATATATATGGTACAGCGTACTCCGCGGACTCAAATCGTGATTGGGGGTGCCATTCCTAGGTCTTACCTACCTTATACCAAGAATTTTCCATATCCATGTAGGAGAGCCTCCCTACCGAACAGAGCCTCCCCGCCCTCCAAGGCTTAAGGATGTTGGCTTAAAGATCCTTCTGTACCCATGTAGGAGAGCTTCCCTGCCAAACAGAGCCTCCCCGCCCCTCCAGAGCTTAAGGATCCTTCCATAAGAGAGCCTCCCCACCGAACAGAGCCTCCCCGCCTTTTCGGGCTTAAGGATGTTAGGTTAAGGAAGTAGGGCTTGAGAATCTTACCAACTTTCATGACCTCATACGTATCACAATGTGGAAACTTGTGCGAGTAAAGCTCTAGCATGGCTCATGCATCCTATCATAAAGAGACCACGTACGAGCATAGCTCTAGTACGGTTATACTCATAAGAAAAACCACTCGAAATCCACGTACGAGCAAAAGCTCCAGTACGGTTTATAAACATCATCATAGTTTACAAATCAAGGTGCTAGCTAAGCTCCATCACATTTCATACAAATGAAAACATCGAAATCTAGTACGAGCGAGGCTCCAGCGCGAATTAAATCACATACACACGATAGGCAGCTCAAATACATTCAAAACACATCACAAACATGTTTAGCACTTCACATGTGCTATTCAATAACATCAATCAAACACTAGCCAACCTATCCTTTTATTTGCTCAAATTAAAGCATTGTGTTTTGTGAAAAACATTCAAAACACGTGATTTATGCAATTATTAGCCTTACTATATTTCAGAAACCAAATCTCATACAAATTTTCGCAGCTATTCACGTATATCGACAACCATTTCCATAAACATTCATGCATTTCATAAACACCCTATACACCCACAAAATACGAGCAGCTACCTCTATATACTCATAAAATTCCCTTACCTGGAATCGCGACGCATGATTCCGTTTCCTTAGTGCTGCTTACTCGCGCGGTCCGATTCGTCTTCAACGAACTCTTTGTGACTGCACACAATCATATTTCACATTATATTTGATCCATATAACAGGACATCTTGCGTTCACTATAGTCGAATCGACCTATAGTTTCTATTAACGCTCATAAGGCCTCGTTTCATTTCTCGAGTCTATGGATTCCTTTTAGGCCTATTAACTCATAATGAATCAGTATTAAATCGATATTAAGCTCATAGTGTTCCTTTAGGCCTATATATTTCCTCACTATGGCTTTTCCATCAACACTACATGTGCTCATTTTCCTAATTCCACTCAACCCACAATGTAGTTTCATTTACCCATTACAAATCATCTACATTACTCAATTGACAACTTATATCACCAACTCATCTAAATTCACAATGTGGCTTCATTTCACCACTCCACATCATTCATATTACTTTTATAATAGCTTATCATAATCCATAAATCATCAACATACTCAATCACACTTTCTCACTCTAGACTCATTCCATTTTCTAGATTATATGTGTTCCATTGCTTTCTAGATGATTTCTATCATCCATATACATGCCAATCAACTCCAAAATCAATTAAATACACAATATACTTAGGCTGGAGTATTAGAAGCTTACCAAATCTAATTTCTCTTCTTACTCCAAATGAAAATGCCCTTAGCTCCTTTAATACTAACAATGGGATTTTGGGTTCCAACTATGTTGTTCTCTTCCTCAAGATGAACAACTTAGTGTCTAATGGTCTCCCCTCAATTCTTACTGGAAATGACTGATTTTAGAGAGAAAAATCTAGGTTTTGGGTTAGAAATGGAAAGGGTGATGTTTTTCTCGAAATCTACAGATTTTCAATGCTCCTTTTATAGAAATAGCTTGACGAGATTAATCTGCACTAGGAGGAGATCGATCTGGTCCCCTTAAATCCCTCTTTTTCATGATATTTTAAGCATGAGATTGATCTATCGAAGCTTGAGATCGATCTGCTCCCAAACAAAGAGCTAAGGAGATCAATCTGTATGCTTGAGGATCGATCTTTTTATTACAGAATGCGTAGGAGATCGATCTGGCCCCATTGGAGATCGATCTGTTCTATTCTATTGCCCAAATAAGAGCATTCTGGCTCTTCCAGATCGATCTCTCATCCTATGAAATCGATCTAGCCTTCATACTTTCTATATTTTCTGCAGTTTTCTTGCTGTAACTTACATTAAAACATCCTTAATCTGCTGCCATAGTCATTTTCTCATCCATCCACCTTTATGACTTGAAAATGGCATCTATTCATATCTTATACACATTGAAACTTGTGTGCATTCCTTGTATATCCAAAGGTATACTATATAAAACCAAATGGAAGCATTTATATTGATGCAACTTCTTTCCACTTACCACACTACTCATTTTGAGCTCCAATCACATTCATCACTTGTAAAAACTCATTTCTTCATATTCATACACAATGAAACTTGTATGTACATTACAAATCATATTACATGTATGTACATCGAATCTATGAACTTACATCAATCATACTTTACATTACAAGTCCATTCACATTTATTTGATCTAATTACACACATTACAGCTATACATATACGGGGTCTCACATCCGGATTATATCTCTTCAACATGGAGACGTGAAAGACATTGTGGATCCCAAAAAATTACGGGGGTAAAGCCAATCGGTAAGTAACATCTCCCACCTTCTCCAAAATTTCAAACGATCCTATATATTAAGAAGTCAATTTCCCTTTCTTCCCGAAATGCATGATGCCCTTACTTGGAGATATCTTAAGGAATATAGAATCTCCAACTCGAAACTCGAGTGGCCGTCTACACACATCTGCGTAACTTTTCTATCGACTCTGAGCAGCCCGTAATCTATCACAAATGATCCTTACATTCTGAACTGCCTATTCAACTAGTTCGAGAGCAATTACTTTCCTGTCACCCAATTCTTCCCAAGCTATAGGGGATCTACACCTCCTACCATACAGAGCCTTATAAAGTGTCATACCAATACTCACATGATAGTTATTATTGTATGTAAACTCAGCAAGGAGTAAGTGATCATCCCATGATCCTTTAAAGTCCATCGTACACACCCTTGACACGTCTTCCAAGGTCTGTATAGTCCATTCAGACTGACCATCAGTCTGAGGATGATAGGCAGTACTAAAATTCAATCGAGATCCCATGGCCTCCTGAAAATGAGACCAAAACTTGAAGGTGAACCGATAATCTCTATCAAATGTAACACTCACTGGAGCTCCATGCAGTCTAGCTATCTTTCTAATATATAACTCAACTAAAGTACTCAATGTATCTATGCTTCTGTTGGCAAGGAAGTGGGCGCTCTTCGTTAATCTATCTACTATCACCCATATTGCATCATGACCTCTTTGGGTCTTTGGTAATCCCATGATAAAATCCATGGTGATATGCTCCCATTTTCATGTAGGCACAAGCAAAGACTTAGCAATCCTCTAGGTTTCTAGTGCTCAGCTTTCACTTGTTAGCATACCAAACATTTGGCCATATATTCTACCACGTCCCGCTTCATACCACTCCACAAATATACCCTTCTCAAGTCTTGGTACATCTTGGTATATCTCAGGTGCATGGTGTATTGTGAACAGTGAGATTCTCTTAGTATTTGTTGCTTTAGGGTATCATCGTTCGGAACACAAACTTGACCCTTAAACCTCAATACCCCATCGTCACTGACCATGAAATCAGACTGTGAGGTCTGTTCTGATCCATAATACTAGGCTTTATCCGTAGGCTAGCCATAAACCTGACCTCTGTTTCCTCAACTCTGATCCTGAGTTCGGCGAACTGTTCTAACAAATCCCATTACTTTATCATAATATGAGATATCATACTTTTCCTGCTTAGAGCATCAGCAACTACGTTCACCTTCCCCAGATGATAAAGTATCTTATAATCATAGTCTTTAAGGAGTTCCATCCATCTCCTTTGTCTCATATTTAACTCTTTTTGGTCAAATATATACCTCAGGCTCTTGTGGTCAGTAAATATCTGGAACCTTTCCCCATATAAGTAATGTCGCAAGATCTTCAATGAAAACACCATTGTGGCTAACTCCAAATCATGTGTGGGGTAGTTTCGCTCATGATCCTTCAGTTGTCGCGAACCATAAGCGACTACTCTCCCATACTGCATGATCACACACCCTAACCCCTGTTGAGAGGCGTCACTATACACTGTGAAGCCTCCAGGTCCATTTGGAATAGTCAATACAAGTGTCATCATCAATCTCCTTTTTAATTCTTGAAAACTCTGAATCTCTATAACTGTCCTCGATCTCTCCCAAGTAAGTACAGCTTCTATCTTAGACGGATCAACTTACACCCCGTCCTTAGATATAATATGACTAAAGAAAGCTATTTGATCTAGCCAAAACTCACTCTTACTGATCTTTCCATAAAGCTGCTTATCTTTGAGTATCTGCAGCACAATCCTCAAATGTTGTGCATGTTCCTCATGAGATTGAGAATACAAAAGGATAACATCAATGAAGACTATCACAAACTGATCTAGATAGTCTCTAAATACATCATTCATCAAACTCATGAAAATAGCAAGGGTATTTGTCAAACCAAAGGGCATCACTAAGAACTCGTAATGGCCATACCTAGCTCTGAAGGCTATCTTTGAAATATCCTCTTTCCTGATCCTTAACTGGTGATAGCCCCATCTTAAGTCAATCTTAGAAAAGATAGAAGCCCCTCTCAGCTGGTCAAACAAATCGTCTATTCTTGGTAGGGGATACTTGTTCTTCACCATAGCCTTGTTCAGTAATCTGTAATCCGTACATAATCTAAGGCTACCATCTTTCTTCTTTACAAATAAAATCGAAACTCCCCATGGCAATACACTAGGTCTAATAAAACCCTAGTCAAGCAGTTCCTGCAACTGTTTCTTTAACTCTTCCAATTCGACCAATCCCATCCTATGGGGAGGTTTAGAGATCGGCTGGGTATCTGGCACTAAATCGATAGTGAACTCCAACTTTCTTTCCAGTGGTAAGCTAGGCAATTCATTAGGGAGTACATCCAGAAACTTACATACTACCGATATGTCCTCTATCCTCAGATGTTCTCAACTCATATCAAAGATGAGTGTGATATAACCTTCACATCAATAATTTAATCAGTGTTTTATAGTGATAAAACCATATTAAAATTTCTCACAATAAACTTCACACACTTTCATTCCTTAACATTCAGACGTACACTAAATTTTTTAGGTAGGGCGAAAGTTACAGTCTTAGTATAGTAGTCTAGACTCACACGATTGGCCACTAACCAATCCATCCCTAGAATCACATCAAAATCACGCATACTTAACAAAACTAGATCTGCTAACATCACCCTATCTCCCACCTTGATCTCACACCTTCTACATACCGTATCAGTCCTCTAAGACTCACCCATATGGGTATTTACATGTAAAATATAATCTAGGGATTCATGCTTTAAACTCAGTTTACTTGCAAAGGGGACATTAATAAAAGAATGCTTGGATCCCAAGTCAAACAACACATGAGCCTCATGATTACAAACAACAAGTGTACCTCGTATGGTCTCACACGAAGTGTCTGCGGTTTCCTTATCTAAAGCAAATACACGTCCTTCTGTGATCGGTTTCTTACCCTATCAACAGCCGTAGCCCGTCTTTGGGGAATCGTCCTATGAGGCTGCTGTCTGGGAGACTCTTAAGAATGTGGCTTTTATGGCTGCAGGTAATTTCTCATTCTATGACCCATGTCCCCGCATCTAAAACATCCTTGTATGGTTTTGGAACAACTTCCCTCATGTGGTCGGTCACAATCTCTGTAAACTTTAACCTCTGGCCTAGCACCTCGAGGGGTCCCTATAGTAATTGAAGGAACCCTGAGTCTGTCAACTCTTCCTCTCAGTCCCTCAAACTGCCTCTTTTTAAAAGAACCCCTCTGAAAATCTGTGTGGGAAGTCACGAGTCGCTTACCTTTATCTCTGGTCAAAATTCGGGACTCAATCTGGGACTGTACCAACTCTAGTCCCCTCTTCACTTCTTGCGCTCGTCTCAGAGCATCCTTAAACTCAGTGATACAAAGCCCTATCAACCGGTCTCTAATGACGGGTCTCAATCCATACATGAATCACTTTGTACGGAGCTCCTCATCCTTAAGGGTTTCTGGATCATAGTTCAGTAGGGTGGTGAATCGACTCTCGTACTCATCAACTGACATATTACCCTGAGCCAAATTTAGGAATTTAGCTTTGCATCCTCCTCTGGGTAGCTCGTGGAACATACTGAGTTCTAAATGCCGACTGAAATGTCTCCCAACTAATCACCTCATGGTTAGTTGCCATTATACTCTGGATAGTGCTCCACCAATCTTGAGCTTGTCATTTCAGCATGTAAGCACCCATACTGACCCTCTTGGCATCGGTGCATCCCAAAAAGTCAAAAATGACTCGTAATTTCGTCAGTCACTCCTCAGCTTCTACGAGATCTTTCACCCCTTTAAAAGCCAGTGGGTTCATCTTTAACAAGTCCCTCAATCGACCCTTATTTCTGTCATCAAGCTGGGCCTGTACCAGAGGCTATGTGGCAGGAGGCACCGGGTCCGTCTGTAATGGGAGTACGGGTGCTCCCTGTGGTGGTATAGGAGTTAAGGTAAGGGTAGTACCCGAGGCATTAGCCCCAAAATGCTGCGTGAATAGTGCTACCATCTGCTCAAATCCCTGTTGCACATCATGCTCTAGTCGATTCAATCGAGATTAGGACTCTCCGACTGTGGGGCAGGTGGTGGAGGTGGTTATGCCTGCCTCCCAAAACAATCTCGTCTCCCCCTCATATCCTATCTCTTACATGCTTGTGCGTATTCATTAAACATCGATCATAATTTTACCCGTTAAATTCAATTTATTACTAGACAATACAGACACTTGGGATGTAATCTATTTCCAATTGATCGACACTGACAGTACTAGATGCCCATTGCTCTGATGCCAAACAAATCTGTGACAACCCAAAAGCGCGAAAAATATGGCAAATTTAAAATTTTTCTTAAAATAAAACTATCAACTTTAGGTGTATTCCTGTATAGTGTCATTTAATCAGTTATGTTTATATCAAGTCATTATCCCCAAGATCACACAATTTATCTACTTAATAAAATCAAATATCTAATATCCAAAAAGATTAACCCGCAGATCTCAATTCATCTCCTTCATATCATCCTAATTACATCCCAAAAATACTTATCACAAATGTCTGTATTACATCATTGTCTGGATATAAAATGAACTGAATTTATACCTTGTGCGTGTACAAGCGATAGCTTGGGGAGATCTTGTCCACTAGCCTATTTCATGTACGTGGCAGGCTCTAGCTCATTTACTGCAAGTAATCTGGAAGGGGGAAGGAAAAAGGCTAAGCTTTCAAATCGCTCAGTAAGGAGGATAAGGGAGATTTTTATAAAATCATTACAACAACACAACTCATCATTTGGACATTTTAAAACATGATAGAAATATATCGAGCATGTAAAACGTTATAGTAAGAACGATAGAAACAATGGTATCAGTTTACATCAATATAAATTTACGTGATAAAGATCACAAATCGTCATAACATCAAATCTTAAAGCGTGATAGAAATCACCATCATAAAAATACGTCACTCATCAAAGTAATCGAGACTAGGCATTTAGTAAAACTCATATAAAAACAACATCATAAGCACATCACATCACATCACATCATATCGTCCTCAAGGAGGACATCCTCAAAAGAGGGAAAATGTCGACATCTACCTATGGCCATGATATCGTTATAGACTTGATCAGAGTCATACAGCCTCGGTCTTACATGCTATCAGAGTAAGGTCACCTTTCGCTACTAGAGCAGGGTCATTTCACATTACCAGAACGGAGATATCGGTCTTACATGCTACTAGAGTAAGGCCCAGTCTTACATGCTACCAAAGCAAGGCACTCAACGCTATCAAACGGAGTATCGATGTGCATCTCATGACAAGCCTTACTCTCAGTAAAATATGCCAATGTTGTATTAAAATTGTTTTGCCTTCACGCAGAACTCATAGTGGTTGTCACGAAAACTCATTTCTCTTATAAAACATTATGCTCACAGTTTCACAAAACTCATCAAAACCGAGCTCAAACCGACAAAACACTTACACATTCATCAAAACATCAAATCAACTCATTTCTCATAAACATGCTTGTTCATCAAATCTTTTTCATGCTATCAAGGTATTTTCATCATTTTGAAACTCACAAGCACAAACATTTTTTTCCCTTACCTCTTGCACCCTGAGTGGTGCAATATCCTTGGGTATCGGATCAACCTCGTTTCTCGTGTCAAATTTTTGAGCTGTCCAAAATCATCAAATCGTCAATATACATCATTCTCATTATCCATTTCTTTCTCTTACTCATTCTAACTCAACATTTCCCTTTTCACCTCATTTACACCTTAAGCTACATCTAAGTTACCAATCTTAAACACATATATTGTCTCAAAACTTTTCCTACATCTTTATCAACACCTTAGCTAGCTTATAACTATCACAAGACATCCACATTTCATTCTTCTAATTAACTCATCTGTTGGTTCCCTCATGCCTTAAACATTTCCAACTAAATATATATACATATATATATATATATATATATATTTATTCACCAATATATATAAAATGATAATGCTTAAGAACAATGGTCTTGTGAGCTCACCTAGCTTGTCCCCTCTTGACCAAACTTGTAGAATGCTTGTCTCTTCCCTCTGTTCTAACCAACCTTTAATTTTCTAGTATGTTGTTCTCTTTACCAAGAGGAACAACTTTGTCTCTTACCATTTTTTCTAATTCTGTCCAAAATGTGGTGAATTTTAGAGAGAGATAGCTTAGTTTGGGTGAAAATGGTGAGTGTTGATGTTTACAGGTGAGAGAGAATCAGTTTCAGATAAAAATCTCATGATTCTTATATAGGCAGAGGGTATGAGATCGATCTGGCATTGGTGGAGATCGATCTCTACTTGATTTCAACTGCTCTAACTGCTCAATTACCAACTACAAGATCGATCTGGTAGAGGGTAGAGATCGATCTGTTCCTTATAGAAACAAATGGAGATCGATATATTAGAGGGCAGAGATCGATCTGCTCTTTACAAACCAAATGGAGATCGATCTGTTAAAGGGTAGAGATCGATCTGTTCTTTACAAAACCAAATGGAGATCGATCTGTTAGAGGGTAGAGATCGATCTATTCTTTACAAAACCAAATGGAGATCGATCTGTTAGAGGGTAGAGATCGATCTCTTCCAAGCCGAGATAAAAGGAGATCGATCTACCTTTGTGACAGGATCGATCTTTGCTAGGAAGAGGCAGTAGGACATTGATCTGCTCCCTTATGAAATCGATCTGCTTGTCTGTTATTGTATACTTATTGCATTCTGGAGCCATGGGATTGATCTCTCTTCCCAAGGAGATCGATCTATTCCCTTATGAGATCGATCTGCCTTCATAGATTTCACTATTGCTGCATAAATTTGTAGGAAACTCAAGGTAAAACTTACCACAATCTACTCTATAGACTATATTTCATTCCATACCCATTTAAGACTTAAAAACTTCATCTTCTTATACTTCATTAGATTTAGAACTTGTATATACATCGACATATCATAACTACTTTCACCAATTATAAATCTCACATTGTAACCTCAATCTAAAGTGGATAAAATTCACAGGTCTTACATGAGTGGAGTGACGCATGTGAAAGGAGTTTCAAGGAATCGAAGCACAGACTAACCACTGTTTCTAGTCTAACTATACCTGTGAGTTTGAGAGGCTTTTTAGTGTACACAGATGCATCAGGTCAACATCTAGGATGTGTGCTAATGCAGAATGGGAAGGTAGTTGCTTATGGTTCTCGACAGAAAAAAGACCATGGGATGGAACTATCCGACTCACGACTTGGAATTGGCAGTCGTAGTATTTGTACTGAAGATATGGGACCATTATCTATATATAGAGAAGTTCCAAATCTTCACTGATCATAAGAGCCCCAAGTATATATTTTTACACAGAGAGTTGAATATGAGACAGAAAAGATAGGTTAAGCTTCTGAAAGACTATGACTGTGAGATTCTTTACCACCCGGGGAAGGCAAATGTAGTAGGAGATGCTTTGAGCAGAAAGAATGTCGAGGTGATATCTTACATGTTAATACAGGAATACGAATTGCTGAAACAGTTTGCGAAACTCAACTTGGACATTAAGCCATCTGACAATGCCAGTGATGGTGTGATAGCTATCCTGAGAATAGAATCAAACTTGGTTGACGAAATTCGACAAGCTCAGCATAAGGATAAGTATTGTGTAGATGTGACTAGTCAGATCTAATTGGGCACAGTGATAGATTTTGAAGTTAGCTCTGATGGTCTACTAAGGTTCAGAGGTAGAATTTGTATCCCCGATGATGCACAATTGAGGAAACTGATATTGTCAGAAGCTCACTCCTCGAGGTACACCCTACACCTGAGAAGTAATAAGATGTATCAAAATTTGTGAAAAATTATATTGGTGGTCAAGGATGAAGAAAGACATGACTAAATTTGTGACCCGATGTCTAGTGTGTCAGTAGATTAAAGTAAAGCATCAGAAACCTGCAGGATTGTTACAGCCTCTATCGATACCAACTTGAAAATGGGAGCATGTCACCATAGATTTCATCATGGGATTGCCAAGGACCCGTAGGAACCATGATGCGATTTGGGTAGTAGTAGATAGATTGACAAAGTCCAGTCACTTTCTAGCTATGAAGGCTACGGATACCTTGAGTGCGCTAGCGGAGCTATATGTACGGGAGGTCATAAGACTACACGGCGTACTAGTAAGCATTGTGTCTGACAAGGATTCCCGGTTCACTTCGCACTTCTGAGAGCATTTTCAAGAAGCCATGGGAATGCAACTGAATTTTAGCATGGCTTTTTATCCTCAAACAGATGGACAATCGGAAAGGACCATTCAAACATTGGAGGACATGTTAAGAGCTTGTGCTCAAGATTTTAAAGGCTCTTGGGATGACCATTTACCGCTAGCGGAGTTTGCATAAAATAGCAGTTACCACTCAAGTATCGAAATGGCACCGTATAAAGTGTTGTATGGTCAAAGGTGTCGATTGTCAATTGGACGGGAAGAAGTGGGTGAAAGGAAGATATTTGCTCTCGATCTGGTCAAGCAAGCTTCTGAGGATGTATAGTTAATTTGTGAGAAGCTGAGGACAGCTCAAAATAGATAGAAAAATTACGCTGATCAAAGACAAAGACCCTTGGAATTTTCAGTAGGAGATTTTGTGTTTCTGAAAGTCTCTCCATCCTAGAGCATAATGAGATTCGAGAAGAAAGGAAAACTGAGTCCTCATTATATTGGACCTTTCGAGATCTTAGACCAAGTAGGAGACAAAGCTTATAGATTGTCGTTACCGCTGGAGTTATCAAGTATTCATAACATCTTTCACGTTTCGATACTTCAGAAGTATCATCCGGATCCCATACACGTGATTAAATATGAGCTGCTGGAATTAAAGGAGGACATGACGTATGTGGAAAAATCGATTCAGAGTTTGGACAGGAAAGAAAAAGTGCTGTGGTCTAAGACGATTCCCTTGGTCATGGTTTTGTGGCAGTACCACACATTAGAAGAGGCCACGTGGGAATTAGAAAACCTAATGCGAGAAAATTATTCGCAGTTGTT